>CM056588.1:33906929-34506929 GCA_029721435.1 Gymnothorax reevesii
CTAAGTGAATTTAAAAGGTGCACGCTGAAACAGAGGCTCTTACCACCTGAAAAGTGAACATTTTTCAAACACTAATATTTCATAAATCGCATAACATCCTCTAAATGCAGAGATGAGAGAACAGCGGACACACAGCACAAGTCTAAAAATGCACAGGAATTTAACTTACTTGTAATTTAAAGATGGACTCCGACGGATTTTATTTTTCACATACATGTGCCAATTAATTTGCTTATTATTTTCCTCAAATTATTCTAAGACATTTCATGGCAGAAATATTTTATAATATTTTTAAATATTTTAAAATATTCTATAATATTAGAATATTTTGAGGATTTAAAGCTGGAAACTAATCATTTAAAAAAATCACAAATATTCCTTATATTTGACTAATTTAAATAATACTTCCAACTCTTATTAGCAAAACAAAAGCACAATAGATGTCATGCATTGAACTTTCAGTAACAGAGGCATTTCTGGTCATTAAAAATTTGTTAAAAAGCTGCACATAATTAGGACAGTAAAGAATGTGGAGAAAATATGCGCTAATCAGCACTAAACAACGTTTCACAAAGCAGAGAATTAAAAAAAAAAGGAAAACAATCATCAATAATTAGATTGCAATTTTGGCAGTCATGCCAGTTTGTGCAACAAACAGCCATGCAATTTCTAGTACATTGTGAAAGCGCAAATTTTATATTTCAATAAATGTAGCCAATACATCTCAACAGAATTCAAGAACCATCAATATTGCACACTTTTAGATTGAGTTCAACCAGTAATTAGTGAATAAGTATTAGTTAGATAATAAGCAACTAGAAATAAAGCAGAAAATCCAGAAATACCGTAGTAATATTTTTGACCAACTTCCCAAACATTTCCTTTGTTGTTTCGCATTAAATGAATTTTCTATCGCTGTGAGGGGAGGGTCAGAGGAGGCTGGGCATTGTGCAGGAGTCCTGGCCGGCCTGGGAAGCTGAAAGGTTTGCAGGTCCCCTCCCGGTTAGGGTGGGGCGATTATACTCCAGAGGACAACCGAAATAATATGAACTTTTTTCTCATTCATGTCCATTGTGCATAAAGTATATGCCATAAAAAAATAATACAACTGCAAAACTTTTCACAACAAAGATAACTCATAACTCCGGAAGAGGGTTTACATTCAATATAAATTCAGATAAAAGAAGCCAGGTGTTGATTACATACATCTGTCAACTACCCCTTTACCCTCCAGTCAACCCCCCTCCCTTGTTAAAATTCAATGCATATGGGAACACGTCTGCAGCCAAGGTCAACCAATCAAATATACAGGCTCTTCCTTCAAAGACTCCTCTGAAAAATTGGTTCTATTTGGATGCAAGTCATACCACAGAAGTTTGATAAAAACCCAACTTACATTATGGCCTTGAGTAAGTTAATAACTGTAGCATTTATACTACATGTAGATCAGCACATCCAGCTTTCTGAATGGATACAGAGTGAATAAGAAAATTGTAATGTGAGAGTTTGTGACTGTTACTCTGGATCACAGTGCAGATGAAACCCTGATAATGTGACCAAAGCACTCGAAGGTGGTGGTGCTTTAACAGGCCTCTGGCGTGGAGCCGCACGACTGATTCTCTGGTGAGATGCAATGCTTCAGGTGATATCTGCCTTTAAATATGGAGGCCATGTAAATAATATCAGCTGTGTAAGTCGATCTGGGCACAAAGAACCACCAAGTACCTCGAATTTAAGAAGGGAAAATTCACAAACATGCTGTAAAATAAAATATACCTTCAAACACACAGAACTTCAGCACGCCAAGCTCTTTCCAAACCTGAAGCACACACACACACACACACACACACACACGCACGCGCACACGCACACACGCAAGATTTCCCATCGCCAACTCAAAATACATTATCAGAACCTCCGTCTTACGGCTGGATTCTATTTTCCCGAATTGCTCATGAAACACAGCCTTCTCTCGCCCGTGGTGTGAGCGGGTGCTGGGTAACAGCATTTATACAGCGCCGCGGCTAACCGCTACAGCACGGGACACGCAGGATGTGTGTATTAGCCACGCGAGAAACCCAGGGAGCAGCGCGCAGCATCACGCTGCGTCCGTAATACACACGCAGGAAACAGGAGCTGATAAAAACACAGGCAGAAATATGGATCCTCCCTCTGTGTGACTGACCCAAATGTAATTATTACTTCCACCTCTCCACCCATCCAGCCACGAAATGTCCTGTCTCCCTCTTTTCACTGTAATGAAAGACGGCCATTTTATAATAGAGCGCTCAGCTGAAGATTCCGTCCTGCATCGGCCAGAAAACAACGCAGAACAGTCCTCCTGACGCAATGGCAGGAAATGCTGGAAGCGAGGGCAATAATCGTAATAATAATATACTGCTTTCGCATTTTTTGCGTTCTGCATTGTCAAAACGTTTTTTAAAATGCTGCAGTGTGACAGAGCTAATGAAACAGAGTAAAGTTCAGTCTGAGCGTGACCAATCTTACAGAGATCAGTTAGAGCCATTAAATTATAGGTGACCATTTATTTTCATTGCTTTGTTTTTGAGAAATATGAGTCAGTGAAGGTACAAGATTTTATACTTCAAGCACCAGAAATCACAATGGAGTCTCATTTTTGATACTATGAGTATCTTCCACAAGTAAAGGGGAGAGAAATTAATCAGGGACTACTGGCCCCTGAGGGACACTACTGGCTAATGGGGGACACTGCTCCTTACTGGGGGACACTGCAGGCCACAGGGAGACAAAGCTGGCTACCAAGGGTTATTTTCAAGCAGCTAAAGGTCAGTCGCTTCTTCAGACAGCACGTGAAAACACAACGAAAAAGGATCATAACTGCCAAAGCTAGTTCTCTATGCCTCATACACTGCCGCAATCACGGGATAAAGGAACTGAACTCTGCAGTCCTGATGTTGGCTGAATCCCTCTTCTTTCTCCATTCAGTCACAGTGCACAATCAGGCCTTGGATTGCGCACCATCTTTTCATCTAATTCAGACCCTGTTTTTACCTTTGTGCTGAATGCATTACAGTCTGTGTTTCGGCCTGTGAACAGGATGCATTCTGTGTAGTGGAGGGCTAAGCGAAATGAGCCCAATTCCTGCACCCCCTTCAAGCACTTCCTGATTTAGTAATTTTTTTTCTCCCCGGTCTCTTCGCTCTGCAGTATATCGGGGGCCCCTGCCAGGCCTGATTCCTCGCTCCTGCCCTGCATATGAGACGCACACGGTGCGGCGAAATTGCTCTCGGAGAAAGCATGCCTCGACCTGTCGAGACTTCATCAGCGAGATTAAAGTAAGGGACGGGGAAAGAAATGAAAATAAAATGATGGTAGCTGGGCCTGGTATGCTTCCTTCTCAACCTCTCTCCCTCGCCCTGTCCGTCTTTAAGTGGAACATCAGGTGAGGGGGGAAGCCAGTATTCACGGGGCGCAGAAACAGCGAGGAAGCTGGTTTGGGCAGCTGATGGGACTCTGTTTCCTTGTGCTGCATTCGGTCTGGGCCAGATAAATAACACAGCCTCACAGACACACCACAACCACTTCCCGCATATTTAGAAAAAACATTCTACCGGCAAAGGGCAGCAAAATAACTCTGTTTAGGCCCCATAAAAAATAAATTTAAATAGTTATCGTCCTATTAATCTGAAAAATGTGAAGCGAGTGGGCAGATTTTTAAAATTTTTTAATACATGTATTGTTTTGTAGAGTCTATTTGTGCATTTGTGACATTTTTTCTGGGTTTCCAGACCCGTTTATTTTCTGGTATTCGCCTGAGAACAACACAGGGACACAACTTTTTCAAGAAAGCAGCTTAAGTGCCCGTCTATGGGCACATTCGAGCTACTCATTAAGAGTATTATGCAAATTGTCCTTTTTCTATACTAAATATTAGTTGATGCAGCCGCAAATTCTGATGCGGGCGGGGATAATAAACTATTATGTATATTTTCTTAATGGGTCCTTACTAATAATGCGCCCAATTATATCCTCAGATTGTTCTGAGACACCACTGGAAACCTTTGAGAACTTGCACACAGCGAACATTAATACGCCCAACCTGCTATTCATCTCAACCTGCTCTTATTCTGATAAAAGAGCCTCTAACACTACAGTAATTACTGCAAGCATTATAATTATCCAGTAATGCGGAGAGCAGAACTGCATGAAGCAATGCATTTTTGTTCTCTGAAGTTATTGTTGAAATCCAGCTTAAAAGAACTGATGATTTAACCTTCTACAGTTTATCTACATAGTTACAATAGAAAAAAAATCGACAAGAATAATATGAATTTGCCCAAGAAACAGAAGTAAAAAAAAGATGCAATATACTGAACTTATCCAATGTATGTGGCTACAATTAATGACCAAATTCCAAGAAATAAACTGTATGAATTTACTCAAGAAAAAAAAAATGACACAGCTAAGTATTCCAGCATTAAAAATGCGCATAGACAAGGTTTTCCAGCATTTGAGAAGAATACCAGTGAATAAATCGTTTTGTTCAGGGATTTGCCAAACGCAATCCTTGCTCCTACATTTGAGACAACAAAAATGCGATCTTGACATCTTGCCCTGGAAGCAGATAATATTTGCTGTTCTGAGCCAGTTCTTCCTTTGTTCCAGGTTTAAACAAACCCAAGACACTGGAAATTTAAACTCGGTTCAAGAAATATTATTTGCCACAGGGCAAGGTAAATCTCTAGGCAAGCCCTTTCAAAGGGCAGGCTGGGGTTTGTTTACAATTTCTCTTATTCAAAAGCGAGTTTCTGTTTTACTTTTCAAAAGGAGGACTGTCTCCACTGATCTCGCAGGTCAACAGAATGATGAATGTCTTTTTCCCGCATTTGAAGACAAAAACCAAAATAATAAGCACATCATTAGAGAATGAAGCCTGCTTCACCCCTGATCCTGCACCAGGCAAGATCTTCTGCACTAAATATAACAACATGAGCCAGATAATATTTCTGCAATCTGCTCAGGGCTAAACAAATTACCGCAGCAAAACAGTGACACGGTCACCGCAAATAATCAAGTGCTGCAGTAAAATAAATACGCAGCCTAAAATAAAAGAAAAGAGCATTCACCTTCCCAGGGAAACCATGTCTTCCCACATATTAATAGATTTATGATAGATTTTAGGCCTATTTTGTCTCACGCGAAAAGTGCAGATGTGAGGAGCGGAGAGTTTTTTGTTGACTAGTGTAGAGAGGCACTTCTGACACTGCTGGTCTGAGGACCTACTGCAGCTGAGTCGCTCGCTCTATCCGCCTCTCCATCGCGGCCGAATACGACACTGACCCCGGCGACCAGCGACAAAACCGGCGGGTCAAGACAAAAGCAAAGAGAGAGAGGAGGAGGTGGGACTAAAGTGGGCCAGTCAGGCCAAATGCCCGTCTGTCCAGGCTAATTTAACCCCTTCACCCCTGGTTATTATTCCATTCAAAGTACGCAGGAGAGCAGCTCCAGACAATAATAAAATAACATTAATCTTAGAACAGTCCGGTGTCCCCCCTCTGTCTTTTACTAAATAAGGGAGCGCAGAGACAGTCCAGAGAGGGAGGCCATGGGGAGAGACCAGCGCACTGCCCAGCTGATCCTCACAGAGAGAGAGGGAGGGAGACGGACAGAGAAATAGCGAGAGAGGGTGGAGATTAAAAAGGGGAGATGGAGAACTGCAGAGAAGGTGAGGGAGAAAAGTGGGAATGAACGGAAAGGGGCACAGAGGAAGGGAGAGAGAGATGGAGGGATGGTCACAGAGAGCGGCAGTCCACACAGGTGACAGCACCGCTGTAAGAAGACTGCATCTCTCCCTGCACACAGGATCACACACTACCCCAACGCCACACACGCTATAAACATGCCAAGGGCACCCCACTCTCACAGCGCATGCCATGCCAGGCCATACACCCCAGAGCAACGGGAGAAACCTCCCATTCAGACACCAGCACGCCTACTGAGCTTTAGGGTCAGTGTGTCAGTAACACCAGGCCGGTGGAGAGGAGTCAAAGACACACACACACTCACAATGTCCACCGCTGCACTTACACTCTGACCTTCCCCGAGTCACCTGAGAAAGGCCCCAGCACAGGAAACACACATTTAGATGAAAATCAAAAATAACAGCACAGCAACAGTACTGTCAGTGTGATATACAATATAATGTATATCAACTGCACATCTCCGAATGTAACATGTAACAGATAAAATTCTCACTCTGTGTCATAATGACTGAGATCAATAAATAAAGTTCAGCGATGTGTTTTTAATGATTGAGAACTCAAACCAGCTACAGCAAAAGTTTTGTTTGCACACGCTGGACAAATGATTTTTGGCAGAAAGTTCATATACAAATGCGTCAAAAATAACACATTACGCAAACTGGAACTAGGACGTTACGGCTTTTTTGCCATTATGATTTTATTTAATTTTTAAAATGCCTGTACACATTCAGAGTCTTGTACAGTAACGTGAGCAGCGTAAACACAAAGGTTCGGATGACAAGGAAACAGCAGGTCCGTCACTGATAAGATCACAGACACAACACGAGCAGGTTCACTGGGATTATGTCCACATAAGAATATGTTTCACTTTCCACATTTATATTAAAACCTAAAGAACAGGTGAGGTATCAGTAATTCATACGATTTCAGCACAGCTGATTCAGATGGTGCAAAAGAGATCTTTGGTCTTTAAAAAGCTGCCAAATGTCGAGTGCTTCTTACGGTCACAGGAGCCAATATGAGGTTCCCAACAGTGGCTCTCAAACTCGGTCCGACAGAACCACTGCGTGAACTGACACAACTGCCATCCCGTAATTTTAAGAAGTCATTCATTTTTCTATAATCTGCTTTTCATGTCTAAAAGTACCAGTATTAGACAGCACCAAATTACTGCAGAAAATATCATAAATTCCACAAAGGAAGCCGTTGTTCATACTGTGTCCATTTACAACTAAATTAGACAAAACTTTTTTTTTTAAACAAATCAAATTCAAGATTGTGGTGAATCCGTAAACTACTCATTAAGTTTCTAAAGAGTGGTGTTAAAGTTATTTCCAAATCACCCCCTCCCACAGAACTCAACACAAAAATAACAGAAAACAGGTTTCAATAACTGAATTTTATTTTTTGCTGAAATTGTCATTGTCTAATAAATGGTTAGTTTTACTGAGGAGGAGTGAACAACTTCACCAATTAGAAGCCAACTGATTGGTTTTTATCATCAGCAATTTCCCCCCGTCTTTATGCAATGAAAAGTAATTTCCAGTGCAGCACAATGTGATTCCTGAATTTGTCATGGTCTGCATGGTCATTTCTAACACTGTCTCAATATTCCCTAAAAGCATACAGCACAATTAAGCAAAAATAACAAAATATATTACAATTCTTGGACAGGATTTGTGGCTGGAACAAAAACCAGTATACACCGGGGTTCCCCAGAACTCACTTTATTTATTAATTTATTTTACCTCCTTAAAGTACCCCCATTTCACAGTTAATCTGCTCCGGGTTTCATTGAGTTGAAGCACTCAGTTTGATTATGAAAAATTTTAAATTTTTATCACACAAGAGGAAACTCTTTAAGCAGTATTAGCCCTTTTCTGCTATTTCTGGAAAGAAATTAATTTCAATATGAACTCCATTCAGAGGTTCTTGAGCAAAAATATACACTACCGTAATCTTACAAAATTAAAACAGATTATATATGACCTTTCATTTTGATTTAGAAATATATATAGCGTACATATATATCCTTTTAAATAATGATTTACTTTGTACAGGACAAAGCGGTCATGCAGTACTTTTGCATGATAACAATCAAAAGGAGGAGCTGGGCCAAACACAACAATTACAATCCCTTCAGAGGCAAAAAATAAAAAGATGCTGATGGTTCATGCGTGTTCCTCAGTTATATTACAGATGCATTGCGGATGATATGGGTCATTACTGTCATCACGAGCCTCGCATGATATCAGAGAATCATTCGTCCTTGAGAGGTCCGCGGTTTTTGGGTGATCAAATCGCGCCCTAAAGCAGCTAGTGCCAGAGTGTGTGTGCATAATGGGGCCTGGCCGTGCGTGCGATTAATAGGGATGGTCAGGACGGGAGAAGGGGTTCGTGCGCGGCGCCGTCCAGACCCTCGATGACACCTCATCCCACAGCCCGGGGCCAGGCTAAGACGAGGAACTGGAGACGGGGAACAGTGCGGGAGGACGCGTAAATCCGGCGGTAATGCGGAATCATATTCATATTACCGCGGCCTCGCGTCCCTCCGCCTGACAGCGGACGGGTGCTGGCTCTCCGGGCGCTCAAATTATCCGCAATTACAGTGGAAAGGCCATCGCGAGCTGACACCTCACCTTCACCATCTGTTAGGTTCAAACCCTCCCGCCCGTCCCCCTGACCTTTCCGCCTTCGCCCGTCGTCCCCCCATCCCCTCGTCCCTCTCCAGACAGAGCTCGGGGAGTGGGGGTGGGGAATTTGATTTGGGGTGTCACGAGGAAAAAGAAATAAATCCTCTGATGTCGCCATGATGCAACCGAAAAAAAAAACAGATCTTAAAAAAATTGTCAAATGACCGCCAGGAGAAAAAAATGAATAAGTCACAAAGGACGACCATAAATGTCAAGTTCAGTCATTTGCACGTAGTTAAAAATATTTTCGATAATTAAACGAAAATTTGGCAAGGTCTGACACTTCCTTTTCTTTGGCGCTGGTCATCATTTTCGTGTTTTGCATTCGCGCTTCGAATAAGATTCTGCGTACAATTGCCGCAGCCTTTGGTGCATTCATGTTTCATGTTCCTTCATAGCACAGCATTGTGAAATGGAATCAAAATGATATTTCATGCACATATAACTCAAAAAATAATTCTGCAGGTTTCCCAGAATTCACCGTGTACATGCGGTATGTAACACATAGCCTACAATAGCTATATAATTGTTCGAAGATGGTCGCTGAAATTAAAAAAAGAAAAAAAAATCCAGAAAGAAATATCTGAATCAGAGTGCAGCCATCAACAGTAAAAGCTCAGTGCGCAGTTTATTTTAATAACTAATTCTTATTCACAAAAACAAAAAAGGAGGGTTATAGCCTATATACCAGCACTTCAGAATAATCAAAAATTCATTCACGTTTTGGGTTAAAGGGTATATACAATATTAAAGCATTCTTATTTCTTACATATAAAATTTATCCTAAATAATTCAGGCAGTATTTTGTGTTTGTTTTTAAACCTGCGAGCTGTAGTAGTTCTAGGGTGACCGTTTTCGGAATTGTGCCCCACTCAGGAGATACTTTATCCCACATAATCTGCCGGGACCCCGTGGTTCTGAAATAAGTTCTGAGCGCGATGAATAATAGATCATAGGGCGTACAGTATCGGACGGGGAGCCTGGGACACCGTGACGGCAGGAGCAGACAGCGAGCAGCCCCCCCAACCAACCCCCCAAAACCAACGCAGTGAGTGTGCACTTCAGACCGAGACGTGGAGGGTCAAAGGGCATGGACTTGACATTGTGGCCCTCAAGAGAACGTTCACTGGGTTATATTCCGGGTAAGGCGAAAGCCCTGCGCCATGCTCCAGTGAATCATCATCTCACCCTCCAAACGGTTTCTGAGACAAGCACCGCGGATTTTGATACAAAACCTTCCTATACACAAGCAAAGCGTATAAGATTTTAACGTTACGGTGGACTTTTTAAATTTTCTATTTATTTTTTAGAGGGGGGATCTATTGATAATATCCGCTAGTTACATAATTTTAAAAGTAGAATTTCTACACTGATGCGGATCCGCCAGGCACAAAAAAAAAGCTCTTGACGTAGTTCTAAAATGAAATTTTTGATATCAGCGAAACAAAAGCAAAGATCTCCCACAATCACTTTTTTGTGAGTTTTATTTACTGCAGGATAATTTACACATTAAGACACTCGAGTAAACAGGTGCCTTAAACGCCAAATATACGTCTTTACCCCTTCTAAAGACATTTCAGTCACCATTGGTAGAGCTACATTATTCATACATATGCCAAAGTCTTTACAGTAACCACAAATATGATCAATAAAAACAGTTAATGCAAAAAAAAAGCGTTTTAAGAGGAATTGTTGTTACATTGTCGTATTATTTTTAGTTCATTCGTAACAACTAATTCACCGAATGGTATAGTAGCTGGAAAATCTACCAGTCAAGGGTTAGTACCTAGTCCTTAAAGCAGAATGATTGTATAGGCGCTTTAATGATGGTTAAAGTTATGACAAACACCCAAAAGTTGACAGAAACACATTCGCGGTTGATTTGATGGTATAGGCCAGCTGTCCAATCCCTGACACCGAATTACATTAGAACTATATGTCCATT
This sequence comes from Gymnothorax reevesii, assembly GCA_029721435.1. Taxonomy (NCBI): domain Eukaryota; kingdom Metazoa; phylum Chordata; class Actinopteri; order Anguilliformes; family Muraenidae; genus Gymnothorax; species Gymnothorax reevesii. The sequence goes on from CM056588.1 coordinate 33,917,312, forward strand.
TCAAGCGATGAAAGGTGTAAGAAGGTTAACCCAGAACTTCAATCATGCGGTTTTGGTTTTCTCCAATATTTCTCCAAATACGAAAATATAAATTAACTGAGCAAAAAATTCGATAAATTAGGCAAATGGTCTTAAATTTCCCCCCCCCCCCCCCCCAAACAGCAATTCAAATAATTTTGCAAATGTTTATTTAGGCTGAATCTATTTTCAATTAAATTGCCAAATGTAGCCCACATTTAGTAGGCTACAAAAATATTTTCCCCAGATGAACTCGCATGTGTTCGACAGGATCACCATTTTCAGTCGTTGGATTGTGTTTTGCCGAAACTATAGACTCAACAACGTCAGTTGTCAGTTTTTTTTCTTTCTTCTTCTTCCAGTAATTGGACGAAATCCCAAATCCAGGATTTACTATAGCATAGCCCTTCACTACGCGTGAGGTTAACTCACTGCCGTGAAACAAAAGGCACGCGCCTCAATGGCAGGATCGGGGCCGCAAGGCAGGCGCCTGCTTGTTTCTGTGCCAAACTTTGCGACGCTCATTTGAATTTGAATACTGTTTACCACAGAGAGCAGCCCGTGGAGGCCTGCTGTTGTGATCACACAAAACCGCGTTTTCTAAAGAGTTTCAATTAGGCAGCAATAATTACCCATAACCTCATTGAACTAATTAGGTACAAATCGCCCTAATCATTCTTCAGAGTCATGAATTAATTACCGTTTCCAAGTGCTCAGGAATTTGACAACGTTATTTAACGAATCACAATTCAATTTCAGCAAGATACAACTAGTGCTACGGTGAAAAAAAAAAATGTATACTCCAAATTATCGTGTTAATTGTAATCATAAATTACAAAAACACGATTTTTATGTTTTACACTTTGGTTTGGTCGACAAGTTATTCAACAAAGTACTTGTTGGTAAACTTTTCTCCACAACGCCCAAACAATTATTTGCCAAAATTAATTTTTCGTTTGACTTGAGGCCCTTCAATAACGAATAGTTTTTGTCCTCCTTGAAAACATGAACATCCTTTTAAATTCTAAATATTATTACGATATAATCCCAACAATGTCCCTTTAATTCAGATATTGAGTAATGATGAGGGAGTGCACATGGAATGAACTCAGTTCGCAGTCCTGACAATTCGTTTATCGCCCCATTTCAAAATGAGGCCACCGTAAATAGGCTACTAATCCCACATAAAATGTATAGTCTACACGGCCTATATTCTTCTCCTCTTCGTTTTCCCGCTTTTTTGTGTATAAAGGCTGTTTCTTGCATTTGGTTTTATTTTTAGCTGCCTCCAGATTTGCTTTCAATACCAAAAATGTTTTTCCATAAGCTCAATAAGTGTTATCAATACGCAATAGCAAACAAATGCAATTAATCAATGACACTGAAAATATTTTCAATCTCAGAGTAAACAAGAAGACATTGTCATCAATATACTCATTCACCATGAAATCCCGTCTTCGAACCCAAAAGTGGTCACGACGAGCAAAATAGCCTACTCATAAAATTTAATTAATTAGGCAAACGAAGTACTGAAAGAAAAAAAAAAACTGTTCCCTATGAATCCGGGCGGGCGAGTGGACGGACAGACGAGCTCCACTGCACAATACAAAGATCTAAATAGTCTCTGCATATTAAAATATGTTAATACTTTTATTTTTTTTAATCCACAAATGTGTTTAAATAAAATAGCTTCCAAAAAGCCAGAAAGGCATGGTTAACAGCAACAAAAAACAACTGCACCCATGTATAGCCTATCAATAATTATGTATATTTTGAATGTGACAGTAAATCTAGGGTACTGAGTGATCTGGAGGCAATCACTGCAGAGGGAAAGCCTTCATATTTTCGGTGCTTCCGATACTTACATCCGCAATAAAGCTCATGTACAGTGTGACAGCACCACTAGGAGGACAATGGTTTCATCGGGGATCATGATGACGGACATCGCTAGATTCCCTTTAATTCGTTAGCCAACCTAATGTTCAGAAAACATGTGGCAATAATTGGGCAAACATCGTCCAAGGTTTGATTTCATACACGTGAAACAAATAGGTCAATAGCAACAGTAATGGCAGCAGTTCTTAAAAGTGAATAGTGTGACAGGAAGCAGTGGAATAATTTTCTCTAACGGGAAACTAAATGCAGGTGGACAGACAGTTTTTTTCTGCAGAAACTCTCGGAACCAGGAAAGGTTTAAGGTCGGGTTCCGAGAGCTCGAGGAATACGCTCTGCAGCACGATGGCCTGGCTGACCTGCCTTCCACACGCGCCAACGCGCCCACGCGAGCTCCCGGCTCTCTCTCGCTCTCTCTCTCTCCCCCCAATATAAATAAAAGCAACATCATCATCATCATCATCATCATCATCAACATCAACAACAACTAATAATAATAATAATATTAAGAAGAATAGTAAATCCGCTGAAATTAAGGTTCCCATTCTTTTTATCTGCATTATTCTTATTTTGGACACAGTGCGCTGAGAGAAAGTTCCGAGCGCATGCATCCCATGCAACTCTATGGGGGTTCGATCGGATTTGACTGAAGACTGAAAAAGTTCTACTGTAGCCTATAGTGGGCGAACATTTTTAGAAATATCGAAAATACATGAATAATTCACAATGAATGTTGTAATTAAATCGAATATTGCTAAGTTTCGTTGCGACAATTTATAGAAATCTCGTCGACAAATATTAATAGGCAGTAATCTGCGTAAACTCTTGGATGTTGAAACATCTTTTCAAGTCGACAACCCTTTCTCTCCCTAAATAGTAGATAACCTAAACGCGAAAAAAAGTCTGATCTTTTATATAGTTTTACAGCAAGGATGAGGGTGTGGAGTCGGAGAAAGCTTCCCGAAAGGAAACGGAAACATAAGATAATGTTTTTTTCCATGTTTCACTTTTACAAAGGAAAAAAATGGGAATGTGTAAGAAATAAACCAGTTTACCGGTAGATTCTAAATAATACAAATGACAACCGATTAGTTTTAATTTAATAAATTAATGAATAATACATGGCTTATTCATTTTGAACCACGTTTCCGTTTGGAACATTAATGAAGATACAAATCTGCCTTGGAATAGATATGAACAGAAGTCCGCTATGTAGCACCGTTATTTGATCAAGAAGTCTTAGACAGCAAATTATATCTTGTCAGGTTTAATATTCAAAGACATTATAATATAAATCAAATTTCCATATTACTACTTATACAATGGACTTGGCCATTACATTACATCATTTAAATCAGGGTACCTGGACATGGTTTTCTGAAGTAAGAGATCTATGATACCAAATTCATCTAAACATTACACAATTCATTGTGTAATAAATCTTTCAGGGACAATACACCCCAAAAATTAAAGTTTAGGCAACCTGCATCATACAAGAGAAGACACAGGCAGTTCCCAAGACCTTAATTCATATTAGGCTAACATACAGGTATTTGTCTATCAACTTATTTAAAAAGCAAGATTAGTATTTGTAGATCTGCGAAATCTTTCCAAATATACAACAGCAGCAGAGTTTTTCTGGGCAAACATGTAATGAAGAGCACATCATCTGCGACGCTGCTACACTGCAGCGGATTTATATAAAAATAGTCATTTCTAAAGCTGAAATGGTGCAACAGATCTCCATCAAACAAACACCCGTAGTTTTTTCCAAGAGGCTTTTCAGACACCAGAAGTCAAGCACAGGAGAAGTGTTTGCCTGCCAAAATCAGTAAATAAAGAAGCCTGAAATTTCATGAACCATTTTGTGATTGCAGTGGTCATTACTGACAAAAGCCTTTCATCAAGCTGGTCTTTATCAGCACAAAAGAGAGGAGAAGTCATTCTCCGATGGAAAGTTGAAAATAGAATGGTTTTGTGTGTCATCAATCTTAAAATTATAAAAAAAGATGAGAGAGAAACCCAGACTGTTATCCATGCTGTATGTCAGAGGAGACACTGAGTCTGGATGGTGTTTAATAAGGGAAAATGCAAGGCCCACAAGGAACGGAGAAGACATCACTTTTCTAGAACATCCTCTATTTTCAATATTTCCACAACTGGCATCTGTTCAGAAAATGTGAGATTTGGGGCCATATTGCCGCAATATCAACAGCTGCTCAACCATGACCAGGAGCAGAGGAGTCGTAAAAGGAAGAGAGATTTTGGCCGCTTAAGTTACAAGATTAAAGAAAAGTAAAAGACAAATACAAAACATGCAGAATTCCTGCCAAAGCACTGCAATGTCACAAACCGATGCACACAGCTCGAAATCCGTCCTACGTCCGCTGATAACCGCAATAACGCAAAATAAGTGGACTGATGTTCTTGGATTCACAGGGGTGCACCGCAGGCGATGAGTGACCAAACCATATAATTCACACTCAGTCTAAAACAGGCCAAATTACAAACCAATGCAAAACCCAATTCAAGGTCAGCAAAAATATCCTTCATTTTGCAATTTCTAATTCATGTACATATTAGCAGCAGAAGTGTTTTACTCCCTTGGTTCTGAGTCAATGCTCTCATTATCAAAGCACAACATTTCTATAAATGCAAATAAAGATCACTGATCAGTATATCAATTCCACTGTAAAATGTAAATAATGTGTAAGATCTGAAGAACTAGCAAATGCTGTATAACAATTCCGTCTGACTGATGGAGCAGTTAGTCCCTGTTTTAGCAGTCATCGTTTCCAAATTTAACCTCCTTCGTTGAAGAGGGAGCGAAAAAGAAAGAGGGAGTGAGAAAGATGGCATGAGAGAGAGAGAGAGAGAGAGAGGTCCTGACTCCTGAGTAAGGAAAGTGCTCTCTAATGAAGTCAGAGCCTCACACAGAGGCAGATCCAGTTTCCAGAGGTTCTGTGCATGATGACCAGGTCACCGACATCAGGTTCACCGTGACGGATAATTGCTGCTATTGATTATAGGTTATCATATGTTGCTGGCTATTTGGAAGATAATGCAAGGAGGTTAATCTGATAGCCATTAACCTTTGGAGAGAGGCAAGCAACATGCGAATTACACGCAAAACCAGCTCAGTATCACCTCATTTTCTAAGTGTAAGAAAAGAACTGGACAACAACGAAAGTAATTGTGAATGGACTTGGAGTATAATACCACAGTATGTTCTGCATTTGACATCCATACACTCCTGTACTCCAAGGAGATTATACACCCACACACCCCCTAACAAACCCCAAATGTTCCCAAAACTGGTAATTAAACCTTCATAAATTCTAAATTAGTCTTCCATAGCCCTGCTTTCAGCAGGAGAAGCCACTTTCAACGATGCTGTGGATCAAAAAGTACCAAATACCAGAGTGGATTAAATTCCAGTACAATCAAAAAAGGTTCTAGGTTCTATGAAGCATCTACACAACATTAGAATGATCGTGTCAAGGCCAAAAAGCAATGATAACATAAAAAAATCATTATGTGTGAAATAGTGCACTGACCAGCTCGTGAATTGAAAAAAAATAACAGAAAATATTTGCTTTGGAAGAATAAAACTGTTTGCAAAGCGACTGTTACAGTCACAGAAGTGAAGTAACCAAATTTCACAGGCACTTCTATCACATGACATTATACCGGATGAAGTCACCTCCAATCACAATCCTTATAGCCATTCCTCACCAACACTAACGCAAATGCTAAGTAAAATATCATTCGTTCACACTGAATAAAATAAGATGTTTGCCTCCTTCAGTTTACTACATTTCCCAACAACACCACATGTCCATCCAAAATGTCATATGGAAGATGTTGAAACATGCAACACAAAACTCACAGGTGAACACTGTACCCAACCAACAGCTCATTCAGGAACAGCATCAACAACAGAATAATGTAAGTTTCAATAAACTTTCAATAAAGTATTTTCATCAATACTGCAACAGCTGAAAACTTCAGCCTGTAAATAAAAAGGGAGCAAAACTGAGCAAAGAAACTAATTTGAGGATTTCAGGATATCAAGAGTACTCATTTCCTACACAAGTTGAAAACAGAAAACTGATAACTAGGTCCAGAAACCATCAACAACCCTGAATGCTGAGGCCTTGTGAGTAAACCTCATACGGAGCCCAGAGAGACAGAGTGAATGAGAGAAAGAGAGACAGGGTGATGGAGAGATGGAGAGAGTTGGAGAGAGAGAGAGAGAGATGGACATCATCAGCAGTTCTGTCCCATCTGCAGACAGCACTAAAGGTGGTACCTGATTTTGGTTTTGGTATCTCCTCGCGAGCAGAGACCTGAGCGAAGTTCCCTGTGATTATCCCGCAGCAGGACGTGGGGTCCGGCCCGTCAGTGGCCCGGCATTCCCCCTGAACCGGAGGCAGGGAAGGAAGGACAGGATGGAAGGGGAGAGAGAGAGAGAGAGAGAGGGAGAGGAGTAGAGAGAGAGACAGAGGTAGGTGTGGAGGCTCAGACCTGCAGCCACACCATGACTGATCCAGGCGAGATTGATCACAGGACGGTCCTGTCTGACGCCGGGGTCCCGGGACGGGCAGGGGGCCGTCATGGAGCAGAGGGGCTTTGTGTCGCCCCGGGAAACGCTCACTGACCAGCACCCCGGCGCCTCAAATTGGGTTAGGCTTATGTTACAGCAAGCAAGCTATCCCCCCCACCCCCCACCCCCCCCATCTCCAAATAAAATAAAATACTAATAATAATGCACTTCAATTGATTTTTTTCCATCCGTTTTATGCATCGTGTGTACATTTTTTGAAAAAAAGATATGTTTGTGGCTTTTAAACGATTTATAATCTCAGAAGTGCATTTGCATTCATTGCTGGCACGGCTGCACCTGCTGGGTATTGTCATGCACACGGTCAGAAGCAGCTGCCGCAGGGGTGCAGAGAGCCGGGGTCAGGAGTGTGACTCCCAGAATCGCAGAGGCCAGGATCACACACAATGGGCAATAAATATTCAGCCATATGATCTGCTAATATCAACGCCCCGGCCCCTCATCAGCCACAACCAACACATGCAGTTAACAATAAGAGATTTCATTTAGAAGATCTACCTCACAGAGCTAACAGTTTTAGAGAAATTGAACGAGAAAATCCAAAGGAAAAAAAAGAAAAATTTCTTTAAAAAACGCCCATCACATAAGTTACAGGGTTTAATATTTATGTTGTTTTGGTTGACGGGGTCTTTATTTTGATTTAGGGAGTCTATTGAGCTTACTTCATTTAAAAAATTGAGTAATAAGTTCATGTCATGATTCAAGAGATATCTGAATGGCAATTTTCAGCTACTTCCTTGGAATACATGCTTTAAACTAGTGATCATACAAAAACGATCAATTTACAGTTCTACAGACATGTGTTTGCGTATTTAGGCTAAACTGCAGAGCAAATATAAAATAATGTAAAATGACCACACTGCCAGCACACACTTAAAATCACACATAATCGCCCTCCCACTCCAATGGGACTCTCATTCAGACGGCCCCTGATATGCAGATGCATGCAGATTGAGGGCCGGGGCCAGACGGCTCAGACCCCCACGGCTGAACTTGACTCTCGGGGCACCAGATGGGTAGGAGGGGAGCCCCTGACCTCTGCTGAACCCCCAAATCTCACAGACAAACAGACGCACAGGGTCCCCGTCCCGCCTTCTCCACAAGCATCAAATCATCGCAGGTTAAACAATGATCTCCGCAAATCCGCACGCACGGCAGGTACCTGATCAATATCCCCACATTATCGCCAGGACACGTCCGAAGACGCAAGTTTTTACTGATACATGGATGCTATTGCTACCCCGCTAGGGCGTTATTGGCCTCCCTGTCGGTTAGGGCGCCTCCTTATTACGTCTGGGGGTCAAACCCCAAAGGAGCTGCGGATTAGAAAGGCCGTCCGACCACAAATATTGGTAAGAAACTTTTAAAAACATATATTCCACTGTTTGAAAGTTTTTTTAACCCATCTCTTTGCAAGTAGCTACACATATATCAGTCGCACAGTTGTTTCCTTTCAACTGCAATATTTTGCGCAGGGCTTCTTGAATATGCAGGGACTTCTCCTCATTGAAAAACATTACTAATGTCTCCCTGAGGACAACCAGCAAACAGATTATAATAATAGTAAAGATAACAGATAACTGCGGAGCAGACGGAGCCTTTTTTTCCTGAAAATGGGGCAGAAGCACCATCCACGAACTGAGCACAACAAATTCTTCTGTGAACTTCGATTACAATGAATAAAGAAATAAAAACCTCCGCAACCCCCAAGCATTACAGCAGAACAATCCTTACTCAATCAAAACCAAAATCCCAACCAACAGATTTTTAAATATTCGCAACCTCAGAACCTGGCGACCCAAAACGCACTATCTGTGTACAATCTCTGAAGACTTCCCCATGTATTGCCCCCCCCCGGTGTGTGTTTAGTCTGTGCTTGGTCCTCTCTGAGTAATGGCGCTTCGCGGTCCCTTTGCTTTCAGACTTGTACCTCCCTTATCGGGGCGAAAATCTACACGGCTCCCCTGGTCCGCGCGTTTACCCACTGCGCCGCTAAAGAGGCCTGTGTCTTCATCAAAGAGCAGTCAGGGAAACGGGACTGAGGGACCGATTCATGAATTATTGAGATTAAAATCTTTCTCCAATTCCCCCCTCCTCTGCGCCCTCTTATTGGGTTAAACTACAGCAGATATTCACGAGTAAATGAGCTCGGGGCTGCCGCTCCATTAAAAATAAAAGTTAAAGAGGAAAAAAAAAACCTAAAAAAACTGCCTCAATTGCTTTAGGATTTTAGTCATCTTCAATCAGACCGGTTTCAAGACTTGCGAAGAAAGCATCGGATGAAACAAGCCAGTAATGATTTTCTTCTAACATTTCTACAGATTTTAAGGATGTTCAAAGCACAAAAAAGCATAAGAAAGACTTTCTTACCTTTTATTGCAACTGTCAGTGCTCATTCTCATTATCTCGTAGCTGAAAAGGTCTAAGCAATTTCCCAACTTGTTAAAAAAAAATGATATTCTGAGTACGAAGAGAAACGCATCATTATTAATGAATGACAGTATGGTTTTGGTGAAGAGAGGCATTTGGATTCTGAAGATTGATTCAATGTTTTTGGTACCTTTGTCAGTACCTTTCACCAAGGCATAAATCCACGACATCACCTCATTAGTTGCTGAAGAGGTCAGGCGAAGATTAAAATGGGATTTTTTTGCCTGTTGAATGGCAGGTAGGGCGAAAATGCTGGAAGAAAAACTACTTTTCTAGCGCAGCCTCCAAACGGACACCTGCTGTTCGCTGGTCAGCGCAATATTACACACCATCTGGAGCTTTGATACCTGCAATTTCACTTTTTTGTTCCAAATTCACAAGTTTTGCGTTGGAAAATGGACAGAATCACACATAGCAGATGTCTGTCTATCGATTCAACAGAAGTGACAACGAAATCCCACAAAAGGTAGTTTATAAACAATGTCCAGGTCAACACTTGCCGTTGGCAATTCTGTGGTTATACATCTAGCCTGGTCACCCTTAAACACTCAATTTGCACCAGATTTCAGATACAATCTTGCGTGGCTTTGTTTAATTTCTGTACAGCTCAGACGAGCATGCAACTTCTAAACCCTCAATGTACAGAGCATCAGACAAACACAGTCTGTCTTATTATTGCATCAGTATTCTTGAGTGAACACTGGGCACACGTTTCCCTGGCTAGACAAAAAAAATCCCAGGCAACCTCCTCAAAGACGGAGAGCAAAACAGCTGTTCACGTCAGTGTCCCAATTGACAAGCTTTGGCATAAGAGATCAACTAATTTCTACAACTAAGTAATTCCACCTCTGCGATAACTGATGTGATGAAGGCAAATCATTTGAACACCGGCTTGCTCTTCAAAGCATAAAACCAAGACGTAAAAAGCAGGCCTTCCTAACATGATCATGATGCAGAAAGAGCAGCAGATGTTGCCAATAATGACTGGTAAAAAAATGGTAAAAATTATTCGGGTTCATAAATAATTCAAACCCCTCACAAGCAATTTACAGACTATAGATATAACATGATCAGAATATGCAAAATAACAATACATACAGAGGCCATACAGCCACTAGGCTGACCGCAGCGGGTATAAAACACTGCAGCAGGTGAGAGTGGGCGGTCCTTCACTCATCTGTGACAGTGATTGACAGATGACCAGTCACCACCACGATTAACAGCAGCAGTAAAAATTTTTAACACGAACATATTTTTCAAACAGTTAAGAAAAAAAATAAACACCCTTTATTGCACCCAATATTTACGCGAAATCTCAACCCTTTGAGCGCCAAATTAATTTTCAAGGAATTAAGAATGTAATTATCCTGAGCTGCAAGTTTTCAACTGCATCTGGTTTTGATATCTTACACCACTGGGCAACTATACTTGCCTATAGCGCTCGAAGGGTTAAATCCATCAACCTAAGGGGGGGAACAAAAATCCATCAGCTGAACCATGATTTGTGATGTTACTTCCTGAGCGAAGATTTATTTATTTTCTCTCTAACAGGCAGTCATTGGTAATGCGAGTTAAAGCTGCAGAACAACCCATAGATGTGCTGAGTAAACCACAGATTGTGGTTTCCTTCTGTTTGACCTTTTTGTCCAGTATGTCCCAAACTACTGTGATTCTAATTAACTTCCTGGAAAATGGAGCAAAAACAGACTGTTTTACATCCTCGTGCAAATTAATTAAAACAAGTTGCAAAAATACTAAATAGATTTTATTCTAATTTCAAGCGGACTTTATGAATCCTACTGATTTACACGAAGTACGCACTACGATCCCCTCGTTTCTGAGGACGGGAAGACTGACAGCAACTGTACTTGCCGTGTCTCTGAGTGATTTGCTGGCGCGTTTGTGTGAAGTCACACTTCTTCTGCTCTTACTCTGTGTCACATCCATCCTGTACGACGTCAGATTCAAAATAAACTAGCGAGGGAAACGAAAGTCCACAAACAACTAAGATTGATGCTAATGCGCAATTATTGCAAAACCCACCCCACAAATATAATGAAATTTCTTAAACAGTATGATTTTATTCTGTCCGATTGAAAATGCAAAATTAAAGACAAAAGGCAGTTCTTGGCTTGAGAACAATAACCGGGATAAAAGATTGAAAAAAAAATCCAACTGGTTTCAATTAATTTGCAGAAGGATGTGCCAAATATGACCTCTTTATTTTTACATTTTGGACGCAATACTGCCTGAAGTAGATTATTCCTTCTCTATTTCTATTTACCTGTTACTATGTGCTACCTGAGGTTATTAAACTACAGAAATTAAATGCTAAAATTTCACAGAATCCTACACGAGTAAATAGAGTCAAAATGTCTGACTGGTGCTGTAATAATATGATAGTCCGCCAGCGCGGCCAAATGGGGGATAATCATGAAGACTGCCACGAGTCCCTGCATTTGAGCAGGGGCGATAGGTGTTCATGATTCTCGGGGCCCAACATTGGGGGTCTCCCACCTCAGGAGGGGACCCGCAAAAATAATTCAAGACTGAGGGACCCTGGGAAATATTCTGACAAAGTATCCCAGAATGCTCCTGGAAAAGAGTAGGCCACTATGTCGTCACTTCAGCGCTTTGTCCAGCCCCTGTTGTCCATGACACTGCTATCATTCAAAGCACTAACAGGCCGTTACCTCCCTCTGCGTGGCTGCAGTGTGTTTAAAAACCCGTAATGAAATATTTCCTCGAGTGTGCCTAGGCCTGCTCTGCCGGATTCATTTGGGCATTTGGGCAGAGCTGATAAGTATTGCTCCATCTCTGTCATGATTTATTAAGGGAAAAGCCTGCCAGGTTCATTCTGCCTCAGGACAATCCAGCCAGGAGGCCATTTTAGGGATAAGGGGTTAGGGAGCAAGTCTGCAACAGTGAAGCTCATTTTACATGCATTATTGATAACAGAAATGAATGTTTTTGGGGTCAGATCCTTAAAGTGACTCCCACTCCTTCCTTGTTTCCAAACATTAGAATTTCCTTAGCAGTGTAGTTTTGCCCAAAGCAACTGAATCCAGGCTCGGAGGAGTCATGCTCAAAGTGGAGAAAGTGAGTATCTACCCTGATGTTGAGGCGAAAAAAAGAGATGGAAAAACCCGAACAATTGTCAGAACCACCAATGTGTTTGCCCGGCAGAACCAGAGAAAAGCAGCCCGAGTGCTCAGTTTGTCAGACCGGAGGTGACATTTAAATGATCAGGAGGAGAATGAAAAGGGTTGAAAGCAGTCCTAAATCTTTTAGGATGGCAGGATGTCAGAAGCAAAATGGCTAAAGCACATTAAAGATATCATCACGGAGCTTTGCGCAAATTTCCAGCTCAGAATGGCTAACCACGGTTATTCTGGGGTTTGTGACAACCGTGTCTGCCTATTGCGCAGGACCAGGACCACCAGGAGAGAGCGTTTGCACTCCCATCCCAAAAAAAACCTGCTTTGTGAACAGGGAATGCAGATAACTAAGGGTCTTATGTACTCGAAGGCTAATTTTTAGACCTCCGACATCCTACGAGCTGCCGTTTTTTACTGTTTGCTTTCATTCTCTTCTTTTAAGGCAAAACGAGAGCAGGGTGCTGATGGTGATAGATGACTCGGCGCTGTAACACTTTATCCAATCCAGCGCCGATTTCATCCAATAAAGAATCACTTGTGCGCTCTCAAACTAAATGGAAGTCAGGCGGCGGGAAGAGGGAGGACGGCCCTGTGCTCTCCAGCCGCGAAAATCACATTTTCGGAGAGCCGTGTGGCGAGGAGGAGGAGGAGGAGGGTTTTTGGACGGGCAGCGATGGAGGCAGCCCTGGCAGAGTTAGGGCCACAGCCCTCTGCACACACAATTTAATCCATCACAGGGCGCCTGGCCGCTGTATCAATCAACCTTTCATCAGCACCGCAAAAAAAACAAAAAAAAAAACAATATTTCCATTCAATGGCTGCCGCCCGGGCAGCCCTGCCCAGCGCCTGCTGAGAGGTGGAGGTTTTGTTGGGTGGGTGATGGGGTGGTGATGGAGCCCCCCAGCTGGACCTGAGGTGCACTCCCAACACAGGCCAGTACCCTCCAGTGCCCCTCTCTCATGCGGAAATAAAGCCGGCCGGCTGCAAATCCAGTCTCTCCCCCACCATTGAAGAACTTGAAAACACCAGCACACACACTGCAGGCACAGTGCTGACAGCACATCAGCAAGATCACAGTCTAAAACACAAGCGCTGCCGCCTAAACTGATGAGCTGGCTTTCATCAAACATAATAAAACAATGCATATGATTACACCATCCCGGTAAAATTCACTCTGTCACAATCTGGCCGCATGTTGTCATGCCGACGGGTAGCTTTTTTTTTTGCTTTAGACTGGGGTAAATACAGTCACACGACAGCACCAGTCCACGACACACTCTCACTGCTAACCACACGTTAGCCTGCGTGTCCTGACAGGTCAGACCTGAGACACAGCAGCGAAAGGACGCCCGGTGCGAGACACAGGGGACACAGAGCCAGGCGCATTACCTTATAAGGATTAAAAGAGCTCCCACCAGCTAACGCCAACAAAAAATAATCAACACTCCTGTCCTTTAGCGTCCCCGAATTGCCCTCCCTCCCTCCCTCCCTCCCTTCTTCACTCCCTCCCGTTCCCCCCGTCTTGGCCCTTTGTTCCCGGAACGCGCCCCGTCGATCCCACAGGCTCTGGCTCCGGTGGCCTATGATATATAATTCATAGGGGGCGCTTTTATACGGGACCTCAGTCTACCTGATACCCCTCCACTGCCCCCTGTCCCAGGACGATGGGAGGGGGTCTCACCGTTCTGCACCGGCATCAGAGGCCTGATATATCAGGCAGACTCCCCTCCCGCCGAAAAGCCCTTTATCTGAAACACCTAAGCAGGCCCCCAGCAGTCCATCACTCAAATTCTGCCTCAGAACACTGAATCATGATCCTGTAATGAGGAGGCCTATGTGAGTCTGATACACTGAATCATATTCATATAATAATGAGGTCAATGCGAGTCCATTCCATTGAGTCATACTCCTAAAGAGGTCTATGCGAGTTAGTTACACTGAATCATACTCCTGTAATGAGGTCTACTATGTGATGTCTGCAACATCGAATTATATTCCCAAGGAGGTCTACGAGAGTCTGTTGCACTGAATCATTTTCCTGTAGTGTACAGTCTATGTGAGTCTGATACACTGAATCGTATTCATATAATAATGAGGTCAATGCAATCCATTCCATTGAGTCATACTCCTAAAGAGGTCTATGCAAGTTAGTTACACTGAATCATACTCCTGTAATAAGGTCTACTATGTGATGTCTGCTACATCGAATCATATTCCCAAGGAGGTCTACGAGAGTCTGTTGCACTGAATCATTTTCCTGTAGTGTACAGTCTATGTGAGTTTGATACACTGAAACATCTGCTAGTAAAAGATCTATCCGAGTCATTTACACAGAATCATATTCCTGTAGTTAGGAGATCTGAGTCATTTATGCTAAATCTTATTCTTGTAATGAAGAATTCTGTGCGAGGCCCCTATACTAAATCATTAAATTACTAAATGTAATGAGGAGGTCTGTGTGAGGCCATTATTATGAATCATATTGCTGTGGTTAGGAGGTCGATGTGAGTCAGTTGACCAAATCATATTTCCGTATGAGGTCAATGTGAGTTTGATTCATACTGCTGTAGTGAGGAGGTCAGTGTGAGTCTGCCAAACTGAATCATATTCCTGTAGTGAGGTGGTATATATGAGTCCATTACATCGCATTATATTTCTGTCCTGAGGAGGTCTATGTAAGTCCATTACACTGAATCATATTCCTGTAGTGAGGAAATCTATATGAATCCGTTACTCTGAATCATATTCTTGTAGTGAGGAGGTCTATGTGAGTCCATTATACTACACCATCTTCCTGTAGTGAGGAGGTCAATGCAAGTCCATTACACCGAATCATATTCCTGTAATGAGGAGATCTGAGTCTGTTACACACTGAATCATACTCCTGTAATAAGGTGGTCTGCGTGAGACTCCTACACTGAATCATATTGCCGCAATGAGATCTACATAAGTCCATTACATCGAGTCATATTCCTGTAATGAGGAGGTCTACATGAGTCCGTTACACTGAATCATATTCTTATAATGAGGTCTTTGTGAGTTCGCTTAGATAAAGGAACGCATTTGCAACTGTTTTTTTTTTAATCTTCAAAGCAGACTCTCCGCCTCTTTCTCTCTCCCTCTCTCTGTCTCCATCTCCCACCCAAACAGTCGGTGCTCTGGACTCCGACAGTGACCGAAGCACTCACCACGTTTGAACTCGCCGGAAGATTCAAGTCTCCCTTCAGGACCGAAGCCTCAGCTATCAAGATTAACACTTCCGAAACTCAATCCCCGCGGCCCGACCTCACTTGCTGAAGGCTATCGCAAGTTTTGCAAAACGCTCCGCTTCACACTCTTCTCGCGGGGCGGTCAGAAACCTTGGTGCGTCTCCAACAGGCCCATGCTGTAGTAGAGGAACCCCCCCAAACTCCCCTCAGTCTCTGGGGGCCGCGGTATCGCCAGCAGCGGGTTAAACGACAAAGAGAGGGCAGCACAGCGCGGATCAGAGGCGGGCAACGCTGTTGTTGTTGCTAAGTGCTCCAGTCTAATTATTCCTGCATGATTTGCAAATAGAGTTAACGCTTCCATTTCCATATCAATGGAGAGGAGGGCTGCTTACGCGTGTGGCTAACCGTGGACTACATGCATAACCTTCACCCCACAAAACAACAACCAAACACACACACACACACCCTCATGAAGAGGCCTGTGCATATTGGAACAGTGGGCTGGAGAGAAAAGCTGTTCATTGTAAGCCGTGAGCTGCAATGGATTAATCACTGGTGTTTTGGCCCCGACACTCCACAGAGATCATTTTGGCAATTACCAAGAACAATCCCAGCCGCAGCGCTCAACTGCTCACTTCAAAAGACCCACGCCGAAGGAACAGTCAGCCTACAGCAGTGTGGTCAATTTCCATAAACACCAACCCCATTCCTCTCTCTCTCTCTCTCTCTCTCTCTCTCTCTCTCTCTCTCTCTCTTACACACACACACACACACACACACACCCAAGCATTCCCTAGTCTCATCAGCCCTGCAGGCATTCTTACAATGTAAACGACCCTACCCCCCCCGTCCCCCACAATGATGTGAAGTTTACGAAACACACTCCACTTGCCCACTCCACACAAAGGCAAGAGCATCAGCATTGGACAACCATGTTAAACACTACTAGCATTTTCATTCCGCAACGATTCGTAGGCCGATGCATGTGCAGCTCGTCTCTGTCCCAGTCATAACTGTTAAAACTCCTTCTAAAAGAACATACACCTCAATCACATCCTCCTCCAAACCACCCACCTCTTATACAAATTACTCTAAAATCGAACGCTTCTCCTGCATATCACGCTTTCTTCCTGATTGTTTCAACATTAATTACATTTTTTCTTAGGAAAGATGAGCAGGTATATGCCCTTGTGAAACCAAAACGCCTTTATTTGAGATTTCCATGGCAAAGAAAAGCACAATGAGATCCATCAATTGGGCCATGCAAAGTCTGTCTCTTATACAACACACCACGCTCTTTAATATGAGAGAGAATGGAAATGAGAGTAGTAAACAGCTGAGAGTTATGATGAGGAAAAAGGAAAACCGTCTCAGGACTGTATTTCAGTGGATGAAATGATCAGTGAGGACAGCAGGAGGTCAGTCCATTTTATTAATACAGCTGTCTAACTGTATCCTCCGAAACCAAACTCATTAGTACAAACATCCGCCATTTTCTACCTGTCATTGGTAACTCTATAAACATGTCCGTTATCACCTCGGCAGAAGAGAGACGTGCTTCAGCAAGGAAAGAGTGAAAGAAGACACATTAATAATGCTGTCATACAGACCCATCACATCCAAATAATTACTTTCGGGTTGCAGACTAGTGTTATTAAGCGCGACGGAAAACTACTCGCGAATCGACACGATGGATTTGTGTGGTCCTAACAAACATGCGCCAAACCTTGTTAAAAAGTAATTTTCCAAGAATATAACTTTGGGAGAAGCAAGGTGGGCTAGTTATGAGGTCCAATCATACAAGGAAACCAAATAGCAAAGTTCATACGTATATTATACAACTGAATGAGAGCCTCGTGATTGGAATAATATTGAGGAAAAAGCCACAGCATGTCGAATGGTATTTTTCTTCAAGCAAACACAGATGCACACACACACACACACACACACATGCATACAGGCACGGATACACACACACAAGCGCGGGGCACACACATACTCACCCTTTTACTTCTATCCTTGTGAGGACATTATATTGACATTATATTGATATTATACTGTATATCTATCCCTAACTCTAACCTTACCCCTAACCTTAACTGAAAAGTAGAAATTTGCCATTGTAGTTGCGAGGACATTTTAAAATTTTAAACATTTTAAAATGTCTTCACTTCCCAAGAATGCTCCCATTCTGTAGGAAAAATGCATTTTCTGGTTCTCACTTTGAAGCATGTACAAGAACACACACACACGCGCGCACACGCACACACACACACACACACACACACACACACACACACACACACAGCCAAGCAAACAATCACAATTGCACTCACTCATAATGACTCCAGATTAAACAACAGAAATGCGATGCATGTAAAATATTTGACAATAAGGCATAAGGACTGACATTGCATACAGCAAATTTATTTGTCTAAAATACCTTTTTTTGTGCTGAAAGATTTAAAATGACCATGTATAAGAGGCAAATAGACATCCAATGTACCGCAAACGGGTCATTTCTAACCAAGTAGCAGCCAATAAGGCATAGATCCTAGATTTATCTGAATGCAAAGGCTCTGTTGAAGCCATCATCGGTCTAAAGGCCCAGCTGTCAGACATGAACAGTCACATTAGAGGTTCACGGCGACGTGCTTTTAGCGATGGTGGCAGACAGGTGGCTCGACCGGATCAGCCCTGGTTAAACAGAGCCGCAGCTCACCGAGACCCAATCAGATCCATGAGCCCGGCGTACGAGACAATCCTCAGTCAAGGTATTGCATTGCCCAAGCGTAGCCGCCGCTGGCATGTCAGACTGAGGGGAGAGTCTCTCTTAAAGATCCAAGACAAACATGCAAGGAACAAGATCCTCCACTCCGGATTGGGTTTCTACGAAATATGGCTGCTAATCATCCACGATAAATTATTCAGTCCGAGAAAAATCTTATTTTCCGAAATGTTTATTGATGTAGGTTGGCCAATGTCAGGGCAGTGACACGGATATTGATGCTGCCATCAAAGTTCAGGAGGAGGTGGGGCGGGGAGGGGGGGGTCAGGAGGGAGGGATGGATACCAAATGCATCTCACGAAAACAGGAACTTCCATGACTGAATAATCGATGGCCCCCGCAAGATGGAGAGCCAAGGAAAGAAGAAGAAAGTGAAAAATAACCGTATGGAGAGATAGAGAGGGAAGAGAGATAGAGGGAATGATTGAGCTGAAGGGATGAGCAAAGAAAAAACATGGCTGTCATCAGACGTAACCCGTCAAACCGTTAGCGTGAGACGGAACATAGATACTCATTGAGCAAAGCAGCTTCACTGCAGCTAATGCTAATGCTGAGATAAATCACACTGAGGAAAACCACGATTCTCTCAGTGCTAATAGACATAGGATAACGTCAGTCAGAGAAACCCCCCACCACCATCCAACCAATGGCTTTTTACTCCTACAATCACAAATAATAGGACCACCAGCACCCAAAATCGAATTTTGAATCCTTTCTACAGTGAACCCTCAAGAAAAGCATCCAAGAGCGATACCGTAGAGCGATAGCCCTGCGCTTCTTACACAACGTGCAAAAATTTGTTTTTAGAAATTCATACTATAAGGTGTATTACTTAATGGTAAAGGTTTGCATTTTCCCTAGAATGCAATAGGTGCCAGCATAGGAAAAAGCTGCTTTACTCAAAATGAGTGAAATGGATATATTGCGCTTTGGAAACAAACTCTTCATATGCATGTTATTTTAGCGTATTGATGAAATGAAACAGAATCTCCAACTCATTGGGGTGAGAATGAACATCCAAGGAAATGAGCCAGTACGTAATAGTAGGAGGGCAAAACTGCTCACCATTTAATGAAAGGACAAAGGCAAGATATTCAGCTGTTTGTTGTGCTTGAGGATCAGGGTGTTGGTCGCAAGTCGTCTCTTAGAGGAAGAGGAAACTGTCCTACGCACAGGCCTAATGGGTCACAAATCATCTCAAAATTATATTCCTCTCCGAAATATTCCACACCTTCCCCTGGCTCTGGGGGCTGGTTAAAATCCCCACTCCGGCGCCAATCCTTCAAACACTTTACTGGCAAATTTCATTTTAATGTATCATTAATTAATAATTCATTCCGTTTCAATTTTTGAAGAAGCTGTATTTCAGGGCGGAGCCAAAGCAGATACGCTCCTCCGTCTGAAAATGAGCCAGTTGTATTATTTTTTCAAGTTATTACAGAGGTACCATTATTATACTCGTCTCTGCATGCGTGACCGGCCTAATAATATGATCGTTCTCACCACTGCGAGGGGAATATTAGAAGGGTTTGATGAAAAATTACCACAACCATTAAATGTACTCATCATAAATGCAGACTAATGCCCACCCAGAATATTAACAGGCAGACGTACATAAAATTCGTATTACGGTTGCCATGGAATGAAAAGCAATGCAGAGGTACAGGCTAAAGGACAAATGTCACCTCCTTTCACTGAAGCAGTGGTTCTCGAACTTAGTCCTGGCGCCCAACAGTGTATGTTGGTTTTTGTTCAACCCAAAATTGTAATTGTAGATTTTTAAAAAGCTGTTAATTAGTCTTAATTAGCTGCATTCCATGTTTGGAGCAGTTATTTACCACCTTAAGCCACATTTTGATGGACATATCCTTCGTGCCATGAAGAATAAAATCCCTCAAACATATTGTGCTTAATTTTCAATATTCTGACAATTTTCAGATAAATACATTTCTAAACAGATCAAATTAGAAAACACTTATTTCTATCACCATTTTTCTTCGTAAGACAAAAAACTTTTCACTATGGTTTTGCAACTGTGTGTCAACAGTTTCACCACTGACAAACCTATTGATTGTCAGTGATTACATGATTAAATGTTTGGTTAAATTGTTTAACTCCGCTGTTATGTAGAGTTAGTATTGTAGTTTCAAATATATCTTAATGTGAATATTAAATTATTATTCTGCATGGCATTTATACACTATTATACACATATTTTGAACAAAAATACAAATGCCCCATGTCAAATATTGATGCCACATAGAGTTAACAGCTCTACGTGAGCATATGCTGACTTTTACTTGTACAATAGGGATATTTCTCTTGATTTGTGCACCATTTTTTAATCCATCTCTCTGTCAGTGAGCATTTGCTCAGTGATGCAGTGATTTCACTCAGTACATGGATGTGGCATTTCCAGACGGTGATCAGACAGAATGAGCAGTACTCAGACACTTCTTATACTGGGGACAATATAAGGCCACCCCAAAATGTCAAATTTTGTCAAAAGTCATCATGCCTCAGATGTCTCAGGTCATGCGGACATGCATTGGATTGCTGGATGCAGGGATGTCCACCAGAGCTGAATGTTAACTATCGGACGATAGGCCTTTTGAGAGTTCGTTTCCGACAGACAGGCAGCACTGCAAATCAACCTCATCCACGTCGGCCACGTGTGACCACGCCAGCACAAGATCGCTACATCCAGCTCGTCCACCTGTGATCGGCTCAGATCAGCGACACGCACAGCGGATGAGACCGTTGGTCTGCACAACAGACGCATCACACCACAGACAGTCCGTAACTTGCACGCTCCGCATCCTCACCGTGGTCTGAATGTCACCGCTATCTGGCTTCGAAACCGACTCGAATGGGCAAACGCACACGTTCGATGGCCCTCGGCACGCTGGAGAAGAGTGTTATTCACAGATGAATCCCAGTTCCAGTTTTTTTGTTAATAAAAATTAAAAAATTTGACATTGGACGTTTATATTTTCGTTCAGTGTTGATTTTTAAGATGTGGCTTAAGAGGATAAATAACTGCTCTAAACGTAAACGCTCTTAATTAAGACAAAATCAACAGCTTGTAAAAATCCTAAGACCAAAATTGTGGTTGGAACAAAAACCAGCATACACTGTGGGGCGCCAGGACTGAATTTGAGAGCCACTGCATAAAGGAGTCTCAAAACGTCTTCCTCCAGATGTTCTGCTCGGGAGCTTGTTTTGGGGCACATAAAGGGCATGTCACAGTATTTGGAAAAACAAACTTTGTCAACTTGTCTCCTTCCCTTCATTTATCGCTTTAGGAAAAGGACA
Organism: Gymnothorax reevesii; assembly: GCA_029721435.1. Taxonomy (NCBI): domain Eukaryota; kingdom Metazoa; phylum Chordata; class Actinopteri; order Anguilliformes; family Muraenidae; genus Gymnothorax; species Gymnothorax reevesii. Next base: position 33,938,747 of record CM056588.1, read on the forward strand.
TGAATGGCAGAGAGGAGGATGTGTTTTCTCGAGTGCAGGAGGCCCCTGCAGTACATAAGGTCAGGTGAACTGTGAAAGTTCTGGCAAGTCCAATTCACAGAAGTCTAAATAAACACAGACCACACAAGTAAATGACCGATATCATATCAACATCAACACGCTGCTAGCTTTCGAGAGGGATTTTTTTTGTCATTTTTGGAAAGTGGACCACAGACAGAGGAAGGTGTGGAAACACTGCGCAATGACATCACACCTCTGAAATCCCGCCCATTTCCTCGTATGGCACCATTAACATCAACAGCACCCGCCGTCATCATTAAAAATTTGCACCACTGCCACAGCCACTGTGATCAGCTGCAGTGAGTGTCACAGCTGCGCAAGACCTTGTACACAGAGGACTCCAAACATAAACAAATAACACGATTCAAATTTTTAGAGAAAAAAAAATTACAGACGCTTTTGTTTCATTACTTTTTGGTTCAAATCCATCATTCGGTCATTTCAATTCAAGAGTTTGTTATATGGAATTACAGAAGATACACAACGTATTAGATTACTACGATTCAAGTAAAATATATGCTAAATATAATCAGTGGTCGTTTGCTGAATTATTTATCAATTACTACTCTCCTTTCATTCTGGCTGTTTCAGATGAAACTTGCGAGTTGCAAGTTGATATGGCGATCTACTTATGCCAAAGTACTACTACAACCAAAAATAATCAATTATTAAATATTCATTTGAGTCATAAAATGTACACCACTGTATCAGCATATGTCAAAATAGAAATACATTTGCACAGCAGTATTTCCAGAGCAGAGCCACATAGTATTTAGTGCATTTATTCATGATAAATATACACCAATTGATTAATTTTCTTCCCCGTTCCTCATGTAAAGCGATGCTGCATCCGTTAACCACACAGGACAAAAGTATCTACAAAAGATCACAGTAAGTAGGAACACTATGTCACTGTAATATAATTTAATAAATGAATGAGGGCTGGATCACGAAAGACACAAAGCAAGGAAATGAACCCCAAATGCAATCTTTTGCAGTGAATCAGGAGCAATATAAACCCCCACAATCAGAGAGCTCAGTGCTGATGTCTTATCACAGGCAGCATACATGTGTGTGAGACTGGGAGTCAGTGAGGGATTAGCACGCGCGCACACACACACACACGCGTGCGCATGCGCACAACCACGCACACACACAGCTGCACTGAGAACTGAGGAATCCACGGAAACTTGAAAGCGTTTGTCAATTTTGAGAAACTTCAATTTCTGGTAAAAAACCTCAGATGCAGAAATGCACATAGACCAAGTCCCACCTCTTTTAAGGAATATCTGAATATAGGAGGTTGAAAAATAGGTCAAATCAAACAGATGCCTGTAAAATAAATATTTTCTTCTAGTTTGGAAGATTAGAAATGAGTAATACACCAAGGCAACATGTTTGAAGTATTTCCTGCAATATTTAAGAGGGTGGTTAAATAATCATAGGAATGATATGTAAAAATCTTGCGTGGATTTTTCTTTAAAAAATCTGGGCATTAATACGTTCCCCTCAGTAACAGGAAGGAACTCAGACACAGTACATAACTGATTCATGATTAATATGTTGTAGACAGTTGGTCAACATCAGTAGGAGTGCAGTTGGCAATATAATATTAATATTCTCTAAAAAAACTTTTAAATGTGACTGACTTCATCCCCAGTCCTCCTGCACCTGTCACTCACACTCTCCCCACTTCCTCTCTTTCTCCTGTTCCCTGCCCTCATGTAAAGTGTGATATTACTGGGGCAGTCTGTCAGAGAGAGAGAGAGAGAGAGAGAGAGAGAGAGAGAGAGAGAGAGAGAGAGGTCCAGCACAAATTTGAGAGCAGTTCTCTCCTCCGCCATGCTGCTTCAAGCGCTCATCTCTGCTGGACTCTCAGGAGAAGCTGCTTGGCTCTGTCACACAGTGCTACGGAAGCCCAGAGGGGCCACTATTCCCTCGCTGCAAAGCTGAGCATTGTCTACATCAGACCTTAACTCCAACTGCTTGGTACATATATCGCATATGGACAGCCCAGCTGGTTATGCGTATCAGAAATGTGCAGCCACATCCAAGCATCCTCTTCACCTCTGACAGTTAATGTGTTTCAACAATTTATGAAAACAAAAAATGACTTCAACTGCAATATAAATAACATAATGAGATAATGGACACTTACTCTTTATTAAAACTGTGTCTCCACAATATTTTTCTAAAAGCCAGTTTCACAGACACAGCTTGAGCTTATCGCAGAACTAAAATGAGTACTGTGTGAAGAATCTTCATTCAAAATGGTATTTACTTCAGGAGTCGGCCAAATCAGCCTGTGAAACTGACCCTAAAATTTGATACCAAACGTGCATGGCTTTGAAAGTAAAAAAAAAAAGAGAGGAGAGCTGTGTTTGCCCGTGCACATGCCCAACAGTGTCATTCATTTCACTGAGGTAATCAACAGCTGAGCTGTCAAGAGTCAGAGAAACCGCTTTATAAAGAAAGTACACAAAGAAATGAGCGTAAACACAAAGCCAGTGATTACATGCAAACAGAAGCACAAACATAAATGCGAGCGCTCAAACACACACACACACACACACACACACACACACACACACACACACGCACGCGCGTGCAATCAAAATCGCACAAACAACCACATGCATGCACATACACACAGGCACACATGCGCACACATATACATACACACACACGCAAACACGCATGTATACACACACACGCACACACACACACTCACACACACACAAGCACACACACAGTGTAAAAAGGAGAGCCTCACACCCTCTCCCGGCCCTGCGCTCGGCTGTGATCCCCTGGTATCCCCTGACGATGAGGACGGGGATAAATAAGGAGGCATCAGCGTGCTGCTCAATATGGCTGCAGTGTTGCTTTATTATTTCATTAAGTGTAAATCCTGTCAGTGAGGCTCCGATCCGCCGCCCGGCCCAGCCCCACACGCTCCGGAGTGGGCAGGTTAAATTACAGTTTAATTACCAGGCCTTAGCTGCTTAAGCTGCCAGGGAGCACTCGCCCCGCGTATAATTTGAAAAGATGGCGTCTGCCGCCATCTCTCGCGCTCGGCAGGGCCTAACGCCGGCCCCCAGGGGCGCCCCTCAATATCCAAACTAATTACCTCCCTCAAATCAACCACGTATTACAGAGAAATATCAGTAATTAAGTTTTAAGAAAAGAAAAATTAAATCTATAACAGAGGAATTTATCCATAGCCGTTTGCCGACGGGAAGGGGGGGGGGGGGGGGGGCGTCGAGGGCAATCCGCGGCTTGAATTTTCTCAAGATGTCTGCGTGAGCCAAAATGGAGGACTGCTCAAGGACTGCTCTTCGCGATGTCCTTCTGTCAGTTTCTGACCCCAAAACTTTATGGATGAGATCGCCTAGCTTTGTGGTCTCCTTCATTTATCCAGTAATGCCGCCGTCAAGCCAAGACCGCATCAGTGATCATTCTCCTTGGCCATTTTGCGATTGTTCAGCCATGCAAGATCCTCTCCGCGGTGGGTACCATAACTGTAGGCTCAGAGTTGCTGTACAAAAATTTGGACCAGTATAAGGGAAAACAGCCCAGTAAGGAGGACAATATACCAATTTATTTGCTCTCAACAGTCAGTGGTTCAATAGCTCTACTTGAGACGGCAGCCATTTAAGAAAATGTCTATGTTCTGTCACACTAAAATGGCTTTTTTCTGCGAGTTTCAGTCTGGTAATCATTTTACTTTGACCACTGAGGCTAAAGGTTTTAGAGGCAATGTGGAAGTTTCTGGTAATTATGAGGACAAATACACTAATGCTTTCTGAAAGTACGATGATCTTCAGAACTGTCACCTTTTCTTCTCTGACTGGTAAAGAATGAGCATGTTTATTTCTTCAAGCATGTAAGTTTATGAGCTTCAAAACTACCAAATTCATGTTACAAAAATGCATTAGTGAGTGTGCAAGCCTTCGTTGAGTCCAGGTGAGTGTCAGTGAAGGTCAACTTGACATATGTTAAATCAGAGAGCTGATGTATATCTGTTCAATTCTACTCTCTGGTCTTTTGTGAATGTAAATTCGGCAAGATATAATGAGTATATGCTCCAGCCACATAACCTCTCCCAGATGATGTTATTGCCTCAGCTGTTTATGTGCAGCAGGATAGAGGGAAAGAGCAAAGTTAGCTGGAGTAAAGCCGCTTGGACACAGGATGCGAAACAAATTTTTCACACGACAGATTACATTCAAAGTCAATGCAAAGACGCAAATTTTTCCCGCTCCGGAAAGGTGGTGTAATTTCCACGCAAGACTCAGGAAGCGAACGCGTTAATTTGATACCTCAGAATTGCAGGTCTCAAGCAAAAAAAAAAAAGCATTATGGCAGACCCTGGGGGAAACGCAATTTGAAGAAATCAAGGATCTAATTTGGAGTATAATTCTGGAGAAAAGTAGGGAAGCAGACATTTGCTATTCATACCACACCCCACCCCACCCCCACTCCCACCCGACGCACCCCAGTTTAACACAGTCGTGTCAGAGCAGTGTGTTCTTTACACTGTTAAAACCTCTCTCCACGTGAACAAGACCCTTAAACACTTTGATTTTTTCCCCTTTTCTGAGACAAAGATAAGTAAATGGAGGAGAGACAATGAGCCGCGAGGAAAATCAGCTGCTCTCCCGGCACCTCGGGGACAATTGCAGCATTTTGGGTGAAATTGCCGGCAGGCTTTGTCACACACTCCCTCCCCCCTCCCCCCGCCCCCAACGGCCCAGCATGGCGGCCACAGTCTCCCCATCGCAGCGGGCGTCCCACTCAGACAAGACACTGGCCAGGCAAATTAGACCAGGGGGGGTCCTTTGTTTCCCCACTATTCCACGAGAAAAAAAAAATCCAAATTATTTCTCGAACTGGAGCAATTTGACATGCTGTGATAACTGCCGAGCAGAAACTTCTTTGACAGCGTCGAAAAAGGCAGATTTTTCCACCGTATAAAAACTCCCGTTCTTCCCTTTCACCCAAAAAAAGGACCCACAAACTCATTAAGCCCTTTAATTACGCCCCCTTTCTTTATTTTCTGTTCATCTTTCATCTCTGTTGAAACAGAAGGATGAAAAGAGTAAAAGACTGCCCTCCCCGCTCAGAGCAGTTAGAGCACTCATTACCCTCACCTTCCTTTCTTCAAGACCTCCCTCCATCTCTCACACGCTTTTCACCTTCTCCTCCAATTTATCCCTCTCACATTATTCCTCTCTCATCTCTCAGTCTTTCAATTTTCCTCCAATTTTCCTCCCAAAGTCTGGCGTTCACTTCGCTCGGTGAGGCCTGTGACAATATGGCTGAAGAGAGGAGGTATTTTAGCGCGATCGTGTTCCCCCGAGACTTAAGACACTCCAGATATAGTCATTCAGTAATGTGTGAAGACTTCACTGAAATTCACATGCTCTGAAATTCACCAGACCTTGACGAGACGACACTGAAATTAAGAATATTCACAATTAAGAAAACTATTGAATTTCACCAGAAATTATTTTATAGATTTATCACTACTGGTACAAGTCTATTAAAGTTCTGAAATGCACTTGAACCAAATTTTGATATAAACTTGCATCATGGTCCAATGCTCAATTCAGTAGGCAAATTGTTTTGTTTCATACATTTTGAAACTGTTTGTTCGACTTTCATGGAGGAGCATGTGAGATTCATACAAGTATTAACTAATGCACACATGTTGGCCGAAGACCCGAAAGATATTAAAGATATTAATGATTTCCATTTTTAAATTGACAAAAGAAAAATCCTGTCAAACATCTCTTCTCTCTAAAATGCCCTTTGCGCTGTAATAATGTGGCAGTGAGGCAGAGAATAAGAGGAGGACTCAGCAGAAGCTCCCGGGATTCGTCCCTGGATGCGAGTGAGTGTAGACACTGGGGTCGAACACATGCTGCTCTTAAAGTGCTGCCCACCATCCTATTCTCCCACAACTAAAAATGAGAAAAGAAAATTTGACAGCAGTTACGGACACATCCTCCCCTTCATGTGTTCAAATCATGAGCAGGAACAGCCACACTGCAATTTCAGCCAATCAAACGCATCCGTCAGGTTTTTTTTTCTCAATGGTCACAATACCTCTGGTAAAAGTCCACGAATCGGATCCTTTCATAAATCCATATTTCTGAGGGACTATAACCACAGTACTTTTCTAAATTGGCTGAACACACAGGTGTTTTCATTGAACAGAAAATGTCAACAATTTGGAACCAGCGCTCCAGCTTATACTATCACGTGTAGTGGACTAAAATGGCACCCATGCCTTGACGTGTGGAATGAATCATGTGACTAATACACTTTTACAATTAATAAAATTCAACAATGTATGGAAATTACTTAACAACAGTGGCTACAAAAAAAATGGATCAGAGAATCTTTCATTTCTCGAAAGTTTGAGAACCACATTTTTCTCAGAATCAACAAAGCAAAAGTTTGCTGTTTGTATCGGTATACCTCTCGGCCACCTCAGGTGCTTTCACGCAGTTGTCTTTTCAGTCGTGTCTCTCTCACCGCAGAAATAATTTTCGTTGTGATTAGGTTAGAGAAGGGGGTTAACAGTTTGCAACAGTTACAGATTAAAATGTGGCCAAACCTATGTGACTGTTGCGGACGATCACACTTCTGGAAAGTGATGTCCTCGGTGAGTTCGTACATCTGGGTTAAAGTAGGACACAATCAAAGGAGAGGGCAGCTTCTCCAAAGTTGGAGGCCTCCAATCAGTTAGAGGGCTTGCAGGAACTCAACTTGACCCCTGACCTTGAGAGCAGAGGGACTGGTGAGACTCAGGGCACCATGATGGCCTCTTCCCCCAGGGAAAGGGAGTTGGCAGTATTGGGGGACTCAGCTATTAGAGGAGTAGACACCATAGTCTGTTCACACAGCAGGACGTCTCGTATGGTGTGTTGCCTGCCTGGTGTCCAGGTAGGAGACCTCATGAAGACTGCGGACAAACTCCTGGCCAGAGCAGGGAGGGATCCAATGGTCATGGTCCGCATTGGGACAAATGACATGGGTTAGGGTCTAGGATTGAGGTTCTGCAAGACAAATTCAATAAATAAACACAAAAAAAAATTGAGGCAGAACAGTCACAATGACATTCTCTGTAATTAAACCTAAAATGCTTGTCAATGGTGGGAAGCTGTACTTTACCAGGAGGTTTAAGACATGGCAACAAAACTTAACAAAGCAATAAGCTCTAAAGGTTTATGAGATACTGGAACAGGGAAGACCTGTACAAGCCTGACGGGCTACACCTGAACCGGAGGGGTACCTTTGCATTGGGCCGGCATATGTATAGGGCAGCAGAGGCTTACTTAAACTAGAGATGTGGGGGGCAGGGACATTAGAGAGTGATGAGACTGCCCTGAAGGAGGCTGACAGGGCTACACGCACTGGTGAGACACTCACAAGGCCTTTTAAAAGCATAGCTTCATTAAGAGAGGCTCAGAGCAGCAGGCAGCATTGGAATGTGTGGAGATGTAGATACGAAGAGGAGTCACCAGGGCTAATGATCAGTCCACAGCTAGTTTTGATACATCTTGGCAAATTAAAGGGTCTCCTCAATGACAGGACTTCTTAATTTTCGGCGCATTAACTTTAACTGGATAAGCACAAATTTAAGCACTGTGCATCAGGGGTGTAACAATGTTGAATCTCACTTTTTTTCTGAGTAAAATAACACCAAATGCCACTATGGGGTGCTTTTGCAACAAAAGGCCATTTCTTTTCTTGAAAATGTACCTTCATACCTGAATTGGGTTTTACAGCAACCCAGTGCAAGAGGCCGAGTGAAATGCTTTGATGGCGTAGAGGGGGGACTGTTGAGAAGTCGGCTAATCACCAGTGAGATTGTGCATCTTGTCACCGTTACAAACAATTACCCTCCACCTGCTCCCATGTACTTTTCCAGAATAACAGCTATTGACCAACAAATAAAAAACCAATGTGTGAACTACATTGTATTCTCAGGAATACCAAGATGCCAAAAAGCAACCACACAAAAATGGGCTTCAATATGAAAGTGGCAAGAATGTGAATTATTGGAGAAATGCTTTGACAATGGAAAAATTTTTATCGGTATTCAACCTTCGGAATGACATTTTCACATATGTGCACAATGGCACAAATTCACTCTATGCCAAGCAATCTCAAACTTATTCACGCAAATATGGTCAGTATTGTGATCATTTGAAGTTAGATAGATAGATAGATATACTTTATTGAACCCCGTGGGGTAATTTTTCCTCTGCATTTGACCCATCCTGTAGTTAGGAGCAGTGGGCAGCCACAGAGGACAAGCGAATCAAAGATTTGACTATCAATAAAGCTAAGTAAACGGGAATGAGTGTTGGTAAAAAAAATGGTTGGTAAAAAAGGAGAGGATTCTGCCTACCTAACATATTGCTTTCAATCAGTATGTCACCGATGGGTACTTATTTCACTTTAGTTTTTTTCTCTTCCAGAAGCATTTCACAGGGCTTTTAATGATTAGTTGCTATTAGTAAAAACAGCATCACGCATGATGGTATGGTTCAAGATCAGTGCAACAATATGCCCCACAGTGTCTTCAAAAAATTGGAATTTAACAGCCTAAATTGCTGTGGACTGTGTGGAGTCTACCATGCAGAGACAAGGCAAACTCTATGGTGCCGAGACAAGAAAGATGAGGATATCTAAGGTCTAGACAGTATCCAGAACTGTATCTAACCTGGTCTTGAATGCTCCCTGAGTTTCTGAGATGTTTCTGAGACATTTCTTCACAAGCTGTTCCACATTATGACACTCTTTGTGAGAGAAAAAAAAAATCCTATAATGTCTCTATCTTTTATACCAGGACATCATTTAATGGCTCTTCTTTGAATATTTCCAAGGTGTCTTGCTAATCTTGTGATGCAGTCCCAAGAATTGCACACAAGTGTGGTCTGACAAAGGTACTGTATATGACAAGCATAACCACCGCCAATTTAAACTGAATAATTCTGACTCTGCATCAATGGGTCACAACATAATGGCAATGCACAGATTAATTAAATAATGTTGAGTTCTTAAAAAAAAAACAGTGCATGTAAAGGTCTGAACAAGCCTCATTAACAGGCAAGGCCACTGAATGCTATGCTGTCTGGTCCACACTGACAAAAGGGCTACCGTGGCACCAGTCACAATAATGGCCTGACACACAGTGCACATAGGGTTTTGTAGCCGCAGACCAATCACAGTGTCCCTTTAACCCCTTAAGCCCTGAGCCTCTTTTTTGAAAATGGCAAGCCCAAAATGAAATGAGTACATCTCTGCGACAGCTTGGTCCATTGGAATAATAATAATAATAATAAAGGTAAAACCATTTGGGATTTCTGCCATGGTGTAAAAATCACTATATATGTCACTGAGTCAGAGTAAATGGAGATGGAACACAGTGTAAATGAAAGATCTCATTTTGCACCTGACAAAGTTTTACTTCGATCCCTTGTAAATTTGCTGAGTTGCAGTCTGAAACCTCTAAAAAATTACAGCACAGAATGTCATTATTATCTGTGCCAAAGTTTATTCTGATCAGGTAAATCGGAGCAAAATTAGAGAGGAACGTCTAGGTGGCTTCTCCAATTTGGCAATTTAGGTACCTTGTGTTCCATTTCAGATTTCTCAGATACCAAAACTGTAAAACTCATTTTATTTCACTTATATATCACTACAGGCATAATTCCATACAAATACAACACTTTTTAATTTTTAGAATAAAAAAAAAAAAAAAAATATATATATATATATATATATATATATATATATATATATATATATATATATACATACACACCCACAATTTCCCATACAAAGATAATACATACAATGAAAATGAAGTTTGACTCCACTGGAGCAGATTTATTAAAAAACAAAACAAATAAATAAAATTATAAATACAAAGGCAATGTGAAAAAATGTTAAAGAAAAGTAAGAATAACAAAAAACGCTTGCAATTATTTGTAGAAGGAAACTGTGATTATTTCCCAAAAAATATTTGCCTAGACTGGGTATCAAACTCTTGGAGTCTACATTGCAACGCAGCATTTTAACCATAAGGCTACACCAACTGACTGTGATCTCATACATGAATTCATCATGACTCATCATGAGTAAACATGAATTCATGTGTAGCAGGCCAAAGGAAGGCCCGGGAGGGGACTTGAACCTCCAGACTCCCGCGTAATAGTCAAACACGCTGACCACATCGCCAAATAGCCAGGCGCATTGGCAAGGTAGCCAGGGCGCATACTTGTTAGGAGAAATTTCCAGTGACAGGACCCTTCAACTGTCGCACATGCTTTCTCATGTCTGAATTTCTGCAATGACATCATATAAACTAAGGCATTACTTACTGTAATGAATTCATCATGAATCAAAAGTAATTAAGCATGATCATGATGAGTTCATGGTTCATCAAAGACAGTCGTTTCACCTTTGGCAGAATTGAAATAGACGTTTTCATCCATTACTTCATTCTTACCTCATATATTAGCTTCCGATGAATTAATCTTGTTTATGCCCCCTTACCTAAAGTGGTTGGTATATTAGCTTGTCATTTTTGTCATTGAATGCCATGAATAAAAGTTTAATTTCTTATGAATTCATCATGTTTGTGCCCCCTCAACTAAAATGGTGGAGCTTTCATCACAACAAACAGAAAAATGTACAAATGTTAGTCGATTGGGTATATTGAACAACATCAACTGAATGTTAGTGGCTCATGAATTCATGGGCTTACAAAGACATAGTCAGTTCACTCAACTAAAGTGATGGACAAATGGTGGCTTTCATTACAGCATATTTGACAAATGCTACTGGGAAAGAATCATTGAATGACAAGAATCAAAGCTTACTTTCTCATGAATTTATCATGTTTGTGCCCCTTCAACTATAGTGGTGGACAAACGTCTTTCATTACAACAAATTTGTGAAATGCTATTGGGAGAAAATCATTGAATGACATGAATTAAAGCTTATTTTCTCATGAGTTCATCATGTTTGTACCCCCTCAGCTAAAGTGGTAGCTATACAGTAGCTTTCATGACAACAGATGTGTCAAATGCTGTTTGGAAGGAATCCTTGAATGACATTAATTAAAGCCAAATTTCTCATGAGTTCATTACGTTTGTGCCCCTTAACTAAAGTGGTGGTTATAAGGCGACTTTCATCACAAACAAATGTAGTGTAATTCAACTAGGAAAGTTGAACAACATGAAATAAAGACTAATGACACATTACTTCATCATGTTTGTGGCCTCTCAACTAAAGTAGTGAACAGGCCTTTCTTCCCAACAGATGCAATTTGTTCTGAATGACATTGAGAATACAAATCAGGCAACTTAGGGAGTTAAAGGCATAAAATAATACAAAACTGTACACAAAAAATGCTATAGAAATTATTGTGCAGTTCAATATTTAATGGACATAAATGATGGAACAAAAGATCACTAATGGCAACATATAGAGTACTTATCAAAAGCTACAGAAAAAAAAAAAAAAACGGGTATCAAGACAATGGCCAAAGAAACGTCTATTTCGATTTTGCCAAAAGTGAAACGAATGTCTTTAACGAACCATGAACTCATCATGATCATGCTTAATTACTTTTGATTCATGACGAATTCATCACAGAGAGCAATGCCTTAGTTGATATGATGTCATTGCATGAATTCAGACATAAGCATGAATTCATTTTAACTCATGATGAGTCATGATAAATTCATGTATAAAATCATGATTAACTCATGAGTAAATCATGCATGAAGTAATGCATGATAACTACATGATTGATGTCTCCTTATTATGAAGTGTTACCGAAACATGCTGTATTTATTATGCCTGACCACCGCCCCCCGGTACTGTGGCGTAGGGCTTAAGGGGTTAAGCAGTGTTCCATAGAAAGCACCTACAATCGGTACACAAGCATGGGAACTGAACCTTGGACTGCTTCCGAGCAGAAAAGCGCAGGAATATCATTTGAATGGTTTTGGGTTTCAACTGCAAGTATGTGCTCAAGGCCACTTGTCACATTTTAATTTGAGGTCAAAATTTATAAGACCAAATGCAGTGTAAAGTAGCAGTGCAAATAATAAGGTTACTGGGGTTAGCAGTCAAAGCATAATTTATAGGAGGCAAACAACTCTCAAGTCAGGTAATTATGCTAAAAAAAAGTCATCAGGTCAGAAGGTTGTGTAAGCATGCCCAGAAACTTCGATAAGTCGTACAAAGCTTTCTGTTATAAGTGTAAAAAAAGCCCTGGAGATAGAACAAATGTGAAATTTCCTTTTGATTATCAAGATGAAGCTCCAATGTGCAGTCTCTACCACCCTTATATCCAAGAGTTCCTTAAGATCAGCCATAAAGCAAGACAATTATTCTTCAAACTTCAAAAAACTGAATCAACTTTTCAGCACTCGGTCCACAAGATACCACACTTTAAAAAAATAAAATAAAGCACCATGCATAGTATGGCCAAAGGAAGCCACACAAAGCGGGGCACCAGGGCAACATGCTTTTGCAAGATGTTGTGTATATTTGTGTAACATATGAACAATTATGGTGAACACATGTCTTAAATAGTTGATACAGTCATGCTGGCTGAAAAAGAAGTTCTTAAATCAAAGGATGAAAATCCAAAATACCAGAGTACAACACTGGCACAGACCTTGAGATGAAGACTGGGCACATTGTGCTCACAAACAAAAACACACACAGACCCAGAAACACACTCTATGGTAGCAACAATCGAAAACAAGGGTAAAATAAGGGTAAAAGTTTCCCTTCAGCACGCAACAGATTGGATTTGTGATCCATAAAATGTACCTCGCGCACACCAGTGTATTCACAACATGTTCCGGAAGATTCTGCACTGGCTGCGGAAGGGAGTGACATTGGGACGGCGTAATTAGTCGGGAAGGTCAGTGAAGAAAAGTTAAGCGTGCAAACATCTCCCGGCTACTTCAGGGAGAATGTTCTGGTCCACGGACGGCGCAATCTTCACGTCAGCCTCCATCTCCTTAATGCCTTGTTTTCTGTTTATTACTGACCCCTCCCACCCAGTCCAATGCGTCCCTGCCATTTCCCTCGCATGCAATCGCACTCTCTAAAAGGAACAGAGAGGAATGCCAGCGGTGACTCTGGAAGGATTTGACTTGCAAAGAGCACCTCATATATTGTTTATGAAAAAGCAGATGACTCTCGACCCCCCCGCCCCCCCCATGTGTTATTTTGCTTTATTTACTCGTTTTTAGACTTGTGCGCGGCGGAGGGGAGGGGCTCTGCTGTCTATGCGAATCAGCGATGATGAAGGCAGATCCCATCCTCGTCTGTCATCCCTCATGAGTGGAGTCAGAACTCCCTGACGCGGCTACACACTCCCGCGTGACATTTTCAATTGAGTCAACACATCTCTGAAGAACAAAAAAAATAAATAAATAAGAGCGAGGACTATAAAAATGCAGAGAGTGTAAAACAACATTACAGGCATAATGACGGAATGCAATTACAAAAAAAACAACCTGCCACGAACGTGTCAATGCACTTCACTCAACAGAAAATTCCATCGCTGAAATCTTTACAAAAATCCTTTTGTGAAAAAAAAAAAAAAGGAAAAAAATTATCCTGCATAATTGGCAACCTGATCAAAGACAGCAGTGGCGGGGGAAGAGTAAAATCTTTAATTTAAGAGAATTTATTATGAGCTCCTGTTGTAACTGAAGGAAATATTAGAATATTCCAGAAAGGAAACTAAATGATTTACTGTAGAATTGTTTTGTTGACAGATTTACCCCTGGTTGCATACAAGATGCAAGGTGAGAGAAAGAGTGTCTGTGTGTGTGTGTGTGTGTGTGTGTGTGTGTGTGTGCGCGCGCGTAGTGTGGGTTACTGACACACCTAATCACAGTTCATTTTACTCTTGACCCTGACAGGTACACATGACATTCAGCACTAGACCTGCATATTTATGCACTCAGTACAGTCTACCTTCCCTCTGCCAGAAAAAGGCCACAGAAACGAGCTTCTCTGCTGTTGACAGCGATTTTGGGGACGTCTGTTCACCATCCTAATGCACTCATCCTCTCTACCACAAGCCCAACTCCAGCATCCATCCCAGATAATGGACAACTGGGGGCCGAATTGTTGCCTTTGATATTTAAAATTCATAGTTTAGATTCACCAGGAGGGCGAAAAAGCATCTACTTTATTATTTATTGAGTTCCAGGCCGATTTAAGAGAGTCAGCGAATCCTCAGGAAGTGCTTGCATGACTACAGTAATGTAAAGTTGGGGCATCACACCAGCTTTGGGACAGATGAGAGCTTCCGAACCAGCACTCTCAACCAGACCTTCTGTCATGGAGAGTGATGGATTTGTGAGTGTTTGGTCATGGGGGGGTTCATATACAAACTTAACTCCCAACAGCAGAACCTTGACAAGAATCTCTTTTCAGACAACACAAGTGCCAAAAAAAAACAACATGCTGTTATAAGCACCAGCAAAAACCAACTTTCCCCACAGTACATACCTGAATCACAATAATAGGGAAGGCTTTCAGTTAAAAAAACATGTTTTGTGTATTGAAAAATAAGTTGCAGTCTACTTTTTCCATAAAAATGTCTTTTTCTTCCAAACAGAAAGTTTCAGCTGGTTTAAAGCTGAAGTTCTCATTCAACTGGCAATCAGTCACTGACTTACCTCACTGGAAACATTTTAACATTCTATTTGGTGAGTGAAATCGCACAATTTTAAGTCCAAATAAAATGTTTACCGAGGTCAACTTATTTTATTTTTCAGCTATTGTCGAGACCTCTTTCCGCAAGACAGATGGATGCGATCGAGAGAGATCGAGTTCTGTTTACTGAATGGCTCATTTTGTTCAGGTGAGATTAAATAAATGCAAATACAGAAACATGCCTCCTTCGCCCCAGCATCTATCCGCCTGTCCCCAGCTGCCACCATAACCGCACGAATCTCCGGAACCTCAGAATCCCCTGCTGACACACAAACAACTGCGTATCAATTAGTCTAATTCTCTGCATGACCCAAGACTGCCGGCAGTAACGAGCTGACGAGGTCTGTGCCCGTTAAAAGAATTACAGAGGCTGGAAACTTAAAGTGGAAGAACCACCCCACCCCCTGAAAAAAAAGAACAGGGCACCAATTTCTCCTTCTACAACACAACAAACAACACAAGAGCACATAAAAGGTCAGTAGTGAGGTTCTGTATTTGCATCTTACATTATGCCAGGTTCCCACTATCACGAATTGAAATTGTGGTCTTAATCTTGGAGTAATCGTGGTAATCCTATCAGATCTTATCAGATCTTGAGGTCAGTCGTGACAATCGTGTTGATCGTAGAAAAGTTTTGGACGATGCAAAAATTTCCTACGATCAACGCCATCAATTGTCAATCGCGATCATTGCATTGCCTCGTATCCAAACCTGAAATTTCAGAGAAGTCCTGCGATCACCTACAAATAGCCAACCGTGGCGTTCGTAACGGAGCGCACGACAGTGGGAACTAAGCATTTAGACTTAAAACCCAATATCTAATGATAACTTTGCAACATCAGACAAATAAATAAATACATTTTTGAAGCCTTATCAGATAGTTCTTCTTCTTTCAAGATGCATTTTCAAGGTAGGACATTTTCACTTGTCAAGCATGAAGCTAACAAATATTTTTTACCGAAGAGAAAATCAACAATTTAGACGTCATTGAGCAGACAGACTGTCACTGCAGTATACTGATGTACAGCGCTTCAGCGATTGCTTGAGTCGCTGAAGTCTTCAGTCTTCATGAAGGTCTTCAGGACATCACAGCGCACTGGACACAGTGCCAAAATTTGCTTTTTGGAGCTTATTATTCTCATAGTATGAGTCCACAGGATCCGTCATTTCCATGCTTCACATTCACAGTCTATGTGAGCAGCAGTGCAGCACATTCTGGAAGCATAGTGCAGTGTTTCGAGAGACATGGCATCATGATAACAGCTCCTCATATGCATGTATTTGAGAGGTAGGCAACTTTACACAAATCAGGAGCATCCAGTGTGACTCGATGCGCCAAGAAACGCCCAAAAAACTTTCCAACACCATTGCTGATCAAAAAGGAAAATCGATTTAGAAACTGTGCGCCTTATTTTTCGTTTCAGATGTTTTCAGAAACACTTTTCGGTTAACTAAATTAGTAATATACGGGAAAGTTTCCAAATAAGCCCAATGTTAGTCCGGGTCGAAATCCGGAGCAGACAGCCCTCGAGTGAAAGCATTTGTCCAGTCAGGAGTGGCCAGGGGCTTCGCTAGCCAAATTTAAACGGGGCTTCAGCCCGGGGTAATTTGAGCTCAGCCCAGAGTAGCCAAAATAGTTATTTCGCTCTTTTATTTAGTTGTGTTTTCTATCCCTCGCAGCCTGTTAAAATAAGGAATCCCAAACACGACCTCTGGCTCAGACAAGGAGAAGCCAGGTGGGACTTAGCTCGGCTTGGCTGGGCTGGGCTGGGGGTGAGTGGAGAGCATAGGTGGAGAGAGGCGGGCGAGGTTATACGAAAGAAGTTTTGAATAAATCCTTGTGTCCTTGAAAATGCAGTGGCCGTTTCCAAACCTGCCAATCATTTTTTATTGTTTCCAGCTAGGACTGATAAAAATCTTCTGTTCGGCGCATTAATATTCTCTAGGATAAGCTGACGCGATCTTGCTTATTTTTACATTATTAGCGCAAGGCCATTGAAGAGAGAAAAAAACAAGTCTTTGCCACTAACATGGCAATATCCTCCGCTACCTCAATTTTATGTGTCCGTACAGACGGACGGACGGAGCCCAATGCTATATCCCCCGCTTCGCGCTAATCGCGAATAAATAAATAATCACTCCTTTCGAGGTCTGGCACAAGGTTGTTGATTGGCTGTACACAAATGAGTTGAGAATTTCTGTTGGCGTCCGGAGCTCAAGTTTGGAAAAAAATTTTTGCGAGTGGCAGAGGGTCGTCGTGTCTGGTCTCATCAGTGGATCAGTGCTGTCAACTGAAGTTACTGCTGTCAACTCACTTTACTGGGTGGGTCAGCGTAATGGGTTGCAGTGCGTTGCTAGCAAGCAAGTAGAAAGCAGAGGTGACATGGCGAGTAATAAACGACAGAAACTTTTTGGATTTTTCGGTAAAGGGTAAGAATTAATGTTTGCAAACCGAAATTATAGCCTAGTTCGACCAACTCCATAAAGGCTGGCTATCAGTGTGGCATCATGTTGTTTACCCATCCTATCGCTAGCTGGCGTGCATTCTATCCTTAGTAAATACTAGCAAGCAGGGATCAAAATTTACTTTTTGAAATGTGAATATCTACCAGCCACTGACAAATAAACTGGCGAAATTCACCAGCCATTCAATAGGAAATTAGTATTTTCTGTCTGAAACCTACCAGCCAAATAAAAAATTTACTAGCATTTGGCTGGTGCAAATTTTGAGCCCTGCTAGTTAGCAAGCACTAATGCTAGGCACCACGATAACTGAATCAAGATCCAACAACAACACATATGAGGGCTACACGTTTCAGGGCTCGTTTCGAGAGAAAAAAAACAAACACTTAAAAGAATTACACATCCTCGTTATTACTCACGCAGCTCTAAATAGCTAAATCTGGCCAGAAGGACGAAATGCTCTTTGCCCCATTGTTGAACATTTGGGTTTATTTATCTTATTTATTATTTATCTCTCTCTCTCTCTTTAGGGTAAATGTATGCCATATGTACTGAATGGCAGGGCTCCTAATGTAAACTGAAGCAGTGTTTAAACCCTCATCAGGGTTCTTTTTACACCCAGGCTGCCTCTGATTACAAGTGGCATCTTAAGGTCACAAACACTGGGTATTATTATTCACATCTCTGATTGGCTCAAAGGGTCCGCAGAATGCGACTGATCTCAGTTTTCACTGCTGCTCTCACATACAGGGGTCCATTTTCCACAATCACAGATGCTAACTTACAAAGTTGGACCCATTGACAGTGAATTGACAAACTATGCAAGTTAGCAACTACGCTTTTGGGAAAAGCACCCCAGGGTGACTGGTATGATTGACTCAGAGCACAGACGACTCGCTGTCAGAAGGACAGGGTTGAAGAGGGGTCTCGGGTGAGCAGGAACATGCAGGAAGGACCTCAAATTAAATTCTCCATCCCCGCAGCTCAAAGTATAGCTGGCAGGATTTCAAAGTTGTCCCGGAGCTGGCCTTTGCCAAAACACTGCTGCAGAATTATGGGTGATTATCGTCAATGTTACCTTAAATGCCAGGATGTCAAAATTTAACCACAGAATTATAATACTGTTAGAGCACCACTTTTTATGCATCTGGAAAAAATACAAAAAGCTTCATGAGGAAGTTTGAAGCACACAGTAATAATGTTGGAAAGGAATTAGGGGTGCAATGTGAAATAATCCAGAACAACCAGTACCACACACACACACACATACACATGCACGTGCAAATGTACACAGACAACGCGTGCACACTCACATTCACGCAAGCAAACTGACCCACAGACGCAGGGGTAAACACAAACACCCACATGCAAAAAGGAATCACACAAGCATAGACACGCAAACACTCACAAAAACACACACACAATTGCAATTCGCCACCCGCGAACACAGCGAACGCCTGTGTGCACACTCGTCTCTTACTTACTTTATGATGACAAATTTTCAGTTCAACAGCTGCTTCGCTTCACAATTCAAGCAGTCCATGTATTACCAAGAGACAGTTTAGGCTATTTCAGTCTACACATGCACACGTTAAGGCGTCTGAAGCGCTCGCGTTAGTACAATAGTGACATACACGTTAACGCCTATAACGCATGCACGCCTATAACAGGATGTTGGGCATGGCGCGAAACTGAGGAAGAGGCTGTGCGCACAGCCGTAACCACCACTGAGGACACCGAGGTCCGGGCCTCGATTAATTGTCCCTCAATTTTCGTTTTTTTTCCCTCCACCTATTTTTCCCCACACTGTGCCCGTTTATTGAGTAAATCGTGTGTGTGTGTGTGTATGTGTGCGTGTGTGTGTGTGCGCGCGCGTGTGTGTGTGTGAGGTTTTTTACGAAAGGGACCAGCGAGAACCAGTAAAATACAAGAGGGAGGCTTTATTTCTGAAGGGGGAAACCCCCAACAGAACAGGCAACAGGACTGAGTCCACAATCCAAAATCAGAATCCAATGGGCGAAATCCGGAATCGTAACCAGGGCACCAATCACAAAAATCAAAGTCGGACAAAAGGGTTCAATAAACAAGAAGGCGGCGAAGTACAGGGAGTAGGCAAAAATTGTAAATCCAAGATGGTCCAGTCAGAAAGATAATCACAATGAGAAGAGGGCGACTTGAACGTGGCACAAGTAAACATGAGAGAACGATCTGACAAGGCAGTGCTGTGAAAAGACACCTAAAATACATTTCAGGGAGGTCACATGATAACAGAACACAGGTGCAGGCAGTCAGACTGATTACTAGGGAGCAACACATTAGGGAGAACCTGATCACATGAAATTGGCAGAAGCCAAAACGCGGACAGAGATCACGGGACAAACCTATAGACATTAGCATAGCTCCAGTCAAGGAGTTCTACCGTGCACAGAATACTAAGAGAAAGGAAAGCCTAAGAAGATGTGGAGACTCCACTGAAATGCAGCAGCGAAGATCAGGGAGAGACAAGAGGCGGAGACTAGAATAGGGCGAGTGCTGAGAGCTTGTTAATCAATTGGTTAAGTGCAGCTATACAATCCTGAGTGCTAATTAGTAAGTTAGTCTCATATACAATGTTAGTCTTGGTTAGTAAATTAACAAAAACAACAAACTGTTAGTATGTGTTAGTAATATAGAAAAAGCAAGGGGAAGGAAGTAAACAAGATGGGGAAGGAGGATTGAAACCCAGAAACCATTAAATCACCCGAAGGAGTGGCACGCATTACTGGGGCTGTGAGCAAAGACAAGACCAAAGACCAGACAGGGGGAGACAAAGTGCAATGCATGGGAAAATCAAAACATGGACCGGAATAAAACTATGGAGATAAGTAAAACATGGAAAACCAAAACTAAGAACGAAAAAGCAACCAAATAACAATACATATTTCTAAAGAATAGTCAGACATGGCAAGGATCAAAATACACATATGGCAGTCAGAACAAAGCATGGCAAGGCAGAACCAGAATCACAACAGTGTGTGTGTGTGTGTGTGTGTGTGTGGTGAGAGAGAGAGAGAGAGATCGATCCCGCATCTTCATAGTGCAGTTCAGGTTATCACGTCACCGTTTTCAAAGGTGCATAGTAAGGAAGTACATGTACTTCATTGCTGTACTAAAGTAGTTTTATTGAGAATTTGTACTTTACTCAAGAGTTTTTTTTTTAACTGGGACTTTTACTTTCACTCCACTACATTTAAAAGATAAAAAGTATACTTTCACTTCGTAACATTGACACTGGCGACTTAGTAACTCGTTTCAAATTAAAATATGAATTTAATTCATTTACGGATTATCTGGATTTGTGCTGACGTGTCTGCCAGTGGACGTGGAGCTGCAAACTTATGCACGCAGTTACAATATTGTATCACTAGATGGCGAAACAGGATCAGTTATTGAAAATTTACAACTGATAGAGACTGCCTGAGAGTTTTTTGATTACTGTATCTTTCATTCACCTGAAAATTGATTAAAGAGCACAAAAAGAGAACAAACAGCGGTTGCTTTGCTTCTCTCCATGCGTACTATGAAAAATACTTCATACTTGTACTTGCACTTTTGATACTTAATTAATTTAATTAACTAAAGCTAATTTTTTTTCACATACTTGTGGTACTTCAGTACATTTAATGTGAGCTACTTTAGGATATTTGCTCAAGCAATTTTCTTATGGGTGACTTCATCTTTTACCAAAATAACTTTCAGTTACGGTACTTCTACTTTTACTTAGTTATCTTTTTTTCCAGTAGGCTACTTTATGCGCCTCTGCCTGTTTTCTACTGTAAGTGGATGAATAATGCAGCTTTCAGAACGTTGTTGTAGCAAGATCACGTAAATAATTCCAGGATAAGCGTGCATTATTGGACTTCGGTATTTAAAAAATCCTGGTTACGGCCCTGGCTGTGCACATTTACACACCAGGTACACTGGATCATCAGGACCTGACAGTTATTAATTTTCTATGTTCTGCAGCATATCTCCACAGATCAGCTGTTACACATAGTCTCAGGTTCATACGGGATTGTTTATAAGAAAGCATAACTTGTAGACTTACAGCTGAGCCCCAAGCCCCATCAGAGCTGTCAGGATATTTTTAAGTAGCTGAAATTACTTTAATTATCCCTTTCACCCTTGCCATCATCAAATATCAATTCGATATCATTCAAACCATAAGAGAGAAGGGGGGGGATAATGACATAGGCTATATCAAAATGCTACCCATTAGAGCTCGCACAGATCAGTTCATCGCATCCTTTTCTCCCTCAGACTGGTTCACCATCTCAGAGTCAGAGCTGAGCAGGGACAGGAATGGGTTGCAGCATAGGCGAAGCATGCAAGCATCATAAACCAATGTCAATAACTTTCTGTTCCTGATTTTATTTTATTTCTTAAATGAATAAAAGTACACTAACATTTAATCATAGTCTCTTAATTGGTGAAACAAAGCTATGGCTAAGATTTTGATGAAGCCTAAACAATAAGACCATCTAACGGTGGAATCCTGCTAGATCAGCGAAAAGCATCTCGCTCCGTTTCCAGCGATGCAGTCGCGAATCAGCTCTAGCCTGTTCCAGCGTTAAGACAATGGGAGAGCGAGGCGTCTGAGTGCTTTCCTAGCTCTAGTGGGATTGAGCTGCATAGGTCATATGTCGCGTTAACATTGGCTCATGGTCGGCCGTCATTCCAATGCCGACATCTCCCCGATGTCTTGCCGATTAGCTACCTATCTCCACAATAAATCTCACCGACGCACTCAGCTATGTCGGGGAGGCAAACTTTGCCCCGACGTCGGCAAGACCGAATTTGTTGTCAGGGTAGTAACCTAATATCGTTTCATAAAGCAGAAATAAAGCAACATCTTTACTTTTTCCTAACACAGATCTATATACAATGTAATTACTAGAGCAGATATTTGATATATTGTGTAAAAATAGCTAGTAGTCGGACACACCTCATCCCCTTTCTTCCACTATCAAAACCTGACAAAAACATTTTCCAGAGAGAAATGATTTAATGGAATGGCCTTAACATTAAGCTTTGGTATTTTTATTGGTCAAGGACACTTTCATGTTTTTGTGCTGGGAAATATGAAACAGCCTACATATGTGTAATTCAAAGAAAACCACAGGAAAAAAATTGACAACATTTGGGCAGTGGGTCTTCCAGTCTACTTGCCGGAATGAATTTTAAAATTAAAATACATGAATAAAAACAAAAATAAACTCTCATTAAATACTGAGTTGTAATTTCGTTACTATCTCACCACCTGTTGTGACACTATGTTGGTCTAGACCAGGGGTGGCCAACCCTGGTCCTGGAGAGCCGCAGTGTCTTCTGATTTTGTTACTCAGCACTCGATTGATGGATTAAAGTAGTTGATTACTCACTTAACTGATCTCACCTGATGTCTCAGGTTTAATTTGGTGATAATGAGCCAATCAAGCAATTAGCAGGAACAACCCACAAGAGTCCTAGAGCCAATTAAGCAGACTTGGAGGTTGTGACAGCAATCGACGTGTTAACCAAGATTTGTCAATGTGGTTGGATGTTTAGCGTAGTTGCAATGCAGACAAAGTAGAAGTACAGAGTACAGATAAAGGTTTATAGAGCAGGGGTGGATTACGCTGGTCCTGGAGAGCCAGAGGGTGTGCTGAGTTTGGTTTTCTCCCCCCGATTTAAACCTAAAACACTAGGTGAGATCAGTGAAGTGTGTAATCAACTGCTTTAATTCATCAATCAAGTGCTGAGCTACACTAAAAACCAGCAGACCCTGTGGGTCTCCAGGACCAGGGTTGGCCACCCCTGGTCTAGACTTAGTAGACACTCGTGGGGTCGATAGTCCATCTGTTACGTGTTGTCAGTGAAAAGAAAGACCGAGGAGATGAAGGCAAGTACTTCCTGTTACCCAAGCTGGTTTTTGATGAATGAAATGTTAAAAAAAGGTAGGTGAGTGGATGGGGGTAGTGGGGCGGAGGGATTTCCTTGGGTGCATGGCGTCACTCGGGATTCCCCTGGTCATCCCGTTGTCTTTTTTTTTTTTTTAATTCTTCACAACGACAAACACTATTGTGTAATAAGCGGTCATGATGCGCAAAACGTGAGATAGTGGTGTTATAAGATGTACGGGAATTGTAAATTAATACATGAATTAAAATGAGTAGCTATAGGCTACGTCCCATGGAAAAAACATAGATAAATTAAAGAAATACTTGGCAAATTAAACCTCTTAGACTTCTCACCAATAGGCAAAATCACAGAATATTCACAGAAAAATAATAAAGGCGTGAGGCCTGTTGAAAAAAACAAAAACGTTACCAACAAACATAATCCGCAGCAAATGACAAAACATTGTATTTGTACAATATTGTGGGACATGATATTCCAGACATGATATATATACATATATATGTAAACCCCCCTGATTTAGATGTGTTAAAAGCCTTAAAATAAATTCAATTTATTCAAATTCAATACTAATTTGAGTAACTGAGGTCTTTGTATCCTCACAGATGAATGTATTTGCTGTTTTTTGGTTTCTAGTATGAGCTATGAGTTAGCTATGTGGAATTTTAGCCTCCGCTAAGCACCGTTTGCTAATTTGAATGAGCTGCATCGTTTACTTTACCTTCGGAATGATCTCACGCAAGGATTTATTTCAATAGAATTGATAGAATAGAATTTTGTAACTGCGTGCATAAATTTGCAGCTCCACGTCCACTGGCGGACACATCTGCACAAAGATACACCGTTGTTCTTCTCGAACACGCCAATCCAGATAATCCGTAAATGATGAATTAAATTGATATTTTAATTTGAAATGAGTAACTAAGTTGCCAGTGTCAAAGTAACGAAGTGAAAGTATACTACTTAAATACTGTAACAACGTACATCGATACTATGCACCTTTGAAAATGGGAGTATCATGCACCCCCCCTGCAGCACCATACAGGGGACTGGGGCCCCGACCACAGCAGGCGACAGCAGGGGCCCCGACCCCAGCAGAGGAGAGAGCCCCGTGGAGAGACTGCAATCCCAGGAAACAGCCCGGCCCCCACTCAGGGGCCCAAGCGGGGCCGCTGCATGAAGACATGAGCAGAGACCGGAGCCGGTCAGTCAGATGGGAGCAGAAGCTATAATTGGAGCAAGAATCACTAAATCTGCTCCGAAAGCATCTGTGAGCCGGAGAAACGATAGCGGCGGTCCCCTGTGGTGAGAAGTCTATGCTAAAGCACTCACACACAGAGAGACACACACATACACACACATAAAGGACAGATGAAGCTGTTTGGAAGATTCTGCAGATTCTTCTAGCATCAGGCCCACTGGAGTGCGGAGACGTTTAGTCATTAGACAGTTTGAGCTGCAGACAGCACAGACGGAATTGGAGGGAACAGCTAATAGGGGAGGAGATGAAGGAGAGAGTAGCAGATTAAAGAAGAGCTGTGAGAGGAAGCAGCAGAGAGAGCAGGTGCTGCAGGAGAGAGCAGCAGATGAGTGAAGCCAAATCTGTGTCATCTGGGCAGAGGATATGGAGAGTTTCATCCATCTCTTACTCTCTTTCTCTCCCTCTCTCTCTCACTCATACACACCCTCCTTCTCTCTCTCTCAGACAGCAGTAGGCGCCACAGACCAGGTCCACAGACCAGGTTCCCTGACTCCTGTATTCTGGCCTCTGGCTCCTGACAGACAGTTACACAAACACTCTCAAACCCTCCATTACCACGAGAGAGGGGTCCGACCGCGAGGCCCTGACAGATCTGCAGGTCTGTGTTCTCTGGTCAGTGAGAGTTTGTGAGGATGCCCTGTGCTGTAAACGCAGGCCATCGGGGCTTCGCTCTGAAGCAGCCCCTCAGAAGCTGGAGAGCCGGGAAGATGAGAGGATTGTGGGATAGATAAATGGCTAAGTGCTTCACCCCAGGTCGAGAATCACGAGAGGCCACAGGCAATCTGTATCTGAAGCACAGCCTTTACACCCTCAGGGCTCTGCACTCTCGCCCGGCCATAAATCAGCATACTCTCCCTCTCTCAGCCCCTGACCACCTCGCTCTCTCTCTCTCTCTCTTTCTCTCTCTCTCAGCCCCTGACTACCTCTCTCCCTCCCTCTTCCAGCCTCTAACCACCTCTCTCTCTCCCTCTCTCAGCCCCTGACCACCTCTCTCCCTCCCTCTTCCAGCCTCTAACCACCTCTCTCTCTCCCCCTCTCAGCCTCTAACCACCTCCCTCTCTCCCTCTCTCAGACTCTGACCACCTCTCTCCCTCTCTCCATCCCTCCACAAACCCCCTCCCTCTCTCAGCCTCTGACCACTTCTCTCCCTCTCTCCATCCCTCCACAATCTCCCTCCCTCTCTCCCTCTCTCAGCCTGTGACCACTTCTCTACCTCCACCAACCCCCTCCTGCCCTCTACAAACCAGGCTTAAACCTCACCCCGTTCACTAAGCAAAACTATTAAACACAACTATACAGTAAAATACTAAAAATACCAAATACTTGGTACCTGTAAATTCAGTGGCAGCACCCCTAACTAAAGCAGCGCTAAACAAAGACACTGCCCTGACTTTTCCCTTAAGTTTGCCTTTAAGTTGATGTAACATTAAATAAAAAAGCATTTTATTTCATATCATAGGTCAGTTTCACATACATATCCTGAATCTGCTGGTTGCAATGCTTCACTGAAACTACATTACACTTATATGGAGAGAAATATTTAAAGTCTTTCTTAGGTTCAGCCGAAACACCTACCTGGTTCTGGTAGGCTGAGCTTGTGGCTGGACTGGTGGACTAGCTGAATAAAGGATGCTCAGCTGGTTCAACTACCCCAGGGAAAGGGATTAAAACGGCTTCAACCAGCTCCACCAGTTCAGCCTCGATTCAGGCCAAATTTCAGATGGGACTGACCACATATCGAAATGAAGACAAGCAAAGACATTTTATAAGAAGAAAATGCAAATGACCAGACTTTTATTGACTTTTTAGATACACTGCTTTAGACATTAATACACTGTTGGATCAATGGAGATTGCACAAAATGCAGTTAAAGTTGAATTATCTAAAGATTCATCAAAACCGGAAAAAATTAAGCATGAAGAACAAAATGCGAGCCTGAATTACACAGTACCATAAGATGTCTCTCACATGCGGACACACACACACACACCCACACACACACACAAAGTTTAATATTGCCCATGACTGACGGACAGCTGTAAATCCCTTGACCCAGCAGAATGAAGCCCCACTCCAGCAAATAACACAGGAAGAGTGGTGATGTTTGGCAGTGCTAATAAAAGGCTTCTCTCCAACAGCACAGAGAGCAATGATACAGAGGACCCTTCAGGATCGTAGTTTCCTCACACTGTTCTTAGCGGAAGGTCTCCAGTTACCCCAGACTCCCAAATAAACTACCACGTCTGTTTCACCCTGACTGAGAATGATGCATTCGGAATGAAATGAGAACGCTGGATAATGCATTTAGCTCTTAAATTATCGCAAATGATTAGCACCCAAACCTCAGGCTGGCACGTGCTTAGCAGACCTGCTACGGCAGGTGCTTACCAGCCTTGCTAGCACACCATTAGTGCCAAAATTTCAGCATATGGTTTGCTTCAATCATAGAATAAGACATATTTAGCACACAAATAATGCTGAGGCACACCGTCGAAGCCTGGTAATGAAACAATGGTAAACAGAGGACAAAGAAATTATCACACCAGTTCTTCCCATAATAACCTAATTATAATCATTTAAAGGCTTCCTTTTTCTCCATAATTTTTTATTGGTACTTTGCTGTTTTACTTTATTTCTATACTATTACAACCCATAGATGCCCACAGTCAGTGCCACACCCCCAGTTTCCTAAAAGACTGTTTTCTTTCCTGCTTTTGCGACAGTGAACGCGCGCTTAAAGAGCAGCGGTCAGGGGTAGATCACATGCAGGTATGACGCCTGTTCAATTGCAGTACATTGTTCATTTCGTCTTTGCGCATCTCTGGATGGGACCATAACCTACACGTGAGGGTGGCGTGATAAAGCACGAGAGTTTTGAACAAGCACAATGCACCCCGGGGAACGGTCAAAGAGAGTGGCGCATTTACCATGACATCAACAAGCACTCGCAAAGCTGAATGGACAGTTATCAAAAAATGAATGACTTGCAGTTTGACTTCACAAAACATAGTCAGGCACCAATCTTCCTAAAAATAAACATCTACAAATATGAATGGGCTAAAGGGTTTCTTTGCAGAACACAAAAATGAAAAAAAAAAAAACAGGTGCCTTGTTGACACAGCTCATACCAGCCTGTGCCTGAGCTGCAGCTGTATTTATGGGGTCACTTTCTACAGTCCACTGACCATGAGGTACAACCAAAGAGATCTGCCCCACTACAGCAGCAGTGAAGGACTCCCTGACCAAAGGGGAACTAGATAATTTTGGTAAATATATTACATTGCCTCCTAGCTGAACTTGTCTTTTAAATGTACGTTGAAGTACTATTCATAAATTATTCAAATGAGCGAAGAAAATGCAGTAAAATTCTAGATAAACCATACCATTCACTCCAGTCCAAATAATGAATTCCACTAACAGTTTACTCCATGCCGTACATTCATGCCAGGAAAAAACTAGAATAAGTACTCAAAGCATGAATTGATTCGTTCCAATAAATTAAAACGGCACAAGAATTCAAGCTATTCAATTGACAAAAACTGCCTGTGCTAATGCCATATAGACCACACAGTAACTTCCTTTCAGCTCTTAAGTTGGCATGAGTCAGGAATTTGCGACAATTTCCGAAGCGCAGATACATTAATTTTGCCAGAATTACCCAGCAGGCATTGGTCCTTCTCAGCTGAGCATCCAGGCCTCTCCTCCCCCATTGACTCTCATTCAATACAAAAATGTTACGTTTCTCAAACAGCCCCAGAAATATCTGCATCAAAATCCACTTCATTCAATATTCTTTACTTCAAATCGTGACATTAAATCATAATGCTCCCCAATTACCGGCAGCTTGGAATCTAACAATTCATCTGCTGTCACACCATGCCACATGAAGACAAAACTAACAGCTGTATTGTAATTCAGGCTTCTCCCTTCGTACACTGTACTTACAGTAATTATTCCAAATTATAAAGGGCTCTCCACACAAGTTCCTGTCATTTCTTTAAAAACTACTTGAGATGTATCATAAAATCATTTCCATTAATAAGAACGCATTCATATTAATGACATTCATATAAAACCGCAGAATACAAAAATATAATACTATGTTAGTTCCAGAGAAGAGCTCTTCAAACATGTCTGCATGGCTTCATTCGAGTTAAAAATGGCTGCCACGCTTTTCTGAATACTAATTTGTTCATGATAACATCTTAAAGCAGTTTCTTAAGACACATTCAGGGAGGAATACATACATTGTGATTTAGAGGATAGTGTCTCATCTAAAATAGTTGTCTGCAAGGACTGTCACGAGGGCACAAGTAGAGAAGGTATCTGTTAGTATATCATCGTTTTCAACAGCTTCTTTCAAACAATTCTCAGTATAGCCTGGAAAATCTTCACTGAACGGTCAATTGAGCAAATGTACCTCAGCTACTTAAAGGTAATCCATAGCTCTAAAACACTGCATCAGAGAAAAGGCCATTACACGGCGATGATGGGAGAGAAACATGAGAAGGTGAAATAAATTGAAGAATGTCCAGAGCTGCTGCCGAAACTGGAGGTTAATGGGGAGACTGACGATTCCCACAATCCAAAAACAAGAAATCTGTGGGAAATCGGTTTCAAGAATATCATTGTTGGCACAATGCCACAGACACAAAGATTTTCACAAGCAATACTTTCCATTTAAACTACAGCAATAAAATAAGCTACAAAAAGGCTTTCCTTCAAAATGTTGATCAGAGAAACAAAAAAAAATGGCATTCAAACTGTCACTTTCCCTTCAGAAGTAAAGCATGGCATCTTATCAATATCTTCTCTGTGAATACATACATATTTAAACTAAATCGGTAGAAATAGAAATGCGAGTAGGGCTGGATAGATATTGACGACTGACGTGTATAATGTCGAATGCTG
Source organism: Gymnothorax reevesii (assembly GCA_029721435.1). NCBI lineage: Eukaryota > Metazoa > Chordata > Actinopteri > Anguilliformes > Muraenidae > Gymnothorax > Gymnothorax reevesii. The sequence goes on from CM056588.1 coordinate 33,968,157, forward strand.
TAAATCTTGCAGGTGTTTGTGTGTGCATTCATGTGCACAAACAAATTATCGAAACAATTAGTCCTTGCATGAGTACAGCTATGTACACAAGCCCTGTAAAATAGCATGATCGGGATTTGGCTGCCGTGGTATGTACATTACATGTATAAAACATCAGGATTAGTATTTCAAAGCGTGTGTATTTTTTACAGTAAATAAAACACTGCCAGTACTAAGGATACTGGTACAGCAGTGCTGGTGCACAGAGACGAGACCGTTCTGCACTGGCTGGTCTAATTCTCTCACATCGCGGTCCTGACACGGATATCACTAAATAATGGTGTAATGTGCCTCCAGCCACCCTTCACCTCCGCAGCCCGTCTCCGTCCGTCAGACGGAGGAACCACACTGTTCAGTTTTCATTTCACAGGGATACGATGAGGATTTGCCCATCAGCGTCCGCACGGCAAGGAACCAGAAATGTAATTTGGGCTTAAAATAATATTCCCTGCCATTTGATTTTTTTTTTTTTTTTAAGCCGTGATATTTCGATTCTGGGGCTCCATTGCAGAACCAAAGATGCTTTAAAGTTCTGCTCACACAGATATCATATTCTGTAATTGGTATCCTTTTTGTTTTCTCTCCACATTTTTAAACTGGCATCTACATTCCATGTGCCCACTTCCCAAATAAAAGAGTGTTTTTACAGCTTCAGGCATTCATTACTCACTGTCACAGAGTGCACAATTAAGTTCAATTAAACTTTATTTAATAACACTTTGACTGAACTCCTTAGCCCACTGCGGATTGGGCCCACACCATTTTTTAGTTGCTGTCAGGTTTGGAGCCTACCTCACAAAAACTCCCACTTCCTTGTCATTCTTAAAACCGAGACCATCTTACCTCAGATCAAATCTGAGACAGTACAGCAAGTCCACCACCCAAAACTCTGCCCAGTCATACACATCAATGTATGCATACAAGAGACCACAGGTCATTAGTACTCAAAACATATTTGTAAACATCATGAAATGTTAATTTTACAATAAAAAGTAATGCAAAGTGGGACAAAGCAGTCCTAAAAACATTTGTAAGTAAATCTTCAACTTCCCAGGAAGTGGGTTTGCTTACGAACTTCCAGTCTTAGCAGTTATTTAGAACTACGTAAATGCAGTTGTGTCAAAACTGTTTTTATAATGAAGAATATCCAGCATTTCAGTTTATTTTCTGTTTACTGTGACTGTATATTTCTGAGAGGAGTTGGTGGAATATATCAGGAGGACTTAGAGCCCTGGACCCTCCTGGGGATGGAGATTATCTGAAGCCAGAGGCATCAATGACAGATACCAAATCTTCCCAACAGTTCTTCAGCTGTAATCCCTGCAGTCTGGTCTTTCAGCTGCAATTAAAATGGCTGCTGCAGTGGCGGTAGTGTAATGTGGGGAAAAAACAGCCACTAGATGGCAGTATTGACATTTTTTTTGTTAAGCCAGTATGGAGCTAAATTTTGGGCATGTCCTGGGCGTGCCTCAGAGGGGGAAGTCCCAGAGAATTGAAAAAAGTCTGGAAGGTAGGAGGGGGCAGGAAAAGAGTATATAAGGAGAAAAATAGAGAGAGTAAAGTAATAGGAGAAATTGCAAGGAGAAATTGTGGAAGGATACATTTGGCCATACCTGTCACTCTTTTCAAGACCTGTGAAGCTTTTTTGGATTTTTGCCTGTGTTGGAGCATTTTCCTGTCCCAGAACATTGCAAAATAGCAACCCTCAACTCAATTACCACAGGAACTGTAACTATTTCATTTTTTTATATTTTAATCTTGGTCAGTGCTTTGTTTAATTAAATCTGTTTCAGTTTTAAAATTTTGTCAGTCATCCCTTGCTGTCCGATAGGTCACAACAAATTGGGGCCATAACAGTAGAAATCCCACCATATGTGCATGTCATGTCATCTCCATTCCATTGCCAAGTGGAGTTACCTCTGACTCATGTCGCGTCAATACACACAAAACGACAGCAAAATGGGTATTAGATTTAACAATTAAAATCTGCCGTCTGGGCTTATTGAATATTATGTCTATGGTCGGAGAAATGTTGCCACTGCACCTACTCTTTGACCACAAGAAATCTTCCATTCCTTTTGAAACAACCAATCAGAGAGCAGAGGCGACTGTTAAAACAAAAGTGGGAGATGCATCACTCAATATTAATGGAATAAAAGCTTTAACTAATTACAAACTGCAGACATGTTATTTACTCTTTTACTAGATGATGTACTACCAGCAAAACTGGAGAGTGCCACTCAGTGAATTTTTATGTTTATACAAAAAAAAATTACAATAATGTCCTAACAATTCTTGTTAAAATCAATAAACACATTTTTGTCTTAACTGCTAATTAACCATATCTGTGGTTACAATTAAGACTTTAACATGCTCCTCATCACACCTCCTGCCCGTTTATCAATCACGGGGTCCAGAGCCTTCTCCCGTACAGCCCCGCTTCTTTGGAACTTTCTCCCGCAATATATCCGTCATACCGATTCTCTGTCCTCATTCAAATGAAAACCTACCTGTTCAGACTTGCCTACTCTGTTTAATTTTTTTTTCTGTTTGCCTCCTTGAGCACATTGTGGTAAGATGTTTTTATTCTGTATTATTATTACTTTTTTCTGCTACTGTTATTCTGTTTTAAATCTGTTCTGTCTGTTCTTTATATTTTCGTCTTGTTCAGTGTCCTTGAGTGTCTTGAAAGGCGCCTTTAAACAAAATTTATTATTGTTATTATTATTATTATTATTATTATTATTATGAATAATGTTGCTCTACAGGTAAGCCAATGGTGACAGATATCCCTTTTGACCAGTACAGGGGTTAACTTCTCACCTATTAACACAAATTCCTCCCAGAATTACCAAAATATCGACAGCCTGATAGATGGCCCAGGGTTGAAATTCATGATGCTCATCTGCTTGGGTGTATTTGTGTGAAAACGCAGCAGTGCTCACAGTAACATCACAAACACCCAGCGGCCCCAGTACTGATCACACTGAGGATGATCCACACGACACACAGGGGTACAAACTTACGGGAGCAGACGGCTTATTTTTTATGGGGACTTCCTCAAAGAAAACAACCATTACTTTTTTCAATACGCAACATTTTTCACAGCAAATTGCGTCCCACTCTTCCAAAGATATACAATAATACATTCTTCTTTCCAAAAATCCACCACTTTAGAAAAAGCCCTAGAATACAAAATAGAGATAATTAGAGCTTTTGGGCCAGGTTGCCGCATCGATGGAATATTTTTAATGCATCCGAACAAAAGAGGGTCCCGCTGAGGAGGGCGATCTGTTTTACAGCCGAGCTCTTGAGTCGTCACAGGAGTGCATTGCCCCCGTTATTATAAATCTAATCACAGGCCGAAATATCCTTCTCCTGTAGTTAATTACAGACCCCAGCTCATGTTGTCCTGATGAGTGGCATATGCATTATAATCTCAATCATGCTGCTATTGTTTGGGTACGGAGGGAGAGGACCACGATACTACTGATTGTGCTGCTGAAGCAAAAAGGTCTCCAAAGGAGATTGGGCCTGCAGCCATGGACTTCAGCAGACCCTGGCTCCAGTACCACAACACCAGAATAAACCAGTCTCACACAGCCAGACCACAGCAGACCATGACTCCAGTGCCGCAACACCAGTATAAACCGCTCTTTCAGTCAGACCCCAGCAGCCCACGATTCCAGTACAATACCAGTATAAACCACTCTTTCAGTCAGACCCCAGCAGCCCACGATTCCAGTACAATACCAGTATAAACCACTCAGACCACTGCATACCATTTCAACTCCTGCCCACAAAGTAGCATCCAAATTCCTGCCACAAAATGAATGAGTCTCAGTTTGTACTGAGGCATGGAAATAGACAGAACAGAGGATAAGGAAGTATTGAAAAGCTTGGACTGTCTCAGGGCGTGACCAGTACGGCAGCTCACTATGTCCCAAAATCTCTCCCTCACCCAATCCCAATCCCTCCCATCTCTCAACACTGTACTGCCCCATTAAAATCCCTGAAAACTGGCTAAAAACTTCTCTAAAAGAGCAGATGCAACTAATTGAAATGAAAAAAAAAAAATAGACCATTTCTGAGAGCAAAGAGCGCACACGTGGCGAAGCCTTGCTCCCATTCCGAGCCCAATGTTTATGTCTCAGATGAGGCCGGGAGATGTCAGTCACCGCAGGAGTTTAACTTCGCTCTAAATCAGCGATCCCCACACATCGGTGGCACCTCTGAAATCCTGCAGCACCCTGAAATACCGCCACCCCCTTCTACAATGTTCCCCGTCCTTAACCGACCTCCAGGGCTCTCCTGCTGTCAGAGGATCCGTGCAAATGGTGCAGATAACAGAAAAAAAATCTTAAAGCTACTGCCGTCAGAAAACAAATCTTTCATCATCATACGCACTTTACCAAAAGACGTTTGTGATTAATTATTTTTTTTTTTAATCTGAAATCATAAGTGTTTAATATATTAAGTTTAATAAAAAAAATTTTTGGATCACCTTCATGATGAATTGTCTAAAAATAGAAAAACTTTCTCTTTAAATATATTTGTACTATTTAAAAGAATGCTAACTCTGATTCTTAAAATTCATTAACTAATTTAAATTGATGTGTAATTAGATAAGCAATTGAAAAATCTGTCCAACACAGCTGTTATACACAACTGCAATATATTTAACAGCACCAAAAATCCCACAGCAGTTACAGGAGAAAAAAACACTGAAAGAATCTATCTGAACAAGGTCTTTTAGTCTTATCATCAGACTTACCTATTTTTTCTCTAAAGAAGAAAATATCAGCTTCGTTACAGAGACCATTTGCTTGATAAGTGAAATTTTCTTTTTCCATTGGGAAATCCAAAAATTAATCAAAATTATCTCACCTCATTGGCTCATTTTTGTATTCATTATTAAAAAAGTAATACAAATTTAATCAAAGTGTTTGAAGTCTTAATACAAAATCAAAATGCTTGATAAGATAGACTTATTTTTCTTTTTTTTGCAGTGTAAATGTGGACGCTGCAGGGACTGTGCCAAAGAAATATTTCAACAAGCTCTGAAAACTTGATGACCTTCCACAATGTTACTCCAAATCAGAATTTCTTGAGACGCAATACAATATTCCTAGTGAAACTTCAGAGAACCTTCACAATATCTTATGCTTTCTACACGATAAAGCACGCTGCAAACTAAAGTATTCAACAGGTCTTCTTAAAACACATTCATATATATCTATAATAATGAAAGCCACTTGTTAAATACTCAAAGTCTGAGTCAGTGTTTGGCTCCGAGTTCCCGCTCTTGGCTGATTTTCAGTGTGTTAGAGGGTGTTCTCTCAGCTCCTGAGTGCGCCGCCCGTAGCACGAGGAATCTGTTCTTCACTATTTCTGACTCCATAGGTGTCTGGATATCATGGATGACCTTGGACAGAGGACACTGGGCATTACCGTGACCTGCTGGAGTACTGCGCATGACACACGGAGCACTGAGTATGCAGCATGGTCAGCTATTTGTCAGTTATGTTTTTTTTTTCCCCCCTAAATCAACTTAGCAGATTATCTAAGACAGGGGCCACTCCCTGGGAGCCACGTCGGGCTAAGGGTTTTGCTCAAGGCTGGAGAAATCCAACTCTGGCCTATCCTGGGGTTTGACCGATAAACCTTGCGGTCTCAGTCCATCACCTCAAGTGTGAGGCTGCAGGCTGCCCCATTAAGGCAAAGAAGAAAAGAGGAGGGCATCAAATTTTTATACGCGATGACTGGGAATGGGAATGTCACTCAGGCAGAGGGTGGGATTAGCAGTGAGGACCCGGCATTCCCAACCCAAAATTCCGGAGCCGTCGTCTAGACCCAAACCTCTCCGGCCCCCTTAACCCCACAGCGCGCTGAAACGCGCCGCACGCTTCCTCCATCTGAGGACCCAAGCCCGTTCCCTCCCTCGTTTATTTCCCCCCGCGCGGTCCTATTCCTCCCTCCTGTTCCCCAATCCCTCCTCCACCTCTCACCTCTCCACCCCCCTGTGCAGCCGAAGTCTGCCGCTCTCCCCGTTATTGTAGGAGGGGGAGAAAAGACGATAAAACAAACCCAAAAACGAGCGTCAGAGGACAGAGAGGATTAGAGCAGGAACAACTCCTCTATAACCTTTAACAACACAGCCATTCATCTCCTGTTTTCTGTCACTGTTCGCGTTTATCAGACAAAGTGTGGCTTATTTTCATTTACTGACAGCATTTCCATAAAATAATGGGCTGTTAAACACTTTCTGGCCTCTTCTGGAGTAGAATTCACTCGTGATGGCCTGAGTTTTACCATTTTAGTGAACAGTACAGTTAGAGGGCTCCTTAGTATTTAATGATACTGAAATACACTGAAACCTTACTTGCAAATGCAAAAACTGAAAATTAGTATTTGCAACTGATTCGTCAATACCCTATAAGCGGTTACAATATAATGAATTTTAATGAATTCCAGAATTACAAAGATTGCTTTCCCATACGGACAAACACAAGAAAATGAGATAGGGGCTTTACAATAAATTAAACTGTGCAATTACAAAGGACTGCAACAAAAATGAAGACACAAGATAAATTCCTTCATGGAAGGCTTCGCAGAAATCATATAATTGTGAATCCACATAATTGTCACTAGTTTGGCCATGTGAAATTCACTCATTAAGGTAATAATAGTCTGGTCATGAATACCAAAAAAAGCAGAGACACTTAAAGCTTTAGCATATATAATGGGAAAAAATCACTCGCTATACGGCTAAGAGAGGTCTTCATTCTAGCCTGTAATTATATCTCTGATACATTAACATCCAGGTACAGCTCAGGGATCTAAAAAAAATCCTCTGTGGTGTTAACAAGACCTGGCGAGACACCACGACCTCAATTACAGTGTTGCATCCATTACTTCCCACCAGCCAATAATATATAATGTGAAAATGAGCACATTATATTTAATATTAATTTCTTAAAAACTCACCACAGACTTGCCATTTTTCATCCATAATATTACAGCCCCAGACTCAATTCTGATATAATTTAGTCCAGTTCACGCACTTGCAAAATGCTGAACTACATTATATGTTTAGTTGTGTACACTGATTAAAAAAAATTATATATAAATACATTATATATCATATTTTTCCAGTCAAATTGTGTATTTAGAAGGAACCTATATCAGTGGAATATTTAAGAGTAAAAGAATAACTGCGAGATGAACAGCACTCGAGCATCACACGCTGTCATCACAAGCTGCCATGAGTATCCGCTGAGGTGTTACTTAAACTCTATGGTAAATAGCCAGTATATTTCACATCCCACTTTTGTATGGGACCGTTCTCAAAGCCTGACTGAGTTCTAATAAGTCAGCACACGGGAAGACACACACCTGGCTTCACCCCAAAATTTGGCCTTGAGGCCGACATACACACACAGACACACACACACACACACACACACACACACACACTCAGCTATAAAACACTGGTATAGAGGCTGCACACAGTGACCAGATGTTTCCACTCCATTTTTCCCCTGTTTTGCGTTGGTGGTCAGTGAGGCGATTCAGTCCCAGGTCACGTATGTAAATATGCAGGAATAAGCCTTCCGACACCAAACAATGAGCGAAATGTTGGTTCCTGAATACACCGCAATACACATCACCGGGGTATCATTTTAGCATCAAATGTGTGGGGGACAAAGAGGTATCTATTTTGAGTGTCGATGGGGGGTTATGTTACAGTCACCTGTAAATTGTGTGTGTGTGTGTGTGTATGGGAGGGGGCACTGTTATACCTGCCCGCTGAAAATTCCTCCAGTGTGCAACGGTACAGAAGAACATGAGTGTGTAGTGTTCAGAACTGCAGGGTAAATCAACACAGCCTGTCCTGCATTGATGCTCTGCGGTGTTGGACGGTGTAGTGAGTGGTGTGCACAGTTTGAGAGTACTGCGGCCAGGAGTGGTTAAGAGAAAGGGGTGTCGGTGGACGTGCGAGTATGTGTGTGTGTGTGTGTCTGTCCGTGAATTGTATGTGTGTGTGTGTGAGTGTGTGTGTTTGTGTGTGTGTTTGTGCGTGTGCACGTACAAGCATGTCTGTGGACTTGTGTGAGTGAGCACAAGTATGTGTGTCCGTGCGTGCGAGTGTGTGAGCGCAGTCTTTGAAGTCCAGATTCCAATTAAACCCCTGACTGAGTTCTAAGCGCAGAAGAAAAATGAGTGAGGTGCTTGACAGCGGCAGGTCCCCCGTCCGTCCGACTCGGTCCTCCATTTCTGCTCCTTTATGATCCCCCCACCCACCCCCCCATCCCCTGCCCCCCAAACCCCACCCGCTGCCCATTCCAAAAAATATAAAGCCCAGAAATAAATAACCCCGACAGATGGAGGAGCGCAGATCCAGCAAACGGAATGAGAATCACGCCCTCAGGTTCCGCTCCTGAATCTCATCCAACAACAGAGAGAATGACTGAGAAATCGCCCCAGACATAAAAAAAAACACGCGAGCGCACAAAAAAAAAAAAGAATTATGGGAGAGCCAAATGTAAAATTAAAGGAACATGAATGTATACAAAATGTATATGCACAAAAATATGAAAATTCTGCTGGCTGTGACACAAGCCTCACAATGAAATCAGCAGCTACGACACACGGTGCCTTCATGAGTATTAATAAACCTACATTTTCTCCCTCCTACTTTTCAACCTTCACAACATGCTGGCATCTGATATTCTAAAGTAGCTGCGGAAGAATTTTTGAAAAAAAGAAGAGGGAGGATTTTTAAAAGTGAAATGATGACCTTTATTTAAAAATTAAATTTGCCCTTTCTACTGCGCTCAAATACATGCATCCTTTCAACAGTAAAGCAGCACGTGTTGACAGGCAGAAATGCTGTAAGAATATCTAAACCATTACAGCAACGCTGAGAGCCTAAAAATATCGCACAGGTCTGTTCTCTTGCAGCTTCAGGGTCGTGACACCCATGTAAAACTCGGAAAAGGGCTGGAGTCGACTCCAAGGCCTTACAGGCTTTCTACGAAAACTGGGACCAAAAATTACACTTCAACATGTAAAGGTTGCATATTGTACCACTGTACAATCTAACAACCTAAGATGATTCTCTGGTGTATTCAAGGTATTAAAAAAAAAAAACTATTTCGGCCAATCTCCAGCCACAAATGCCTTTCCCTCATAAACTATGCATCGTATAATATATACCTAAACATTTTAGAATTATGATTGAGCTTTTACAATTAAGTTCCATTACTTTATTCCAAAAACAATTCAGTGCAGTGAAAAACTTTAGTTTACCTGCAGATTTTACGTCATTTATGATTAGAAAGCAAGAAAACGCTTTAAATTTATCAATAATCATCAATAATGAATTATCCACAACTACATTTGAACATCCTACCATTGTATTCTAATGATATCAATTTACACAGCAAATGCCAATTGAATTGGCAATCATATATTAATAAGTAACTCACCGTTTCTGCAAATTAATACATAAGATACACAAATTATGTTTCAATCCCCTGAAAATATTTATGAAAACAAGGTCAAATATCAGGCTCCTAAAAACTAATTCAAATAAAACTCATTACTTCAGTGAGTCAGTGAACTAAAGCAAACATCTGAAAGACCAGCCCTGCCTACACCTGTTACCGGGGATGTGCTCTTGTTTAATCAGTAAGGAAGTCAGTAGCACAGTTTACACACGTTACATTTATATAAAGCATCACGCGGTAACACTTAAAACATCAATTCACAACAAATTTGAAAAGTAGGCATTCATAGCCTCTATGGCTTTACTTTAAAAATAATTCAACAACACAAAGTCCATTTTCCAAATTTGAGCGCTGAAAATGCAAAGTTATGGGGAGAAATGCTGCTTTTTTTTCGGCAGATTGCAGGTTTATTATTTAAATTAGTAATTAGGCTCCCGATTAAGGACACACTGGCAGAACCAAAATAATGCACTCAAGCCAAATGGAAACAAAATCAAGTTTTATGAATCAATTCAGAAATAAAATGTTCAGAAGATGGCTGGCGTTACACTGAGAGAAGCATCTCCGAAAATTATGCACGAGCAGGGACGCAAGATGTGACTGGATCACTGCGTTAAAAACCGGCTTTCACCCAAAAACGAGCAAGACTGTCTCTGTACACAGCATTCATACAGAATACAGTCCAAACACTCTACTCTCCCATGTCTTTAAATAAAAAAAGCACAGTTATGGCACTAACCTGCATCAAAATCAATGCAGAGCATCTCACATGAGGGAGAGGTTTGAAACACTCCTAACAGCACCAGATTTTGCAGTACATCTCCCAGAATCCTCAGCGAGCGGTACAGAACATGATCGTGCTGGTGCTATATTTTTTGGAGCGGCAGATCAGGCTTAGCCCTCGCCCCAGCCTCCATTCGGGCTCCTGTTTCTCGCCGTTGTGTTCTCTCCTGAAATAGTGATGAGAAAACAGAGCGAACAGGTGCTCTCGCAGGGGGACACCGCGGGCTGAGAGGAGAATCGCGCAATACGGAGGATCGAGGACGCCTCGGTCCAGCGAAGAGACTGTGGGCCTTAAACAGCCAGCGCACACCAGCCTACAAACAGTCAAGACCTGTTAAATGATGCTCTGCGCTCTACACTTAAATAGCCTGTTCCAGTCCACGCTAAATCATATAATATCACCAACTGTATGGACATTCTAAACTACAGCTTCAGAACAGATTCTCTAGTGGTGGATTTCTACTGGATAAAGGTCAATAGGACACTGCAAAAAGAAACCAGTCAAAGTGGTCCTAAAATCTGCACACAAGAATCAATTCTAACCACTGAGATACTACAACCCTTTGAATAGTGTTTCGAAGTGTCTGGGCCTTTAGAGATGGGCAGAGAGAGAAGTCCTCTCCTGCTTTGCGCTGAATCCCAACTGGAAATAACATATTTAAGGAAGTGCAGGGAACACCTGGACTTACGCTCACACAGTCCCCAGAGGGAACCTCACTGCCTCTCAGGTATTTCCTTAGGGGCCGTTAGAGAGGGAAGAAGAGCCCTATCTGCCTCAGGTTTGTACAAAAACACAGGTGGAGATGTGCAGGAAAGGGTTAAGAGAGGCGGCCTGCGCCCTTTCATCATTCCGACAGGCACGGGAGTGTGAGTATTTCAGGAGGATGGGAGGCATAAACAACAGCTTATCTCTACTTCCACTTTCTTCATCTCACCACTCACATCTGACCACAGCTTTACAGTTTTCAGACTTCAAGAGGCACAGAAATATCACCTCTGATAAATATTTCCCAAAATCAAATACATCTTTGCATCTTCGGTCTCACCCCATATTTCTTATTGTAAACACTTAGTCATACAAAACTGTAATCTTCAGAATATTTTATACATTTACAATGTACATTTAGCTCACAACGGCAACAGTTTAGTAAATGGAATTGAAAAATATATACCAGTGATCACTAAATCTGGACCTTGAATTCAAATCCAGTCCTGGTTTTCTTATGCCCCCAGTAATTAACTAAACAAGTAGTGTTTCCAGCCAATTCCCAGGTAAAGGGACGATGGAAAACCCTACAGAACGTGATTTTATGACCCCTGACGCAAACAGACTGTGGAACTTCTTTGAATGAGAGCGTCCTGTTGTCCCATCGCCATTAACCCCTAGAGCGCTAAACACAGCAAATTCAAAGCTGTTGAAAACCTATCACGTGGCAACTTGTTTAGTGCAGATGTAGATGCCGGCGTCCGTAAATTCCAAAATTTAATTCCTAAACAATTCTGTAATTGAATTTCCAAATGTCTAGCTTCACTTGAATAATTTTCAAAAAAAGTTCTAAAGCTTAAATAGGCTCAACCACAACAGGAAAAATTGGACACAATTTTGTATTCTGCGCAAAGGGGTTAAAAGAGCTTCTGCAGGGGAGCCTTTTTAAACAAGTTGTTAAAAGAAAGGTTTTCAACAACTCAAAATAATTAAATTTACAATTTCTTGAAATACAACGTATATTTCAGCACTCTAAGGGTTAAATTGTCTTAGCTGACTATGCTAATCACAAAATAAAACCAACAAGCAAGCAACAAGGTTTAATAAGTCAAAAAAGGCTAAAATCTGTATGATCTGTTTCAACAATCACTGTATAGGAGCGCGGCATGAGGTCACATCAGACATGCAGGATTAAAGGTGTTCTGTAAAAAAGCACAGGAACTAAAGCTACTATGAATGAGTCGGACTGTGGCCCTGAAGATTAAATCGCGGTAAATTCCGGAAAGACAAATATGGGCCCGGGAAGGGGCAGCTGAGGGCGGACGAGTGGCCCCGTTTTACAGCTGGGGCGGGCCAGGGCACCCGCTGTCTCTCATGTCAATCACGGCGCCTGTAGGGTCTTGATGAACTCGGCTAGACTGCAGTGTGGTTCAGTGGCGTAGCCAGAACTTAAAAATGTGTACGCAGAGAACATCCCTTTGCAACACTTATTAGCCCTGAATTGTTCTAAATCATTTTCCTTTATTAACATGTTTTCCGAGTAAAAGAACAATCAATTGGCAATTAAAGACACAGTTTCTGTCTTGATGTGATGTAAGGGTGACTCAATTATTAAGCTAAATTTGGTTCAGAAAAATAATTTACTCATAAGTAGGTATTTGCTTTGCGAAAGTTAAACTGCTCTAGAACTTCTACGCTTCCTTTTTTGGCACCTCAGGCGATCAAACCTGGATTTTATGATTCTTTAAAGTTTTTAAATTAAACCAAGCAGATTTGAAACACCTTCACACAATTCTGAATAAGGGACACGGCACTGACATGGCAACCCTCCATGGCAACAGGCAGGAAGTGCTGCCACGGTAACAAAATAACCAGGAAGTATGACCCGGAGTATGAACCAGGCATGCAGGGACCTGGAGTGTGTCCCCATTCTGGAAAAAAAAAAAACGTATCTCTCTAAATCCTGTATGGAGGGAGGAGTCATGCAGAGGAATAGAGGCCACAGTCTTATTTAGTATTGGGACACAAGGGTCCCAAGAACTATTTAAATACAAAAAAAATTATCTAAAATTCTTGTGTTTCAAAGCCTGCAAGAATAATCTGCTATTAATGGACTAAAATCGTTACATTTATTAACTTAGAGGGTCGTAACCAAGGGGCTACTTTTCACTGGAAAAAAAAATAATTAATCTTGCAGGACCATAATTTTTTGTTGTTGTTGATTTAATACACCAGGCAAAAAAATAACCCAATAGAGCAGCACAGACGATATACTGAATAATTTCTGAAATGTGATCTTACACTCAGAGTAAATCTAATTGAAACCAAAAAGAGAAAGAAATTCCTATTTTCTACACTCCCAGAATAATTGTTTGGAATCCTTCTATTTGAAATCAGAAGGGCCCGGATCAGACGTCACATCAGTCAGCCGTGTTCATCAGGAAATATTAGCACGCGGCATCAAAGCCGGCTCCCCGAGCCCGGCTCACTGCAAGCCTTTCTGGATCAGTTGAGGAGCAGTAAACATGTTAGTCTCTGTGAGGTTGAAATCGGCAATGGAAAATGGAGAGGGAATGCCGACCGGAAAGCTCTAGCAGCTTCCGCAGAAAGATCCGGAACACAGCAGCACATCTGCCCCAGTCCACAGGGTGAATCTCAACGAGAAATCAGGTGCGAGTGAGGAACAATGTAGTCGGCTGAGCTGCTACATCACTTAGCATCAAAAATCTTTATTTTTATTTATTTATTTTTACGGTACACAGATATTCTGAATAACAATCCTTACAAAAACTGGCAGTTAAAATACCTCAAATGTGCAAAAATAACATCTCAGCTGTACATGATATAAATCATATGCACAAACTCACAAACACTATTTCCTTTGTTCTGTGGCACCTGGATAAGGAGTGGTAACCTGGTTCTTAAGAACTGTGTCAATGCTTTTATAAAAAACTTTTTACTGCTTCTAGAAAGAAAAACAAAAGAAATTGTGCACTAGTATGTCCTTGGGTATCATATAAATGGCCTGAAATATTACTTTGTCATTCAGGGGTCATGTGCCTTGTACACCAACACACGCGCACTCACACACAAACAGAAACACACACACACACAAACACATGAATACGCACAAAGCCCAACACCAGGCTTACAAACATCAATACTGTAACAGTGTGACTTTACTCCATCTATGAAGCCTTTTGCTGCACCCAACCAGATACACTGAACCAGCTACCAGGGACAGTGCTGAGGGGTTCCCCAACTGTCAATCACAATACAATATTTATTTACATGTACAATATTTTTATTTACACGTACTACACCTACTCATCATCTTACCCCCCCACCACAGCTCCTCTTTAAATATTCACAAAACATAACTCCCATGTACACCAATATCAACTCCATCACATTTAAAAATCTGATGAGTACATTTCAAATCCATTTTGCTTTTAACCGTCTGCCCAAAGTCACAAAATATCAAAAATAATCACACTTTGTTCAAGTAGGTCCTTTCTATTTTAAAGAAAAAGACCATTTTTAAAATAAAAACAAATAACAGTACATATTTTAATACTCAATTAATAATTACCAAAGTAATAAATAAAAACATTACTAAAATCCCTTTGTCAAAATAAGGATTTTATTTCAATCTCAATCCAAGCATAAGAAGTGGGTGTGTAGGTACACGTGTGATCTTGCTAGTGAATATTTCTACACGCGTTTGAGTACATTTTTGTGAGTGTGTGTGCGTGCATGAGTATGGGTGTGCGTGTGCGTGCATGTGTGTACATTTTCATTCGCCTGAGATTCAGTTCAAGGTGGGGACACTGTCCAATATACAACTGTGCAGTGCATTTTACTGCATATTACCGCGCAGCGCGTGGTTTACAGACCAGTGACATGGAGTCTGTAGGGTTATCAGCTCGTTCATTCTACAATAAGGTTTGGAGTACTACCCCCCCCCACCTCTCTCACTCACACACACACACACACACATAAACACACACTCGTAAGCAGCAGCCTTACACAAAATACAGACCAAATGTCTGTTTATCTAGGCATCATGTATTGATACAACCCCTAGATACTGAAAGAACATTTCATAAACACCACGTAAAGTCGAATAAAAGACTATTTTGTAGGGTCAAAACCTTTAGGTTGAATTTTAAAGGGTAATGACATTAATTTAAAAAAATGCATATTTCTTAGGTTCTCATTCTCTCAATGAACTTTTCAGTCTGATTTTCTAAAATGTGTTCATTCTGATATGATTCAGATGCATACAGAAAATTGGATTATTTGTTTATCGTTAAATCATTAAACCAAATGAGGCATTTTAGTGAAAGAAATATTTGTCCATTTGACTGTACAAAACTACAAATGGGCAAAACAATAACCTGTATCAGCCCTCTGTGTGTGTGTGTGTGTGTGTGTGTATGTACGTGTGTGTTTGTCTTTGTGCGTGCGTGCCTGTGTGAACGTGTGTGTGTGTGCCTGTGTGTATGTGTGTGTGTGTGTGTGTGACCCATCATGTGTAAGTAAAGCATCGATAATAAATAAAAAATATAAACAAACTTAGCCCTATATTATCCTTCTTTCTCATAAAATACAATTTGACTTAAATGCCAAGTAGGGGCTTTTGATAAATTTTGCACACTTAATCCAGATGACCAATCAGTCAGTCAGAACAGGTCTACCTGTCTCCAATTGGCGAACGGAAGTTTCAGAAATTTTCTGTCTCCAACAAAAGACCACTCAGTCACCCTGCTAAACACCGCAGGTACGGAGGGGGAATTCAGCAGTAATAAGCACAGAATAAGGAGAGGAAAAAAAATTGACTGCTTGGTGCACAAAAGTGTTAAGTACATTTTTTTGCTGTAACTTGTAAATTGGATGCGAATCATATTTTTCACATTGTTTCAAAGTTTTACATTGCTTTTGCTCAAAACTTAAACAAATGCACTTAACCTTTCTGTGCTCCAAGCAGTCGAAATGCATATTTATAGTAAATGAGCTCAAAAATAATATTTTGGACAAAGACATTTTTAGCTTATTGCTCAAACACATGCACGCACAGAAGGAGTATTCCACATGACATGCATTTTTGACAATATATTTTCAAACAGAGGATTTGAAATCAAAAGAAAAACCCGAAACACGGTGTGTCAGAATAAACGCGGTACTGCACTGAGGGAGCACTATCGCACGGGTCAGCTCAGAAAATAATGGACGACCTAACAGACCTCAGAGGCCCAAAGTGATGGAGGTAAGGATTCACTTATTAATTTAACTACAGTTTGCTAAAATAAATGATAAATAATAAACCAATAATAAAAACTAACAAGAAATCCTTAAACTGTCCAACAGATAAACAGGACTCTCCAAAAATGAAGTCTTACACAAGATAATCATACACAGAACACAGAACTGATCACCCCCTCAGCTCAGTGCCACCTAAAACTCAGACTGCATTTTACCTTGCAGCAGGACAAATACCAAAAATACAACCACATCTGGAAATTCTATTTAATTAATTTATTTTTCGGAGAGCTGAAATGCAGAGTCATTGACTGTCCAGTTCAATCACAAGACCTGAATCCCACAGATCATAAAGAGACTGAATGCAAATGGCAAGAGAAAGCCAGGTGATCTCCAAACAAAACCATCCAACAACAAAATTTAAATATTCAAAATAAATATTATTTCAATCAATTAAATTAATTTAATTCATTATAACTCTAATTTCTATCCAAGACACTTGAACGAGACACAAACAAGCCTAACACACAATAAAAGTATAACTGATTTATGTGTGTAAAACAGAGCGCCTTACAGAAGGGTCTTACTCTCAAACAAGCTAATGTAGCCGAACGCAAAACATCAACACGGTTACGTTCGCCACACGATTATATCATGTGACTGCTCTTCTCTCCACCCAAACTGTGACTAAAGCCTGCCGGTGTCCCCTCTCGCCGTGCAGCTGAGTAAATCCAACAGACTACATATAAGAAATAAAAAAATAAAATATACTGAATGGTACACAATGCACAAGAGTTCCACAGTGGTGAGAAACCAGTCCTGCCCTCAGTGTGGAATGCCTGGGGCCTCCACAGGGTTTGTGACACAGGTACAGAGGTGTGTGCGCGCGTGTGTGTGTGTGTGCTTGTGAGAATGTCTGTGTGTGAGAAACCGAGAGAGAGTGAGGCCGCCCCAGGTAGGGTGAGAGGTCACAGGGTACAGAGCGAGGCAGACACAGGGTAGCCGGAGGCGTATACAGGAACAGGAAGTAACAGTAAAGAGTCCAGGAAAGATAAACATCAGTGATAATGCTGGACGATAAAACTGAATCATAAACCACTGAACATGTGTCAGAACAAATAGCAATGCGAAATATACTGTAATTATTATTAGTATTATTACTACTATGAAGAAGATGATTATACTTGTATTACATATACCGTAAACTGCATATAAAATTATTTAAGTTATTGCTATTAATGGGCTTGTGACCATCACTGTCACAATCAATCCCTTTATTAATCATCCCCGGCTCAAGACAAATTCAATGGTTGATACGGTACTTTTGTATTACAATCACTAGAGCTTTACTTCATGCCATTGTGTTTTGTAAGAATTTCAACAACAATTACAGGGCTATTAATAGGATGCACATGCAATATATGCATTATCTGATGAAACAATAAGGCCAGTATCGAGGTGAAACTGTCAGGATGCCTTGTATAGAATATAAACAGGAGAAAAATCACATTTTCTTTTTGAATGTTTTACTCAAACAGAGCAGTGCTGTCAGCCCCAATATTTCCTGTGTGTTAGACAAATAAAAAGGAGAGATGGAGAAATGGGGCGAGGGGAGAGGCAGGGATGAGAGGGAGAGAGGGAGAGAGAGATGGAGGGGTGCTGACATTCACTTGTCTCCAATCTCTTCAAATACATCTCACAATTTATCTGCTTGGTTCGGTTCTGCTGCCACTGCTGGGGACAATCAGAGCAGACGCCATTAGACTCCGCCCCCCCCCCAGTCTCTGGGTGACACACCGGTGCGATTCAGACGCCACACAGCACAGGGAAATGTCAGGACGCCAGCACACATCAAAACCACGTCGTCATGGAGATCCGCTGCAGGCCAACTATTACATATACATTTCTCTGCCCGCCGCGGTGCATTCACTGCACCCTGCAAATTTACCCAACACTCCTCAAAAATATGGGCTATCTGTACGGCATTTAGCCATAAAAACTAATGCACTATATAATTACTGGAAGTAGGAATTTGATACACTAAAAAAATTAATTCAGGGTGTACTTATACTGTAATTAAAGCGATAGATTAGCAAAAATTATAAAAATGAAATTTTGCTGCAAAAAAATTTTGTTTGATTGTGTCCCAGCTCAAGGCAAGCATTCCAAACACCAAAAAATATTAATCAGATTTAAATGAAATTTTGCCTGCAGTAATGACAATCACGCACACCAAGATCAGATGCATGAAAATCAAATATCACTGCAACCAGGGGTTAATTATTAGAAATGTAAAATGTTATTTCAACAAAAATTATTGCAATAACTTTAAAAAAAATTGCACATCCACCATAATACAGAATAAATTTGAATGCTTCCAATTTTACATCTCAGTATTTTAACTCCTTAAACAGATCAATTAATTGCAAGCAACATATCATTAAGTTGATACATAGTCTAACAAAACAGGAAACACGAAAGTTCAGAACAAAGAACGTTCACAAAAACCACCAATTTAATTTATGAGTATGCAAATGTTTTTTAATGATTAACATGATTATTTTGATCATTTTCTCCAGAACAAACATTTCAATTCAAGAACGGCTAATAGAAGGTAATGCAGAAGTCACTTTAAAAATATAAAGGAAAATTAAAGAGGTGGAATATAAATGGTAAATATGACAAAAACATGTTTGAATGAGATTTCAGAGGCAGCCGAGTTCCCTGCAGTGAGGGTGGCAGTGTGTGATCATGTGACCAGCTGCCAATCGACAGAACTCGCTTTTTAGCCAAGAGTCCCGTCAGAGACAGTATGATGCTTAAAAGCCTGACATTTTTGTGATTTCCCATCTCAAAAAAAGGGTAAAAATGAGATGCAGGAAGAAGAGAAAAGATTCTCCTCCTTTCCCCCCCATTTTTGTCTGGTTTTTTTTTCTGTTTTTGCGGGGTGTTTACAAGAGCCAGAGGGCAGTTTAATTCAAATGGGGTCCTTCAGAGGGGCTCAGTCTGACCTCAGCAGCACACAGCTCATCTCATACGCTGATCATTATTTCTCTGAGAGAGTTACTCGAGCTCCCCTGCGTAAGGAGCAGACAAGACAGAGATATTAAACAGAGGCAGAGATGAGGACTGTCCGAAAGCCCCTCAGCCGCTCTCTCCCCGTCTCCGTTCGGCCAGAGGAGCTGAGAGCTTCAGCTCAAATCATGAAACAGACATTAAACCAGGAAGAGACGGAGCGCATCCACCCAGCGACACACTGCTGTCATAATCAGCATCCCCCCCAAAGCCCAACTACCAGCTACAGCCCCCGTCCATCACACCCACACCTCTTCTCCTACCCCTTCTCTACCTCACACACACACACACACACACACACACGCACGCACAAATATGTACACTCATACACAGATGCACACACACACACACACACACACACACACACACACACGCACGCACGCACATATACACACACAGCTTTCAAGTGAAATACTTCCATGCATTGAAATAAAAATTCACACATAGTGACACACACTTTCATAACCAAATTCTCACACAGGCACACAATAATACACACTATCTCAGAAACAGATTTGATTAAATCTTCGAGACAACAAAGTGTAACATTTTTTTGTTTAATTTTTTAAAGATAAATCATATTTTTATTGGGTCAGTAGTCATGACGACCGTAAACAATATTTCCATAAGCAATATTTATTGTTTATGTGTTCATATTAATTTTAATCTGACATTGTTTTTCCTTTAACGTGTAACCTGTGAGCAGATCTGTGACTCCAGCAGCAGACAGACTGAATTAGAATTAGAAATGAAGTGTAATATAATGCACCACAGAACAGAGCGGGAGCGCCACTGCCGCAATAAGATAATTTTACTGCAAAACCATGTGAGCTCAGAGACAACAGGGCCGGAGTATCGTATGTGCGGCTGAAATAACAAAGAGAGTCAAATTCTGGCATGTAGAGCGCTGGAACAATGCCACAGCGTTACGCCAATGCAGCTGCCGTGCGGACCACACTGTCCTCTACTGGTCATAATAAAAAAGTGCAGTTACCAAACCGCGCCATTGGAAATGCAAGGTATGGTTATATTGAACGATATTTTGAATATTTTGAATTTTTGGTATTTTAATACTCAATGTGACAAAAGCAGGCAAGAAAAAGAAAAAAAAACACGTTTTAAAAATAACACTTGAGAAGATTCCTTCACCTCAGACAGACAGCAACTGATAGATATTCCCCAGTTTACAGAACAATGATGCAAAAGTGATTTGCCCTCCTCTGAAATGCCAGTTTTTTTCCTATTTATTCAGTGATTTTGCATTTTAGAGTGAATTCCTGAAGCCTGAGTGTGAGGGGTAAGGTCAGCTTTCCACCACAGGCGACCCTGAAACTTCCCCAAAGTAAGCATACATGTGCACACTAGCATAGACAGGCTCACACTCGCGCATGCTCATGCGAACACAGGACGCACACAAACAATAGCCTGGATAACTCAAGTAAACCAACGGTGCAGTGGTGGGTCCAGAGATAAAGGCTTAGACAGATGTCTAATTACAGAGATTCTACTCTCAGGTACACAGTGGTATTAGGACCAGCAAATCAAGAGCTGATGGCTCAGTTTCTCAGAAGACCTGCAGGATAAAAATCATCTGAAGTTTGATTTTTTTTTTTAAGCAAGGGAAATAAGTTTCAATAGGAGAAAGCAAAAGCAAAAACCCACGGCGTTAAAGCAACAAGATCTGGGCTGGACACTAGTGAAGCCTTACGGACATAACGTTAAACATTCGATCACCGTCATTTCCAACAGATCCACACCTGTCTCCAGCATCATGGCCACTGATCCTAGGGTAAACCATGCCGAAATTCTAATAGTTTAAAGTAAGTCTCCTCACAAAATTTCCCAGTGTGAGCCTTTACAACAGGGAAAAGTTTGTCCTTAGGGTCAGTTTTTGGGAACCATTGTTCAATAGTATCAGTGAACACTCCACTAAGGATGGTAGCAGTAGCAACACCACTAGGCTACTTGAGCAGAGACCAAGGAAATCAGGGGGTGCTCACAGGCAGATGAGCACCTCAAATCTGATTGGTAGAAAACCTCCACACAGCCAGCCTGCCAGGCATGAGGAAATCAGCCGAGTTTTAACGAGTTTTAATAGTCCTCGCATTGACACCTCCGCCATCGCCGTGTCAAAACACTGTCGCTCGGAGTGGAGCCTCGGCGGTGATTGTTACCCCCCCTCTTATACGCCCCTTCACCGCGAGCGAAGCGTGCCAGCATACCAGTGCAGGGCCTCTGGCGCCGCGCGAGTGAAGTTGGCAGAGAGGGCATCAGTCAGTCAGGAGGTTGGGGGTACACAGGGTTTCCTGTGGAGACGCCCAGCTTACCCTCACAAGCAGCCCAGGCACAATAAGCCCAAGCGCAATATTCAATTACAGGTGTAATTACTACCTGTAATACAGCAGGTGAGCAGCTTATGGAGGGGGAGTGGCTTAAATACGACAGGGAGCGCACACCTGTGAGAATACGGCTTCATTCTTAATCCTCTCAAGGCATTATGGGACTCAGTCAGGGAAATATGCTTGTATTAAACCCCTCCATATTCTTTAAAGTGTTATCAAACATTCAAATCCCACCATCTGTATAGGCCTAGTGGATGAGACTCGGTTTACCAGACGCTTAAGGGAGAGCCATATAAGCCATGTTATATCTGTACGACTAGAGAATTGGGTTATTGGTCTGAGTAATGGTATATTTTTAAGCCCATGAAATTAACAGACTGTGTGGCTGTGGTTGGACAGTTTGATTTCAATTTTATTTATCAATTCACAAAAGTAGTAGAATGAGGCCCACAGGTTTAAATGGGCAACTACAAACCCAACTGAAGAAGCTGAGACAGTAAGGAAACTGCAAATAAAAACTGAAAGCAGTGATTTCTAGATTCACATTTACTTCTGTTTCATTGCAGACAGTATGACGACAAAATATGTAATGTCTTGTCCGGTCAACTTTATTTCAATTGTGAATTTACATTAATTCCTGCCATTTAAGGACTGTGTCAATTTAAGATTAGTTATGAGGTAAAATATTTAAATAATAATGCAATTTAAAACAGCTGATGTCAGCAGGTGATTGTAGTCATGATTTGGTTCAAAAACAACATCCAGGACAAGCCTAGTCCTTCAGAAGCAAAGCTGGACCCAGGATCGACAATTTATCCAAGTACACATGAGAAAAATCACTGAAAGGCTGAAATACAATGTTACCCAAAGAAACGTAGAAGGTTTGGATATTTTACCATCTGGTGGAATTTGTACATAAAGGGCAAGGGTGCAATCCTAAACTGAATATCCATGATGTCTAATCACTCAAATGACACAGGAATAGGAATTTATCTAAATCAGTGGTAGTCAACCCTGGGCCTCGAGAGCCACAGGGTGTGCTGAGTCAGGTTTAAATAGGGTGGAGAGAACCAAAGACACCAGGTGAGATGACTTAAGCCTGTAATCAACTGCTTTAATTCATCAATTAAATGCTGAGTAACATCAAAAACCAGCAGACACTGCGGCTCTCCAGGACCAGGATTGACTACCACTTATCTGAAGTGATACAACCACATGGGTTCAGGATGACTTTGGTAAACCTCAGTGGGAGCGTCAAATTTAGTCAGACAAATCAATATTTCAGGTCTTTTTCTGAAAGAAATAGACGCCGTTTGGATCACAAACCAAAAAGATTATCCACACTGTTACCAGCAACAAATCCTAAAACCATGGTCTGTCATGGTATGGGGCTTTGTCAGTGCCCTTGGCAAGGGTAAATTGTACCTCTGTGATGACACCATCAATTCTGAAAAGTACATTGAAATTTTGGAGTAACTTAACATAAGCTGCATTCAAGACAACATCTTTTCCAGGGACGTCCACGCAGATTTTTAATAAGACAGAACCTCATTCACCATGAATTATAAAGTGCATGGCTGAGTAAGAGGAGGGTGTGGGTGCTAGAGTAGCCTGCCTGCAGTCCTGACTTGCCCCCAGTAGAGAACTGCAAAATGAAATGAAATGCAAAATGCGATAACCAAGATCCAGAGTTGTTTGCAGGAAGAACGTGACAAAATCAGATCTGAAACACTGAATCACTCGGTGTCCTCAGTCCCTAAATGTGTATTATGTGATGAAAAAAGGAATGGCAACATTACCAAGCGGTTAACACTTTACTGTTTACCTTTGAAATTGTTTGCAAGAATCAAAATGTAAACGTTTATTAAAAAAATAAACAAAATAACGCAGCAAAACACTCAATAACATGTTGTTGTATAGTTTTTGGCTTACAGGTCAAAGATAATGAACTAATCCCCATTTTCAATTGTTGTTACGCTGTCACAACCATTTCCAATTTGGGGTTGAACCTTTCTCAACCAAGTTTTCCAGAGAAATCTTTTCCCAAGTTGCAAACAAGCAAACAGAAGACTTCTGGGTTAAGTTTAAAGTTGTCACATTCATAGCTTTCAAAACAAAAAATAAATCTGTTACCTCTCACCTGTCTGTGACCATGGTAGCAAGCAATGCTCTGTCAATCACAAAAAAAGTATTATTTGTTTGACTCAGAGAAGTCTCCAGAAGAATAGCATTAATCAGGTTTCGGTAGACAGGTGTGTGATGACTGCAAAGTCAAAAAAACCAGCCAGGTAAACAGTGGTAAAATAAGCTGTGCCAGACATTAGACAGACTGTAAAAACAACTGTAAGAAAACCGTAAACATGAGATGTGAGATCCGGCATGTGTTTCTGTGGCCCACCATATTCTTCGCTTAAGTGGAGGCCAAAGACTGCAATTAAGATCCAATTCAGCTTCCAAACAGCCAGAGATTTTCCTCACGCATTAAGGGAATAAACAGAAGTTAATCAAAATGTGACAAAATTAAAGACAATTCCGCACAAGTCCTTAGGTACTACTTTTTATGTGATGGTGAATTTCCAGCCGTCTGCAGTTTGTACAATGACCCTTCGGTTAAAACGGTTTCCAAATTCACACTCAGCAACTTTCTTCTTCCACTACTGGACCTAGTTTCCTCTCCTGGGTACTGCAGTCCCTCTCCAGGGTCCCTCCCACACCCAGGGCAGAACGCGGAGACCCTGCCCCAGTCCTGCAGCTCCACAGGCAGCCGCCGGTGCAGCCCACACCCCGAGCCCCGGCTCTCTAATAGGGACAAATTGGCAATGTCTGCTGTGCGGGGCCGGGGTCTCTGGGAGAGCGGGATTGATAGTGAGGCCTAATGATCCCCCTGGGTAGATCAATACCCATAATCCTCTCCTGCCTGTCCTGCTTATTGGCGATAGAGGCCGGGAGGAGCAGGGGAGACGGCATGGGGAGCGAGAGCCGGGATCTCACGCCAAAACCACGCCAGAATGCACGTGTGCCCAAAAAAACAGGCATGCGCACAGAGAGGTAAGCGCTAACTCTCATGGACTCAAACACAAACATACATGCTGGAAAGGACCAACTGTCAGACATACACACACCCACACACACATACAAGCGCTGTCCCTCAATAAACACACACACACACACACACACATGCAAGCGCTATCTCTCAGGACATAAACTCACGCACGCGCCCACGCAAGTGTATCCTTCCAGACACGAACACCCACACACATACTGACAAGTACCGTTTTTCAAACACATACACATAAGCATCATCTATCAGACACACACCCCGCACGCAAGCAATATATAAAACATCATGTATATGTTGGCATAAATGTAGACACACACTCAGTTCACACTGTAAGCACACACACTCTCACAAGGAGCACAAATCGCCATATGTGCGAGTGGAATTGTATGCGCACACGCACACACACACACACACACACACAAATATATATCCAGTGTGCAATCGCACACATCCACACTGCCCTGTACTCTATGAAATCAAATCAAATCCTGTACTGTCCACATGCGCCGCGCGGTCGATATTTATACCTCTCTTATGTATTTATTAGAGTGTGCAATTTCACCAGGCCAGTCCAGCCTAATTTATATTAATTATATCTGAATCACCGCGGCGACTGGCTCCAAAAACTCCAATTGAGATATGGCCTAAAACAAGACAAACCCTACATTTCAGTAATGCAATTAGAGGTGTGTCTACAGGCACACTAACCACAATAAATGATACAACATTTATTCTCTTTAATGATATTGGAAAAAGGTGTTTGCTTATCACACAAATAAAGCATCCAGGAGCTATTCTGCAAAATATTACAGTGAGCAATATCATACCGCTACCTAATGCCTTACAATAATTTATTTTATTGGAGCGCCATCATTACTTATTTTCTGAAATAGTCGTGACCGAGGATCTATAATAACTATTGTCATCTCGGCAGTCTCTTCCTGACCGCACTTTGCATATCATACCTCACCATAGGGGGCCAGAGTAATATGCTTTATGAATATGACCTTTTTTGCAGTAAATAACAGATATTATTAAAAAGGGAGGGGATAGAGGATGGAGATGTGGATGTGAGTTCCGCTGTCGGCGGTGCGTGGGGGGAGTGTTTCGGAGGGGTGGGGTGGTCCAGAGTCATAAAGCACTGGATCTCGCTCCAGTGCCACCTCCCCAAACAGGTCATTACACCCCTCGAATATATCACTGCACCCCGCCCGCCTGTCACAACCGTTCGCCGTCCCACTGCTGACGACGCAGCACTAATCCAAACACCGCCCCTTCACCTCGTCTCAAACGCCATTACCGCTGGCGCCCGTTTCCCCGAAGGGGAAAAACCTCAAAAAGCAAACACACAAATACACTCACGCAAATAAAGGAGGTGTGTGTTTGGACAACAATAATTTTGACGGGACGAAATTTTCACCCAGTGTGGGTGTAAATGTGCTAAAATTAGCGGGAGGGAACATCCAGCTGAGTGGAGGCAACCGGGAGGGAACTGCTGCCATTTAAAACTGGGTTGCTGCCAAAATATGTACGGACCTTACAGTCCACACTCACTGCACAGACTTATAACAAGCAGGCAAGGACTGTAATTAACAAACCATAAACACACACACACACACACACACTCCTATTACCTGTACGCAAAACACTTCTTAACAATGGGACTGCAGATTCCTCATATCCTCTCATTACTGCTTTACTGGTCAAAATAATAAATGTCCCAAGTCAGCAAATCAGACCATTACTGAATTATGCAATCTGTATCATACAAGTTGCCATTCTGTCTTTATAACATGGGCTCAGCTTAGTGCTGGGCGATATATCGATATTATATCGTTATCGTGATTCAAAGTAAAATATCATCACCGATTTTGACTATCATAATATCGTGATATGAAATAAGTGTTGGCTTTTCTGGTTTTAAGAGCTGAATTACAGTAATGGGTTGCATTTTTCTGCACTTGCAAGACTGTTGCCTGCACCTGTTTCATTGTTATGTCAACATTACTTAAAAATGGTTATAGAAAATAGTATTGTGTTCATATTTTGCAAAAGCACCAACATTTGTCCCGATGATATCGGCAAAATATCGATATCGAGGTATTCGGTCACCGATATCGAGATATTAGATTTTGTCCATATCGCCCAGCCCTAGCTCAGCTGACTAATAAGATGGCTTTAAAGTACACATCAGGGTGTTAAGAATTTCATCATGCAAAGGAGGACTTTGGTGGTTTTTACAACCAGAACTTAATCACAGAAAACTCCAGAAAAGTAAACAGGTTTTGCCTGTGTAGAGCGGGTCAGTACACTGATATGAGCAGAGAGGCAGCTCTGTCTGTCAGCCCTACATCTCCCCACAGCCCCTCAGCAGAGCCTGGCTGCCGTAAGAAACTCATCAACCCGTCCCCGACTCTCCGATTGTGCTCATGAGGACCTCCATCGCTGTCAGAGTGCGAGATCACCATGGAGACCCGCAGGAGCACGCTCACTGCGTCTCCGTCCCCACGAGCGCTCTCCCCGGGACGATCACCACATCCAATACAGCCAACACCGAGAGTCACACACAAACACATCAGATATCAGGACTTTACATGCTTCAAGTGACAAACTTCCTTTTTAATTTGTGCAGAGATTCCTAAAGGGAGGGTGGGAGGGAGGGAAAGAGAGGGAGAGAGAGAGAGAGAGAGAAACTCAAACAGAGCCCTTCTAGCCTTGTTCATCCTGAGAAAAGGAAGAATTACAGATGATAGGTCCTCTTTCTGATGATCTTTACGCAGCAACTCAAACACATAATGAAGAACGGACTCAAATGAGGGGCATCTAATTACTCTTTCAGTTTTTGATAGAACATAAAACTTATTAAACCTCAGGTTCTCCCCAGTTAATAAATGGAATACAATGTATTATAAATGTAAGACTGGCTTACGGGCTACTAGAGAACTGCCATCTCTGAAGCAGATCCTTGATAATGCTGCCCCTAGTTTTCAAATGTTGAAACGATTTACAAAACAAGAAAAAAAAAATCAAAAACCAGTTCCATTACATCCACAGGATCTATGAACAACAAGAGTTGTCAGAAAGACAACAAAGTTCGCCGGGGCAAGGTTAAAGTTTTTCTGCACGCGGACGGACGCGGACGCGGACGCCGGGGTTACGACAATAGCTCTCCGGACATTATTCGTCCCGGCGAGCTAAAAAGCAAACCGATATCTCCAGAACAATTTGATGCACGGTGACAAAGAATATGGTTCAGAAAGAAAAAAAAACCTTTTTGCCCAAATAATGAACAAATGAAAAATGCACTTTTAAAAGACAGAAAATCAGGCAACCTATGATGGGGGAAATAAAATCACAAAAAGACTAAGAACCTACAAGCCATTGAATCATTACATTCACTACCAAAGAACAGATAATATTTTGTAGGTACATGCTGCCCAGTTTATTTCCAATTCTGGATCGTTCCACTGCAGTATATGCAAAATAAAAATGAAATATCATAAAAAGTTGGGTTCTGCCCTAATCCCTGTGTAACAGGGGCTCAGCCCTGCGTCTCTCGGCGGCCCGAAGCTCCACATAAACGTGGTGTTTAATCCATTACATCATTATGTCATCTCCACGCTAATCTACGCCGCGGCTGCCGTGTGCTTTGACATGCAAATGAGGGGGAAAAAGCCGAGGCAGATCGAGCGGGGGGGGGACGTGGCAATCATCGCGTCTCGTCAACAGCGTCAAAAAATGAAAAAAAGGGCCCCTGAGGCAGTTATTCTACACCAATCCCCCCTCTGTCTCCACTGTATCTCTCCATCTATTACCCCCCTCCCGCCTGCCCGCATCCCTCCATCACAGCCCAGCTGATCCCACCAAACGGCAATCAGCGGCGGATCAGGTGCCCTATAGAGAGAGCGTAAACACGGCGACGCGTGGCGCTCCCGCAACAATAATCCCCACCGCCCCACCGCACGCGCTCCTCATCTGCATATTCACAGGCAGCTCCTTTAACAGCCAGCAGCTAGCCAATCACCTCGCGCTCATCGCCTCGGCCCTCCCCCCTAGAAAGCCTCATCAATGCTAACGCTAATGCTAACGCCAGGCAGTGAGGCCAAAGCCACACCCAGAAAAGGGGGGGGGGAGAGGGCGGGAATAATATAATTTTGATAATTAAAATGGAAGAAACGGAACATCACAGAGCACAGAATCTCGCTCAGTTCTCTCTCACTCCGTCCCTCTCTCCCTCCGTCCTCATCAGCACACGCCTCGTGACGACCGGACGCTGATAACCCGCCTCTCGCTAACCAATCAATCAGGAGCCTCGTAATCAGCAGCAGAGGGAGTGAAAAAAAAAAAAAAACCACTCAACTTACCCCGAGTCGCCTTCAGTCTCCACACCCCGAGGGCTTGTCATTCGCTGAATTTATGTGTCGCATTTTATTTATTTATTCATTTTTTTTTACTATTTTACTGGAAAAATGCTCCCACTTCATTGAATAAATTACATTTTTCTCTTCTGGTTTTTCACAGCAAAACACACATGCACTACATAAAGGAAGCCTCCCTCCATCCCTCCATCTCCCTCCCTCTCTCCCTCTCTCCCTCGCTCTCTCGCTGCCTGTTGCGACAGAGCTACACACACACTCGATACAGTAAGAGATACATTAGAACGCTCCAGCACCACTACTACTGTAAGAGATATAAAGGGCTGTGAGAGGTATATCCTGTGGATCGAGTGGACTGTGTCCGCGTGTGTGTGTGTGTTTGTGTGTGTGTGTGTCTGTGTGTGTGTGTGTTGGGGGGAGTGGAAAATCCAAGGGAGGGTCAAAGCCAAACAGTCTACCAAGAACACGGGGACCGAGGAGGACTGATATTTTTTTTAACCCCTTAAAAAATTCCCTCCCACTCTCCCTCCCATTCTCTCTCTCTCTCTCTCTCTCTCTCCCTCCCTCTCTCCCTCAGATCACAGGCCTTTCCTCCCAGACCCCAGCGTGCTGTGAGCAGGACAGCAGTGTGTGCTGGAGGGGGGCCGCAGCTCAGACAAACACAGCCCTGTAAATTTCGCCTCAGGTCAGACGACAGAGGAAGACTCACTGAGGAACATAAAAATACTCATAAACCAGACATGAGGAGAAACTGGCCATAAATTGAGACCGCGCAAAACCTTTTTTACTTAAAGTTTGTGATTTTGCAGATGCGTGTATAACTGCTTACGATATGAGGGTACGTATATATCTAAAGGTGAGAGAAGCACCTTTTTATTAGGTGAAAATAACACCATAGACTGAAAATGGGGAGCACATATGCACACACACGCGCGCACACACACACACTCACACACGCGCGCGCACACACACACTCACACACACACACACGCGCGTGCACGCACGCACAAGCACAAAAGTACAGAGGATGCTCAAAGGCCCATTAAACCATTGGAGGGTGGGGAGCTCTAGAACTCCAAAAGAAATCACCCCCCCAGCCCGGCTCAGTCATGTACCCCAGAGAGCGCAGAGAGAATCAGGCCACAGCAACAGGACAGAGCCACACACTTCCACAGCGGCGCGCGTACAGAACAGGAAGTTGCGTTCCGACCACGAGAGACCATCAGGACAGGTATCTCCCCTTCATTCTCGCTCTCTCCCCCACAGATGAAGAGCGCCCGTGTTTACAGAACATGGCAGGCCTGTGTTGTGTAGCACGCAAGACTAGCATCTACCCCTCCTTCAAACGAGTCACTTTCTTCTGTTCGTCTGCTGGTGTGATGGGAAATACCTGCCTTGTGCTGTCTTCTGGGCAAAGACTGAGTGTGCGGAGTGCTGGTTTGTGTGTGTTTTGTGTGTGTGTGCGCGTGTGTGTACGTGCGCGTGTGCATGTGCATGTGTGCACACGTGTTTGGGCATACCTTCTCTGATGCCTTTCCCGTGTGTGTAGTGCGTTGACTGTGCGTGGAGTTCATATGGTATGTGAGTGGGAGCAGTTTTTATAGTGAGCACATAGTGCATGTAGCACACATGCACACACAAACAAGTGCGCATTTCGGCAGAAAAGATGCAAGACGAAGCGACGGTTTAAAGGCTCAGAAGGGCCACAACGAGGAGGCACAGGAGTTAATGAACACAAGGGAAAACCCACTTACAGGGAATTTCACGGGAATCAGAGTGGAATGAGGGAGGAAGAGTTAAAAAGAACAGGACAGAAGCTTAAAGCCGCTCTCCGTCTGACAGAACAGAACATCTTCAGCCTCCAGTCGAATAATACAGGAAACATCCCATCGCTCAGAAATACACCACAGGAGAAGCAGCTCTGACCAACGCCAACATGCAACATGAAGCCGAAAAACCACCAGATCCGTTGAGAAGCAGAAGTCATTCATTCATCAGGTAGAGACAGCAGCCGCTGCAGTAGTTCCATTCAGGGAACCAAATAGCAAAAATAAAAAATAAACAGCTGCAGCGGTGGCAGAGCACAATTTATTAAACTGACAGTGTCGGAGGTCAACTATTTTTTTTTTTTCCCCAATGGTGCGACCATCACAGCATCTTTCAGATCTCCCTACGGCTGACATACACAGACAGACTTTCACACGAGCAGAAGAACTGAGAACCTGCAGCCCCATTACACCTGCACTCTGAGCACAGCACATATCCTGTCTGTATCAACTGTAGGAACGTTTTCATTGCCCTTGGAAATGCGCAAAATGTTGAAAGCGAAATAAAAAGTGGTAATGGAAACAGGTGAATTTCAAATAAACTCTCAAATATCGCTAAAAAGTTTTTGCGCTCTCATGAGGTGGTTTTTCAGTCGTGTCGAAAGAGCAACATTTCGAAAAAGTTGAAGGGAGACAGTTTTTGCGTATTTACAAGCCGCAGGACGCGACGCAACACACAACAGGTTCTGATTCACAGCATCCATTTTGACTCGGAAAGAGTATTGCGAGATGAGAATTTACAAGAATAAAAAAAGTTTTTTTCGCAAAAGCATCTCCAATGGAAACACTCGCAGTTCGCAATTGTGTTTTGCCAAATCATTCTAAATATCGCTTTTAATTTGCACAAAACTGCAATGGAAATGCACCGACTGAGGGACACCCTCCAGCATGACTCATTTCAATGTTTTATTACTTGTGTCATATCAATATTACAGCAGTAGAATTGATACAGAAATTCCAGTCAGAATGTAATTTTTTTGTTCATTTAAATATAATTATTTTGAATTTCCTATTCAAGCCCGTTTATTATGTAAAATTTGGCATTGTCATCGACATTTCATTTGTTTTGTACCAAAATGTTAAGCAGGGCTGTCACTTTGCTTGCAGTAATTAGTCCAAGAAAAACGTCAAGAGCACGTCTTTCCACACCAAACTCATTTAATGTGCGATAAAGCAAGTGGGGGAGACCATTTTCACTGCTGTACCTGGAGCACCACAAAGGAATAATTAATATCGTCTTAAAAATTAAGTATAATGAGGTGATTTTTTTCCCCATACAGCAGAAAAAAGACGTCCAAATGTATTTAACATCCAGTTAGCACTTTTAATTATTCACAAGTCAAGGCATTAATTAGGGCAATTAAAATTCAATTAAAAATGGCGAGTGAACAACGGGTGCTTAAACAATCTGAAAGAACGTTTCGTAAGCAGAAACGGATCAATAAACCGACAAATGGATTTCAACTGGAGGTTTCCTTCAAATAAAATTAACACAAACATAAGGTGAATTCCACCGATGACCACTGACAGCTGTCTGAGTGGGTGTGACTTTCCCTGAAGAAAAGGGGGTGGGGTCACTGTTGTCAAATCAAATCATCACAGTCATGAGGATAAGTAGTGAAAGCAGCGTGATATTCAAGTTCATAGAGTGAAGTCAGCAAAAGGCAACACAAGATATCACTATTACTGGCATTATCAATAAAAAGAATGATAAAATCTTCAAGACCAGAATGTCAATTTTAGTGGTTTTAGTCTTCTCCACAGTAGTGAAACTCCTATCTGAAGACTAGCGTTTTCATGCGCATCACCGGTCCGCTCTAACAGTTCAGACTCAGTGTAGATGGGGTGAAGTTCTGCACCCTTTTCTATTCCAAGAAGTGTAATCTGACAGCAGTACTCTGAATGCATTTGTCAGTAAAATACGGTCACGTTACTGTGCGCAGGTCGTGCTGTCACAAACAGGACTGTACAGTATACACAGGTCAGGCACTAACCCCGCCCAGCAGGCATTCGAGCCCAAAACAGCACAAAGCCACTCAGAGGTTAAAATGAAACACGACAAGCATTTGAATCCAGAGCTTCAATTTGATAAAACTACAAATTGACACTGCATTTTTTACGGCGTGCTTGTTTTAGCTTTTTTTTTTTTGTTCGCCTAGTTTTACATTTTTGTATCTTGAAACATAATAAAATCAAATCAAATCTACAAAAATCATTTCTTTTGAATTGCATGAGAATATTGTGGTGATCACTGTTCGGAGAAAATGCACAAAGGAGGGGAATGGGGCGGTGGACGAATGTAGGAACTGTTAACAGGGCTGCAGTAGAATCGCAGCCTGGTTTCAGATTTACAGACGCCTTTAAAAGCCTTTCAGTCCAATTTTACTCTCCCTTGTCAGTCCTACATCTACACGGAGGGATCTTTAATGCAGAACGACATGAGATTCACAATCCCAGTTCAGCTGAGAAACCCTAACCACAAACACAGTAAATAAACAAACAAAATAATAAACTATTAAATGAATAAATAAATGCAAGCAATTGTAATTATATAAACACTCCAGAGAGAATTGGGTTTCGAGAATATTAAACTTTTCTCCCCAGAAAAGAGGACAAAAGAAACATTAACCACAAAATTGTCAACAAAGGAAATCCGCAACTTGCAGGAAAATTTTCCCCATATTTCAATTTTATCATTCTGAATCATAATTGATTAAATATTTTTGCATCTCAATTTAAGACCACATCAGAACTAAAGTAATAATAATAAACCACTTCAAAAATTTGCATCATCCAATTTCAAAACCTGTTGTCATTCACCTGATATGTGCTCCTAACTGTTATCAAGTGGTATATTCAAAATTACTGGCATTTGATTTTTGTCAAATGTTCTAAAAACCATATTCACAAGAAAGTAGAAATATTTCACTCAATAATCCAACAGAGTTTTATTTTCGATTGGTGACTTATTGCTGGTGGGGAATCTCACCGATAATCGATCTTCTGATTTCGGGGCTTCGCCTTCTCAAAGGACACCCAGTGAAAGTAATGCATTGGGACAAATCAGTTGAAAAAGGCTAAGAATAAATATTCACAATTTGTATAAGAAAACATTTCTCCCCCATATTCTGTTGTCCCCAGTCAGCATCAGGAGATAAAATGTGACACACGCACGCCCACCTGGGAGTGCGCATCAACGCGGGGTGTTTTCTCCAAAACCACACGACTGCAGCGGCGTTTGATGCAGAGAGGGGTTTCCGCTGGGGCAGGTTTCCACTGCACGACGCCCCACATTCTCCTTTTGTCAGTTTACATCCGTACAAGAGCCTTTTCTGCAAACAGCACTTTCATCAACTGAAGGCTCACAAACTCACCAGCCTTAAAGCCACTGTTTGAACGTGCGTTAGCATAGTGTACCTATACATATTTCATTACTGCGGTTTCCCCAGAAGTGGTAGAACAAAAAACAACACGAGGTTTAAAGTTCTCAGTTTTACCAAAAATCAACACAAGTACTGCTGTAGCCAGAGAGCGGATAGCGCTGTGTGCGCTAGCGTGGATGGAGCGTGCTCAGTTCACAAAGGAAAGCGTACACATGCCATTAAAACACAAGAGGACAACACAGGGCTGAAACCCTTAAACTGAACTGACTGTAGCACGCTCTGCACAAGATTCCCAAGCATTTCCGCAGAACATCAGCCAGTCCATCTGAGGATTACAGAATAGGCAGGGTCTATATGGGTTCAACTCTAAATAGATAAGGTGTAACAGAGCCATATGAGAGCAGATTTTAGGTGAAATGGTCCCAAAATGGAGTTTTACCACTGTTAAATAATTACAGATATATTATGCTTACCTTACAATTAATTTATAGGTCAAGGCATTATTGTATGGCCCAGAATTCAAAACATACGATGATCAATAAAAGAATGAGACAAGATCCTGCGATAATTATTTTGTTTTAGGGGCAGGTGAACAAACTCAAACAATGAAAGCGATGATGAAGAGGAAGTATCCTGGTTCGAATGATAAATTGTTCAATGGACTGCTGCCATAGAAACACCAATATCCATATACGGTCGATGAAAATCAGAGCTATAATGAATAAAATCTCCTAAACAAGCTCTGAGCAGCTCAAGGGAAAAACACATGGAAATACTGACATTATTCAGAGTTTCACGCCATCCGTGCTGATCCCAAGCTTCACACGAACAGGGTTTATTAAGAGGTGAGGAGCAGACAGATTTTCGGCTGCTTTGGCAGAGTTAGCAGGGTTAGCCCAGCGCCGTTACCGTCAGATGAGCACGCAGGGAGATCTCCGCCCAGCTTTCACTCTGAAAAGAGCGTCGAGCGGAACAGGATTTGGGCCTGGGGTGCAGCCATGTTCCGCCTGCACATTTATTAAACTCGGCGGAGCTGAAAAACACAAAAAAAAGAAGGATCTCTCAATACCACCATTTTTCTGAAGCTGTAAAAATTTGCACAACACTGACATCAGAGTAAATGGGAGAGTGACACACTAGGACAGCGTGGAGAGATGGGGTAATGGGGTCATAAACCAGAAATATCTCCATATAAATGATCACGCGTAGGGTGACACTGGTGCAGATTCGCTCTTCATTCTGTCCCTTGCACAGACAATATTAAACCAACCGTATTCCCAATCCCTGCAAATTAGCCTTTTGTGGTGCGGTTCTGTTTCCAGGGTGTAAAAGACAACGGCCATCTTTGTTTACTTGCTACTAGAGAGAGAGTATGAATAAATGTATACATACACACACACACACACATACAGACATACATGCACGCATGCATGAAGGCATGGGTGTGTGTCCACGAGTGTGTATTTGTGCGTGTGTCCAGGGGCTTCAGGAGCAGATATGTTTTGTGTGTCCTCTCAGATGGTGACAGACTAGCATTGCCATACATGGGGGCCCAACAGACAGTGGCAGCCCCTCCAAAGGCGACCTCAGATCAGCTTGGGGAGGAGAGAGAGAGAGAGAGAGAGAGAGAGAGAGAGAGAGAGAGAACCAGGGGCTTCAGCCCAGAGAGAGGAGGATAAAGAGGGAGACAGGGTCAGAGGGAAGGAATAAAGGAGAGAAGAACAGGAGGCAGTGCAGAATCCGGCGGAGCGAGAGAGGACAAGACATGAGGTCCGAGAGGCCTCACTCCATGCGCTAAATCCACCTGCCATCTAATCGCGGGGATCGCAGGGGCGCATCATCATCCAAACCGCCACCCAGCCCCTCTTCAGATCTACTGCTGAAGACTGATAGAGGCTCAGGACAGGAACACACACACACACATACACACACACACACACAAAATCTCAAAACAAACAGCCTCGGCTCGGCAAGCCCCGACATCAAATGAAGGGCTTGGAGGCGGCGCGGAGACAGAACACAAACGCGTCTCTGGTAAAAACGCCCCGCGTCTTCATCAGTCATCGAAATTGGCTTCAGGGCAAAGTCATTCTTTGGATTTCAAATTAATAACAAATGTTCAAAGGGTGACAATAGGTTATCCTTAGGCCTGCAGTGCCACATCACACTAATTCATGAGATATTCAGGCGAATTGCGCTTCGCTGCGGGAGGTTTGTCTGGGTGTCGTTTGATTTGGCTCATTTGGGGCTGTGTGATCCCTGGAGCTTGTTAAAACTGCCACCCCAGTGAATGTAGCTCCTGGATTCAAGGAGGAAGGGGGGTGAGGGGGTATAGTGGGGAGGGGGGTGTGTAGCAGATTTGAGAGCGCTGAACCGCCGCCCCCCCGAAGCACTGGAGTAATCCCTAAGCGAGTGAGTGAACAGCACCCGCAGAAACCTAAACGAAGCCCGCCATCTACTGGCAGAGATGCGCAACTGCACCCCACCATCCAAGCTCCGAGACCGGCAACCCCGAGCGGAGGATTCTGGGAGAGAAGAATCACGTGACTTCTGCGGGGTTCTGAACAGAAGAACACATGGAACGCAGCCAGCTGGCATTCAACCAAAACTTAAACCGAGTAAATATTGAGGTGCCAAAATGGAAGGGGAATGGAATGCTGTTAATGTCATGTAATGTCATGGGCATAATGTAATGTTATGGGCAACTTACTAAATCACATCCAATCCTAATACGAGTTCATTTTAAAATTAAATTAAAACTATAAAAACCTACCTTCTGAATTGCATAAACATTTTTACCCTGCACTTACTGCTTTTTGTTGCATTTCAACAATACCCTTTTCTCCGGAATAACATATCTCTTACAGTAAGCACTGGTCTCCAATACATTTTTTCCATGATAACGTATCACAGTTCAGGACAATAAATACAAGTTTTTGATTCATCTTAAGCAATCACAGTGAGTAATGCAATGACCATCTCCACCCTCAGAAGTTCTAACAGCAGCACAGTGAAAGTGTTGGCACACTGTCAGGGCGTAACACTTCACACAGACTGCTCTAAAGCAAACGTGCAGCAAATTGTCCAAAAAATTTTAAACCCTCAAAAAATGGACATACCCCAAGTTCTGGCAGCAATTTTTATCATTCCTGACAAGGTGCAAAAAAATATATGTTAAAGGTCAAGGAGAAAAAGGCTCACTTTCAACAATTACAAATAATCACCCACGTATGTGGAAGCCACATGTCTCCAATTCAGGGGATTCCATTTAAAATTCTAAAATCTATCGTTCAAACGTATCTGCATGAAGAGTGTTCGGAGCGGGCAGACTTAGACAGCCATGCTGAATGGCAGCATCAGAATAAAACGTGTAAAATTGATTACCCTGCACAGCACACAGGACCATGTTCAGTTTTCAGGGAGGAGGTGAATGCATAAAGCAGTGGTGTTTTCTTCATGGGATATGGGAACCAGGAATGCAGAAAATTCACTGGAAGATCTGTGGTAACTTTCGCCAACTGACCAGACGTCCAGACGCGGTGTATCCCATAAGAGTTCGGAGTGTGAGAACCGGTGCGATTGGGTGGGTAAACAATAACACTTGGAAGGGCAAAGCTAGAGAGAGAGAGAGAGAGAGAGATAGGGATGAACAGAACAGTATGGTGCAAAGCCATTCGCAAATTATTTTCATTTTCTCCCAACAGAATCAAAAAAGGAAAAAAAAAAGATTACCCAGGCACCACTAGTACCGGCACCACAATCCCACCCTCTCCTTCTCTACACCCCATGAAAACATAAATCTAATTTTCCCGTCCCCGCCGCTGAGACGTCCTCCAATTCCTCACCCCCGCCCCCCGGCACCCCCTGCTCCTCGCCCCTCCCAATCCGGTGCTCTCACTGACGCACTCGCTTTTTTTTTTTTTTTTTCTTCTCGAGCCGGGCTCCATTTTGTAATAAGTTCTGATCAGTGTTTCACCCAATTTGCATTCCGCTCTGAGAAAATGGAGGTGCAGCCTGGATGGAGGAGAGAAAATGGAGGGAAATAGTGGTAAAGAAAGGATGAAGAAGAGTGAAACAATCAAATATCATATTAGCCTGCGTGTGAGCGCGTGCGGGCGTGAGCGCGTGCAGAAACGTTCAGGCATGAGCGCTGGTTAGCGTGAAATGGCACGGTTTGGACCAAGGACTGCGCGTGCAAGCTAGCGCGCGCGTGTGCAGGTGCATCCGTGCGGCTGTGTCAGAGTGAGTGAGCGCTAACGTGCAGTGCGGATCCCTAAATCAGTGTGTGCGAGTGTGTGTCCGTGTACGTCTTCGCGAGCGAGCAAAGACACGATGTCATAAAAGCTTCATTGAATATAAACAAGAGAACGGTACAATCACACCACCTAGCTGCAGGTGGAAAGCCGCGGACAGATCAGTCAGCCGATAGGTTATGAGGCAGGACTGTAATGTCGTCCCATGGGCCGTCCATCTGTCTGGCTGCCAGTATGCCTGCACACAAGATGCAGGATTACAGAACCCCTATGATGGATATCGCTAGATCGCCATTCCTCCCAACTAACCGTCACCGTCTGGACATCCTCCAGGTGTGAGAGCAGTCACAAACATGTTACATGAGACGGGTTTAAGCAATATTACATTCATGACTGCACTGTGAACTGCCAGATCTGGGCATGCATATGTCAGTGTGTCTCAGTAATAGAACTGTACACCTGTAATAAAGCAGAGTGTATGTGCGCGTGCACATCAATTTCCACTGACCTCGGCTTCTTATTAAATATAAACAAACTCACTGACTGCATGAATCATTTGCGAATTTTCAAAATGGACCATACAGAAATTCTCTTCATTAGACCAACAAAAACCTGAGGTCCATTTCATCTCTAGGCAATGGGCAAAATAACCCTTTGAGTGTTGAATAAATTTTCAAGGAATTAAAAATGTAATTATCCTGAGCTGTTGAAAACCTATCAGGTGGCAACTTGTTTAAAAGAGCTCCCCTTCTACTTTTGGTTTTGTGTATATATATATATATATAATTTATTTATTTATTTTTTTCCCCCTCCTGCACTGTACAGATCGCTTTCAACTTTTTGACATTTATTTTGCACTTTGGTTGGACTGTTGTGGTTTTGCACTGTAAATAAACCTTTTGCACCTATGTGCCATTGCGGCAGAGCCTTGTCTGGTCTACCCTTGCCGACATGGGTTCAGCATTATACATGGAGAATACAAGCAGCGAGCAGCGCTATTTAAGAGCAGAACAGGAATGGGAAAAATCCGAAGGCCGAGGATCTCAACAGAAAATCCTGAAAGGTATTCCTTAAGGAGCTTGTGATTGAAAGATAGAAAAGTTAATTACAGCCACAACACAGCAGAATGCACATTTCTAAATTTAAAAAATAAATAAAAGTTTTTCATTAATAATGGCGAGCGGACGGATCAGCAGTTATCAGCTCCTCCGCTGGGGATGCAGAGGGAGAACAATTGCTGATCCTTTCACGCCGTTTCTCTGTCTAATTTCCGACTGTGCATTTTGGAGAGAAATTAATTTCCTCCTCTATCTCATGAATCAGACACAAGTGATTGCTATTGCAGCCAATCCGACAGGAACAATGATATCTTTTTATGTACGATACATTGCGTCTCCAAGAGCAAAACGGCCATGTTTCACAGCAGGTTCTGACCTGTAACTCGCACAGTAACACAGCCTGCATAAATTGAAGCACCTATTACTAAAACCCCATAAGTCACACTTTTGGTGAAATTGAGTTAAGACCGTTGCCTTATCACATTTGACAAGGGCCATCTTTGGGGGTATACTAAAATACCACAAATCACGTTCCAAGCTCTGCGTTACTGGCAGTTGAAGGTATCGCATATCAAACACTAGACCCACTTATATACTGATTAAAGTGTTAATAATAAACAAGTTGTCGTCACAGAGCAGGGTTTTTATTTATTTTATTGTAAATGGTAACATTTTGTTTCAGGGTTGTCACGTAATGTAAGGCCAATAACCCTAAATACGGGGTTAAAACCCCAGAAGTCCAACCATATGTGCTTAGAATGACAGAAGTCCACATTTTTTTTTTTCCATTATTCCTTTTAAGGAATAGAATATATAATCAAGTAGGGTTCTCTGAATCCAGTGGTAGATCACCTTAACACTGCATATCATACTGAAGCACTGTCTACACTTTTTCATGAATTAAAATGTTTTCCTTGATTTTCTCAAAACTATCAAATCGTGACTTGTGGGGTTTTAGTAATCAGTGCTTCAATTACCTGCTACCCGTCCCAACCCTGGCCACTACTACGAGACAATTCCCTTCTGTTACTGTAGATGAAGAAGTATTAATTTTGCCAAGCATTGTTTATGATTCAAATATGAATTAAGAGCAACAACTTTAATATGACTGGAAGTTAATGTTCATCGCAGGACAGAGCGAATGCCTTTACCCACACGCTGGACTGAGGTTAGATTTCCATCCCCTTTGTTTTCAGTAAATCTACTGACAAACAGACAAACAAACAAAGTTCCGGACCAATTTTCACAAAACTTCGGCAGAAGGTTATATAGGCCTACACTGAGAGGTGATAACATTTATACGGGTCGAGGTCAAAGGTCAAGGTAAACATCACAGAAAAGGTCAAAAACAATAGAGCAGGCAGAGGTACGCAGTTTACCAAGAGCCCTTCTATTCTTACGAGATGCAATGATATCCGTGACTCGGTCAAAGTTTTAGCAAATGCTACACGTTGTTACAAACCGTAGGGGCACTGCGAAACACTGACGATGCATTATTCATGAGGACGTACACAGAGCATCGCATTTCATTTCGTATGCAAAGCCCATGTGAGATTCGGTGCATGCTCTCCACATGACCTCTATGGTGTGCACACTGCATGCTGGGGAGTTGGAGGACCGTGAGGTTTCAGGATGAGAAGAGAGACCAGCGCTGGGGCGGAGGGGGGGTGAATCTTTCCTGGGGAGGTCGCGCAGAAGGGCTGACTCTGAGACGGAGGGAGAGAGGGAGCAGCAGGAAGTGTTAAACGATGCTTCTGTTCAGGATTGATCCTCCGCAGATGGAGATGCAGATATCAGAGGCGCTGTCCCGCAGTTAAGGCATTACCATAACTGCACCCTACTACACCCGGCTGTACGGAAACGCTGCGCTAAATTCCGCAAAGCGGCTCATCCACTTCCACGGCACAGGCAACTCAGGACTCGGGACTTCCCTGGTTAAATAAGGGTTATATAAATAAAATACCCCTAAGGATGGCTAATTGTGGGAAATTTTTAGGCATATTTTACCAGATTTTGGAAGAGTTTACAGGGGGAGATGGGGAAAAGATCGAATGCACCTAACCTTTAAAACAATGCCAAGCCCGCTCATGTCCAACTAGCAGAAGCAGAGCAACAACTCAACCGGCACTCTCCGCTGAACAGAGAAAAGATTACATTTATTATTCAGGAAAAGAGCGGCATGCGGGAGATGAGTGGTGGGGAGGTGACAGGGGTCAATGTTTTATACTGTACAACCAATACACTTATTTACAACTGGACACAACACAACCCATGTCATCGCATCAC
This sequence comes from Gymnothorax reevesii, assembly GCA_029721435.1. Lineage (NCBI taxonomy): Eukaryota > Metazoa > Chordata > Actinopteri > Anguilliformes > Muraenidae > Gymnothorax > Gymnothorax reevesii. Next base: position 34,010,119 of record CM056588.1, read on the forward strand.
AAGAGCTCAAATATAAAAATTAAATATGAATTCATTCATTCAGTAAACAGACCCATTTAACCTTGAAATATTTCAACTGTGATCCCCAGTCTGCTGTGATGCTCACGGTAAACACACAGGTAAGCTGGTACCAGGTTGGCACTGCTCCAAGTAACAGAGGCACTGTCAGTAGGAATGGTCAGTGCATTGGTCAGTGATTCCCTATTGGAGGACTGACATCCAATCAGAGCCTCACATAGTAGGCACACCCTTGTATCTCTATAAGTAAAGCACAATGGAGACGTAATGCAGAGCAGACCTTACAAAGAAGTCTCTGTGTGTGTGTGTGTGTGTGTGTGTGTGTGCGTGCGTGCGTGCGTGCGCGCGTGTGTGTGCGCGCGTGTGCGTGTGTGTGTGTGAGCGTGCACATCTGCCAAGGCAGCTGGTAAATCAGCAGGCTGCTAATTGGGCTTCTAAAGACAAGAGTTTAAATTTAATCAAAACAGTTTTTTTTTTTTTTTTCCGAATCTGTAAATAATTCATAACAGGTCAGATTAATAATCTTTTAATTTTTTTCTTATCAAAAGATATTTTTTTCATAGCATGTGCCAACAACTTTTATCAATTGAATTAAGAATGAATCCTGAATTTCATGTTTTAATATAATAATTTCATTTTAACAACACTTTTCACTAGTTTTTAGGCAAAAAGAAGCAATGTACAATTTCGCACCACAAATGTGAAAAAATATCATCTTTTTTTTTCCAAGAATTCACAGGTAATTGTGAAATTATGGATGGAACAAAAGGCAGCGTAAACGATACTCCCTAGGGTGGATGTTTTCGAACCAAGACAGAACAGAATCATGCAGAACCAGGAGAAAAGAGAGCCGATCCGTCCCTCTCTTACCCTGACCATCATGCAGTATTCATGTGTGAACAGGCAGGTCAGGTCCATCACCCACAGCATCACTGCGCGCTAATCATATTCCTGCATTTCCTTAGAGCTTCTGTCGACCCATATTCCATGTTTACCACACACTCCTGTCCTTCTGATGTCGTTCTGAGCCCCTTAGAGCAGCACGTGTCATATCTAACTGACAGGGGAGGGAAATGCCCGGAGGACTGGGGTTAATTCCATCAGGCAAAGAAAACCTGCACACCTGACAAACTGTCTGTCTTCACATGTTATAAAGTCAGACAGACGACGATGCTGCAACCAGACGCGAGTACAGAAAACGTCAGACATCGTCAATAAACAAATCACATTTCAGAAAAGCAGCAAGCACATGTGACTGTCATTTTCCTCGAACAAAAAGGCGGGAACCCACAGCTGACAGGCAGACAAGTGCCAATAGGAATAAAGACAGGAAAAAATAACAAAGTAAAGAAACAACACCTGGTTTACAGTCACGTTATTTTTTTTCAGGATTATTTTTTGGGATTTTTACCTTTATTGGACAGTAAAACAGTGGAGAGAGACAGGAAGGTTGGGGAGAAGAATGGGTCTGACATGCGGCAAATGACCTGAGCCGGAATCGAACCCAGGTCTCCGCGAGAAGGACACAGCCTTTACGGCGCGCGCACTTAGACCGATGTGCCACCGGGGCGCCCCTACAGTAACATTATTTTCCAGGACATGGCAGTCGGGGGCAGAACTCCATCTCACCTCTGCCCTCTTAAACCCCGCACTCTACGCCCGCACACACTCACCTCCACCTGACCCCCAAACACGATAGGCCTTCATTTGTTCCACGTCTGTGTATCTGTGTCTAACTCTGGATGCGAGTGTGTGTGTATAAGGGAGAGTGAATGAAACAACAGCTTAATACCAACCTTAATACCAATATCCTCTTTAGAGCAGCAGCAAGTGTTCAGGAGATGGGTGTTATCTGACCTTCAGACAGCCTTCTGTAGAATCCATCTTAAAACACCTAAGCCTCCTGTAGAAATATAATGTGAGCATAGGTGTATGAGTAACTTTATAAGACAGTATTGTAGCCTCTGTAATATTCACTTTGTGCACAAACAGCAGCGGTATAAGCTGGCACACATTCACACTGCCATGCCCAGCTGTGAGAGGGCACATCACCCCTGCCCATCATCACGACATGCCCTGGTGCCCCGAGTCGCCATCATTGTCTGCAGGTGTGTGTGTGTGTGTGTGTGTGTGTGTGTGACGTGTGTGTGAGCGAGAGAGAGAGAGAGAGAGAGAGAGAGAGAGTTTGTAAGTGTGGGCACGTGTATGAGCGCATCACACATGTAAGCATGTGCACATATGTTCGGAGTGCCAAGGTTTTTAGCATGTGCAGGGGAACACTGATGTGAGCAGGCACCTGCACATACATCTATTTGTGCTTTTAGTGCCTGTGGTGTCTGCGTATTTGCATGTGTGCAAAGTTCTGTGTATACATGACACACAGTACACACAGACTGCACAGTACACACAGACCTCTTTGACTGCACAGTGCACACAGACAAACACACAGTCCGTACAAACACACTGACAGATACACACAAACCATCAAATAGACACACACACCTACGCAGAAAAAAAACACAAATTGTGTTGTTTTACTATCCTCGTGCGGTTAAAGAAATTATTTTTGAACTGCAATCTCCATTCCATTCCATTGTGACAATAACCTTAACCTTAATCCCAACCTTAACCGTAATACCAACCTGAGCACCAACCGACAACACCCCAAAGTTTTTAACATTAGCATGTTTCCTTAACATAGAGCCTAACCTTAATACCAAACCTTAAAACTAAACCTCACCCAAACCGTAAACCCATCCGTAACTGGAGACCTAAACCAAGTCCTTGACCCAAAAATAAGCTTTTTCCCACATGGGCGTAAAAATGTCCCCAAGGGGAACTGTTATTTTAATATTTCACTGTCCTTGTGGGGTCTTAAAGTCCACACAAGTATGGATACACAAGTATACACACACACACACACACACACACACACGCATACAGAACACTGAACAGCTGAGCAGGGGAAACCGTAAACTGGCTCCATTTGTCCCTGTCAGGCAGGCGAAACAGGGACCGTCTCCCTCTCTCCCTGGGACCTCATCGCTGAGGCAGGGACACACCCCAGCAGACTCAACTTGACCTCGCGCACTTGACCTCCCAAACCCAGACCGCAGTGGGCTGAAAGGGGAGCGCTAAGCACTAAGAGAGCATTGCATGCTAGGAACATTGCTCATATCTCCAGCAGAACCCAAACAACTCCAGTTTATAGGGACAGTGCGCTCAACATTTCAGGATTTTCATTTGACTTATAGTGCATAGAGCTGTATTACATTCCAGCACCATGCTGCCAATACAGTACTATTGTAATATCCTCTCAGTTCATAAACACAAAACTAGACTTCAGCCCAAAAGACAGAAATTAAAGCTTAAAAAACGCATCACAATAGTTTTAAGCCCTAAATGCATCCATGGGCATTTTTTCTCCATTTATACATCATGTGTGACTTCAAGTGTTAGGTGCAATTGTCTAACGCAGCGAGAGCTTAGTACACGAGCAGTGGTCCATCACTTAAACCCTTCCCCACTGCAACCAATGGTGGAGTCTGTGTTGCTGGGCTGCTCGTTTCCCCTCCGCGAGGCCGACAGTGAGTAATGATGGAGCGCAGCCCTGGAAACAGGAAGCTGGGGATTTGTTTGTGGTGTGGACAGCTTACAAATAGATCACAGTATTGAGAGATGAGCTTGAATAAATGCTGATCTTGAACAGCAAAATTTACCCAAACACCCCCAGGTATAACGGGAGAGGCGTCTGGCCTTAAGTGCACAGAAATGAGCTGGGAATGCAGGGCTTGTTAGACGGTGAGGTGCGACCGCTGACAGCCGGGAAAAAGAGAAGCTGAATTAGAGCATTCATCTCACATAACACAGCCAATGACTGAGTGCACACACATACAAGCAGACACACACACACACGCACACACTCGCACACACACGCACACACATGCACACACGCAAACAAACGATCAGCCGACAGAATGCATCAGAAGACCCCAATCTGCCGGACGCCATGAGTTTTATGGCAAATTAAAAAGGGGGGCTGGGGGGGTAATGAAATTGGGCCCCCCCCATGTCTCACTCCTGTGTAATCAGTGTCAGGGGGAGGGGCCGAGCCGGGCTTGTGAGGAACACTTATCTAACGCGGCGAAACAGCCCCGCTACCGCAGCCTTTATCTCCCCGGGAGCCCGAATTCAATATACAAACCCGGCATCGTGCGGGAATATCGCTCCCGCACCAGGATAAGGGCACCGCTGCACGTAATTGGCTGCTGCGGACGAACACGAGGTCTGGAGACGACCCACCGAGGAGCGGAGATGAGTTTGGGGGGGGGGGGGGGGGGCAATCTTCCATAATACACCCCTTCCCCCCCACTCTCACTCACATACATACACACCCCACCCATGCAGCACAAACTATTGTGTGTGTGTGTGTGTGTGTGTGCGTGCGATTCGGTACTGCGCATCTCTAATAATGCACGTCCCCCATTCTGTCTTTTTGCTTTAGCGGCTCCTCCGCGCACATTAATTGGGAGAATCACTCACATCGATGACATTTAAATTAAAATTACACCAGATAATGTCATAACAAGGAAAGGGTTATACCCATTACAGGAAAGAGGGAAAAACTGCTTTCTTAAAGATAAATGCAAATATGTGTGTGTGGGGGACATTGGGCCAGCTGTGTTAAGCCTGCCACACTCTTAGAGACCCAAACCCAACACACTGTCACCAAACCTGTTCATTCAGCAACATGTATGGAGGAGGATAGAGAGCGAGAGGGTGAGAGAGGGATAGAAATATACCGGCAGGGAGAAAGAGGATAGAGAGAGAGAGAGAGGAAAAGAACGAGAGATGGAGAGGGACTGGACAGAAAGAAAGAGTGAGACAGACAGAGAGTGAAAAGCAGGAAGAAAGACAGTAAAACAGGATAGAGAGAAGGAGAAAGGGACAGAGAGAAAAGGAAAGGGGGTAACATGAACAGGGGGAGGGAGAGAGGGATGTGGAAGTGAGGGGAACAGAGAGGGGTTGAGGAGAAAAAAAAAAGTCATTTGTGTGATTTATTTATTTATGATGCGCTGAGGGTGCGGGGAACACATCGCCGCGGCAGCAGAGGTCCGGCTGTCAGGAGAGATGAAGTGTCCTCACACACTCAGCCCCTCCCCACGCCGCCTCAGTGTCCAATCAAAACGGCCACACGATTCACTCTACACAGCTCCCGCCGTAAGAGAACAGCGCCACCACAGGCCGACCGCGCCACTTCATCGTAATGACGAGGTTTTACACGCACAAAATGGATATTCTTCCGGAGGAAAGTCCTGAAAATTAAAGTGAACGCATCACAGCTATCGGCCTCCATTCCAATTCAGTAACACATCGCATTCTACAAACAATTTCAAAAGTTTAATTATGCATAAGCACAGCAAAAATGACAAATAAAAAATGTCCCTGGCTCCATACAGGCAGATGTTGTGCTGCTGACGGTCAGCATTCCACATCAATCAAAGCAGAATAAGGACGATAGATCTCAAAGAGGCTATATTGATATGAACATCTGGGAAATGCTGGATGTCTTAGACTCTGATAAAAAAAATTTAACCAGAACTCCTGTGAACTCAAGAAGCAGACGGACCAAAGCAACATTTATTCAACTGCAAAATTTCTCTTCCGAGCAGAACGTTACAGTATTACACCCGTGCAAAAGATGAATAAATTAAATTAGGAAACTATAAACTGATAGCTCAGGATAAATTTCACATTTTAGTAATACGACTGACGCTTTCATTCATTTTTATATAAAGTTTAATTTAACAGGCAAAAATTAGAAATTGCTGAAAAATAAACTGAAAAAAATACACTACTTTTTGCTTTATAAGCCAGAAAACTGCAACTTTGCTCTGTGTTAAGATGTATTGGTAAATCATGGCCAAAGAAAAAGCAATGGTGAATTTAAGTGCAAACTCCAAACCTTGAGCTACACAATTCATAATTACAATCCTTTGCTCATATTCACAAAGGACAAACCACAGCCAGGAAGGACAACAGCCTTGAGACTGTATCAATGGACCAGACAATTTCCAGGACAACACTCCCCTCTACAGGAAATAGCTGAGCGCGCCGCGCAGCATCTGATCTCCAATCAAAGGAGAGGAGGAAATAAATGCCAGCGGCAAACGGCCGACACAAACCTCAGAGAGGCAGCGGACACGGGATCAAGCCCACCGAGATCTGCCCGTGCAAAACACAGAGTGCACTCACTCGAAAGAAAACTCAATACACTCATCACATTTACATTTCCACATCTTTTATCCCTTAAACTCCCACAGCCAGCTGTCATCCAGAAAGAAAGATATAACACTACATAAGCAACAATAAAGCACTGATATAACTCCACCCTGTGAGCGAGAAAAATATTGTTGATATGCTGTGAGAGGCCTGATTAATATTAGAGCAGGGTCTGTCATTTCATATGTGCATTAACACCAATGGGTTTGGAAGCTAGAAAATTGCTGCAAGCCCCTGCAAGGTGAGAAAATCACCACATGAACTACAGAATAATTTTCAATGTTGGAGATGCGGAATTCAGTCATTCGGTCAGAAAGTAGATCGGCAGACTCCATAGCTGGAAATAATAAATAGTGCAGGTTTTCACTGATGTAAACAGTGTGCGTTTAGTTCACAGGGATCCTGTGTTGGTTTACCCTTCCCAAAGAGCATTGATGCGAGAATTCACCAGTGACAATCATGGGAGATGCTTCCCCATTTTTAAATGTTTCGTATGCCGTTATAAAATAATTTCTTACTCATTTTTTGCTCAGAGGAAATCATTTTTAATATCGACTGCGAAAAGAGCAAAGCTAGCCATCAGATATAAGCAAAGCTCTTTCATCAGTGCACCACTCGAGGCGCAAGTTTGAACGATGCCATCAGTGACCCAGGCAGTAGCGGTGACGGGATGGAATCTAAATGCCCAGTTTTGTCCTGCTCAGGTGTGTCAGCAGTATTTGAGCGCAGGGATCTGAACTGAATGGAGTGTGTGATTGAAACCCTTTAACTCAGAGTCTCCTTTCACCAGAGGGCTATCACTCTCTCTGACTTAATGCAGCATTCTACACATTTATCATGCAACAATGGGCATCGTCCCAGTGCTTGCACTTTAATATATTACATCATACTGCGCATTAAAAAGAAATTTGGCACATGAATATACACCCCATAAACAGAACACCTCTGACTTCTCCAGGGACCTGAGACAAATCCGACCTCATTTGACAGACTCACATTTGCCAGTTCAGAGGGGAAAAAAAACTCATCTACCGGCATAGTTAACTCCAAAAACATAATGTAAGAGTTCATCTATCAGGCAACTCTCCATTGATAATCCCTCAAAAAGAAAAAAAATTGATCTTTATTAGTGCAGGTTTTTTTCCTTCCTTTTTTTTTTTTGTTTTACCTCACGACTGACTCGGCATCTTCACCACATTATTATCGCAGACTCCGAACTGGAGTCACTGAACTAGCCGGCGTAATATCTGGAGCATGCATCAAGCGCATGTCAAGAGGAATTCCTTCAAACTCCTCAGAAAAGGCTGACATTCTGACTGCATGTTATACATTAAAATGCATTTAATTCATCTCAAAAAACTTCTCTCATGAGCGTCATTCAGTTTGGGCTGCAGATTACTTTTATCCCAGCAAAGCCCACCACGGGGTCATAGCTGGATAAGTTTGAGGATCTTCAAAGGTCAGAAACCATACTCTCCGTTTTAGTCCTGCGTTTTAAGGAAAGATCTACCTCTGGATCAACCAAGAGCTCCCAGGTGCTTTACCTGCAGGAAACTCCTGCTTCAAACTCGTAACCAAACCACAAGGAGGATAAGGCCCCTCTAACTACCATCCCAGCAGGCCTTGCCACATCTGCAGAGGGTCTTTATTTATGGGTTGAGCGGTAACATGATTACCTGGGGCATTAGGATGAGAATAGAAAGCCAAAAACAGAGCTAGACTTTAGACCTGACGATGAAAACGGTGTCAAGTTACCGGACAAAATCAGCAGCTGATATTTGCAGGTCAGTCGCCCAATGCTCCCTGCTCACTTACCAAAATTACAACTTTATTTCAGAATTAAGAGCCTAAGAGCAAAGTCTGCCTGTCTAATAATTCTGAAATGGAAGTTGTAAAAAAAATGTTTGCGATTCCGACACTGTTTACATGACATGGGTGGGGCGCCCGTAAATTAGTCGCCCCTTTAACCTCATTCACTGATGTCAAATCCAATGTGAAATCAAATAATGTTACCGTCTCAATACTAGCAAACAATACTTAACAAACTGGTTAACAACATTTGTGGGATAATAGTGCCCTAGAATACCTTTCCAGGCTGTTTAAGTCCCAGCCCACTACAGTAGAACAGGTCCACAGCTGCATGCCCACTGAGGATGTTGACACAGGCATTTTCCAGGTGGAAAAACTGAGGGGAAATTGGCATAAACCAGAGTATTACTGTTACAGAGGAAGCTGTACTGAGGGTCATCAGAGCTCAGAACACACATCGTGTCCAAGCAGCGTCCAAAACTAACCGAGAGTCTCTCTCCTGACGGCTACCTTCCAAGGGAGCTGAATAATGAATAGGGCCTGTGATGGCCACAGAGAGGGGGTATCAATATTTAAATATCTCCCTCAACTCATTCCAACCCGATTCCCCCTGCAGCAGAGGGACAGCACTAAGACCGTCCTCTGAAATCTCTGTCCAGTCCGAGGACACAATGTGGAGGCAGCACTGCCTCCGATCTCGCTCAATGCATTAACATTAGCAAGAGACTCCGATGACTTAAAGACTTTTTGTGAATGTGACGTGGATAAAAATATAAAATGGTTACAGAATGGGGTGGCAAAACAGGACCAGGAAAACGAGAGGATGGAAATTATGGAAAAATGTGATATTTTTAAAGGCAAGACAACCTGGTAATTAATGGTTTCCTATCATATCACCATGTGTACAACAACCCATTTCAAAACCTGCTACTTTGAGACGTCACATGACATGTCCTCCCAGAACCAAGAGGAACTGATCAAATTCAGCCAATTAGTCAATGAGCTCTTTATATATTCTGGGTGGTCCCTCCCCCTCGTGATGTCACAAGGCCAGATTTTGAAATGGCAGGCTAACTAAATATGGCCCCTAAATATGATAGGGGACCTTCAAAGGTTTAGATCCAGTATCAATTTGACAATCAACCACAGAAAGCAACGGTATGGATTATGCAATTTAAATCTTTTTTTTCCCCCTCATTCCCCTAGCGCTTCTCAGAGCCTGTCATCTCAGTGACTTCATTCCCCGCACAAGCACCAGGACAAAACAGCTAACAGGTAACTCTAACGTCATTAAACACTTCCTATCAAACAATCAATCAGTAGATATGTAAAACACGGATGTCTGTTTTCTTTATTTGACCAAGTGACGAGGAAAATCAACATTTCCAAACAAAGCACAACACTAGTGCACCATACATTAAAAGCAGTATCACCATCTGCTGCAACCATAGTTAAATCTGACCCAAATGAAAATGCGAAACTCTTAATTTACTCCAAAGGTATTTTGGGCTCTGCAGGCTTTTTAGCGGCGCCGAGTCCCTGCCCTTCCACTTCACCCGACTGGTTAATCCCTGCGCCATCTCCTTTCACAGTGTAACCGTCCTGATTACACTCTGGTGTCCCGCGGAGACGATGCGGGCAGAATGCGCAGTGACCTCGGCCTCGTCACGAGCAGCGGCTGATAATTTTAAAAAAAACGGCCAGCGTTAGCCGCTAGGTCCCCCGCGCAGATCTCCGCACGGGCTAGTGATCTAAAGTCCCTGCCGGCCGAGGCGATCGCGCTCTACACAGGCAGGATAAAAGCGGAAACGCCTGCGGTCATGGACAGAAACTCAATTTCCCCACAGCACAGGTGAAAGCAGAGAAATATCCTGAGATGTCAACATGAAAGAAACATCCAACATCCCATCGCACATTCCAGACTTAAGCACCGGCTTCGCTAGCCCTTTGGAGAATTATAAATGTGTTGCCTCGTAATTATTAGGTTACCTTTTGGTGCAAGCTGCCTTACCGCTTAAAATACTCATACTCAAAAAGACCACTGCAGTCAAGTAACAGAGAGAACGAACCAAATTTTGTATAAGGTCTTGAGATATCCTAAAAGAAATCTTAAAAACCATGAAGAAAAAAAAAAACAAAAAAAATGTATTGAAATCTGACCTGATAATATTAGCGGAAGAAATGAGAGGCCTACTAATGGTAAATGTTAGCGCAACTGTAGGGAGACCAGTCACCTCAAATATCAGCAAACTCATTTCTACAGTACAGCTTGTCAGCAGGATTTAGTTCCGCGCTCCACTGGAAGCAAACGACTGCGTTTAATGCTCAGATCAGTTCTGCCTAACCGTAATCAACGTTACTTCATCTGCCTTAAATCTCTAATTGAACTTTGGCTCGGAAAAGTTTGTAATCCCTCTGACGCGGCCGAGCGAATGTGTGCATCCATCCAGCAGGGTACACACACGCGCCCGATATTCTCCTCTAATTACTCAGAACACGGCCACGGCGATGCGGAAGGAGCGCGGAGACCGGAGAGAGATTCTCGTGTCTGATCGGATTTCGCGTTTAGTTGACTTTGGTAATTAATGGAACAAATGCATATTAGCAGATTATGTAAGCGTGCGGAAGCCCAGGCCCTTTTAACGAGGCGCGGCACCAGCTTGGCATGCCGGGCGATGCCACTTCATGCCAGCGCTGACATGCCCGATCGAGCAGATCAGACCGCGACGCCCCATTAGCGTCGGCGGGTAATTGTGTCAGTGGGGTCTGGTGGGACGAGGGACCCCCGATACTTTCCCTCAGGCGCCGAACGTCACTGTTCATTTTTACACGCGTCCCCAGACAAGCAAACCCACAGGAGTACAAGCGCGGAGATCGTACACGAGCTCACACAGGGGAGCTTACAGTCATGCTCTTACATTCACACACACACCCACACACACACATACGCACACACTTCAAATTAGGTCATGCCAGGGGCAGAATGAGTGAAGAAACAAAGAGATGAGTGGAAAGAAAAAGAATGAAAGAGAGAACACAGGAGAGGTCTAGTGCAGAACGACAGAGCATTTGGCATCCATCAGATTCAAGCATATACATACACACACCAACACACACATCCACACACGCACAAACACAAACTGTACACACGCACTATGCAGACACACATACCACATATGCACACACACACACGCACATTTATATAGCACACATGCACACACAAACATTGCAAGAAAACACGCCACACAAATGCGAACGCACCTCTCACACTCACACTGCACAAACACACGTACCATACACAAATACACACACACACACACACACACACACACATATTTCTCACATTAGAAAATGTAGAGTATGAGATGAGACCAAGACTGTGGAACTCCCTCCCAGCTCTACATTCCAGTCTCCATCTGCTTTAGCCCAGGACACTGGAAAATCAAAACAACATAGACCCAAAATTAACCTGCCATTTCAGTGGACATTAACATGAAAAGCTGGGTTCAATGACATGAAAGCATCGCCATAGGTTTGTATGGAGAATCTCTATTTAATACTGAATTCAGTTTAACCTAGGACTAGACTTATGTAAAAAACAAAAAAGCTAGTTCAAAGAGTCAAGAATCCACACCTGCGAGTGAGTCACTTAACCGACATTATAACTGTGGTATTTGAAAAATAATAGAAAAACATTTTTAATAACGGATCTGTTCAATGTTCCACCAGTTAGTTATAAGTTAAATGGTGAAAACAGATTCATCACGTTTTTACTTGATGCTTCGCAATATCAGAAGAAGAACAAAACCGCACGATGTGAGCCTGACACCTTTCAGTCTGACACGGCGAGTCACTTCAGGAGGTATAAATATAAAAAAAAACTGTCCTCAGCAAGCGCATGAAGGTGAGCATATCCCAGAATTCCTACTGCGCCCCTCCCCCAGCCACCTCCTGTAGAGCACATCTCAATTTTCACTGGTTCAGACCAAGCAGGTGTCGCTGTAATACTTGCATATTAATGCCTCGGCAGTAAGGGTCCCCCACCAAATGGCCACACAGCGAGAAATATCCTTGACAACATTAGCTCTTATTAAGTTACAGCGCCCCCACCGATCCAAATGAGGCTAATGTAATTGATCCAGTCTATAAAAATTCAGCACTGCTGTGAACAGCCAGGTGTCTCTGGCGCTTTTATTTATTTACAACGTTTCCCGGCTTCAGAAGGCCCAGGCTCGCAGTGTGGCTCAGGCAAATTAGTTTTGCCCTCAAGTTGCACAAAGAGAAAGCAGAGGGATACCGGGGAGGAAGATTTAGAAATTAAATCAAAGCCGTAGCAATCAATCAGGAAAGGGCACTGAAATCGTGCTCTCCGGGAGACTTGGGGAAAGACTTGCGATAGCGAGGCCTGGTCCACACAGGCAACACACTACACGCGACACACACCGCTGAGAGCACTTCAGGAGTACTGGGTTTTGGACACATGCGACCCAGAGGCTACATCCACCCCAGTTATCAGAATTAAAAATGGTAATGAACTGCAGAATATTCAAGGAATATCCCATGCACACAGAGCAAGAATACAAGAGAGGACCCTCTGTTGTGTTCTGGCCTTTGGCCAGGACAGCTTATGATTTTAACAGTTTCATGTTCCATAGTTTCATAGATTTCATAGTTCATAGTTCAAGTTCATGTTCATAGTCACAGTTTTTAACAGTTTCTTGTATCAGGTTTTTGCATTTCATGTTTCACATTCATTGTCCACGTTTTTACTTTTCCATGTTTTTGTTTTCGCCAGGTCTGCCAAGCCACTCCACCGCTTGTCTGCGTTCCGCCCCGTGCCTTCGTTGTTGCACATTTCAGAGCTCTGGTTGGCTTTGGTATTTCCCCCTTCCTTCTGTGCTGTGCTGATTCGGGGCTGTCTAAGCTTAATTGGCAATTAACTGTTTTTAAGTTACTAACATTTACTAACACTCACTGGGTGGGTGTAATTCTTAGATAGGCACATTACTAATACTACTAATTTAGACAGGGAGTTTATTGTCATGATTCCTGCTTTGCTATTTCAACATCTTGCTGTGCTCTTCTGTTCTGAACATTCATGCTGCTTTCAAACTGCATACTTAATTGGTACTTAAGCTGAGCACGCTCATTCTCTTAATGAGCAAGTCTTGTCATCCAATCTCTGTCCATGTCATGATCTTGCCCTGCCTCTTGTTTCTCCTTCTCCAGGTGTTGCCCCTCATGTCTTGATTTCTCACCCTTTATCTGGATGCGGTGGAAGTTGGCTGGCAGACAGTGTCTCAGTCCTTGTTCATGTTTGCAAGTTCATGTTCCCAAGCCTCGTTTTCATAGTCATTTTGTATATAGCCTTTGCATTCCAAGAATCATTGTTCTTTTCTGTTTATGGTTATCCTGCCTGGAGTTTCCAGTGCCTTTTGTTTTTTGTTGTTTTCTGATCCTTAGTTCTTAGCTCTGTGTAGCTCACCTTAGTTTGTCTTTTGCAACCCTTTGGGCCAAGTTTTTTGTTGGCCCTCGTGCCTGTTTTCTTTTGTTTTATTAAACTCCTCATTCCCCTTCACCTCGCTTCTGGTGTCTACCTGATTTCATATCACCCTCTCTGAAAGGATTTAAAAACACAAGACTTTATATAAAGTGGAAAAGTTATAAGATCCAGGTTTTTCTATGGAGGATAAAACCTGAGCCTGACAGATTTTGCATTCACTGAAGAGGGAGATTACAGTAGCCAGGTACGGAACCACATTCTCACCAGACAACGGTGGCGTACACTGCACCACTCTAAAGATCAGAGGAGGAGAGATACAATGCAAAAAAGAAGGGATGAGTGAGGGGAAAAGGAAGTTAAAAAAAAGAAAAGTATGGTGTGAAATGGTGTGAATGACAGCAATAGCAGGAGAGAGGAGAGGAGGCAGGTAGACAGGCGTGGATGATGAGGTTCGCCCCGGAGGGGTTATGTATCTCCCAATGGGGTGGGCCGCAGCTAAATTAAAATCCTGTTCGTTAACCCCTCATCAGCCCAGAGAATTCCATTTCCTTGACCCTCTGGATAAATTTCCATCAATCTCATTTTAAGCACAATTACACTTTTAATGAGAGATGGGCAGTATTATTCTGCTGGCGCATTGCAACTTTCCCTTTTACCCCCACATATTCCTTGAAACGAACAGAAAAATAAAAAGCCCCCTCCCCTAAATAGTGCCTTTTCTGAGCCTTTTCTTTCATGAACGAGAACTTTCATCGACTCACTCGGGAACACCAACTTATCAGTCACAAGAATCTGAAACTCAATTCATTTCACAATACACTCATGGGAACCAAAAATATTTAATGGGATTTTTAAAGTATGATTGATCAGAAAATATATAATCAAACAGCTTCATTCAAATATGACAAAAACACTGCATCATGTCATTCAGAAAGCAAAAGGCGTGATATAGAATACATTTCCTTCAACTCAAAATTGTGTTGGGCTAATTATCAGCGCTTATCACTTTGGGGAAAAGGCCAAATTCAAAACCTTGTTCATGTCAGGCAAATAATCAGCTTTAATATAAAAAATATCATCAGAAAAAATTGCTCTCAAATGACAGTATTAGGATCAAACATTTTGGCCATTAAGGTAAAAAGGCCAGTGCGAATCGTACAAAGGAAAATGGATCAGAGGACAATATAATGGTTACAAATCAAACAACCTCAGCAAGGCCGTCAGGAGGCATGATTATGTGCGATTAGAAGTCTGGCTCTGGAGATCAGCGTTGCTTCAGAAGATCTCATAAAGCAACACAATAACTGGTCGCACTACTGCCCAAAATGAATTAATCCATAGGTACATGACCGAATCAGGTTATATCACACCTGAAAAGGTGCAAGGTGTCACACAACAGCGACAAAAAAAAACGCCAAGAGGCGAGTTGCCAACATACTAAAAATAAGCATTTTGACTTATATACTTCCAAGGTTTCAATACTGCGAGATCTTGAGTTAACAAATTCTAAAATTACAGAAACATAATCTACTGCAGCATACAAGTAACAAGGCACAGGATCTTAATGAAACACCAAAAAACATGATTACGATTCTGAACTCGTCCCATAATTTTGCAAAATCGATTTTTAAAATGAGAAGTAAATAAATCAGTTTGACTCAAACGGAAATTCCAGGGGATTCTGATTATCATTTCAAGAATCTAAAGAGCAAATTGAATGTGATGGTTGATTCAGGTGCTATAGTGAAATACAACAAAAATAATCATATTTGATGCTTTAAGGCGATTAACAAAGAGTCGATAGTATAATTTCAGTGTAATGGAGACTTTTGTAGAGGTTTATTTGGTGATCATTTTAGCAATTTAAAGTTTTTCTCTATCTCCCATAGTTTTCATTACATAGGCCAAAAAAAAGCAAAATTGTCAAATTTGACATTTCAAGGCCAATAACACCTACTTGGAGGCATTGTATGATTTCAATCATCACAGACTTTTATAAAATTTCATCTGCTGATCATTTTGAGGAGACGGTTTTTTCTGTAGCTGCTTTAGTTCCTGCGATATAGCTGAAAATAGGTGGTTTTACCCCTATGTTCTATTTTTAGTCACAGTTATGTTATTCAGATGTTATTCAGACAGTGGTCATAATTGCCACAATTTTTAAAGCAGACACCCTAAGGATGCTTGTGGCTAAATATCGTCTGGATCTGTTCAGTAGTTTTTGAGATTTTTGAAAAAATGTTAAGACCAGACAACGATGTGTTATGACCGGGGTATAGTAGGTCATAATTTATGTAAATGTGTGTGTTTTGTATTTCCGCCTCCTTGTGGCAGGCTGGTGCTGTTTTGTTTGTGCTCTCCTCTATTCAGTAGGTGTGTCGGCAGATGATTGGTCCAGAAACTGATGCGCTGCTGTTAAAGGGGGACATGCCGGTACCAACGGGACTCTCCTCTTTTTCCCGGCTTCCAACCAGACCGTGCCACGCTATCCCAACTTCGTTGTGTAGTGCCGTGTTCTAAAACGTTTGTGCTGTGATCAAACCTGTTACTTACAAAATAGATACCTGTTTTTGCTCTAAAAAGCAGTCCTGGTAGCTGTAGGGGTGGGAAGCCCATTTTGTTTCTAAAAACCACATTTCTCTCCTGTTTATGATAGGGAGTCAGGTGAGCTACCTGTCTTTTTGTTTTTATTATTTCCGTTTGTGCGTAGGTAAGCGAGGTTGCTCCTTGTCCGTTTTGTTTGTTATTTTGGGCCATGCTCACCCTGACGTTCTCTACCTGACCTATTGTGCGCAACGAATAAACCGTTCTTTTTTTGGACTGCATTTGCCGTGGCACTGGTCATCCTTGGGAGCGGGGAAAGAGGGGAGTCGTTTTTTTCTTTTTTTTATGTTTTGTTCAGGTTTTCCCCCGAACCGGGCATAACAGATGACAGATGACTACAGACGCCCAGTGGTGGCAGTAGCTCACCTGCTAATAATAATACATCAGTATAACTCGAGAATCCAGGGACCTGTGACTGCGTGGATGTCGCCCCGAGTGCCCGCTTGTGATATCTTGTAAACTCTGACCAAGAGAGCGTTCAGAAGCCTTAAAATGAAAAGGGCACATTTACAGCATAAATTGTTCTTTATTCAGCCAATTCCGTTTGACAGGTGTCGTAATCTGACCATAAGCTCTGCCCACACCAAATATCAAAGGAATCGGTGGAAATTTGTGGCCAGTTGAGCAGCAACAAGAAAATCTCTGTGGACATGGTGGTGGCAGAGACCAAGATCTCAAATCAATAGTAGCTGCCTGACTTCGTCCAAGGGCTACAATTATCTAATACAGACAAAACACTCGGAGGACGTACAGTGGCAAACATAGGGACTGTCAAGGACTACTGTAGACCAGAATGGATGACACTGTACGTGCCATGTATCCATCTTGAGAACAAGACTACGAGTGGCACCTCGCAGCCCATTAGGGCTCTGATCACTCTGGCCAAGTCCTTCAAGGGCCTAAATCATGGTGAGGTCAGTAATCTACAAGGGACCCTCAAATGTGGGTCTCAAAACCAGAGCTGGATTTGGATTTCTTGACTCCGAAGTAATCATCTATCTAAAGAACTGAATTGGTGAATTCAACATTGAAAATGTGTGGAGTTGGGCTCTTATTGAATTCACCAATTCAATTGGACCTGCTGATTGACCACTCTGGAAAACCGGAAAACTAGGCCCTTAAGAACCCTGCTTTGAGGAACGGGGCCGGCTATGGTTCACTCCACAGATATTCTTGTCTGTGTTTAAAATTTAGGACGTTGGCATCCACGGGTGAAATGTAAGTCATGGGTCAATAAAACTTCCCTTCTCATGCACCTCAAGGTACATGAAACATTCGCACCGGTGCTGCAGCCACAGTTTTACTGGAGACAGCCACAGCGATGATCACTTTGGGCCCTGGAGAGTAACTTACAGGAAACTATGCAATAAAGTTCTAGAACATCCTCTCCTCAGAAGGGGCAAAGTGTTCTCTGTTGCGATAAAAGGTAGAGAGACGGGGTCCAGCAGACCAGCGAATCGGAAGAGAGGAATGAAGGAGGAGAGGAGGAGAGATGCGTGTGGATGAATGAAGGAAGAATTGTCTCTGAGCCGTGTGACACTCCGTCAGGATGAGTACTGAAGATTAGACAGAGAGGGGGGGTGGGGTCAGAGGGTGGGGGTGCAATTAAAGAGTGCCCAGAGCAACGATGGCCCAGACAGAGTGCACTCAGTGTCCCTAATTAAATCCTGTATCAGACACCTGCCCTTTCACCCCCCCGCCTCCTCTTCATCACACGAGGCAGGCCACGAGAAGCACTCCTCAGCCCGGTTTTATTGCCGCACCGCGGCCATTTTCAAGACATGTCATTTTATAGACACTCTGGCCCGATTTTGCCAGAAATGGGATTCGAGGGTCACGAGGCTGAAGATTACAGCCCCAACATACATCGTCCTAAGCAATCACACACACACTCCACACCCGCGCACACACTCCACGCCAGATTAAAGGTAGTGAACATAAGTCAGTCAGTCTTTCCTACTCTTGGGAAATCGAGGGGAAGTTGTACTTTAAATCCAATTATTCACACATTAGGACAAAGGAACTAATGACACAAAAATGCAACTAATTTACAGAACTGATAATACACCTGAGAGATACGGCCAAGTTAGCAAGCAAGAATGACTGTGGGGAGATGTTCATATCCTCAGTGCACATGCAATGAAGGTTTCATCCGCAGTACTTTGCATGTTGCAGAGAACACATTCAGGAACTTAAGAAATAACCTGCAATTCATGCCCTCCTTAACATCTACGGGGATTTACATCTGGTTCAAGTTTATTCTGAGGTCGATGCAAACTACTACCTTGATCACTTCAGATTTAAATCTGATATGAATGGCAATGAAAACAATACCATTGCTGAGAAGATGCATTTTGCCCAAAATACAGTGGAATGACTCGAAAATAGTCTCCGTGTGGACTGAGACGACGGCAGTATAAAACCGCAGAAGAAGACTGCTGCGCCACAGTCAGCTGTGACACCTTATACCATCAGTGCTAAAGGAGGCCGAAGCGTTTGACCAGTCATTCGCTCTGCGCGAGCCGCAAAATGTGGCTTCTGCATGAGAAAACAGAAGGGGAACCAGGAGAGGCAGAGAGAAAGAGAGTGAGAGAGAAACAGGCTGCAGAACAGAGAAAGAGAGAGAGAGAGAGAGAGAGAGAGAGAGAGAGAGAGAGTCATGATTGGGATAAGAGTAGTAACAAAGCTGAAGTAAATTTAAAAAAGGGAAAAAAAAGAGCAGGTAATGGATATTGGTTTGAAATCACCACCCTCGTTTTCATTGGATGGAGGCAGTTTTCACTAATGAAGCCTGACATCCCATTTCAGTGTGGCTTCATGGCCACAGCAATCCACCCCCCACCTGTCAGGTCTCCCACCTTCCTGTAAACCAGGAGCCGCGGAAAAGTTACAGCCCCAGAAAGTGTAACTACCGCCCATTTTCTGCTTATTTAACACCCAATCTCACTTCAAAGTCAGTAATGGCGAAATGGCTTTCCTCAGATCGAACACTCCGGTCTCCCACTCCTCTCCAGAGCTACGCAATTAGTCGACAGCCCCTCGAGCCCCGAACTGTCAGCCACTCCGACTAACATGCAATCCAACACGAACGACTGCACTGGGAAACAAGCCGACACATGCAGCTTATTTGACCGGAAATGAGCCTCAAAGTGTGTCAATTAGACAGCGAGCAATTAATGTTTCACCAGGTGATACCTAGTGAGATGCTGTGTGTATAATCTATGTGTATAATTATGTAATCATATGGGAATAAATGAA
The DNA here is from genome assembly GCA_029721435.1 of Gymnothorax reevesii. NCBI lineage: Eukaryota > Metazoa > Chordata > Actinopteri > Anguilliformes > Muraenidae > Gymnothorax > Gymnothorax reevesii. The sequence goes on from CM056588.1 coordinate 34,029,593, forward strand.
TGAAGAGATGTCTTTTCGCATTGCAAGTACAAGTATCTCATCACTTGGTGATCTACTCGGTTCCCTGTAGCAAAGACCAGCCACTGATTTCTCTCAAAAACATTAATGATGCAGAAATCTATACCATAATGGATATTTGATAAAAACAATTGTTTTTAATAATGATAATCATATCCAAATATTTGTATCATCAATTACATTTATTACATCAAAAAATTAAGACAATATTTGATGCTGGGGTTCAGGAGGACATATGTCAATACACACTGACAAAACAAGGAAAATTCTAAAATGTGCTAAGGTGCATTTTTATTTTATATTTATTTATTTATTTATTATTATTCATAATTGTACTTGTTCCAGGAGAAAGTAGAATATTAGAGGCCCTGTGTCAAGGGGAATTTTTACCAGCTACTTGCTCTAGCATTGCGACATGTAACAGAAAACAAATATCTGAAATATCAACAGAAATATCAACAAATATCTGCCCAGGTCAGCTGTCCGTGCAAAAATTCAACATGAATTATAACTGTTGGTGATGCCTGCATCCCAAGCAGAGGGAAGCATTTTATTATTGATTAAAAATAAAGAATCAATGCACAGACTTCTGGGAGACAGACGCTGAGCTACACTGCTTGACTTCGCCAAAGGAGGCACAACACTATTGCTGGAGAGATTCTCTCTCGTAGGTTTTCACTGCAACCCCAACAAAGCACAGCTCATCCAACAGCCAGAGCAGGGCTGCCAAACCCTGCGCCCGGAGTTCATCCACCCTGTAAGCCCACACTCCAACCCTAACAAAACACACCTCAATCAAAAGCTAGAGATCTCAGAGCTGCAAATTAGTTGAAATTAGGGTTGCAGTGAAACCCTACAGAATCTCAGATCTCCAGGAAGAGGGTTGGACAGATCTGCACCGTAGTGTCGCCCGAAACGAGAACTGAAGAGTTCAACTCCGTGGCTAAATATGGATAAATCTCTCCTGCATCAAACACCATATCATAAACGAACAAGAGCCATCAGGAGATGGCATATCCCACCGGCCCCACAAATTAAAAGAATGAAAATGCCACCTGCTCCAGAAACAAACCATACCTCCTAAAATTCCACGTTCAAAATATTTCCATGGAAACCAGAAAAAATATTAAATTCATCAATTTCGGATTAGCAAAAGGTACCACTTCAGGTCATGATTAATGAGCCCACCAAGTTTTGTTCAAAAAATATTGAACGGTTTTCAAGTTATCCTCCATTAAAGAAATGGTCACAGATGGACGGACAACCACACTCATGACTATATCCCCCTGCATCAAATGATAATCGTCAGTATTTAATAACTACACAGTCCAAGAAGGGATGCAGGCACAAGGCAAAATCATTGAGCATGTTTGAACCATTCACTGTAACCAAATGACTGATCTCTCAAACACATGAACATAGGGTCATAAAAGCTATGTGACACTTTCAGTGAAAACAGGACCAGAGATAAAACATCTCCCCTTCCAATGCTTCTCTTCCTGTTCTCTGGCATTCAGAGCGAGGCCTTGAAATACCCAATATGTACAATAATATGGAGTATAATATTGCTTCCAGGGAACCAGATTTGTTCCAGAAAATTGTGCTACCAGACTATAAATGTCATCTTTTACCCAACATGATATGAATTACTATTCCCACCATGTGAGCCCAATCTACTTAAGCTGAACTATCATTCCTTAACTTCAGATTCCCCCTGACCTCCGGGGAGGCTGTTTGACATCTTGTCTTTCGGTGGAGTACCTGGGAGATGATTCTTCAAACCAGGTTTCAAGCACAAAAATTCTATTTAACAGGGGAGAAGGAAGGCACATTCACTCAATTCTGTACTGACATCATCGCTGGATCTATCCACCTGAGATGCATCAGAAATACTTTCTAACAAAGGTCTCCTATCTGTGCAGTTACTTCTGCTAGTTAGACAGTTCTCCCAGTCACAGGGTGCAAAGGAACAGTAGGCTTTGGAAGTCTTATGAATTTTTTGTTCAAAAATCCAAGTCAGCTTCATAAAACTTTACCGCTTCCAATTACCAGTTGCCATTTTTATGTAAAGATTTAAGCTAGAAAATTCTCCACGCGTGAACGCTCACAACCTGAAGATAAAGCAATTGAGCTGAAGCAGAGCGGGGCAATAAGTGAAAAATGTGTCGAAACCGACTGTATAAGTCTAAACAGACCTAACTCAGCACGTCAGTACTTTAATAATGTTCAATGAATGTGCATTAGCAAGTCATTCTGTGTTTAATGTTGTTCTTAAATTATTTTTAATACTCACAACATGTGCAATATTTATTTATAAAAAACTTTTAGCTTAGCACATTTAATGCACCCTCTAAAAGATCAAAATAGACTTCTGAGCCGTGCATTAATCCCAAAATTAATGTGAAAGGTTAAAAAAAAATAATTTGAGATAACATTGAGAAATAACCCTGATATTGATTTGAGATCATATCGCCCAGCTCAGAAAGAGGACAATAACTTAAACTGGACTGTCAGTCGCCCGCAACTCGACGTGTATCCCTGGATGCCCGACGTCCAAAAACGCCAATCACTCCCAAAAATCAATAGGCATCATCACCTTGCCACATGCAAGGTGCACACCTTCAAGCTATTAAGAATTGTGACCTATGGTGCGCTAGCAAAATATCTCTACAGATGCGGGAGTGGGGGCATCCGAAGAATGGGGGGGGATCCGAAGTATCCCCAAATCATCATCCGGACAAACAATAAAAGCCACAAAAAAGAAGCATTCACACAGTTCACACAAAGGCTATGAACATCCGCATAGGTGGCAAAGCCCGAGCAGTAACTCTCCATTTAAAATAGTGTGAGAAGTCTGCCTCTCTAATCGTCACTGAAGAGCCTGCAAGTGTATTCATTCGTGAACCGTTCCCCAAGACTCACCTCGCCTTTGTCAATCAAAGAGGAGCCTTAGAGGCCAGGGCTCTGTTAGTTGATCTGCATGAGATAAACAGCAGGCCACTGATGGGCAGAGCAGACAGAAATTTGCCTGAACAAAGACCTGAAACCTTAATAAAGGTCCCAGACATCTAATAACCCACAGGCTCTCTCAGGAGTCAGACTCCACCGAAGCTGCCTGTCCTGCTGCTCAGATTCAGCCAGGAACTAATACACACTTTATTCCTCCCTGAAGAGAAGAGTGGAGCTTTCAGAGCACAAAACCCGTCTGCACACACTGCAGGCGAGCCCAAACACAGGCGTGTGTCTGTGCGTATGTGTGTGTGTGTGTGTATGGGGGGGGTTATAATCGATTTCCACCGACATTTCACTGTCACTCTCTCTCCCTCTGTAACATCTCATAAAATGCTTCCAATTCATTCCTCTAGCCCAGTTTGGATTATAAACCACACTCCTAGGTTCAATTAGACTGCTACACTGAGCCACGTTTGTTACACCTGTATTGTCTCTGCTATTATCCATGTACTGTGATATGAAACGCAAAGTAATACACTGGAAATTGAAAGATGGATAGCATGAAAGTGAAAACCAATCAGATTAGATGCCTAGCAGAAGAGTCCAACCGGAGGCCATTGGACTGAATGCGATTCGTTCGTGAGAGCATGCAGCCGTTTTGAAGGTTGCCATCTTCGCTTCAGCGCAGGTTTTGCCATCGTTAGTTACTGGAAACACAGAAGATTCATCACAAAACTGATCTGCCCCAGAACTTGCTGCTGGATGTTGTCCCCTGTATTTTTGATGCTTCCGCATGAGCCTCGCGGTCTTCGTGATCGAGAGTGCTGGCAAACATGGTGCAGAATGTTCCGTACTGGCAGTAAAATAATAATCGACAGTATTTGGCCGCACACAACATAAATTTAGGCAAAGTGCTGTTTTGAACATTTTTAGTCACATTACAATTCATTGTTACTTCTGATGGCAGGCGGGAGCATTGCTTCTTTGTTAGGGATTATACCTTCTCACCAACAGGGGGCTGCCAGGCGCATGTGTGTACAGGGAGACTGAAGTAGCCAGCAAACATGCGTCAGTAGTCACTAAAGGCAATAATTGCCGAGTTCACAACGCATGGCATCAGTGCTTTTGACCGCGCACCACAGGCACTCCAACATTCGAGAATAAACACTGCTAAAAGACCAGCTGGGAGCCTGTTCTCAGGCTAAGACTGAGGCTGCGTTTGAATAGTCAAAAAATTATGTCCTAGCATCTCATTCCTCACTACTATTCTTTAGCCTCGATGGAAAATGTTATGAGGTTAAAGAAAGGTGTTTTACAGAATTAATAATGTCTTTGGAAGCCAGCTGCACTGTTGAGAGAATCTGAATGCACTTACACAGGGCGACGTGATCATGCATCTGGAGCCAGTCATGTTTGTTTCTGTTAGTGGCCGGATTTGTGATCGTCGCTCTAAATATTGCTGCCGCACGGAATTGTGGAATTGCATCTTCTTTCTTTTCAAAAAGGATGGATCTGTATACCCTATGTAAAACAAGGAAAATTAGGAAGCACTAAGACACATTTCCTTAACATTTAAAGAATTCAAATGCACTTATGGCCGCCAAGTAATCATTTCTGGATCATTTTTTAGGAGTCAGGAACTTTCCTGGGCAAAAAAGACTATTCGGATGCAGCCTGGGAGTCTGTTGAAAACCTGTGATGTCACTATTAGAGCGATGTCCCTTCCAGTCCCAACTACTACAAATCATCATCAGCTGGGCAAAGCTACCATCTATTTCCTCCCAAAACAAAACAAGCTCAAGCGAGAGTAAAATACAGCCAAGCCCAACACAAAGTCAGATTATGCACATCAGCCCGGGATTAATTCATGCAGTTTTACAGGCACAACCATGAAAATATAACATCCTAAGACTGTGCATAATGCTAAGGTTTCCCTCAGTGGCCACGCAACAGGATATTTGAAGTGAGGACACGGAGGAGACTAAACTCATTTTGAAAAAGGAAGGGGTGAAAACCTCTGTTACTGAGGGCATCTGGGAACTGAATGGGAGCAGGTGCCGGGCCCCTGCTCCTCAAATGATAAATAAAATATCAAAGGATCGAAATATCAAAACAAACCCACTCGAGCTGCAGCAGACGGCGCATGGGTACGGCGAGGCGGGCAGAGCCCAGGAGGAAGGCTGTTGGTCAGGAAGACCTGCGCTCCCGTTTGAAGCCAGATGGCAGAGCGCTATGCGGCTAATGATGCTTCAGCATACGCAACAAACCCCACTCCCTCCCCACCCCGCGTTCGGAGCGGACCGACGAAACGAGGCAAAAGGTGCTCTCCCCAATCTCACCTCATTTTCCGCCTCTTTATCCATGACCGATGTATTTAAACCACCGCTCCTTCGTCAGACGCTCCGGTTAAATTACTCCTGACTGGAAATTTGCAGGAGTGATATTAAATATGCTTCAGGCCAGGCTGCCCCAAAGAGAATGCAGAACATCAAAAGGTCGAGAGCACTTCAAAAACAAAAACTAAAGACGACAGTCCACCTCAGGGGAAGGGGCTGCAGATCCCAGCTCGCTGGGATCTCATGTTTAATGTGCAGATTTCACATCCCTGCCCCAGCTGTAATGGAGTGCAGAACTGCAGCAGACACACACCTCAGGACGACAGGAGTATGCGTTGGTAGTGATCTCAAGGCCTACTAATTACTCACATCAGACCCCATTTCCACAAAACAGATCTACCTGCACGCAAACCAATTACAGCAAGCTTGCCCTAGTATAAAATTTAAAAAAAACTCTGATATCCGAACACTGCGTCTCAAGGTCTAAGGAGACTCAATCCTGCCGTTTGCTGCCTATATGAAGCGCATTTAGCATGTTTAAAAGAGAGCAGGTCCACTCATGGCGGAAATTCAGCTGGAAACGTTCATCCACGTTTCGTAAATGGATGTGACAGGAGTCATTAAGCTATAAATGGCTGGTCTTTCATTCGTCAGGAGAACAGGGTAAGAGTATGGATGGTGTTGAGAGGCCTCAGTATAAGCCTATTATCCTCTAAGCCTGACTCTTGATCCAGGGCCTCCTCAAAAGCATGAGGCGATTCACGCTCTGAAGCAGGGCCAGTGCAGAAAAGAACGATAAAATGGCAAAATAAGAGATTTACTTCCAATCTTAAAACAAACAGATAATATTTTCAGATTAGGAAAAAAATGCATTGGGTAATTCATCATAAATATGCTGAATGTTATCACCTTATTTGCATTTGGTTGGAAATTTCTTAAAACCATGAAACACAGACAAAAAGCATTTGAAAAATTATATTTCCAAAAAAAGCACATTGTAGTCAATATTTACTGAACAAAAATGTAAACGCAACAGTTTAGTCATTTCAATATTATACATAATTACTTCTCAGGTTGACTAAGTTGGGTTTATGTGACCAGGGATGTGTGCCACTGGTCTGTGTGCATTTCAGTCACCTTCTCCACATCAGTGTTAAGTTCATGCCCTTTGTCAAAATTGGCCTGTCAGACAGGTGGGGCCTTATCCAGAGCTACTGAAATCAGTTACAGTCAGCCCAGGCACATCCTGTACTCTGGTCAATAAAAGGCCACCTCAAAAGTCCCAGTTCTGCCATCGTTCAAAATGCCATAAATAACTCGAGCCATCAGGGAGCGTGCCATTGGCATCCTCAATTCAGGAATGTTTTTCAGGGAAGTTGAATGGGCTCTAAATGTCCATGTTTCAACACTAAGTCGCATAAAACACCTTTTTGAATGAATGAGGCAAGACAGCAGACCGCCCGCTTGCATGACGACCATATGTGATGACCTCCACCCAAGACCGCCATATCTGGACTCTTTATCTCTGTGATCGTCTGAGAACAGTAACTGCCACTGCAGATGAGACAGCTGGTCCCCACCATCACCCCATTTTTGCTGAAACCCTGAAAAATAATCTCCAGGAAGTCCATATCTTTACATCTTTTGCCCTTTGTGGATTGGGCCTCTCCTCAGCTCGATGAAAAAATTGGTTCGACTGAGTGAATAGACACATTTGATGGCCAATGGCACAATGGAGGACTGCTTTCTTTACAGACAAGTCACGTTTCCAACTTCACAGAGCGGATGGACGGAGGATCGTCATGCTGACATCATTGTGGCGCACAAGGTGGCACATGGTGGTGGAGTGCTGGTTTGGGTGGGAATATTCCAAGGACATTGCACCAAACTGCAGTTGATGAATAGCAACTTGAATGCAGTGTGATTTCACGATGAGATGTTGCTGCCTATCGTCCTACCATTCGTCCATCAAAACAATAGTCATCCAGCATGACCATGCCAGACCCACGTCACCCGTGTATGCACAGCATTCCTTGAGCCTGAAAACATTTGTGAGCTTGAATGGTCGGCTTATTCCTCAGATTTGTCCCCCTTCCAGCATCTTTAGGATGTCCACAAGCAACGAGTTCGTCATTGGTTCCCATTTTCACCAAATAGCTGCCAACTCCACGCAGCTCTTGAAGAGCAGTGGGAACATGTCCTCCAAGTCACCATTAACCATTTGTTACAGTCCTCACAGCAGAGATGTGTAGCAATGCAGCTGGCCAAAGGCGGACATACCCAATATTGATTTGTGAAATTTGGACAATAGACCCCATCCCCTTAATCATCATGTCATCGCAAGATTCTTGTTTGCCTTTTTAAACCATTGATTGAAATGTATTGCAATAAGGTCATACAATCTGTCTACACTCAATGAAAGTACAGTGAGCTTCTGAACATGGTCATATTTCTAACAATAAGAAGTGTTGCGTTTATGTTTTTGTTTAGTGCAGATATTTCAGCCAAATGGCTCCAGTGGTAGTGACAGGAGCGATATTTGTGGGAAATGACCAAGTTTGTCAAATGTTCGGTTCATATTGTCCCAAGCAGAAAGGCAACACCAGCTCAATGTACACTGAAGGTTCAAAAATGATCTTAATTTATCAAACTTTAAAGATCAATAGTAACAGAATGTACTGCATTTAAATAAATTAAAAAATTCCATCTCTTGAAAAATGCCTAAGAACACTTCCCAGAACAGCTTCGCCTCCATGAAATGCTCACCAAGAAAATCAGATTAAGTCCGATAAACTCCTTACTTCCCATTAACAATTAATGTAATTAATTCACTTTTTCCCTGTGAGACTTTTCTCTTGATGATCTTCTTCTGCATTTGGATGTGGTTCACCACAGCTGCTATCGATAGTGTTGAATGCAACCATTGTCGTTGTAACGTTGTGCATTTGTTTTACTTTTCATGTTGGTTTCGTAAGTATATGATAATGAAACCACCAACTTTTAATTCTGCCACGTGCCCTACGGACAGTTCATAGACTGCAAGAGTTTTCATTTCATTAACTTTTAATTCGGCTCTCGCAAAGTAGTCCAACAAGGAACAAAAGCGATGGTCAGATTATAAGGGCACATCGCAGTGCTGAAGAAAATTTATCTTCCTTTCCTTGATTTCTGTCCCATCTATACGCGTGAGAGGAGGAGACCAGTGGAAGAAAGAAAGGAACATTTAAGTGTTGGGATGCTGCCTGCCGAGGTCCACATCGAGAGGAGGATTAGAGAAGCCATCCCGCACATTCAGTCCCAGAGAAACACTCATGTTTTGCTTTGAATGCCACAATATGCTCCGCAATGCAGCTGAATTCCCATCCAAGTTTCACACAGGCATTTTTAACTGAAGCGCCGCACAGACCTTCCATGGGTGCTGACACAGGAGAACTCTGGGAACACCAAAATGTGAGATATCTTGAATACTTCAAATCAAAACTATATCAAAGCGCTAAAGGAACAGTATTAGTAATGTCGCCCAACTACGTCTGGCAACATGAAGACTCCAAGTTACTGGACAGCACTGGGGAACGTAACGGCTGCCAGTCACCTGACCACTTGAGGAACGTAAAGGCTCCCAGTCAGTGGACTACATAAAGGCTCTATTCAACATAAGGACTACAAATTTCAGATTCATTCATTACAAATTCATTTTCCTCAGAATGTGGAAAGTGGTAACCAGTTCCTAGAGGTCCACAGCCCAGTGGTTTTATATTCCAGCCCTAAAAGAAACAACTCATCAACAACAGCCACATTGTCATGCGACTAATCAGTTGTCAGACGGAGAAAATAAGGTTTGAAAACAAAACCAGCAGGGAGGTAGATCTGTGGGAACAGCTACTGCCCCTTTATGGATCATAGCAGCATTCATACAGATGAGAATCAGAGTGAAACCCTCTCAGGAGCATTTTTGTTTCACCCCGCTACAGAGGAGTACAAGTTTAAAATGGTCTAAATTCACCATGACCTCTAGAAGGAGGGACAGAAGCCCATCGGAGTTGACCCACAACAGAGCACTCCTGGATCCGCCGAACAGAAGAATAAACCACAGTCCTGTCGGCCACATGGGGCCTGGCGGTAATTATCAGCATCTGCTCCCTTCGCGCCCCCGCGCTTCCAGTCCGCACTCCGCATACTTCAGAAATTCAGTAGCTTCCTCGGCATACATTTGTAAACGTTGACGGTGGAATGGGTCCATGTTTACTTTAAACCCCAGGCCGTCCACAGGCCAGCTTTAATTACCTACAGCTGCGCTCTTCCCGAAAGCTTTCCTTGGCCCATCTCTTCAAACACAGAGCCCCGTTTCAACGTCAATTACAGATCCCCAGCAGACTAAATAAAAAGGGAGATTGTTATTGCAAGCAACATGGACTACAGTAATAATGACATTAGGAGTTTATTTTACATGATAACCATCAATTATCTTGGCACAACTCCAAAGCTGGAAGGTGGACTGAAGGTCAATACGCTGTTTGGATGGCGCAGTCTCCTCCGAAATACCTGCAGGCTCAATGTTAAATGAAATTTCTCAAAACGATTCGAAATTCTTCCTGTTATCTCTAATCATGTGAGTAGTTTTTCCAAAACATCTGGAATTATAACGGGCGATGGGAATCGCAGGAGTTATTTAGCATAAGTACGCATGCTAATGTAAAAAAATGTGCTGACGAAAACAAAAAAAAAGTTACTCTGCATAAATATTTTATATGTTTGAGATTAAGATTTTCGGAAATAAAGGGAAAAAAGATTTTAAGCTTCACTATCGGGCTAAAGCACAATCAAGAATACTGTACTTATAATAAAGGGTCAAATTAACATTGGGCAGGGAGTTTGCAATACATCCATCCATTATCAGGGTCATGAGGGTGCTGGAGCCTATTTTATGGGTGAAAGGCAGGAACACACCCAAAACAGCTCGTTAATCCATCGCTAGGCTCGTACGCCATTCACTCACACACTCATATCCCCAGGCAAGAGCGCCCAATTAATGTAGGATGCATGTGTTTTTACTGTGGGAGGAAACCCCAATGAAACCAACACAAGTATGGGCAGAGCATGCAAAGGCCCCAAGCTGGATTCAAACCCATGACCTTCTTGCTGTGAAGGAACCTACCATGTACCTACCGTGCACCCACCCCACCACTCCAGTTTGGAATATGGTCTCTTGAAACCCCAGGTTTAACAAGAGTGTTTGAGTTGCATGAAATAACTAATAACGAATGTGAGTTGCATGAAATAACTAATAACAAATGTTTAACTGACAAGTGTTGGTAATGCCAGTGTCTGGTTACAGTGAATGAAGTTTTACACTTTTCTACACCCTTAATGAGTGGCCAGAAAACCGAAGTTAATTTTTTTAATTAGTTTTACCCGTACGCTGCAAGTATTCAACTTTGAAAGATTTTGCATATGAAACGGTTTTGTTTTACTTCTCTGGCAGAGGTTGAACAAACATAATAAAGGCAGTTAAGGCAGTGAATATTTGAAAACGGATTTATTCATGACCCGTTATCCGTCTAACATCTTACTCGCGCCCACATATAAGCCATTAAGGTCATGCGACTACATTGTCTGCAGTCGAGAAATAGCTGTCGGAACGTTAGGAGGTAATGTTCGCAGACAAGCGCTATTACACATGATCCCATTTCAGTGCCCTTATTCATGAATCTTTTAACAAAGCCAAAAATATGAATCTGAAAATAACAACCTCGTCCCTTTGAAGCATGCATAATCATAAGCAAAATACCAGAATTTCAGAGTCAGATGAGACAAAACTGTTTAAAGATAGAATATTAATATTAATGCACCAGGCACATCAAATACACACTTTCAGTCTGAAACTGTTAAAAGCCTACTGTGTCATGACAGTTCACCCTGATCAAGACCAGCTGCGCTTTAACTTATTCTGCTCAGCGCAGCAAATAGTCTAAAGTTTTTTTTCTGCTGAGTCAAAATATTTACGACAATATAGTGCATCACCCCAAGCTAAATTGATAACAGCATGCAAGGCCTCATGAACTCACTCACCCGAGACGTAACACAGATTTTATTTATTTATTTTTTTGAATACTCAAGTTCACTGGACAAGGTAAAGATTTAACCCAATTTGACACGGAAAGCATTTCATTAAAAAAAATTAATTAAGAAAGAAAAAACAACCAACTAGCTCTCAGCAAGTAAGAGCAAGACAGGGTCGACTGATAACCAACCTGGCCCATGACCTTGATATTCACAATTTTCCCTTATAATTGGTGCCTTATTTGGCCAACGGTGACTGCTGAACAAATAAACAAACAAATAAAAATAAACACTGCCTTCCGCTCTCCTACGGCTTTCTTCCTGCTCACAGTTACGTCTTTGGAGAAAAGTCAAAAGAAGGCTAGATAGCCGACTAACTGAACATGCTATAGATGTACATGGAAAAGGATTAGAACGCAGAAAAAGCAGAGATAATGGGAGAGGAGATGGGTTTGAAATAAAAATGCACACTTCGCAATAAATATCACAATGCTTTTGATGAATTTCAAGTAGGAAGCAGCTGATCTTAGGCAACTGCAAGGAAAATGCCTGAACTTGCAATTTTTGCAATGCAGCTGACCTTCTAGCACAAAATAAGACACTGAGCCATTTTCCAGGATCCTTCTGCAATACAGGTCCAAAGTATAAGGACTTTTATGCAGAAGTGGGAGAAAAAAGAATGACATTTTATTCAATCTCATTTCTATCCACCAAGTCATAATGACTTTCGTAACAATGAATATTTACGCACTCGTGCTAGTTTATTGTAGATGTTGTAGCTGATGACATTAAACTAAAATGATGAAAGCTGGTCATCGTTAGGTGGCTGAGGCACAGGTAAACGTCCCCGAAATTTAAGATGTCCCCTCCCTTGAGAATGAATTCCATTGCCTATAGTGAGGCATTACGACATGCTTGACCTGTGGTTGTGTACTGCTTGTGTGGCAAGAATGCTAAGCAACCTCTTATAAAACTTTTAAAAAAAGTGATCTCTATAACCAAAAAGGGGATCCATCAGCAGATCTACAGGTGTTCTATCGATTTTCTTGTCTCAGGGAGTGAATTTTAGGCAAGACATTAAAACAAACATGTGATGCACTACCGTGAAAAAAACTGTGTGGCTTTTAGCCAGAAAGATACCAACCTGCACCAACAACCAAAAAGTGTTAAAGGCACATCTTTCTTCAAGAGTGCGCATCTTTTTTCAAGGCAACTAGAAGTGTGAAATCTCCTCATTTTGCTAATAAATCGCGATGAGGATTAAAATGGTCAACTGGTAAGACCAATAAGACTTTGGAAGAAACTGAACCATTCTCTACGAGGTATTAGCTCCCATAACCCCTCCATATTCCAGCAGTAGGCTGTGATGCAGAAAGCACAGCTGTTCCGGTTTCTCTCAAAGAGTTGGGACTTGACTGAACACACACTCACATGAAACGCAGGATGGTGGGTCGCAGAGAAATTTTTGGGTTAGAGAGGCGTCCCACATTGCATCATTAGATTCAACATTTCAAGGCATTTCTCGAAATTTGTGGGTTGCAGTTTGAGCCGTTATCAACAGACAAACATTCAGCTTTACCTTTCATAGAGCCCCTCTAACTGATGGCACCCAGAGCCAATGATTTTCACTGCAAGTGTACTGTTTATCAGCCCAAAAAACAGATCAGTCCCCTATAATCAGCATATTACCTCTGATGTACAGTTTTAATTGCAGCTGTGCACTGTGGGTGTTTGACGGGACAGAGAGCCCACACGAAACCCCTAACTCACCAGTCTGAACCTCACCCAACAGCACCACCACCCCACACTAAACCATAAAGATATTCAGCAGGAATCCAGAAGATATAATTGACATGGAGCAAAACAGACCAGCACGCAGGGGCCCAGCACATGAGCGCAGGATCCCACCCATTTTACAGCCTCTAAACTAATCCAAACAAGACCCTGCCTACAGACCAGGCACAGGAACCACTCCAGAAAGCGACCCCGAATTCTCACCCCTCTTTCATCTCCACACACGAGGCGCCCCCCGACAATCATTTCCATGATACTTCAAATGAGTAGTCAGACATTTTCGTTTCATGGAGAAAACCCCAATAGACACTGTCTCGCTGATGGAGTCTTATCGACTTTGCATTAAGCGCATATTTCCAGGCCTGGGCTGCAGTGAGGTGGTGACGGGTTTCGTCGCGTGTTCGTACTGCAGACAAAAAAAAAAAAAAACTCAACCCCTCATACAATCAACTGAGACATAGCTCATTACATCAATGTCCACAGTATAGAGGGCCCCGCACATTTATTAGAAGCTTAATTCCCACCACACAAACTAGTGGTATAATGCTCCACCATGTCACATGATCCCTGTCCCACAGACCTCGAGAGCAAGTCTGTGATCAACTCAGTCTCCCTTCCAAATTTTCCTCAAATTTAATCGAATTGGCAAAAAGTGAACAAAAAGAGAAGTGAATGACTTTTAATCATGGTAGAACATGCCGGAATACGCACACAAATCCCTGCGCCTCGGAGCTAAAGCTGCGCTTCAGCATCATATCAACCTCTCCTGTGAGGATTAAGTTAAGAACACATGGCGGAGTTCCAAATCTCCGAACAATATAGTGAGGAGGCAGTCTAATGAACTACTGTACCGGAGCCCCAGATGAGTATATTAATAAACACAAAGGACTCCAAAGCCTGGGACAACAGTGTGAAATGTCAAGTATGCATTAGAAGAAAACAAGCTTCTGCTGGCATCATTATGCCCAGCTAAAACGGCTCAGGGGGTTCGTGTCGGGGGGGGGGGGGGGGGGGATCAGCTAGCAAAATGGCTGTAGAGCCACTGCACCACTCAACAACTACCAGAACAGTAAACAAAATGGCCGCTTATGGAACAAGGAGCAAAAATCTCATTCTCATTAGAGGAGAACAAATGGTTCCATAAAACATTTTCTTGGCCTCTGGCAGTACCATCAGTCTCCAAATTCGCCACAGGGCATCACCATTTAATGTCTTCACAAGAGAAACCAGCCAAGCCCTCCCTGCCCATTAATTAATTCATTAATTGTCTATCAGGGTCACCCAATTCTATTCCTTGGGAACTCCTGTCCTGTAGGCTGTCATTTAAGGGCTGCCGAATCTCATCTATCATGGTTGGGCAAAAGTGCTCCATTTTTTCAGCCGCGCATTGAGGCTGAGCTGAAGTTTGAATCCTTTTCACGGAGACGTAAGTTTTTCAAACAAGACATGTAAGTTATACCCAAAGAGAATCCGATTATATTATTCATATCACAATCCCCAACAAGAACAAAGTACTCAGACCCTCCACCATGGGACGGTTGAGCTTCCAAAACAAAATTCAGGAAACAGAAGGAAGAATTTTTGAAAAATTGGAGCACAGACAGAGGAGTGAAAAACACATCGATGCAAAATGATGCAGCGATTAATTAAATTCAGTTGGAAAATATTTAATGGTTTTAGAGATCTGGCCAGGAAGCGAAATACGACGAAGGGACGGGCGGAAGTATTAAAAGGAACATCTACAAAATAAGATGTTTCTACATATAAGATTTCATGGAAGAGTATTATACGGTTTAAAAGTTCTGGCCAGGAAAAGAAGCGACAGATGAACAGACACGCAGACGGACAACACTCATTCCCATATCCGCCTCTCACTTCCTGTTGGGGATAACTAAACCATTTTGGGAAAAGGTTTTGAACTGTAATTAAGTTCTTCCCCTCTCCTTGAGCTCAGGTCATGAATTAGACCAAAGAAGAGGAGTCATGACGCGCAGAATGCCTGTCAAAGACAGAGACTCTCGTTACTTCATTACTTTGAGAGACAGAATCGGACACCTAATCTCTGACGCCTAAGCGTAATCTCTGTTACGCTTCGAGGGCTGCCCAAATCTGACTCACAAATCCAAAAAACCAGCGCCGATTCCCTCTCCTTCTGAACAGTTATTGCCAATGATTGGCCAGACTGTCATCAAATCTGACTTCCAGGTAAAGAGAGGGTGGAAAACCAGCAGTTCTCAGCACTGGAGGAGTCCTTCGAATTTCCAGGCCTCACTATAGCTCACTATAGGTCTCTGAGTGATGACCTCATTTTATGTGACTAACGACACTCAAGCTCCTTTTAGGAGGTTTCAGTTCGAAACAAATAATATTATCCATTAATAGGTAATAAAATTGCAATATCCTGTGCAACTAACTAAATGTTGTTTAGCCCCAGGTTGCAGACAGCAGAACGGAAGACAATTTCTTTTGCTAGATTAACTCGTCCCATTGAAAGCGCAAATGTACGAAACGATTAAATGAAAGCTCTGCAACTTTACAGGGAGAGCCGCGTGAACATAGCCCAGAGAAGGTACCACCCAGGACCCAGCGTAACCCCACACAGCGAAAACTTCATCTGCTCCTCAGCCGACCGCTCGGAGATAAACGCCCCGCACCCAAACAAGAGCAAGCGAAACGAGGGTAGAGGATATAAATATCGCCCACGGGGCTCCCTCCTTTCCATTCTGCCCATTTTGAGCGGGCGAATGGCTTCTTTTTTATTAATTTTATTTAATTATCCCGTGAAGCCCCGTCTCATTCCGCCGGTGCTTCTGGTGCCCCACTCCCACAGTGTAAGCCGTGTAATTTAATAAAGCCCAATAACGAGGCGATTTGATTAAAAAATTAAGCAGCCACCATCCCTCCCCTTCGGGATGGGAGCCAATATTTCACATTATGAATGTCGCAAGCTTTATCGAACAGAAATTACCACCGTAGGGCAAATGAATGCATTCTACGAGATTATAAGACGGCAGGATCCTCACTGGAGAGAGAGGTATATTCTTCATCAGCGTAGAGGACATGGCAGCAGGAGTCTGTCTGTCAAATGTCAGGTGTGTTTTCAACTCGTCCTCCAGTCATCCCACAATTCAGCATTTGCATGCCTCCTTCCCAGAATACTGTCATTAAATTTTAAAAAAAAACAGTCGACAATGAAGGAAGAAATCTGACTGTTCCCATCTAGGTGGCATTGAGAATTTTCTTCTCGAAGCATCAAAGACTGAATTATGACATGCACATGCATTTCCACTTGAGAGGGCACAAGACGTTAACCTCTCAACCTCTTATTTTCGCTTAAGTTTTTTGCTTAAGTCAGTTCAAAGTCAGAGAAAGCATTTTTCACATGGCAGAACAATCACAAACATATTCTGTATCTGCAGGTTGCACTGAAGCTACATCACACTTACATTAAGAGAAATAATCGAACCCAGGACGCCATGTTTTTATGGCCACAGCATTACATCAAAAAGAAATATCTGATCTTGTACATCATTTCCGGAACATTTCCCAATAATTCACCAGAACATTGGGGATCACAGGAAACCTTAGGATTGTCACTAAAATTTAAAATAGGACTGAAATCCCGCAGGTTTTACATGTGACAGATCAATGTGGGTCTGCAGGTTTTCTGGGGTTAACCACAGCACCACAAATTCAGATAATCTCCTGACTGCAATTATTACCAGGCATATAATCAACAGTGTGTTATTTATTAATCCAAACCTATAAAAGCAGCCCATGTGTTCGCTGAAAACGCACCGACTCGCTGACGGAGAAAATGTGTCAATTCCCTCACTGCACGAGAGAAAGCCCTCCGCTGAAACACTATCTGCTACAGCGAAATGCCTTTATCCGCAATTACGGATTTAATCCCCCTCAATTAATGCAGGAAATTACAGCATGGATCTAGCCGTGGTTGTAAAGCGCGAGTTATCGATTTGGATATGAAAACGTGCCACATTCTTCAAGGTTAAGCCTGCACAATCCTCATTACAGCTCCAGTCCTTACGGGCTCCACTATATCAGGGGCGCTAGCATTCAGGACAGGGGGTGGGTTTAATGAAGGTGAATTTAATGGGATTTAATGTAGCTGGGGGGCAATATAGCAGTTGAGATGGGGGTTTAACGAAGAGCCGAGGAGCACAGGGTAGGGCAGATAGACCCACACTGCTCCACTCCTTCCTTACAATTCATTTCAAATTCTGCATGTTGAGCTGAGGCAGGCCAAAGAAGTCCTTTTGTTCCCAAACAGGGGCCCAGAGAGTCAGTGTTTACGCACTACACAAGAGTCAGGAGAGGATGGGAGGGCACAGGTGATGGAATTTCTGAAGTATTATCATCATTACATTTGATTTTGTCTGGGAGGAAACTTTATTGAGAAACCGAATAGCACTTTCCTCTGAAAGCTCATTATACGGTCTGCTCCATCTCTCTCAGCCTATTGCAGGAATCGCCGAATCCAAACCTCTGATCCAAATCCAGCCCTTATATATTTTTCTCCTTGGTAATTAACAGAGCAATCACTGCTTCTGATTGGCTAAACTGTAATCACACCTAACTAAGGTAAAAGGAGCGTGGAAAACCAGCAGGTATCGGACCTCGAGGACCATAATTTGGCGATGTCTGGCCTATTAGAAAACTGCGAAAGCACAAAACTAAAAGAATAAAAAGGTACAGGCCAGTTATTCACTATAAACTTGTGGAATATTAATTACTCTAGCATGCGCGCACACACACACCCACACACACACACACACAGCATTGACTGTATATGCATATGGACAGCATAACAGCCCCCCAGAAGTGATGTCAAAAATATCTTGATCACCATCTAGTGGCTGCAGTATAGGTTATTAAAGTGCCCTCTCCATATGAGTGGACGGGACATGGGCCACGCTAAATAATCAAGTTTATATCATGATTTTGTTCTGAAGATGGTTTCCGTCATTTTAAGATATTCTTACCACGCTGATGTATGTTCAAGTGTTAATTTTTACCCCTCGGCCGACTCTGGCCGGAAGGGTTGTCGTCACCTGCGTGTCCGTCCGTCGTCCGGCGTCCGTCCATGATTTTGTCCGTGCCAGTACTCGGCAACTAATGATCGCAGCTTCACCAAACATGGTATGGTAACTCCCTATGACCCATAGATGTGCAATGTCGGGTTTTTTTGCTGGATTTTACCTTTGACCTTAGCGCCGTGACCTTGACCCTGGAAATCTTGTCCGGGTGATATTGTCCAGGCCAGTACTCAGCAACTAATGATCACAGCTTCACCAAATTTGGTAAGATAACTTACTATGACCCATAGATGTGCAATGTCAGGTTTTTTGCTGGATTTGACTTTTGAACTTAGCACTGTGACCATGACCCTGGAAATATTGACCGGGTCAGTTCTCGGCAATTAATCCTCACAGCTTCACCAAATTTGGTTTGCTAACTCACTATGACCCATATATATGCAACATCAGGTTTTTTGCTGGATTTCAGCGTTTGACCTTAGCGCTGTGACCTTGAGTCAGAAAATCTTGTCCGGGTCAGCACTCAGCAACTACTGATCGCTGCTTCAACAAATTTGGTATGGTAACTCACTGTGGAACATGGATGTGCAGGGTCATGTTTTGCTGGATTTCACCTTTGACCTTAACGCTGAGACCTTGAGGCAGGAAATCTTGTCCGAGCCCAGCAGTATTCAGCAATGCGTTATGTTTTCTTATGATATGTTTTATTTAGCCATCAGATACTATAAAAAGGGGATGTAAAGTGGTGATTGACAGATGTGATTCACAACGCATCCAAAGGGAGGAAGTCATCTTCTAGCTCATTTCCGGGAATTCTTCAATGCTGGAATGCGACCATCGAGAAGATTAACATTACATGTGTAAATTGCTGGGTTCCAGTACAACTGAATATAACCCATGGTGATTTTCAAAGTCCAACAAAAATTGACTGTAGCATTGACTTTGCTCTGAACATGGCGTCAAGAATTGTTTGCAGCGATGCAATCACTGATAAGTAAAGCCAGTTAGCAAGCTAGTTTAGCAAGATACTATAATAGGTCATGGTTGGCTAGCTAATTAGGTGGCCAAGTTACAAAATCACAATTTACTAGATAGCCAGCAAGGTAGCCAACTAGTAAATCGGCATTCAGTAACAGGTCACCGAATTCGCTGGCAAGGCAGTTAGAACAAATGTAAAACACAATATCGAGGAATCCATTTACCCAGCCACTGTATTTAGCTACCTTTTTTAATGGTTTTTACGAGGTAATTTAACCATACTAAATGTATTAGCCACCTAGCTAGTTCATAATCAACAATTGGCGCAAATTTGTAAAGGCTGACAGGAGCAGTAGGCAACAGCATAGACATCAAACATAGCCAAACCTTTAACAAGTTTTCAGTCGTGTAAGAGCCTAACATTCCATTATGTTTCCTAAAAAGACCATGTAGAGTATTTAAGGCTAACAATTACATTTGATGCCACAGAACACAGTCCCAGTTTCTAATTTTCTGAAGCAGCCAGTGTGAGACTGCATTATAAAAAAGTTTAGGGGATGTGCTTGTGGCTGAGTAGAGCGCGGGTATAGCCAAGATCTCGAGACTTCGCTCAATCCTCCGATCACTAATGATCCGCAGACTCTCGGACCTAACGTGCAAGATGGCAGCATCCGTATGATAAATATTTTGGCTCTATTTAGTGCACTCCATTTAGTAGTGGAGATGTGTCGTCCATCTTTATATACAAATGGTAAATAGACTGCATTTATAATATGTTTTCTAGTCACATGACTTGACCCCAAAGCACTTTACATTTATGCCTCACATTCACCCTGATGGCAGAGGCATGCAAGGCACCACCCTGCACATCAGGAGCAGTGTGGGGTTCAGTGTCTTGCTCAAGGACACTTCAACATATTCTCTGGAGGAGCCGGGGATCGAACCAGGAACCTTCAGGGCTCTACCTGCTGAACCATGCCACCCCACAGTCTGTGGCATGCCCGCGCACACGGGCACACAAACATCCCCCTACGATTTATGCATTTACAGTATACGGTACAGTGAGGATAGTCATTGCATTTATTTTCAAATGCATTTCAATCAAAGCTATACAAGCTAAACTTAAAAAAATGCCCATCCTGATTGGCCAGAAAAGTGCCCTAAATGCTAAACTGCATGAAAAAGCAAGAAAACTAATGCAAATGTTTTCCATTCCATCATATTTTGCAAACTTTCATTAGAGCACAACTATATTTCACACACGATAAAACATCCCTGATCACCACCTAAGCTACATGATCACGCTTCAGCCCTTGGCCTAATAACGCGTCAGCAAACGTGGAGTTCTGGCCCGGGATTAAAACAGTCTTATTATGCTCTGTATCCACATTTAAAAACAGCGAGTGAACTTCGGGGTTATGGCAGTGAGCTTTGCACCCCTGTCACCGAGCTTCCACATGCTTGATGTGAACAGTGTGTGGTTACTGTAGACAACATTAACCAACCCACCTCCTTTACTGCCCAACAAACATACAGTGCTGTGATTAAGTATTTGCCTCCTTCCTGATTTTTTTTTTTTTTTTTGCGTATTTGTCACATTAAAATGCTTTAGATCATCAAACAAATTTTATCATTAGACAAAGATAACCCAAGCAAATACAAAATGTGGTTTAAAAACATTTCATTGATTAAGGGAAAAAAGCTATCAACACCTTCGAGGCCCGCTGTGAAAAAGTAATTGTGTGCCATCACATTTGGACAACGTGCACTGTGGCCAAACAAATCAATAATTCTTTTTTTTTTTTTTGTTTTTGAGGCAAACGGATGTCAAGTACCATGGAGGAAAGAGATAAAGGACTATCCAGACTGTCACCAGTGACAAGTCCCAAAGCCATGCTCTGTCATGGCATGGGCCTGAGTCAGTGCCCCTGGCGAGGGTAACGTGCACTTCTGTGAAGAACCAACAATGCAAAACCTAATTTTCCATGCATTACAAAGGTGTGGTTGCGCAAGATGCAGCTGCTGTGCTAGCCTCCCTGCAGTACCGACTTGTCCCCAGTAGGGAATGTGTGGCAAATTTTGAGACGGAGAATGCGAGAATGAAGACCCAAAATCACTGCTCACCTTAAGACTTGTTTGCAGGAAGAACAGGACAAAACTCCACCTGAAACACTTAATCACGGTGTTTTTCAGTCTCCGAATGTTTAAGTGCCATAAAAAGTAGTGGCAACATTAAACAATTGTTTAATTGTGCTGCTGTATTGTTTTTAATGTAATACAGGTCAAAGAACATTAACAAATCATTGTTTTCGGGTTTATTTTTGATTTACCACTCCATCCTAACTTTTTTCTGATTTAGGTTTGTAGCTTCATACCTTGGTCCAAGGCCTTTGCGTAGAACGAGCTTCTCTTTCGGCTTCCAGGCAGTTTTCCCTAAAGAGGGAGCCGTCATCTCCTACACCTAGACAGAGAGCCGAAAAAAAATGCAATGTTCTTAGGTAAGTCGATCAAATTCTGTGCACCAACCAGAGCCTCCGAGAGCTCTTATAACGGACCCGTCGCAGGGGCAGGGGGGTCATTTCCCCACAGATACTTTTTAGTACGTCATCCCATTTTTACCCATTAGAATACCCTCATTGAACTGAAAAGCGAAATATGCCGGCGGATTTAATGGGTGGAGACAAATCTGGACGGATATTCATTTTCTGGCCACGACAATATCAACCTGAGCGTCAGAAAAAACAGCATCATTTACACGCACATCCACTCACTTGCAATGATCGTGATAATGACATTTACAATCCACGTTTGGCTTGTCTTTTTGAGAGCGGTGGCTATTAAAAAAAAATCTTTTATCTTGTAGAGAAAATATGTCTGTTTGCATTGGAATGTATATGCCATACTATTTGAGCTTGAGATTTATAATTGGTCTGGTCTTAATTGTTGGTGCAGTTCTCTTGAATAAAACTTCTAAAAACAACATACAATGTGCCAGCTGATGAGCAAAATAAATCAAATGTGGTATTTACTGAGAAATATGGAGCTCCAGGAGAGGTCAGAGGAGTTCGAGAACATTTTGACTGAAACCCAGGGTCTCGCTGCCAGGATCCACACTCACGCAGGGGATCTCATAATGACCAAAGGTAGATTTTTTTTGATGAGGGACTAGGAGATTTTTGTCCAAACCTCCAACACAGGCGTATCAACATATGCATCTCACCACCCCCTACCCGCCCCAATGGTCAAGCCAGAGTTCTGTCCTCAATAATAAGACAGCGATTGGACGTACCTCAAAATCAGCTAGTCAAGAATGTGAAGGATTGTTATGGTGCATAACATTGTCGAACCATAACAGTGGCCATTTCAAATTCGGCAAGAAAAAGTGCTCTGTTCGAAGGACATCCCCTAAATGCAGATGGAAAAATCTTGACTATTTGTTTAAAGCAGAATATTCAGAAAGATCCTAGTATGTTCCCAAACTCATAAAGCATAATGAAATTGCTCAGTTGTGTTGTCATGCAACACTTGCAAACATAGGAGGCAAGTACTGAACATAAAGTACAGTACATTTTCAGTACATAAAGTACTGAAAATAGGGGAGTGAGTAAACATTCCATATTTTTTCAGGAAATAAAGGTTAAATCTGAAGTGTTATTTTAGCTTATTTCATTGAATCATTAAAGTTTTTTTTCCATGTTTGGAGATAAAAATGCCATTCAGTTGCCTTAATATGTATTTTATAATCCTCTTTGGTCTTTCAGGGTCAAGAATATTTTTGGTTTGTTCAGTTTATCATGCATCTAATGCAGTGCACAAAATTGATCTTTTCTACTACAGGTCATCAGTGCGCCTAACCTCTATACATATGGCATCTTATAAATGTATGGGAAAATGATGCAAGGACTTTTATTTATAAATAGTGATAAGGGTGGCACTTAATTTTTTTTGTTTTGGTAAACCATTTTGCCACATTAAACAATTGACTCTGACCACTCTGTTAACTTCTGGAGTCCAATATTTTATATGGACTATTTCATCAAAATATTTCTCGCTGTCCGAGTTTCCGTATTTTGGATAGGAAATGAAGAATAAAGAATAAGGAATTTAGTTTCTTGTTTATGATTATAGAAAATAATGATGACTTTTTCCCTGGCAAACATTGTATTTAAATTAAGTTCGGTTATTTAAAACTTATTAAACACAAATTCTTTAAATTTTGCATGTTGTATCCTTCATTATTCACATATCCTCATGCCACAACAGAATCACAGTAATTTCCAAATTATGTATGTTCATTATCAGCTTGTGAAATCAAGCACCATGCATCTGATGGAATTTTCTTTTTTTTCCCCTGAATACATGACTTAACTGTTTTCAAGACTCATTCCTCCAAATGTTTTGATGTGATTATGAAATACAGTTGTGACGTTGTCCAGTGATTCATTACAGGTTATATTTCATTCCACGTTAGTTCCGCCACAGGAGCAGGAGAGATTTGGATATGTTTTGCTAGTGTCTCTATGTCAAATATCTGCTTGTGCTACTATTATTCTGACAAGGGAACGAAATCGGAATAGTTTTAAATAACCTTTGACTCGCAAGTTAGGTGCTACTTCACAAAGCGAGGCTGCGGATTCAATAAGATAACTCAAGAAAATAAACCACAGAATCCGGAACATGGACTCCTGCAGCTCTGTGTCTCACTCAGTGCTCTCATCCAGGTAATCCAGTAATTCTGCTGTATGATACACCTCACTGGGATCATTTTACACAAAAACTCGAGCTTGGTTCAGTTATCCTGCTAATGCAGTAATCTTGCTTTTTGAAACAAGTAAAACTCAGAACCCTCTAGCATCTTGAATATGGAGCCAAGGTTCAAAAAAGAATTTTTTTGTGGCGCGATCCTCGTGTGAATCCCTAATGTGTGTCCTTGCAATTCAGCATATTGCATGTCTGTTAGTTGTATGTGAGCTGTGATTGGTTTACATCATGTGCGTCTCCCTGCTTGGCTTGAATCTTGCAACACGGTATTCTACTAATGAGCAAATGATGAGTGTTTAAGCCCTCTTCATGGGTGCTGCTGGATTGAAAATTTGCAGTCATACTGAAATCCCAGTCATATGTATGTAAGCAAAACTTCATCTTTGTCTAAATGCAACTAGTGCTTCAGTGAAAGCCAGACAGGCAACTTCTGTTGTCACCAGTTAATTTGAACACACCTCCAATCCTAATCAGTGTCCAGGATTGGGACAGAGTTCGAGTCTGCTTACTTCAATCCTGTTCTTCAACTCCAGTTTTAAAGAACAAGCTTCCAATCTTAATCAGGGTCCAAGACCGGAGCCACGTTCTTCTTAATCCCTCCAAGTCTGTTCTCTTTGTCAAGTTTGTCAGGAACAAGCTTCCGACCCTGATCTGGGCCCAGGACTGTGACTGAGTTCTTCTCAAGCAACAACCCTCCTCTTGGTGGGTAGTCCAGTACTGGCAAGTGCTTTAACATGCAGCAGCACACTGGAAGCCATTGCTCATTACACCTGTGTCGAACTGTCTCTCATTTTCTCAACAGTTCCCCCCTACCCGTTTTCTCCAGCGCTCCATCCCCATCATTAACATACGGCTGCCAATAAATAATTATGATGGGTAATTGATTCATGCTGCGGCTCATTGCACTGTAGTAGGCTACCCTATCTTCTGTTGGCTTTCATGCTTTCGCTTTATTATTTTTTTTTTTCTTTTTTTTGTGTGCGTGTGTGAGCGTTTTACAGCCACTACTGAGAACTTCTAGTTGGTTGTGCATCGCTGATGCCTCTATTTTAGATCCTGTTATACTTACTAGGCCATTTACAAGTAGTTTGGCTATCCTCTCTTTCTTCTATCTTTTGTCATTAAATTCAAGTGTGAGCCGTCGGGTTGAGTCCTATGGTGATACCGTCGGGGATCCTGCAGTAATAATTAAAGGTGGGGCTGTTTTGTTCGAGGGAGCCACCGATGAGGACAACCACACAAAGGTTCCTATTGTGACGAAAATCCTTTATTTGATGTTTTTGGTTTTTTTTTGGATCTGAATGACTGCTGCAGAGATGGTTTCTGGGATTTATGTTCCTTGTTGTCATGTGATTGTTGTTTATACTGAAGGTATGGACTGGGCCCCCTCCTATAAGCTTTTTTTAGCTTTCCTGGGGTGATCCCATTTCACATGGTATCTTGATATAGTCCCCAAAACTGTGCTTTCTTGTCCGATACGTGTGAATCAACTTGAAATGAATGAATGAATGAATGAATATATGAAATCACCAGTTGTATTGCAAGTCTGACGCAACACTTGATTCCTGGTCTAGACCATGACCCATGACAGTTTTGGGTTTTAATCAGCACAGTTATCGAGCAAACTCAGTAATCCTATGATAGGAGTCTGCATTCTACCATTGGAGTTTGCTTTTTTTGGGTATTGTTCAGTAATCAAATGAACAAATGCACAGACAGAACAGTACAACAGATTCAGAATTCAAGACTCCAGTCTTCTCCACTTCCCCCCATCCAGTTTCTCTGTTGAAGTCTACAGGCCTGGGGAGGTTTTTTTTTTTCTTTGGGGGGGGGGGGGGGGAGACTCAGTTGTACGAGTGACAGGCCTCTCTCCCAGTGATTGGGCCAAGTTGTAAGAGTGACAGGCCTCTCTCCCAGTCACTGGGCTAGGCTTTAAGAATGACAGGCCTCTCTCCCAGTGATTGGGCCGGTCTGATGGATGAGCAGTTCTGCCCACTGATTGCCTCCCTGAATCAAACAACTGCCAGGCCTTTAAAACCCATTTCAGGCATTGAGTATTATTGTAGCCTCTGGACGAAGTTGGGCAACTATTGTGGATTTGCATGTGTCATCACTGCCACTGCCGCCACATCCACGTCCGTAGACGCTTTCTTGTGGACACTCTACAGGCTCTAATTTTTGGCCGATTACTTTCATATTTGGTCTGGACATGTGCTACATGTCACTGATAACACCTATCGAATTTGGTTGCCATGGCGCCAGTATTGGCCGTATAATATGCAAATTAGTGGCAAAACAGAGATTTCCTAGTGGACGCAGTTCAGGTTGCAATTCTTGACCGATTACTTTAATATTTGGTATTGACGTCTTACATTTCACTTATGACACCTATTGATTTTGGTTGCCATGGAGAGAGAATTGGTTGAATAATGTGCAGAGGAGGTTTTGCAGGGTATAGGCAAATTTGCCCACAGCCCAATTTGAACCATCTTCTCGTTATATGTACCTACTTGTGGGACTGTCCAGAAAATAGATTTGAAATGTGGTATTGCATACAGGAAGTGAACTGTGACCTATTTAGTGATTTCAAGATTTTTGTGGGGCAAGGCCTCGAAAAGTCAATATTTAAACACATGAATTATTGTTCTGAAAAACCAGATGATTTTTAATGGTGAAACAACAACATGACGGACATTTTGATACCAAACGTAAGTATATATGAGCCCCTCAGAACAACAGAGGTCTAACTCAGATTTTCTAATTTTCTGAGTTAGACCCACATTTTTCAATTCATGCAATAATGGGCCAGAAAATTGGTAGTTCCATCTCTGAAACACAGATAGTAGTGCAGAGTGGTCTACCTCCAAAATTATTATTTTTGCATGTTTCGCTTAAAAACTAACAAAAATCATCAACATTGACTGCAAAATACTTTCTGCCCATGACAGCGAAGATTCAAAGGATGTCACTTCGAGACAGATCTAAATACTTACTGGCATGCTGAATTTCACACCGTCAAAACCGGAAGCGGTTTTCTCAAAATGATAAAAAATTGAGTTAGACCACTATTGTTCTGAGGGGCTCATATGTGAAAAACTGAAGAAGTTTCAGACAATTTTCCATTGAAAAATGCATCTGTTTTGATGCAAAATGTAAAGTTCATCTTGAAAAAAAACCAAGTTCCTATGAAAACACACCTTAGATATTTTTACTAAAGTTGCCTCATATAGTTGGCTAAATAATGTGCAAGTGTTATTAAATTGCGAGACCGGTAACATGGTGTATTCAAGCCATTTTTATTATATACTACATATTTCTCAGAAAACCCATTTAGATGTTTTCATAAACACATTGTCTAGGCTGTATACAGGCCTTGTGGATTTTAGGATGTAATTATAGGCTGAGAATTTTCCAGAAGACATTGGTATTGTTAAGCATTGGTCATCATATTGCTTACAAATGGAACACCTTCGATGTGATGATGTTCCCTACATTAAACTTGAAATGGTTTTTACACGTAAAAACAGATGTCTCCTCCTTCCCCCATTTCACATTTTAGAGTTATGGCCCGCAAACGAGTCCCACCCTTCAATATGCCTAAATCCAAATTGTTGCCATGGAAACAGAAAAAATATTAAAGCTGCAAGTAGCGTTGGACGGGTCCTTGCCCTCCCGCGCAAGTGGAAACGGGGGAGAGACGCATTCGAGCGCCGTCGAGCATTGTCATTCGTTGGACAGCACGAGACTGAGGAAAATGTTTTATGTTGAATTGAGTGCAAACCCCTTTACTGAAAGAGATTTTTCTTTAGTATAATGGAGCTATGAGCCATGCGACCTGGTCAAACTTTCAGAAGCAGATTTTATCACTGCTGTGTATTGTGCAATCTTCCCCCATTCATGAACTTCGAGAAGGGAGATGAGCCATGTGATCCTACTGCCACCCGGTGGTCAGAATGTGTAGCAGCAGAAAGAAAAACACTGAAAATCAATAATAATCAAGAAATTAATAAATGCTTCTTGCAGGTAAATCCTAGAAAGCTGAAATTTCGGGAGCATGTTCACTGAATAAAGACAAAAGTTTTATACACTGCAACTTATGGTGAATTCAGAAGTGTGTCACTGTATATTTTTCAAAATATGAATATTCATAACATGTTTATATCTGAAGAAATATCAATTGTAATGGTACCACACTTGGCATTTTGTTTGGTGACATAGAGATTATGAATTATCCCGATGGACATTTTGATACGATGAACGGTTTGTCCACAGCAAGAATGTATATCTTACTGTACAGTGTATTATGTACATTAAAATTTTTATTTCAAAAAATCTCCTATGGATTTTCACAAAATTAGGTGACAGTACAGGCCATGGTACAGCAATGATCAGTGATTTTTTTCAAAATTGTATGACATTGCAACAGGCTGTGGTGAAAGCGAAAGTCCCATTTTGGCGTATTTAGGTGGCGCTAGAGAGCCATTTTGTGTCTTTGGTGGAGAATTTTCAGATTGTAAAAATATTTGAAGCCATGTAGAAATTACCGCAACATTTGCTTTGTTTTCGAGCATGTTTAAGGGGTCAAATGAAGGTTGGAAATTGCCTAGGCATCGAAAAAAGGCAGTGAAAGTGGCTGGGGACCCCATCTTTGACGCCTCATAAAATCCGAACCGTTCGACTTTTGAAAAAGTTGTACGGTGATTTTCATCGGCAGAGTGTGCTTTGTCATCTATTAGCATTTGGGGTCGATACAATGAACGCCCTTAAAGGAGTTCGCGTTTGTTCGAGGGCAAATTTTGGCAAAATTTAGGGGGAAAAGGAAATTTTGATATGCAAATTGCGGACTTCCTGTTCGATTTAGGTAATGGGTGTTGATTGTTCATTTTTAGGCCTTGATGAGATGAACAATATAGTGTTGGTTCCATCTCTCTATGACTTTCCTACTGGTCGTGGTGGCCGTCTAAGTGCAAATGAAATGTTTCTTGGTGGCGCTAGAGAGCCATTTAAATTCAAAAGCAGTTCAAACCCTCAAAATGCACATCTACATGTTATGGAGAGACACTATATGAAATTTGGTGAGAATCGGTCACACAGTTTCAGAGTTATGCTCCAGAAACAAATGGGAACGCCGACGCCAATGCCAACGGGAATTCAGGCAAAAACAATATGTCCCCCCCCTCCAGGAAGGAGAGGGATAGATAGACTTGCCCCTTTAGATAGACTTGCGGCAGTCCTGAATGTATAATTCCATTGGGAGAAAGTGACTGTGAGAACAGATCACCAGCAATTATTTTGCCCCATTGTCACAGAATTAAATGCCGGACTTTAAATTTTCTGTAAAGCAGGCCATCAAATCTAGCCTTTGTGATTGTTTGAACAAAGGAAACAAGGATTGAAACATGCTCATTTTGCGTCAAAATGGCGCGTTTCATTTTTCGTCTTAATGATGAGGATTGGCTACATATGAGAGAGGTGAGTTAAAGTATCTTTCATCAAGGAAAATGATTGAAAACAGACGAAGACTTAATACCACTGTAAAGGTGTGTTTACGCCCTCCCTGCTTTCTGTCCAAAAGAATGATTTCTTTCTCTCATGAGACATTAAAGAGATATAATGAGCCAAAATGTCAAGGCGGCGGACACCATCTGCATGCAAAAATTAATTCCAGCGCAGCAACTGCATTAATTGGCAAACTTTGCAAAATACACAAGGGCGGACTCTCTCGTGCCTTGTGGATGCGCGACATTTTGTCTGATTGTCAGCCGGCAAATGATGATGCCTTTCGTGCATGTTCATATTTGGCGGAAATTTGGGGTCGCTTCCGTTCAGGGAGGTGGAGGAGAGAGAGTGTGTGTTTGGCAGGAAAGAACATGTTACTTTAAGTGCTTACAGTCAGGCTTCTATGTGAAAATGCTTTTTTGAGCCTTGTAGTACAAATACTTTCAGGTATTCTATTTTGGAGAGTCAAAGAATCTGTCCTCTTAAG
This sequence comes from Gymnothorax reevesii, assembly GCA_029721435.1. NCBI lineage: Eukaryota > Metazoa > Chordata > Actinopteri > Anguilliformes > Muraenidae > Gymnothorax > Gymnothorax reevesii. The sequence goes on from CM056588.1 coordinate 34,059,535, forward strand.
CAATGTGGTTAATTACTTAGGATCTCCGCATCCATCCAAAAACCCTTTATCAGACTCTCAGTGAATGTAGAACGAAATGCTAGACTGGTTCCAGTTTCCCACTACTAATGTTCGGGGTCTGATGAGGAACACAGAAGAGAATCATCAGTGCGTCTTAGCTGACTAGACTAGTCTGGTTCCTCTAAAAGCTTTGTGTGTGGGACGGTCTTATTTTTCTCTCTTAGTGATGTATTCTGGCACAGACCAAGGTGAACACTTTACTGTGGTTAGAGTCAAACAGCAATTAGTTGCACTGAACCTCTTTGTCCTGTCCTTAAACCTAGAGTAGATGAGGTATGGCCACTGACAAATATATAAACAAAAGCAGGGAGGGCTGAGCATGGCTGTGAGAAAAGACAATGCCTTTGAACAAGCAGCTTCAGGTATGCAGCCTGTCACATGGTGCACTTCTGGCATTGATCGATGATACCAAGGTAAACATACCATTAGTGCAAAGGTCAATTAGTAAGCCCCGCCCCTTTTGAGATTTCTATAGCCAAATGCCAGGGAGCACAGCTAACCAATCAATGGCAGCTCGCTCACAACTGCACACATACGACACAATCGATCTCGGGCCATAGCTATTCTCACTCAGGACAAATAAGAGTGCGTGTCAATGACGCCAATTCACAAACACAAGATATCAGCATCTATGTTTGGACATGGAAAACAAGCTTTCAAATGCGCTGTCAGATTTTCATAGTTGTAAAAATCTCAGAAGCTACTGAAGAACTTTAGTCTTCATACCAAAACAATTCCTCCAGTACTGATCACAGTTGCCGTAAATGCAGAATTATTGTGTGTTTGTAAGTCTTTTGTTTGGATTTTGTATAATTTCTCACTCTTTACAGCCGGGCCTGCAGTGCAGGTCAGTTTTACATACCTCACACCCCCCATCCCCGCAGGTTACACTGCAGTTGTTGTGTTTATTGTACCTGAGTCAGGATGCAGGGGGTGATAGTGGGACAGCAGATAGGGAAATAAAGACAGCCTTTAGCCCGCATTCCCCCAACTGAGCAACTAACAGGGGCAAAGTCTATCTGACTCTGATTTGGAGCGTCCAGACGAAAGCTGCAATACAGACACGGAAGGGGCCAGTGCTAAGGGAAATACTCACCCAACGAGGGGAGATTCACACACCCCGGAGTGACCAAGGGGAGGATTTAGGGCTGTCAGCTGGCAGAGGAGAGAGAGGCACTGGGTAACTGGAAGTTTTTTTTACCCTTTTTTTTGCTACACTTGCCATGACACGTCCTCTCACCGTTCCACTCTAGCCTCTGCTCTGACAGTAGCTTTTAAAGCAGTGTCACCTGGGAAAAAAAAATAAAAAAAACCTCCACAAACACACTGGAGGCCTGGGTGAGCCTGGTGACAGTCCAGGAGGAGAGTGAGCAAGACGAGTGGACAGGATTAGAGGAGAGCAGCACCTGGGCTCATCACATTTCCTGGGCCTGAACACCTCTTTTGAATAACTGGACACTATGAAGCTGTCCAGAGCTACACAGCATCTGGACTCCACTGACTACACCATGGCCCTTGATCCTTCCTACGTGATGCTGGAGTTTGATAGTCTAAGAATGCTCCCAGGAGAGACCGGTAAGCGTTCCTCAAAAGGCATTTTGTGCCCTGATCACTTTTTGGGCAAAATCTGTGTGTGGCGGGGAGTGGTATAAACATACATACTCAATCAAAACATTATATCAGGTGTTCTCCGCACAAAATAAGGCCGGGTCACGGAGCTTCGGGTTTAAAAAAAATGATTGTAGTAATTGTATCATTTTTGCTAAAAATTAAATACTGTATATAAATTCTATAGTTTTTCCCTAAGCTTCATAAAACGGACTTTTTGACCGCATTTCAAAATTTGGGCAAAACTTTAGGAACTTGTGAGAAACGTACGAGGTCAAAGTCTAATTTGTGTTTATAATTTACTGAAGACTGACCTCTGGTCCCCATTATCTACAGTAAATTCATATATAACCAGTCATACAGCATCCCATGTAACAAAAATTAACCCTTTCAATGTACAAGATCACAAACAAGCACTAAGAATTTTTAGCAGAGTAGTCGAATGCTTGTGTTACAATGCCCAATGTATTTGACGACAATTGTCACTTTGAAACGCCATGCTGTAGTGCGCCAGTGTACCACAGGGATGCTGACCCTACATGCTTTCGCGCTATAAGCCTGAAGCTTTATTTTGTTTTACGCAATGATAATGTCCATGTCAAATGATGTCATCATGATTGCCCAAGTACTTTTTTTGCATCTTTTATGTTAGCATGGATGTAAAGCAATATATCCACTAGAGGGCGGTGCTGAGTCCAAAGTTTCTGATTGCAGCAAAAACAGCGACAGTGGAGGCGATAGTAATAATGCAGTATATGTGATTAACAATCTATTGGGTACGCTGGCCAACCACCCCGACCCTTCCATGATTTCCGTTGGCATCCATTTCATTTGTATTCACAAGCTTCCTTAAAATTTACAGAAATGTGTATCAAATAGACGGAAAGTGCGGACAGAAGGCTCTGTCCGTATCTGTTTATGTACAGTATCTAACCTTGAGCATAATTGAACTTTGAGTATGGGCCTGGTGCAGTTCTCCGCCAAAAAGCTGAAACCAGGCTTGGCTGATCAAGGTGGCGTAAACAGGTTTCAGCTCACATAGCCAGTTGATCAGCTGTTCAATGGCTTGGCATCTCATATTCAGCAGATTCACCAACTGAGGCACCTGCTGACTCAACCAGGTTTAATGAGCTTTAACCAGACACAGAGCAGCTACAATCAGCAAATGACCACCCAAATCTGGCCCAAGGGGAGAAAGTTTTGTGAAACATATGTGGTTACGATTTGACCTTCATACATTTTTCTATGCGTATCACAGCCACGTGCGCCATTTACAACTTAAATTCCACATATGGCCCAAGAGTTGATGCTGTCAGGTTTAAAACAGTTAACAGTGTGAAAGAAACAGCGAAGGCCATTTTAAATCCCAGTTTAGCTCTGTTTTGTTGCCACGCCCTTGGTACTGCCACAACATTTCAAATTAACCCTGAACTTGCCCCCTGTTCTCTCTCCTAAAAGAGCCCCTTGCGCCCCCCCTGGTGCCCCCCCTGCCCTTGATGCCCAGCACCACTGCCAGCGGGAATCTGTGCTCCATCTGTGACGACAGGGCGACGGGGAAGCACTACGGGGCTCCCAGCTGTGACGGGTGCAAGGGCTTCTTCAGACGCAGCGTCAGGAAAAACTACTCCTACACCTGCCGGTGAGAGAGGTGACAGACGAGCAGGAAAGGAGCCCTCCGACCCAGGCTGCGCAAACCTACCCCTACCCTGCACCCAGATTTAACGTCCCTACCCTGGTCCTGCAGATCTAACATCCCCAACCTGCTCCCGCAGACCAAACGTCCCCTACCCTGCAACCGCAGATCTAACGTCCCCAACCCTGCTCCCGCAGATCTAACGTCCCCAACCCTGCTCCCGCAGATCTAACGCCCCCTACCTGCACCCCCAAATCTAACGTCCCCAACCCTGCTCCCGCAGATCTAACGTCCCCAACCCTGCACCCGCATATCTAACGTCCCCTACCCTGCACCCCCAGATCTAACGTCCCCTACTCTGCTCCCGCAGATCTAACGTCCCCAAACCTGCTCCCGCAGATCTAACGTCCCCTACCCTGCACCCGCAGATCTAACGTCCCCAACCCTGCTCCCGCAGATCTAACGTCCCCTACCCTGCTCCCGCAGACCTAACATCCCCTACCCTGCTCCCGCAGACCTAACGTCCCCTACCTGCACCCCCAGATCTAACGTCCCCAACCCTGCTCCCGCAGCTCTAACGTCCCCAACCCTGCTCCCGCAGATCTAACGTCCCCAACCCTGTACCCGCAGATCGAACGTCCCCTACCCTGCTCCCGCAGATCTAACGTCCCCAACCCTGCTCCCGCAGATCTAACGTCCCCAACCCTGCTCCCGCAGATCTAACGTCCCCAACCCTGCACCCGCATATCTAACGTCCCCTACCCTGCTCCCGCAGATCTAACGTCCCCAACCCTGCTCCCGCAGATCTAACGTCCCCAACCCTGCTCCCGCAGATCTAACGTCCCCAACCCTGCTCCCACAGACCTAACCTCCCCTACCCTGCTCCTGCAGACCTAACGTCCCCTACCCTGCACCCGCAGATCTAACGTCCCCAAACCTGCTCCCGCAGATCTAACGTCCCCTACCCTGCTCCCGCAGATCTAACGTCCCCTACCCTGCTCCCGCAGATCTAACGTCCCCTACCCTGCACCCGCAGATCTAACGTCCCCAACCCTGCTCCCGCAGATCTAACGTCCCCTACCCTGCTCCCGCAGATCTAACGTCCCCTACCCTGCACCCGCAGATCTAACGTCCCCAAACCTGCTCCCGCAGATCTAACGTCCCCAACCCTGCTCCCGCAGATCTAACGTCCCCTACCCTGCTCCCGCAGATCTAACGTCCCCTACCCTGCACCCGCAGATCTAACGTCCCCAAACCTGCTCCCGCAGATCTAACGTCCCCAACCCTGCTCCCACAGACCTAACCTCCCCTACCCTGCACCTGCAGATCTAACGTCCCCTACCCTGCTCCCGCAGATCTAACGTCCCCTACCCTGCACCCGCAGATCTAACGTCCCCAACCCTGCTCCCGCAGATCTAACGTCCCCAACCCTGCTCCCACAGACCTAACCTCCCCTACCCTGCTCCTGCAGACCTAACGTCCCCTACCCTGCACCTGCAGATCTAACGTCCCCTACCCTGCACCTGCAGATCTAACGTCCCCTACCCTGCACCCGCAGATCTAACGTCCCCTACCCTGCTCCCGCAGATCTAACATCCCCAACCCTGCTCCCGCAGATCTAACGTCCCCAATCCTGCTCCCACAGACCTAACCTCCCCTACCCTGCTCCTGCAGACCTAACGTCCCCTACCCTGCACCCGCAGATCTAACGTCCCCAAACCTGCTCCCGCAGATCTAACGTCCCCTACCCTGCTCCCACAGACCTAACCTCCCCTACCCTGCTCCTGCAGATCTAACGTCCCCTACCCTGCACCCGCAGATCTAACGTCCCCAAACCTGCCCCCGCAGATCTAACGTCCCCAACCCTGCTCCCGCAGATCTAACGTCCCCAACCCTGCACCCGCAGATCTAACGTCCCCAACCCTGCTCCCACAGACCTAACGTCCCCTACCCTGCACCCGCAGACCTAACGTCCCCTACCCTGCACCCGCAGATCTAACGTCCCCAACCCTGCACCCGCAGATCTAACGTCCCCAACCCTGCTCCCACAGACCTAACGTCCCCTACCCTGCACCCGCAGATCTAACGTCCCCAACCCTGCTCCAGCAGATCTACCGTCCCCAACCCTGCTCCCGCAGATCTAACGTCCCCTACTCTGCGCCCGCAGACCTAACATCCTAACATTAAAGCAGGTCTCAGATGGACTGTGGCTGGACAAAGGTGATCTCTATCCAACTGTATAGCCTTGTCAGCTGGTTAATAACTGGTTGACTATCTCAGCAGTATTTTTGCCAGGAAGACACCTAGGGTACTTTAGGTAAAGTAAGTACAGAGGAGGCCATTAGTGAAATTAGATCTGCAGGAGCATGGTAGGAGTAGGTTTGGGCAGCCTGGGACGGACGGCTGCTTTACTGCTCGTCTGTCACCCCTGGTATGACAGACAGACAGACAGACAGACAGATTGACTGACAGACAGAGGTAGCACCAGTTATTGTAGTGAGAAGTAAGAGCAGCTATTGATGGAAAGATCCAGGATTTTTTTTTCCAACATACACAGATTTTAGTCAATTCTCCTAATTAAAGAAAATATCACATGCATTCTGCATGTTCACATTGGTCTCTGCGGTTTGCACAGAAACGCCTGAGCCACACAGAAACTCTTTTGTGAACTTATGCTCACTTCAGTCACTGGCCAGGTGAGTGAACATCTCTCCATTTGTCTGTTTGTCCATCTGCCTCTCAGGTTTGACAGGCACTGTGTGGTGGACAAAGACAAGAGAAATCAGTGCAGGTACTGCCGGCTCCGCAAATGCCTCAGAGCGGGGATGAAAAAGGAAGGTAAGAGGTCTATCCCGCCATGCTTTGTAATCAAGGCAGGCATCCCGTAGTCTATGGGAGGGCAGTTACAGCATGTAGCCGTCTTCACATCAGGAAACTCTTTTGATTTTCTCTAAACAATAATGACCCTAAACCAGGGGTAGGGAACCCTCTGCCTGGACACCCATAACGCTGCACATTTTAGTTGTCCCTCTGCTCCAACTCATCTGATTTGAATGACTGCAGCTTGCCTAGTGCTTGATAAGAAAGTAGTTTTTAGAATCACGTGTGTTAGAGACACCTAAAACATGCAGCGTTACTACTCTCCAGGAGCTGAACTGTACAATAGAATATTCCATATCACAGAATTTTGTAAATACTTCTAATGAATTTTCTGAAGCTACTTTGCAATATTTTCACGTAACGTATGAGGGAGCTGACCTGTGGCACCACGCAGTCCCTGGCTACGCTCTACAATTTTGACAAAACAAGAATGCCAGGTCGATACTGCAAAGACTGAAAAATAAGTTTATCTCACCAAGCAATTTAATTTTCTCTTTGGATTTAAAACACTTATTTCTATTACCTGATTTGCTCAGGAAGACAAATATGAGGGGAGATAATTTTGACTCAGATCTAGATTTGCCAGTGGAATAAGAACATTTCACTTGTCAAGCGCATAGTTAACTTAAAGGTGCTCTAAGCACAGTTGGATGACCCCACTTCTGTCGATGTTTGAAGTATTATCGAACAAAACCGCGAGCTAGCTCGCCCCTCCCTCCCCCTCTCCCCCGCACATGCTTCCTGAAACTGTCATGAACGCCCAAACCCCACACCTCCATCCCTCTTGTCGGTGATTGGCTGGATGGTCCAGGCTGGACCAGGTTGTTTTTGTGCCAGTTTTCAATTCACAGGGACCACGTTTTTTTTACGGGGTATTTGGGGGACAGGCAGCCAGCGGATCGTGAGGAGATGTTTGTTGCATGTGACAAAAAATGTTCTCGACTTAGAAACCGTGGAACAAGACTTCAAGCACCTTTAAGCTAATCTTTCAACTGAGAGTATAAGTAGAAATCCAAGTCTGATATGATCAAAAGACTTGTTCAGACAGACACTTCTACACAGTGTCAAAAAAGAAGTTCTGACAGGAGTCGAAAACCCTGACAAATGTGGATAAACTAAGTCCTGAAGGTGGCCCAGAGTAGAGGCACTGAGATTGTGACCAGGCAAAGGAACGATGACACGAGTACCACACCTGGCTGGTTGTCCAATAGAGCACATCTCTCTGCTGCACTCCTGGTCAATAATGGCCCAGAAATAAATAAAACGATAAAATCTCTGCCTGAAAAATATCCCGATATAGTCAGAAAAAAAAAACCTGGCAACCCTGCGACTAGTCAACAGGATTTAACTGCAGGTCAAAAGGTATGCTGATATAGGCAAAAAAATGAGGACTTAAAAATTGACTGAATGGCTCCTTCTCATGAATAATTAACAAAGTTAAAGTGAGCATTAGTCTTTGCAGTTAACCTTTAAGGAATGCAGAGTTCTCAAACTACGGAGTCAAAATGTTACGTAAGCGAGAAACAGCCAGTGCTGGAATCACACTTTATGAGTCTCCTCTTTCTCGTCTCGCAAGTTTAAGTGTTGAAGTATCTCAAGTGAGCCTCTCCATATTGTTATTGTACAGGCACCTACACCTTGGAGTTACTTGTTAATTCCGCAGGGTATCGCAAATATAAATGCAGATTTAGATGTGGTAATAAGTGCGAAAAGAGTTTTATCATGGGATGTGACTTCATCTACCTGAAAATAAACAGTGAAAAACTGGTTTTTCCCCCCCAATGTTATTCAAATGCACTCTTCTGATTCCTGTTTAATTTCTAGTATATAGTGATGCTTTCATATTTTGAGTCACAGCATTGCTCGTCACATGAATAATAAGATCTTTATTTACACGGCTGAGAACAGGGGCTGTTTGTTTCATCAGTGGTAAATGGCTGATGTTAGCCACCAGGTTATCTATAGTTACCGTTGTACTAATCTGTCCCACAAATTGTCTTTACGGTGGCAGACCAGAAATTCAGAAAAGCAAAAGCATTTATTTCCCCCCAAAAATGCATTGACGAAATACAGCCACATAAAAATACAGTAAAAAACAGAATTTTACAAACCGTTGCCATCAGGATTTCTATTCTGAATGACTTTACAAGATTATGGACATCATTTCACTCGGAGTGAAACTCTCTCCCTTTGGAAATTTCAGGCTGATGCCAACCTCTTCTCAAATTGTGCCCACAAATTTTACGGCCGCTTTTATAGGTTGACTGGGTGAGCATTCTATATGCATTTAGTCAACTTGTTTGCCTATTGTTTTACGCTACCTGCTGAAACCAGCTTTAACCAGCCACAGGAGGCTGGTCTTATCCCGACTTGTCATATAGTGACGCTACCTGCCCAAGCATCAATATATTTTGTACAACAAAAAAGGAGGCTTTTGGCTTCCTCATTTGATGCAAGTTTAAAATGAAGCCTAACCCCTCATCCTTAATCTGAACCTTAACTCCAAATCTAAAATAAGGACGGCAAAAGTTGTATCAACGCTTGGTCAGGTAGCGTCACGATATGACGAGTCAGGATGAGAATGTGTTGGCCACAGACCAGCTAAAGACCAGCCATGACTTGCTTGAAGTGTTGACAACCCAGTTCAACTCCCAAAAGCCCAAGCCCCCGTTCAAATTAATAGATTGCATCTGCAGGGAAGCGTAGTTGCAAACTGGTTGTCGCGCAAAGCAGTAATTAATTTAATAAATTTCCAACGCTTCGTATGTCGAAGCACTGTTGATTGTCATGACTTAATAAACTGGATTTAAAAGCATTTAGTGTGCATGCCATGCCTCAAACTTTCAAGGTAGCAAAGTCATTCATTAGGTATTTGCAGTTCGGCCTCTGGGAAAGCGCCAGGAAAGCTATAATAAGAGATTTTATTAACGGCAATTATCTAAACAAACAAAATTGAAACCTAAATACTCCAGCAGCATTTACTACATGACATTCTACTTCAAGATGGAATTTCAAGAAATTTTACTTAATAACTGTCCATGCAATCTCATAATGTAGCCTTCCTTGTCGAGGCAAAGCTGTATGTCATAATTGTTCATGGCAACCACAGTGTTATGACTTGGAAAAATCACAACAAAAAAACTGGCAAGTACAACTAAAACAAATTTATTCTTTACAAAAAAAGTTGTACAAAAATTATCCACTATTTAAATTCTCTAATAACACTGCCACTATTTAACTGTTGCCAAAACAAAACTCTGGTCTGCTCTCTTCTGCTGTCTGCTCTCTTTGTTGTCTGTCTCTGCTGTGCTTAAAATCACAGCCTTTTTATAGTCTAGCAACCTTCCAGAAAGATCCACAGGATTCTAGGGAAATCCCGCCCCCTCCAAGCAGGAAAGTGCCAGAAGCTTCTAGAAATTACTAGACTTTTCTTAATGATTTTACAAACATGCCACCAGATGGTGCCAATGAACAAAATAAATATAGCTGACCAGCAGGGCAGCAAAACAGCATGTAACAAATCTTCATTTACAAATGGAATATAAAGCTGTACAAAAAATTATCATACATAACACCTCCCCTCTTTAAGAAAAGAAAGGTTTGCTAAAAGCTTTCTTTTGTTAAAATTAACACAGTTTTATAATCAGAACAATTTTGAACTTTACACAAACGTATTATTGATCATGATAACAATCATATACATAACCAGTGCAAGTCTCACAATCAAATAGAAAAGTAAAATTACATTTTTCACAATCAAAAAAAGGAAATAAAATTACATGCGTGAAAGTGTATCTGGGATTACATTATCTTTTCCCCTGATGTGAGAAATGTCCAAATCATACTCTTGCAAAAGTAAACTCCATCTCAGTAATCTTTGATTCTTGTTTTTGATCTTGTGCAAGAATGTGAGGGGATTGTGATCACTGAAGACCTTGATGGAAGTAGCTGAACAAGTCAAATAGACTTCAAAATGTTGTAAAGCCAAAACAAGTGCCAAACATTCTTTTTCAATTGTTGAGTAGTTTTTCTGATGTTTATCAAACTTTTTGGAAAAGTAACAAACAGGATGATCTACTCCATCAGTGTCTTCTTGCAGTAAAACTGCACCTGCACCAATGTCACTGGCATCAACTGCCAACTTGAACTCCTTTTTGAAATTGGGAGATAAGAGAACTGGTGCATTTTTGAGAATCGCTTTCAGCTGGTCAAATGAATTTTGACATTTTTCATCCCAAACAAATTTTGCATTTTTCTTCAGTAAATTTGTCAAAGGTTCAGAGATGATAGAGAAATTTTTACAGAATTTTCTGTAGTAGCCAGCCATCCCTAGAAATCTCATGAGCTGTCTTTTAGTTGTTGGCTCAGGAAATTCAGTGATAACTTTGACTTTTGCATCAACTGGTTTGACTTGACCCTGTCCTACAACATGACCTAAGTAAACAACTGAAGCTTTACAAAAGTCACTTTTAACAAGGTTGATAGTCAGCTTGGCATCACTCACTCTCTGAAAGAAGTTTCTGATGTAGGTGAGGTGCTCTTGGAAGCTGTCACTGGTGATGATAATATCATCGATATAGGCCTCACATCCTGGCAGTCCAGATATCACTCTGTTTACCAGACGTTGGAAGGTGGCCGGAGAATTTTTCATTCCAAATGGCATGACCTTATATTGGTATAATCCATCTGGTGTGACGAAGGCCGAGATCTCCTTTGCTCTATCTGTTAGAGGGATCTGCCAGAAGCCCTTGAGGAGATCAAATTTTGTGACATACTTTGACTGTCCAACTTTGTCAATGCAGTCATCAATCCTGGGAATAGGATATGAGTCCGTTTTTGATAAAGCATTCGCTTTTCTGTAGTCTGTCACCATTCTATATGTTCCATTGGGTTTGGGAACTAGGATGCATGGAGAACTCCAGTCACTGTAACTTGGTTCAACAAAGTCATTTTCAAGCAGATATTTGACTTCTTGTTTCAGGTATTCCTGCTTCTCTGGATTCATTCTGTAGGGATGCTGTTTTACAGGCTTGGCATCGTCTTGTAGGATGACATCATGGTAAACCAAATCAGTCCTTGATGGAACGTCAGGGAAAATGTGACTATATTCAAATATGAGCTGCTTTAGCTGCTGTTGTTGAAAAGGGTCCAGGTGGGACAACTTGCTGTCAATATTTTCAAGAATGTCTGAATTTTCAAGTTTGACTGGACCAGGTTCATTTTCTAAGGGGCAGTCACAATCTTCTGAATTTTCCAGTTCAACTGTATTTACCGCATTGACTGGCTTTTGCTGTGTGTCTCTATCAATGTATTCTTTCAGCATGTTGATGTGACACATTTGTTTTTGTTTCCTCCTTCCAGGAGTTGAAATTATGTAATTTAGATCACTGACCTTTTTGAGGACAGTGTAAGGGCCGAAATATCGGGCCCTTAGAGGGTTTCCAGGAACTGGCAAAAGTGCAAGAACTTTGTCACCAGTTTTAAAACTTCTATCTTTTGAATGAAGGTCATATCTGGCTTTCATTTTGCCCTGAGCTTCTTTGAGATTAGACTTAGCAAAGTCACAGGCTTTAGAGAGACGATTACGGAAGTCAGAGACATACTGAAGCAAGTTCATTGGGACATCATCTTCAGCGAGCAACTTTTCCTTCAGTAGCTTCAGAGGTCCACGGACTGTATGCCCAAAAACGAGCTCAAAAGGACTGAACCCAAGAGACTCCTGAACAGCTTCACGGGCAGCAAACAGAAGAAGATGGACACCTTCATCCCAATCTTTCTCTGTGTCAAGGCAGTAGGTCCTTATCATGTTCTTCAGGGTTTGATGGAACCTCTCCAAAGCACCTTGACTCTCAGGATGGTAAGCTGATGACCTGTATTGTTTAATACCAAGCTCATGCATAACTTGTTGAAATATGCCAGACATGAACTTTGATCCTTGATCAGACTGAATAGACTTAGGAAGACCAACTAAGCAGAAAAACTTGGTTAGAGCCTTGATGATAGTCTTCGCCTTGATATTACGAAGTGGAATTGCCTCAGGAAACCGGGTGGAAGCACACATGATAGTCAGTAAGTACTCACAACCAGACCTAGTCTTCGGCAATGGTCCAACACAGTCAATGATGATCCGACTGAAAGGTTCTTCAAAAGCGGGAATGGGCTTAAGTCGAGCCTTTGGAATATTCTGGTTCGGCTTCCCAACCATTTGACAAGTATGACAGGATTTGCAGTACTCCTGCACATCAGACCTCATAGAAGGCCAGAAGAAATGGTTTCTGACACGTTGAAGGGTCTTCTTGATACCCAAATGACCTGACATAGGATTGTCATGGGCCAGACTAAGAGTTTCTTGACGGTACGGCTTTGGAAGAACAATTTGATGGGTGATCATCCACTCTTCATCTGCAGGAACATCAGGTGGACGCCACTTTCTCATAAGCACACCATTTTTGTAGTAAAAACAGACAGGAACTTGAGTAGCCTCTTGTTCACTTGCAGCCTGTGGTAGAAGATGCGCTAGATCACGAGCTTGTTGTTGCTCATGAATAAGTTGTTTACGAGACAAAATGTCATTAGAATGACCTGACAAGGACAAGTCTGAAGATTTCCCAGACATCTCAGGACTGGAAGGTTCCTGATGAAAAGACTGCCCAATGAAGGTGTCAGCCAGGTTAAAGTCCAGGTCAGCAACATCCTGAATGGCCTTTTTGGCCATAGAACGAGTAACTGCACATGAAGGATAGAGGTCTGGAATTTCCTCCTCTATAGAGTCAGATTCTTGATGAATCAAAGGAGTGTCAGTTACAATAGGGTAGGGCACAACCTTATCCCCAGCAAGATCATTACCAAGAAGCAAATGAATGCCTTTGAAAGGAAGAGAAGACCTAACACCAACAGTAACAGGCCCAGAGACTAAGTCTGATTTGAGATGAACATTATGGAGAGGTACACTTGTAAAACCACATTCTACTCCTTGAATAAGGACATTAGCCTGAGTAGACGATTTGTCCGAGAAAGGCAGAATATCTGCAAGAATAAGAGATTGGGAAGACCCAGTATCCCTTAGAATTCGAACAGGAGCAGATGAGGAAAAATCATGTGAAAGTGAGACAGAACCATCAGTGATGAATGGCTCAAAACCCTCCATAACCGGATCAGACACAGAAGGTAGAAGATCAGGTGAACTGACCATTGATACAAGAGATTCTCTCTTTGTCAAAGCAGTTGGCTTGGTTTCTTCTCGTTGTTGTTTTTTCTTGAGAGCGTAACACTCAGAAATAAGGTGACCTTGCTTTTTGCAGTAATGGCAAGACACAGAGGGTAAAGAATCAGAGGATTGCTTCTCACTGGAAGGTTTCCTTTCAGAAGTGGCCTTAGAATCATTAGAAGTGTTATTAGAAGAAGTCTTGGACTGAAACTTGCTTTGAAATTTTGAAAAAGTGGATTTCTGGACAAAAGAAGACTTGTGAGTCAATGCATAACTATCAGCTAGCGTAGAAACATCTTGCAAAGTAATGGCTTGTTTTTCTTCAAGGAAAGTCTTAATATCAGGCTGGACACACCTTTTGAATTCCTCAACCAGAATAAGTTGCCTCATTCTATCAAAATCTTTTTCAACATTCATGGAATTACACCACTGATCAAACAACTGTTCCTTTAACCTGCCAAATTCAACATGAGTTTGACTGGCTTCCTTGCAAGAATTCCTAAATTTTTGCCTGTAAGCCTCAGGGACTAATTCATAACCCTTCAGAATGGCAGATTTGACAAAATCATAATCAGCACACTGTTGGACAGATAACTGGTTATAGATTTTTCTAGCTTTTCCAGTAAGAACACTTTGTAACATCATTGTCCAATGCTCTTTTGGCCATTTCAAATTTTCAGCAATTTTTTCAAAATGGGTAAAGTATTGGTCAACATCATTTTCTAAGAAAGGAGGAACAAGTCTGATATGCTTAACCACATCAAAATGATCAGAAAGTCCAAATGATTTTGGAACAGTACCTGCTTCTATTCTCTTCATTTCCAATTCGTACTGCATTCTTTTTTCTTCTAGTTCTTTCTCCAATCTTCTTTCTTCTAGTTCTCTCTCCCTTTCTGACCTTCTTTCTTCCATTTCTTTCTCCATCCTTCTTTCCTCCTGTTCTCTTTCCTTCTCCAACCTTCTCTCTTCCAGCTCTCTTTCCTTCTCCAACCTTCTCTCTTCCAGCTCTTTCAGGCGTAGCTGAAATTCAAGTCTTTGCAGCTCCGTTGCAGGCACTTCCACAGCTTTAATTAATTCTGCTGCTTCTTCCCCAAAGATATCTTCATCGATGAAGTGTTGCACCAAAATGTTGAATATTTCTTGTTTCTTCATTGATGACCTCACATCAGATAATCCAAGGGTTGAGGCTATTTGTAGCAAGTCCTTCTTCTTTGCCAACAAAATTAATTCCTGGGTTGGAGTTTTCAAAAAACTTTCCACATCAAAAGTCATGATTGCTGGTTTTTTAACTAGTCAAAAGATTTAAAATAATACTTCTTCGGTGAATCCAATCTCGGTGGAACCTCCAATTTGTTATGACTTGGAAAAATCACAACAAAAAAACTGGCAAGTACAACTAAAACAAATTTATTCTTTACAAAAAAAGTTGTACAAAAATTATCCACTATTTAAATTCTCTAATAACACTGCCACTATTTAACTGTTGCCAAAACAAAACTCTGGTCTGCTCTCTTCTGCTGTCTGCTCTCTTTGTTGTCTGTCTCTGCTGTGCTTAAAATCACAGCCTTTTTATAGTCTAGCAACCTTCCAGAAAGATCCACAGGATTCTAGGGAAATCCCGCCCCCTCCAAGCAGGAAAGTGCCAGAAGCTTCTAGAAATTACTAGACTTTTCTTAATGATTTTACAAACATGCCACCAGATGGTGCCAATGAACAAAATAAATATAGCTGACCAGCAGGGCAGCAAAACAGCATGTAACAAATCTTCATTTACAAATGGAATATAAAGCTGTACAAAAAATTATCATACATAACAACAGACTGTATCATAAGATGGAGGAAGCCACCGTGACATCACCCATTGGTTTCACCATACCATTTAGGAAGCCTCGATTTTGGCAATTTGAACACCGCCATTTTCTCATTTTGAAACCAGATGTGATATCTATTAGACAAGAGCGTGAATTGAAGATCCAGGGAGGAGCAAGGGGTGGATCTACGTGTGGATCTCACCGTATCAGATGAGGACCAGAGGATAGCCACGCCCCATAAAGCATATCTGGCTTTATCCTTTATTCTAGGGACCATAATTTACAAAACTGAACATCATAATATATCGAAAGAGACTTGCAATTTGTGATACATACCATATGGTAATGTGGAAAATCATTATTGAAAGAATAAATCAGGTGGGAAGGTAGGGTCATTTTCTCATAGACTTTTATAGCACTTGATTTCTTTCTGCAACCACTGCAGAAAGAATCTGCTGGCAATTAAATAGAATGCAATTTTCCGAGATTTTCGCATGGGCTTCACTTTCTAAACTCGGGTGCTGCGTCCATCTTTTTATACAGTCTATGATGGCAAGGAAGGTTATTGGAAGCTCATTTGCTCAGTAAATTAATAAGATTTATTTGATTCTTACTCAAAAATAGGTTGAGTGTTAACTGCATTTTGGTAATGTCACTGGTTGTAGACAAAGTTTTTCTTTACATGAGCATCCTTAACATGCACACAAGTTGGCAAAGCGCATTTTTACTCCTGGATAAGCAAAGCTTTGGAAGGAGTGTTGTGATGAGACTGGAGCGTCACTCAATAATCAATCAATCAATTTATCATTAGCATGACCACAGGCAGTAAGATTCAGAAACAGCTTTTCCAGGAGTTAACAATAGTGTCACTTTCTTTGGCGTATCAAGCCGATCGGTGGCGGATGCAGAAATAAATATACTCTTCCAAAAAAGAAACTATACAAATATTGAATTATTGATTACACTTTCTTTTCAATATTTTTTCCACATTTGTCAAAACATTTCATGTATAATAAATTGATGCTAACAACAATATATATTTTCTTTTTTGGAAGAGTATATATTCCGTTTTGTGAGCTGCAGGAATTTAGAAGCTTTTTAAGACATTGACGTTTTACAGTATGTCACCATAACTGTGGACAGGAAAATGCTTGATAATTATAGGAATGAACTATTAAGCAAGCTGAGGGCAAATGGATGCGGAGTGATCCTCGCATCTGAACAAATAAACACTTATTTGGTAAATCAGGAAACCTAAATGGGATCGAGTTTGGAGATATAATGCGCTTTAAGACGAGGCGAGAGCAGTGCCAATATCCTTCCGATGACAACTCCGGAGTGGAAGAGGTTAAACGAGCTTAAGAATGCCAGCTCCTTTTAGCTGAACTTTTCTGCAAGTTTGGCATGGCCCATCTCTACATCTCCCTCCTTCTCTCCCCCTCTCTCCCTCCCATTCTCTATCCATCTCTCTCTTTACAGCAGTTCAGAATGAGCGTGACCGCATTAGCAGTCGGCGAGCGGAGGAAATGGAGTTGGGTTCCCTCTCCATCAGCGTTTTCCTGCAGGCAGAAGCCGGCGCACACCAGGTAGGCCCAGGTTTGGGCTCAACAAGATGCCTCCATCCCTCTCCAATCAAGAACACCACCCAGGCCATTTCTGTATTGTACACATCCTCACAGTGAAGGGATGAGAATCCAAGCCCCAGAGTTTGCATTTCGGAACGACAGAGGTCAGACGTTTGAGTTTAAGCACTGTCTGGATTCTCCGGAACAGATACAATTGATGTTCCCTCAGGAATCACAGGCCAGTACTGTGAGCGTAGTCTCCTGGATGCACTTAGTATAAAGAAATAAGAAACTGAGTGTGGGGTCTGTTTCATGGCAGCATATTTAATTACAGTGCCTAGATAGTTCAGCCAGCGTTCCATTCACTTTAAATGCTTAATGACAACCAGACGTTCTCCTTACATTTGAAAGGAATGTTTTATAGAAATTAATGGGATGATTCAACACAAATGCAAAGCAAAGCGAGGCAACTCTGAATTTCATATGATTCTAATTGAACACAATGGCTCAAATGTAAGTGAATATAGGAGCGGCTCACATTTGGAAAGTATTTTCTGTGCCCAGGAGATTTCACCGAGAACAGTAGAGGAGCATATCCCTGGCCTCTTCTCCCCCTCTGCAAATGCTCAATGTGCTTTGTGCAGTCAGGTCACAGTAAAATTTCCAAAACACTTCAAACGGCCAAGTCCAGGATCAATTCACTGCACAGTTACCCAAACACATCCATCTTCATTTAAAAAAAACTGACATCGCGGCAATATTAAAGTCAAAGGCTTTGTGTGTCACCTGACCGCCCCCTGCTTGCTATTTGTAGCTTTCACCTTTGACCCCGCCCATCAACTGTGACATCAGCACCAAGAAGATTGCGAGCGTGGAAGATGTGTGCGAGTCCATGAAGCAACAGCTCCTCCTGCTGGTCGATTGGGCAAAGCGCATCCCAGAATTCTGTGCCTTGCCCGTGGATGACAGGGTGTGTTGTTTTTAATCTGACTTGAAAGGTGATGTTGCCATGCATTTCCCATTGTTTCACGAGACTTTGGTTTAAAATTACAAGCAATAGTGTTAATTTCTTGTGAAACTGTTCAGTTGCAGAAGTTTTGAATTTTAGAAAACACGTTCATCTATTGTGAAAGCAAAAAAATCACAGCATAACAGGCAGAGAATTTCCCATATTTGGGGGTCATGTGTAGTAAATAAAAAGTGAATTTATGTTCACAATCTAACACTGGGAACGCCTCCCGAACATTAGCGCATCGTAGTACTGCACTGTATAGCAGTGTCTGTGTGGGTGACTGTTTGTGATTGGCTGTGCTGCCGAATGGTGTTGCGGCGTTAATGATTCACTGTGCTGCTTAATGGTGCATCTGTTCGCAGGTTCTGCTCTTACGGGCCCATTCTGCGGAACACCTCATACTAGGAGTGGCTCGGCGCTCCATGCCCTATGATGACGTTATCTTACTGGGTAAGGGAGGTCTGAGAGGCGGTGTCAATCTGCAAATCCCCCGTTTAAGGGCATGAAGGTATCAAATCTTTTAAAAACTAGGGCCCAAATTGGAAAGATTGATTATATTTTTTACAACTTAACATTCATGCAGCCTCAGCCTAATGTTCGAGAGCAGGCATCATCAAATCATGAACCACGAGGTCCAAGAACTGCCTGTTCTCCACCCTCCGTTTACCTGGGAGTCAGGTGTAAAGACAGTCTGGCCAATCAGAAGTACTAATTGCTCATTTAATTAATTACCTGGGAGAAAAGAAAAGGAGAGCAGGACTTCAATTCAAGGTCCAGATTTGGTAATCCCTGGACTGCAGGCTGACTCCAGGACCGCAACTCATATATTCTGACATGGAGTCCCGAGTCACAGTTTAAAATTGCTGCTCTGGAGTTCACCTGGGATTGTCACCTGTACAGGAAATGACTTCATCATCCCCGTGAGTGGGCCTGATGTGGAGGTGTCCAGAGTAGCGGGTAGGATTCAGGACGAGCTGGTGAAGCCCCTGAGAGAGCTGGACGTGACCGATGGGGAGTTTGCCTGCCTCAAAGCTATCGTCTTCTTTGCCCCAGGTGAGCCCCAATTGTCAACTCATAACGACACCTCCCTCTACTCCTACCGCCCCCCCCTCCCCGACCCCCTTCCCCTTTGCACCTCTCCCTGACTCCTCAGGTGAATACAGAGGTATAAACAGGATTTTCTGAGCGCAAGTGCCATTTCTATGGCGCCTGTCTTTTAGTGAACAGTACATCAGAGCTCTATGGTGCTTAATAAGAATAGCCGTTACCACAAGAGAGACCAGGCTTAATTCACACAAGGCTGCAGAAAAATATTAAGTCTTAAATCAACTCTAAAAGAGGCTTTTTGAGAAAAAGCTTTTTATGTTAACAGCGTTGGACAATGTCACATACTTATTCTCTATCTGCTGGTTGCAATGCTTCACTGAAGCTTCAAAACACTTAGAGTGAGTGAAATATTCAAACCCAGGACACCATGTTTTTTGGCCACATTAAATGGAAACTATCTAGAGCTTTTACATCATTTATACACATTTCTCTGTAATTCAGCAGAACATATGAGATCATTGGAAACCTTTGGATCTCCACTAGAATCTCACATAGGCTTGAAATTCCACAGGTTTGAACACAGCAGCTGCATTTGATGGGCCCATATAAGGGTCGGTAGGTTTTATGGGGTTACGGTGGTGCGTCATTCGTTTAGAGAAAACTTTTTACGGACAAATCAGGAGCGGGTTACGCCGCTCCACTTAACGCTTTTAACATGTACAACACAGTGACTGTATGGGGGAGACTCTGGCTCCTAACTGCA
Source organism: Gymnothorax reevesii (assembly GCA_029721435.1). Taxonomy (NCBI): domain Eukaryota; kingdom Metazoa; phylum Chordata; class Actinopteri; order Anguilliformes; family Muraenidae; genus Gymnothorax; species Gymnothorax reevesii. The sequence continues at coordinate 34,079,121 of CM056588.1, forward strand.
AACACAGGGGCGGCATAAACTGCACTTCCAAGAGACCTTTTTACCGAGCTTGGGTTAAAGCGGTGAGTGAATTAATGGTGGCCTGACCCGTATTTTTTTTTCTTTAATCAATGTAATGAATGAATGAATGAACGAACAAAGTATTTGTATAGCGCTTTTCTCACTGGAACCGCTATACAGGGCTTTACAGTTATATGGGGGAATCCCATCTCACCAAGACTAATGTGTACCACCCACCTGGGTGATGCACGGCAGCCATTTTGGGTCAGAATTTTGACCACACATCAGCGAAGGTGGAGAGGGAGAGGACAGTTTTCATAGTGAAATAAATCAGTGGATGATTAGGTGGCAGCATGAAAGGGTCAGGTTGGTGGATTAGCCAGGACACTGAAAACCCCCTACAGTAAAAACTCTCCATTCCTAGACCGCCGCCCCACCCCCAACAGTTAAAACTCCCTGATCCTGGACTTACCTTCTGCAGTAAAAACTCTCTATTCCCAGACTGCCCCGGGCTGGAGAGCTCCCGAGCCGTGCGAAGGCTCCGCTTCCAGACCCAGGTGCTGCTGGAGGAAGTGGCCGGGGAGCAGCGGGGCCGGCTGGGGGAGCTGTTGTTGACCCTGCCCCCCCTCCAGAGCGTGGCCTTGCAGATGGTGGAGCAGCTGCAGCTGGTGCAGCTCCTAGGGGGGGCCCGGATCGACAGCCTGCTGCAGGAGATGCTCCTGGGGGAGACGGCTGAAGCCGGGGGGGCTGCAGACAGAGCAGGTGGGGCTTCAGTGAGAATCAAGCTACCATTTTTTGCTACGCCCCTCATTTTAGGGCAGCAAGATAAACTGCTACTCTGTTACCGATAGGTTAAGCTTCCAAAGGGGCTTTGGGTCCTAAGTTTAGAGGATGAGGTTTTGCCTTTGCCTTTTGGGCAACAGGTCTCCAAAAGGCTTCTTCAGAAGGACAGGTATAAGGTTGAAAGAGGGGTTACAAAGTTAAAGCCTTACAATGTGTTATTCTCTCCAAATCAGCATCAGATTTATTCAGCAAATCCTGGTTAACGGGCCAAAACGCTGGAGAGGTTTTTCGCCTCCCCTGTAAGGTATGGCTTACTTCCTGAACTCTGCCACAGTGTGTTTTAACTCCCTCGTCCACCTTAGGTCACCATGCTGCAGAGTAATTCTGAGGCTTTAAAATGCTATTTCCCACCTCAGTGAAAGGCTTACTTTCTGAGCTCTGATAGCCTCTACCTCAGGATAGAGGTTTTCCTGGGACGATAGGTGCTGCTGGTGTGACAGTGAGAAGCCGTGAAGTGCCATGAAGGAGTTTCTGTGTTCTGTTTCCTCTCAGGTGCAAGCCCACGCCTTCTCCCCCTCCCCACACCAGACATACCCCCTCCACCTCAGGACATGCTGGGGAACCACATCATGTTGCCAGCCAACTTCACCTCAGTCATCCTCCCTGTGCCCACTGGTGAGTGCACCAAGAAAGCGCACACACACGCACGCACGCGCGCTTAATTTCAATTTCCAGGGTCAGGTGTGTCCGGCAATAATCACGACCCCTTATGACTATTGAAAACGAAGTATTTATAGTCTCTGTTGTGAAGGGCATCTTGCAGCATTTAACCAACAGGGGGCACTGAGAAATACCATGATCTAAAGAAAATACTGTAGGTCTGTCCCTGTACATGCATGTGGCTTTGTCTAACAAGCCAGGCCAGAAAAACTAAAAATAGACCCCGTCCCAGACAACGGTTTAAGAACACTATCGTTCAAAAGTATGGAATCTGACATAAATTTTTTTGTTTTCTATGATTATCCATGCTTTTGTTCATCTAATGTGTTTCAAAATGAATAGAAAATATTGTCAAAACATTGAAGTTTATAGATGATTTCTGCTTCTAGTATCAGTTTTCTCATTCATACTTTGCTTTAGAGTAACCCTCCATTAACCACAATTATAGCCCTGCATTCTAGCTGTCAATGAGGTTGATGTAAACTGCAGAAGTTTCACTTATAATGGAGCGATAGCCTTCCTTTTACAGTTGGCAAAGTTCCTAATTTGCCAGCACTAAAACACCTCCAGACCAGCACATTTCCTCCCCCATGTTTGATAAATGATGTCAAGTGCTCATCTGGAATCTTCCATTTGGTCTGTGCTACATAAATGTCCTTCTCTGTGGTCCAAATACTTCACACTTAGATTTGTCTAAGTTAGATTTTTCCCCAATTGTTCTCCATCCAGTGTCAGTTCTTTTGCCCATTTTTGCCAGTCTCAGACATGGCTTTTGATCTGAATTTCAGCTGAGAAAATCAGCTTCCCAGAGTCGTCTCTTGACAGTTGAGGATGAGACTGGTGTTTTTCAGGTACTATTTAATAAAGTTGCCGGTTGAGGACCTGTGAGGCATCCCTTTCTCATATTGACACTTAAGCTTTCATCCTCCTTCACATTTTGCACTAGAGCCTTCCTCTTCTCCTTCCATCTGGGTTAGAACCAGATTACCGAGTTCTGTGAAGGCATTGGTGCACCCCTTTGTAAGATATTTTCAATTTCTTGGCAATTTCTTACATGGAATCGCCTCAATTTCTCAGAACAACTTCAGTCCGACTTTTCTGAAAAGAGGTTTTTCATTCAAGCCATTCCGAGACACAATCAAACCCACAAATGCAGATGCTATAGATATTTAGGTAGTGCAAAGAAGGCCAGTGTTATCACTTTCTTAAACAGGAGAGCGGTTTTCAGCTGGGCTAACATAATTGCAAAAGGGTTTTCTTTATAAGCCTTTCATGAAGATAACTTAGGATTACTCAGCGCTGAGTGCCATTGTAACATAACAGTGATGGTTGCTGAAAATGGGCCTTTTACTTCTGAAGACATTCCGTTGAATTCGGCCACTTTCTGCTATAATAGGCTATTACAAAATTTACAGTAGGGATTCCTGATCAGTTTACTGTTATTGAAACTGAAAACAATAGTGATTTTCTTTCAAAAAAATTATTCTTAGTGATTACAAACTTTAGGATAGGTCTATATGCTATGTCACCATAAAACGCTATGACAAGCTTGCCTTCCTCTCTTATCCCAACTCAAGTTTGATTTTGTTGTCCAGTCATGACGACATGCATTTGGTTTCATTGTGAAATGCAATACCATACCTTTCATTTTATGGTCAAATATAAATAGCATAATACCTTTCATTTCACTGTCCAATAATACTGCCTTATTGCCAAAGCCAATGTAAGAAATGATCAAGCACTTCCAAGCGATACATTGTACTCCACTCTGATACTCAGGTGAAGGTTCAGGTGAGTTTCCCCCTCACTACTGTATATAATGTTGCTTTGGCACTGGTTGGAAGGGAAGGCGCTGTATTAAGAGACAGTTGAAGACAGTTCATCACATGTCCGGCCACTGAAATCCTGCTGTACTCTGTTCTCTCCCTTCCTTAGCACTACAAACGGCCACGCTGATACCCACACGGGCCAGAGCAGAACTGCACGAGTACGGGGAGCGTGCACATGTACCCGCGGACTCTCTGCACAGCCTGACTATACCCCCAGTACACACTCGTCTGTGATTGGCCAGCAAAGTCATGTGATGGAGTGATGAGAGTCCGAGAGACTACAGGTCACAGGTGATCAGAGATTAGGAACCGATGTACAAAGTCACAATTGCACACAAAAACTGACAGAGAAATAAACTGTTCTCTGACATTTATTTAATTTGACGTCTTGATTCAGTCATTCGTGGTTCGGATGAATGAACGACTATTTGGTGATGTCTGCGACTTAAGTGTACCTCCAGCCAGGGATGAACAGTTACAGTATATAGCCAGCAGATGGCGCAAAGGATTCAAAAAACGAGCATCTGTATTATCCTCCAACTAAAGAGAAAGACAGTACCCTTAACTCAGGGGTGTCAAACTGACCCGTAAACGGGCCCAGAGGCTGCAGGTTTTCACTCCAACAATGCAGAAGCGCACCTGATACAACTAATCAGTTGTGCAGGCCTAGATCAGTTGATAAAATCAGTGCTTTCAGGTGAGCTTCTGCTTGGTAGGATTGAAGACCTGCAGCCTCTTGGCCCATTTACGGGTCAATTTGACACCCCTGCCTTAACTGAAACGTTATGAAGCCTAATTTGACAAGACAAACAGATTTCAAATCCAACCTTTCACCAGATGATGAACTTAAGTGAGAGCCCCACCCATCCACCCACGCAAACTATAGGGATAATAATGGAAGAAATACACACATCCCCTCACAAATGATGGCAGAGAGGTACGGTGTGCAAATGTAACTGTCCATGTGTGCATGCGTTTAAGTTTGTATGGGCGTGCATGCGTTTGCATGTGTGCTTGTGTATGCGAGTGAGTGAGTGAGTGAGTGAGTGAGTTTATTTATTTTCAACCCACTACCCAATACCTGACCTACTCTACGCCTGTTTCTCTGCTGACATCCAGCAGGCTGATAAGATGGCAGTGCTGGGTTGTGGCCAGAGGGGTACATGGGCGAGGGGATAATGTGACTCATCGATGGGGAAAGTGAAAGACGACTCCAGCCCTACTGGCCCCCAAGGATCTGCATGTTTATTTTCAAACTCAATACACCAAATCAATACCAACGCAGCAGGAGGAACATGCTCTGTTTTCTCTTACTGCGGGTGACGACCGTTGCTACAGCAAGAAAGATAATCTAAGCAGATTGGGATTTGTCCTGGGGTCTCACCTTGCTGAAAGGCAGACATGCGCGCGCGAACGCGCACACACACACACACACACACGCACACACACACACACACCAACCTGTGCACTATTATAGAACAATAGAGAAGTAAAATAAACAAAAGAATTTGTAGCTAAATTTATGATCTGTGAGTGAAAAAATAGATTTCATCAATAGTTCCATTTTGGTGATTCACATCTCCCAGTAATACTGAGCCCCCATTGCAGTGTAGTGTGACTGCCATTTTAAAATTCCAATAAACCATCAATGCAGTATGTGGCTGGAACAGTAGAATGGTTATTGCAGTCTTAAGAAATTATATGTATGGAGCAGTCACAAAATAAAATTCTGGTGCAAGAGAAAATAAGGGGTAAAGTCAGTGCACTTGCATCTACAAAAAGTTATATTCTGTTCAGAGATCACATGCCAGTGACATGTTTTTCTGGTTTATTGGATGTCCGTATTGGGCTATTTTTCCGTTATAATGAATGTTAAGATTAAACTAGCTTTAATCATTCAGATTTGCTCTCAATAACATTTAAAATTAGATACTCATACATACTCAGTCTATGGCATTTTTGCCATTCACGCTCGGCTTTTGCTTACGCCCACATATTCATGGCAAAACCGCGAGATTGTTTCAGACATTTTTGGAACAATACATTCACTGCACAACTACAACGTTGTATTTAAGGAATATTATTGCCATAATACTTAATCTCACACCAATTGGAAAGAAGAAGGAAAGTTCCAGAATGTTATTGAAATGTTTCATGTCACTCGTGATGGCCTGTGGAAGAAGAGACAAGGCACTAATTACGTAGTCCAGTAGGTTCTTGATTCAGTGGTGTTGAGTATCCGACACTACCGCAGAAGGAAAATTAAGGACAGAGATGTGACCTTGTCATCAACAAGACTAATACACATAACCCCAAATGTGTTCCTCATTTTCACTGAAGTGAGTAGAGTTACACAACATGCTATTGACTATTGAGATTTTTCATGGTTTATATTTTGCGTAAATAGATTACTGGTTTTCATGGACCGTCTCCTCTGGAAAGTCCATTTACATCAGATTTCCTTCTCGTCAGTGGTGGAATAGCAAAGTTTAAAAGGAGGGAATTTTCCTGAAGGCGACAGTGATGGAGCTTTGGCTCGAGTTCAGTGCTTGACTTCGACTCCCGAGCCAGCAGAATGAGTCAGCGGGAGACTGAATCGGGACTCTTGCCCTTGTCTCATTTGGTTCATCTCGAATTTCTCTGACGGGGTGGCAGATCAAACTGAACAGAGACACGCCGTTTCCTACAGCTCTGGACCCACTTATGAAAACCTCAATGACGGCGATGAACCACTGCTGGCAGGCAGTGTCGCTCTAGTGCTGTCACGCCAGACGCTTCGCCAAACCCACGCAACAGCCTAAAGAGTCTGTACATAACTGTGGGGAACCACACACCTTCGAGAATTCTCTTCTTGCACCATTCTTACGTGCTTTGTATTTGAGCCCTTGTCCGGCCTAAGAAAATAGAAGAGTAATTTGTCTGACCTTAACCTATTGCGGCATTTTTATAACGGGGTTAATAATCACTCAGTGAATCAGACATAGACACATCGCTTAATTTCTCAGAAAGAAACAAGAAAGACTATACGGTTAAACAGGCGCACAGCTGACTTTAGACCCTTGTCTCCTGCACCCATCCCTCTAATTGTCTTCCACTGTAGAGAAAAGTGTATGTGAGAACTCAGCCTGTAGAGAACAAACCGCTTATCAACTCTGCCATTAGGAATGAGCCCTATATCATTGCTTGGCATTGAGAAGTAGTAGGAGTAAATGAGGACTTGCAGACGATCTCTAGAGAGAAACTCACGCCTTTACGTTTCTGAACAATTTCCACGCCGTCTCCTCGGGGCACCAACAGTTGCGCAACGAGTCATTTGTAGATGGTCCCATCTGGGGTAAATCATAGAAAGTTTACTAGAAAGATACACGGTGATTAATGACCATCCATCTCGCTCTTTTTTCTACAAAAGCCTGCACGTATTCACATGTGCAAAAGCTCATTGCTGTGTGTTCTGTGATTAACGGGCTGTTACGCAGAGGAGAGATCCTACCCTGGAGGGTGAGGTAAGGACACTGGGCAACTCAGAGGAAGTGCAGTTGTATTTGATCTGACGGGGTAGGAATGCGTGCTGAGGCCGTTCTGTACATTAACACTTCAGCGCACTCGTGTTGCCGGAATTCGTACGGTTTTCCTGTAAGAATTACATGCGGTGTGATTCTCACCCAACACAAGGCAAAGCACGGCTTTCTGCACATGACCAACAACCGCAGCTTATTTTTCAAATTTTGGCATTACGAGCATTTCATTTTTTTTTCCCCCAAGTTCAGATTAGGTATGCCAGCCTTCACAGAGGAAACACGAAGTGGAGAGTATGTGAAGCATTTGTCCACACCTGTCAGTGGGTGCCACACAAGACCACAGATTATTACAGATTATTATGTATTTAGAAACAATTCTATTTACATTAACAGCAGCAATTGGTAAGGAGGCCCTTGGCGAGGTTGGTTGCCTGGCTACAAACTGCAGAGTTCCGGGGTGTACAATGTATGAAAAGAATATTTATAAAATTTTTAAAAAGTTGTTTTAAGTTAGTGTTCAGGTTGCCATAAAAATTTTAAAATGACCGAACTTAAGATAACAAGTTGAGGTAATTCTCAGCTGAAGTTCAGTAAATTTTAAGGCAACCATGACACTAACTTATTATGATTTCTTTTCTTTTAACAATGTTGCCCTATTGGGAGTTAAGATTTGGACAGACTTTCATGATTGGTTCAAATAATTCCACGTTTTAAAACGCCCAGGCCTAAAATTTGGCCCTCAGTATTGGTTTCACACCTGGTTACTAAGCCAAGCACTTTCTCTCAGCCTCAGTTTCTCTCTAGTGGCTGCGTTTCAAACCAGGTTGTTCTTAGCTCCATACCATTCAGCACAATATGAATATCTATGACATTATCAGAACATCTACTCAGTGCTCCAGCCATTCTGTTAGTCATGTCAGCAAACGCAGGTTTGCCATGCGGAAGGAGAGCCCGGGCTTGCAGCAAAGAGGTAACCACCAAGAATATTCACAACCTCTCTGTTAGACACAGGCTGAGTGAAACCGTTTCCAGAAATGTTAGCCATATAACAGCACACAACTCTTGAACACGGCTAACATGACTTTGCTAGCCCAAGGAATCTTTGGCGCTGGCACTACATCTCAAAACTAGGTGTATAACCAAAAAAAAAGAAAAAAAAAACTGCAGGAGGTTGCAGTGCTGAGCAATCCTGAGCCCCAAAAACATAAAAAAGGTGTGAAGTTGCTATGACCAGCATCTGCAGAGATGAGGTCAGGGAAAACTGTGCATTGGACCCTTAAGTCAGGCTCTCGACCCAAAAACCACTCCAGGTTTACCCTGCTCATTCACACTCACTCACCAAATATTTTCCCTGGTTTTTCACCCCGGGTGTCCTTGCAGAAGACAGATTCTCGCAATGGATAAAGCACAGAAATAAAGGATGGCTATGGAGGATAAAAACAATCATTGTCTACTAATTATAATAGACATGCAGTTATTTGTACATTTAGTATCTGGCACAAACGCGCACTCACTCCCCGCAACCCAAAGCAAATATCTTGAACAGACTTTATGCTCAGTTCACAGAAAGCCAATGTAAGCTGCCACAATATATTATCATACCACACCATGCCTATAGTCTGGAATAGTGGTCAGACTCAAGGTTATGGGTAAAATATCACAGTTTAGTTAAAATTTTTACAATTGTTGCTGATAAAGCCAGATGCCCAAGACAATACAGACAAAATATACATTTCTCTTAAGCAAGAGGTTAGACACTGCAAAGTCCATTGAACAGTCCTCTTTGCATTCACACACACTGTAGTCAAACTCCAAATCAGTACTGGTCTGAAACCTTACAATTGACCTATGGCTAAGCCCCGCCCTCAAATGTGATGAGCCAATCACAGAGTTTATTCTCTCCCCATATATTCGGACATTCCATGCCTGAACTTCCACTGAAATGCATTACAGAAACTCTGAATTGTTCGCTTTTGTGGGGTTTTAAAATGTTTCAAAGTAAAAAAAAAAATGGTCAAACGCTGTGCATGGGGTAAATGTAACTCCGATATGAGGTATCTCGAGAGGCTGGGTGATGGGGCGTATTTTATACCCTTCCCAAAGCCATATCATAACCGAGAAGTGTCTCCTGTGGATAAAGCTTTGTGGAAGACCCCACTATCAGCTAAACGTCGCTAACAAAAGTCAACTAGGTGTCTACATCTGTTCCAAGTTAAGTCAGCATCTTGTCACTTCGTTGGACATTAATGTAAAGTTATCTTTTACATTGCTAAGTTAGCTAACGTTCGCTAAAGTCTGTAAACTCTATGGCTAACGTCAGTGCTGACGGACGTTGGCTTCACGTGAGCTCCTGCTGCGTTGTTCACCATGTCACCTTATTTACTATGAAGGAGTTCAGTCGCGACAGGTTAGATTTCTTAAATTCAGTAGCAATAATAATACATAGGCTAAATTAAATTTATTACCCTGCAGTGCATGAACAATGCTGATCCTCTATCTTGTGTGAGAGCGTGACGGAAACGAGATGATCACGTTTGCTCTGAGACCTGGAAATTTTAGCTTCTAATTTAAACTTTTCGTTGACCTTCTCCACTCTAAATTCATGAATGTATCCCTCCAATGCATAGTGTAATCCTATTTGCTGACTTCTTGATGATATTTGAGCCTATATCGCCAAAAATCATTGATAGCATCCTGAAAAATATCTCCGACCGTAATACCAGCCATTAGCGCCTGTTCTAAAATGTTGATTGTTTGTCTGAGTCAGTGGAGGGTGCGGGACTTAGCCAAAGGTCAATTCATTGCATCGGTGCAGCAATACTAACAAATAGTCAGTAGAAATGACCAATGTGAAAGATGAAGCCAATCTGTTAGCCAATCACCTCATTACATCATCTTAGTCTGTGGTTTGATAACACCTGAGTTTTCCCAATCCCAGAAACCATTCTAATACAGGATGTAATCCACTGTTGGCACCATTTAGCCAATAAGGCAATATTATTTCACCATGTTCTCATTATAAATATTGCACAAACTCTACAATGAGAGCAATACATGAGCATAAAGCCCTTCATTTTATTTTTACGAAATATATTAACTCCCAGAGCCTGCGCCTATGGACAAACCCCAGAGGGGGAACTGTAGGAGTTGAGTAACTTCACCCAACAGGCTCAACCAAGAACCATCGGTGGCATTCCTGAGCAGTTCTGATTACTGGGACACACCCACCAAGGGAGACACACTTCTGCGGCAACATGTATAACAAACACACACACAAGTTTGCGCACCTATCCTTGTCAATGCAATGTTCTGACTTCTCAACATTATGGACAGCCCATCCCTAGCCCTACCCCTAACCATAACCTTAACCAAACGAAGCCTTACCTTAACCTTAATCAAACCTCATTTCTCACTTGACTCCAAACCACAATCATGACCTCAGAAATGACGTTTTGCCATATTAGGATCAGGCTTTGGTCCCCATTAGGACTACTGGTCCTGACAGGGTCAGGGTTTATACTGGAGAAGGTCTCCTATAAGTAAAAAAATTGTGAACACACACACACACACACACACACACACACGCGCACACACACACCAGAACTGAGGCCATTCACAAAAAAATGCTTTTTTGGTCATGTAAAAATCAGCAAATTGCAGGTTCTGTTGGCATTCACTGTGGTAGTTATAGTGATTTGACTGGTTTTTGCCCACTGTGGAGACTGAGGACAGTCTTTAGTGAGTTTTGATGACAGGTCCAGCACCCACATGTGCATTAGGCAGCCATTATCAAAGCAGACATGCATCGTAAAACACGAGCCAGCCCACTCGCATATTTCATGTGGATATGAAAATAAACTTTGGTTTTGCTTAAGAATAAGAACAAAAACCATAAAGGAAGTTACACATAGGTTACTACAAGAGTCCATTGTGTGGTTAACCTTGGTGCTTTACATAGCGAGTCAATAAGAGCTGCTGACCAAGCCAAAGGTGTAGAATCAACATGGTCGTCTCCCTTGGTCTCCAGTGATGTTAGAGTTTCAAAGCAGAGGAGTCGGAGACCATCAAATCAAACCTGAGTAACTTCAGGCCCATCTTAAATTCTAATTAAAATCCCAAAGTTTCCAAAAATCTCAAATATGTCCCACTGAATAACAGGGAAAAATGTATAACATGATGAACAAGGTCTCATTATTTTATTTTTGATGAAATGCTGTGGCCATAAAAACACGGCATCCTGGGTTTGAATATTTCTCCCAATATAAGTGTGATGCAGCTTCAGCGAAGCCCTGCAACCGCCAGATACGGAAAATGTAACATTGTCTTTCAATGAGGAAAGAATGCTTTTCTGACTTTGAACCTAAAAGGCAAATCTTAAGCCAAAAAGTAGAGTTTATGGGGTTAAAACAGCAAAATAAAACATATGTGCTGACAGATGAAGTCCTACAAGCTGGCTGAGCTGATCCATTCTGCAGTATTGCAAACCAAAGTGGAGAAATTCAGGATGGCGGGATGGGGGAGGGTCGGCAAATGGCCTTAACAGACACGTTATGCATCAGCGCCAGCATGTAGAGAGCTAGAATCGGCCATATCTGCACTGTCTGCTGCAAGGGTTAACCCAAACATTTCAACCTTTTTGTTGAGGCTACCTACAAACATCTGGTGAATTAACGGCCAAAGAATATTCCCTGCTCTGGGGGGTTTAAACAATCGGACGTCTTTCAAAAAGCCGACAGACCTGCTATATGACAGTAAGTGAGTGTCCAGACAGCTCAAACCACTGTGAGAGGTTATGAATAAAGCTCCATTAGATAAAGAAGAGACAGGTTCCTGTGGAAAACAGAAAAAAACCATTAGCTGCATTTACAGACCACACAAGCTCTCCCAGCTATATAAAAACCTACATCTGCACAAAATTAGTGTACTGGGGACCAGAGTGATAACATGATTGTATATCAGGATTTATAAGATCACAACAGAACTGAACAGAGGCACGATTCAATATCAGATAAGGCTAGTGGAAGGTAGCACAAGAAGCTGCCAGTAGATGCAGTATTCAGGACAATGATCCGTAAAACCTGGCCCTCGACTCAAAATTCAGCCCTGGTTTTCATTCTTCCAGGAAATTAACTGAACAATTAATTCCATTAATGAGCCAGACGGTCATCACACCTGGCAGATGAAGCAAATTAAGCCGATTATCTCATAACAATGGAGCGTGTCAAGGTCAGCACATCGACCTTATGCAGCAAGAGAACAGTCAGTTCTTGTAGTCAATATGTTGGACACGGGAGAAGTGGGACCTGAGCCACTTCAAGAACAGTCAAATAATGATGGCAACATGAGTAGGTTAGAGCATGTCCGAAGTGACCAGACATCTGGGGTGTCTCCAGTCAGCAATGGTGAGTACATATAGACAGTGGTCTATGAAGGGACAAACCATGCACCAGTGACAGAATTTTGGGGACACAAGGCTCATTGATGCACAAGGGCAATGACAGTTATCCCGTCTGGTCCAAACCGACAGAAGGGCTACTGGAGAACAAGTCACAGAGAATTTTAATGATACTTGTTAGGAAAGTGTCACAATACACTGTGCATTGCACACTGGTGCACACAGAACTGTATAGCTGCAGTCCAGTTGAAGAGAACAATCCAACTCCAGTCCACTGCTGAACGTGCTTCCAACCGGCGCAAGAGTGAAGGAACTGGACCTTGGAGCAATTAAAGAAGGTTACCTGAGGCCCTTTTTTTACATCATGTGCTTTGGCTGTGTGTTTGTGCACTGTTTACTTTGGTCAGACGTGGCACTAAGATGCACTGTGGGAAGAGGAGAAGCTGGTGAAGGGGGTGTGATGCTCAGGTAAATGTTCTGCTGGGAAACTCTGGGTCCAGGATTTCGAGAAGACGTCAGTTTGGCAGAGCTATTGCGGCTGATCGATGTATAAACACTGGTTGTATCTGAACTAAATGTTCCACTATAGACAAAGGAGAAGCCGCATAACGTTTTCTACCAGAGGAGATAAAAGATCAGTAGAGTGACTGCACTAATACAGTCCATAAATGACTCAGGGAAAAGCTCATTATTACTGCACCACAGACCAAAGGTTTATCCTGGCACAGAGTAAAGAGTTTGATATCAATCTTCAACAATCAGTGTGACATACGTTTATACCATGTTTGTGTTGAGTGAAGAGAGAGGTGGGAGAGAAAGAGAGGAGAGGGAGTAGGAGGGCGAGAGGGACCGCGGAAGAGAATGGAATCAAATGCTTCATTCCCCGAGGGATAGTGTTTCCATCCCCAAACAGATGATCATAAACATGCTTTTTAGCCTCAATTTCCACAAATATCCTGTTGATCGATAAAATTTCAAACTTTAATTAAGAACAGCACGCAGAATTGCCCCAGACGTCCGTTCGGTCGCCAGTTCCCGCGATTTGGCCTTCGTAACCTTCCACAGCTGCTCTCACCGTTGAAGCGATTTCAGTTCAATCAAAGATCAGCCATCTGGTAAAATCCTTTCCCCATAGGCTGGAACTCTGGATCAGCCCAGCAATGCTCCAATTCAATTCAGCAAGATTGCGGATATTGAGGTTTCTGATCTGACGAGTGGAACTAAGCGTAACTTTTTCACCATGGTCACAAGTTCGGCGCACCGCCGTGTGCACCTATGCGGTCCGTGAAGAAAAACCCGATAATGTTTTGGAGCAGATCTGAGAGGGTATATTTGTGAAGTAGAAGCACTCAAACAGTCCAATATTTTTTTAATTTAAGCTTGAGGTTACGTAATCAATCTCCCTCGTGATCATGTGTCACAACATTTTTATCCAACTCCGTCAATCCATGAGTTTCATGAGCAGGTTCTGAGGCAATGTTGTCCCAGCCACTTCCTGTTAGGGAATCAGTCTCCTGCTTACCCCCACGGTCAGACCAAAGCAGAATCCAACACAAGCTTCCTGTGCACATGGAACGGCATCTCCACTCCATACATCTGCCCAAACAGCACATGGACTGATGATTCATAAAAACAACCCCGGAGGATCTATGGGACTAAAGTCCACATTCAGTGTCAGGCTGTGCACCGGTCATATCTGAAGGCATGAGATCACTGCTCCCCCAGAAACGTTTTTCCGCACCAACATCACTCAGGCCATAAGGAGTAGGTACTAGTAAATGAAGATTGCTTGACGAGTGGTGGTGAATTTAAGGAGTTGCATTCTGATTTTGCTCGATGGAGAATATTACAAGTTGGACCTCAAGACCTCAGCGCTCCTACATCGACAGGAGCAGAAACGGTGAGACACATCTTATTTTTCGCAAGCATCACATATTTGGTGCAATTATGCGATCTGAGCAAGTGCGAGACAGAAAAAAGTCACACACACACACACAGATGTGTGTTAAACACACACTAGAGGAAAGAAAATTGTACGCACATCAGGCATAGGTGCAAGGCAACCAAGTAGAACCAAAAGAAAGCGAGGCCTGCACACTTACTGCAGACAAATTTTATTTATTTTTTTATTTATTTATTTAACCCTTATTTAACCAGGGAAGTCCCGTTGAGATTGAAATCTCTTTTTCAAGGGAGCCCTGGGGGAAGAGGTGGGGAGGGACAGAGGAATTACACAGCCAATTAGATCAGGGGATGATTAGGTGGCAGATTGAAAGAGCCAGGTTGGGACTTTAGCCATGACACTGGGGAACACCCTACTCTTATCGAAGAGTGTCATAGGACCTTCAATGATCACTGTGAGTCAGGACCTCGATTTAACGTCTCATCCGAAAGACGGCGTCTCCTTCAGTACAGTGTCCCCGTCACTGCACCAGGGCATTGGGGATTATCCCGCCAGAGGGAAGATCGCCACCTACTGGCCCACCAACACCTCTTCCAGCAGCAACCTGGTTTTCCTCAGTGGTCTCCCATCCAAGTACCAGCCAAGCCCACACCTGCTTAGCTTCAGCCACGCAGCTGAAGCAGATCAAATTGTGGTATGGCTGCTGGCAAAGTTATCAATTAGGAATTACTTTTCGATCAGGTTTGGATCTTCGTCAGGTGACCCGTTTAACACACACTCACACAGCCCTGTGATCCCGGCTCATTTACCCCGACTTCAATAAGATGCTGAAGGGAATATCACGCATTGATCTGGATAATGAACTCTGAAGAGCCACCCACACACCCTCCTTTCACCAGCATCTTCCACTGAAAAACAAAACCAGTTTTTTGTTGTTCAATCAGCCTATACAGGGCTGTATGTTTACTTTTTCTGCTCATAGCACCAGTGCTACAGAGGTTCATAGTCTTGTAGCACAAGACAAAAACTTGTAACACAGTAAAAGCATCGGTTACATCTCTTAAACCAACCACAAGTAGTGCAGTTTATCATTTAAAGACCTATAAAATACCAATAATCTCTTTGTAAATTGAAGTACTTTCAAGGTCTTGGAATTATTTAAATTCATACAATTTCAAGTAATTTGCATCAACATTAAACAGACCTCGCCATTATTTGATATTTATACTATTTATTTAAGTACTTACGCATTCTGTGCATACTGTTTATATAAACATACTGTAATACTGTTTATACATGCTATTAATTATTAGTGTATTCCTGATACGTGCGGTGATGTGAGGCAGTGGCCTAACCTTTTATCGCTAGATTTTGACAACCTGTTCCCACATACTATTCCTGATTAACGATCAAAACTATTAAATCCAAGCCTATAGGAAGCTTGTATACTGATAGTTGATTCAGTATAGGCCTGTATACTGAAAAAGAGATTCATTGACGTATACGCTTCGATTCAAGACAGCAAGGATGGAAATACGTGAAATCAATAGAAAAAAAATCTCAACTCTCGAGAATTTTATGTATTGTTTTAACCTTTTGTTCATCGGATTATGAAAGAAGACTGAATATAAACGCCTTATTTTTTTGATAGGGCTTTAAAAAAAAAAAACGCATTTAATGGGGAATGTATTGCATATTGATCAAGCATTGAACCCCGCATAAGAACTGAATGCCATTGCTTGCTTTGGCTTCCTGCAAGCAAGTACGCGCAAATCTGCAGTTTTGTGAGCATTTCAGGATCGATGTACCAATAACGCCATGGAAAATTGAACTGGCCCGTCAGTCAGCCGAATAGTCTTACTAAATTAGTTAATCGTCTGATTGCTAATCAAGCAAAGGGGAGTAATCATTCGCTTTACGGTGAGGATTCTGACTCACCTAATTAACCTCTGACCGCACGTCACTGGTGTATTAAGCTGAGGAATTGTGGGAAATTGTGTTGCATAGGCAGGTGGGATCGTGTCTCCTGTCATATGACAGACTACAACTAGCAAGTACATTAGCGAGGTGGCAGTGTTTCACGTCTCGCTCTCGCGCGCACACACACACACACACACGCGCGCGCGCGCACGGGCACACAGGCCTTATCCCAACATCCCCATTAACATCATGCCCTCCGCACACTCTGCTGCCAGCCAATTTCTGGGCAAGGCCACATGGGTTTGGCAGCCTATCCTAGCCTACAATGGGGCAGTATCAGGGACACACTGGGACAGTTTGCCAATCCCTCACAGGAAACACATACCATCCAAGCTCACACTCATACCTGTGAGCAATTTAGTCTTAAATCAGTCTTTAAAGGAGGTACAAGGAAGACACCAACGCACACAGTGAGATAACGTGAAAACTACACACAGCAAGTCAAGAGCCAGACTCCAACCCATGCCCCGAGGTAACAGTGCCACCCACAGCATCACCATGTACCACCCGTAACAATGATTCCAGTATGAGTGAATAAATAAGCGTCAACTATGCCGCATTCATTAAAACTCCAGCAGAGCATAATCTTTTGCAGGAGTTAGAGCGAAAACAAAACTACTGTGACAATCCTGCAAAGGGCCGGATTTCGGAGCTCTGATATTGCGACCTAGCAACGGCAATCAAGAACAATTATCAGACAGAAGGCGACCCAAGGTGCAGCGCTCCATCACTGTGACATCAGGAATTGAGGACAGAGATCTTTTATTATAATGGTTGGTGGACCTGATATTGAGGACACAAATTTGATATCATGACAGAGGGGAGGGGATCCAGGACAGAGATCTAACATTATGAAAATCGGGAAGAGTACCAGAACAGATATCTGATATTGCTAAAATGGACGAGGCGCCCAGATCAGAACTGTGAGGAGGGATGCAGAACAGAGAGCTCTAGACAGTCAACAGTAAAGTCAGCACTGAAGCCTCTTTCAGAACAAGATGGCAGGAGAGAGACTTGCTGCATGTCTATACTGATCTGACATGCTCAATGTCTGCTATAAAGACTGTATCCAAATAATTATAAAATTCCCTGGAAAATGGCAACCAAGTCCAACACCAATGTTGATTAAACGCTGAACTTTCTTTTCAGAGAAAGCTATTGGCGAGTAACCTTCAAATTATAATAACAGACAAAAATTTATGGGTCTTGAATTTCACTGGAAGATTTGGATACTGACCAATGACCAATACCAAACTATGCAGTGCTGTCAAGTGCAATTTTACAACATGCAGCTGGGTTTTACAACAAACCACGAGCTTGTCATTGTCGAATATCACCATTCAAATAATTTAAAGGGCACCTCCCTCCATTGCTTTATAGGGAATGCACATTAGTGAATAAACAAGAGGCAAAAATGTAATGATTCCATGGGGTCTAATCAGAATGATGAATTATTTCTTCGCCTCTGCTCTTGTCATGGTATCAGAGGGAAAAAAATCCAGTTGAATTGCATCTGTGGAGCACTTTCTACCATAAAGAAAAAAAAAAAAGCTACATGCAATACAGAATATTCCAGCAAAAACCTCCAATAGAGAGCAAGCATGGGGCAACAAAGCCAATGAGGATCTTCTTGGTTGCAGACTAGTTTGGAACCAGACCAGAACTAGAGCCATTCAACCACTTTTCACTGCAGTGACATTCGATGCAAGAATCAGAGGAAGTCCAGAGATCTATTCACTGATTTTGATTGCCTTGTACAAGATACATCAAAGCATGGAGTCATTGATTGCTAAAAACTCTCCCTAAATGTCAATTAATGGTGTAAAATACAAAAGCTAAATTAAAATGTAAATACAGAGAACACAGATGACACACAGTTCTGTACTCAGTCGATGCAGAAATAATTCCAGATCCTCTCAGCAGTGACGGGTGTAATGTACACGATTTGTTCCTCAAAGTTGTGTCATGAAGCCGCGTGTCAATGAATGCAGACCTGTGACCAGATCAAATGCAACATGCCCCAAAACAAAAGCTTGCAAATGCGATTTACATTAATACAATGCACAGGAAAAGAGTGCAATCTTTCGGAGCCACAAACTATGCACCATCTGGCAGTGAATGGGTACGTAGTAAGACTACAGTGATCATGGTAAACACTGCTGCAATGCTTTGTACATATTCAGGAAGTTGAAATAATACACCATGTTCATTTGTAATGCAAGGGTATCACATAGAATCCCTCATACCCTTATAAAGTAGATGTACAGCAATTAATTTTCCATGAAACTCTCTGGCCCAGACAAAAGTGAACAATTACATAGACCAGGGATAGGCAACTCTGATCCTGGAGGGCCGGTGTGTATGCTGGTTTTTATTTCTATCAATTACCCTGACTAAATGAGTTAATTGGTTGCATACACAAATACAGATTTTTGCAAAGGTTTGATCTAAGAAAAATGTTTTATGTAGGAAGACAAGAACAGTCTTTGGTGGTCATTCATGATCATTTAAAGAAATGCGTCATAAATGTCAGATTTCATGAATAGTTCGGCTAATTTAGATAATCAACTAATTAATGCTCAGACGTTGGTGTGAAAACCAGGGACAGATATGGCCCTCATAGCCCATCCCTGACATAGACAATCATGCAACAAGTTGCATGCAAACAGGTATTTTTTGCACAATAGATGGGATAGTAAGGAGAAAACTAATCTTTTTTAGAGCTGAGTTTTGACAAGGCTCTGAAAATGTAGACTGTTTCAAAGAAAATGGTAAGGACATCAAAGAGAGCAATGTGGCCCACCACATCTCCATAATCGCTTTCAGGAGGATATCAGCCAATACTTGACATCTGACATACAGTAATTGGCTAGTGACAGAATGTGATGAAATATTGACATATCATGCAATCAAAGCAGCCGGTTACATCTCCACCCCATTTCAAAAGCTACTGGTCTGCCAGAACTTAATACTGTGGTTGACAGGTTACAAATCAGAGATGATGGAGCACTTCCTCATTTCTCACATTTCAGCACACCACTCAACAATGCGGTGAAAACAACCCTGAAAGGACAGCAATGGCACTGTAATGAGTGTTGACATTAAATTTTCCCATGTCAAATGGGACAAAGACTGAGTTTACAGCGTTCAATAGCAAATGTGCAGAATTTATGTATCGCCTGCCCTACTAAAGCTCAAGCCTATTGAAGAGTGAAATATAACAAACTCAAAGCATATTTGGCATACCTCTATTGACTTAGATTTTAGTGGATTGGTAAATAAAAAGGTATCCTACTGAAAAACATGTCCTCATCACTCAATACTAAAGAAGATTATATAAACTCACAGCATTTATTTACCAACTTTTTTTATTTATTGTCCAGAAAAAAATCAGAAGTATTCAGGTTCCCCGTGAAGTGGTAAATAAGCCAGATACACTCCTGTATAATCTTAATTGTGGTCATTCTGGGCTCAAGAAAGAACTTGATTTGACTCTCACCAATTCTCGGATGTCATCGCATAATAAAACACAGTGTACCTAAAAGAAATAATCCTCAATTATTCATAAATTTAACAACTGAAGTCTTTGAGTAACGACTTCGTGAAGGCCGATCATACCTCTTATATTCTTTAAGGGCCACTCATTCGTCATGTGACGTCCTCAACTGGTCTAGCGCAACTGATTTAGATCGGACTTCATCAGCTCAAAATTAATCGCCATGACGACAGAGGTGCAGAATTTTCAATGACAGAGTGACGGGCCCTGTCAAAACTTATGGTCACGACGCATACACAGACATTTTTTTAAACGGGGCATTTTCTATGGGTTTTGGCCTCTTGTGTGCTTTCAGCCACAGAGAACGGCCTCCAAACTGAAGATTTCTATAAACTATGATTTCGCTCTTAATGTGCGGACAGACCAGTAACGGAGTTTTCGGCTTGCGACGTCAGAGAGTGAGCGCCTTCTGGCGAGTTTTGAAGACTTGCGATTGTCCTACATGGTCCTATATAAAATTATATAATCGCCGCCTGCTGGTTTGGCATGCTCTCTACAGCACTTTACTTGCGTTTTTGCATCTTCAGGTGGACGGAGATTTTTTTGGAAACGAAGGAGAGAAAATCCTGTTTTTATAAACATACGTGTTCGTGTGGACTAGGTTACTGAGTCAAAGCTATTGATCAATGAGTCGTGTGACCTCAATTTAAACTCCTGTAAAACAGCGGGTAGCTCTTTCACCTCACAACAAGAAGTTGGCAGGTTGAAATATGGTCTGATTAGTATAGTCAGGAATTTCCATGTTATCCCTTTCTTTGCTGGAGCTTCCTCAAGTACTCAGGTTTCCACCCACAGAAAAGCTTGATGGGCTAACTGGAAACTCTGAATCGCTTACATGTACGTGTTTGTGTTATGCTGAGCGCACGGAGAACCAACAGCATATTAGGCAGGTGATAATATTGTTTTCGGTCTTGAAGAATCCTTGTCATGATTACTGCACATGCTCATGACTTTAAAGTCAATCCGCTCGACTGCAAGGCAAAGGCCCAATCCCAAACCGGTCCCTATCCACTGGCACTTCACTGCCGAGTGTTATTCCATGTAAAGTCTCCCTCTTCATTATGGAGGGAGCTTCATGAAGGGTGAGGGACTCTTCTACTATGAAGCCATGCTGCTGTAATAATGCCTAAGGGCTTCCCTGGAATAGATGCCGTTTGAAGGGGAGCATATGTTGCTCTAAAACCTTTATATACCTTTCAGCATTCATGATGCTTTTCAAAACATGCAAGTGTCCCACAACATATGCACTAATGCATCCCCATACCATCAGAGATGCTGGCTTTTGAATTGAACGCTGATAACAGGAGGGGTGGTCTTTCTCCTCTTTAGCCCGGAGGACATGACGCCCATAATTTCCAACAAGAATGTCAAATTTGGACTCGTTGACCACAAGACACTTTGCTACAGTCCATTTTAGATGAGCCTTGGCCCACAGAACATGGCGATCACGCTCAAGAATGGCTTCCGTTTTTCATGATAGAGTTTTAGGTGGCATCTGTGGACAGTGGTTTCTTGAAGTATTCCTGGGCCCATTTAGTAATGTCAATGACAGAATCATGTCGGTGAGTGATGCAGGGGCATCTGAGGGCCTGAAGATCACAGGCATCCAGTAAAGGTCTCCGGCCTTGTCCCTTACGGACACAGATTTAGCCAATTTCTCTGAATCTTTGATGATGTTATGCACTGTCGATAATGAGACCTTCAAAGCCTTTGCAAGTTGACGTTGAGGAACATTGTTTTTAAAGTATTCCACAATTTTTTTTACACAAACCTTCACAGGTTGGAGAGCCTGTAGCCATCTTCTCTTCTGAGAACTCAGCCTCTCTAAGACATCCCTTTTGTGGCCAGTCATGTTCCACACCTGAAGCCAGTAAACTAAATTACTTGCTTAATGTTCTTTCAGTTGATTCTTTTACATGCTACTTGCTTTTTCAGCCCTTTTTGCCTGTGTCTCAACTTTTTTGAAATTTGAAATAAGCTCATTTTGTGGATAAAAATGCAAAATGACTCAGTTTCAACATTTGAAATGTTATCTATGTTCTATTGTAAATTACATATTGGCTCGTGATTTGAAAGTATTACATTTTGATTTTATTCACAATTTACACTTCATCTCAACTATTTCAGAATCGGGGTTGTATATTAGTGAATCAGATCAATCATTGATTAGATAAAAACTACTCACTCAATGTTTTCTCGGGTGCTCATCTGCATGTTTATTTCAAAATACAGTGTAACCTTTAGTTCCGTGATGTTTGCATGAAATAGTCAATCAAATGTCCGTTTGGGGTTGGGTGATGTTTTACTTATCTTTCAGAGATAGCCGCATGGAACTGACATATGTAGATATGCAGCGTTTCTTCCATCCCAGACACAAAATAAGAGCTGCACTTGAAAGGAGGGTGGTTTGTTAGCTTGCATTGATGTAGACTCGCTGCGGAGGGTTTAATAAGCCACTAACACTCCGCACTTATTGGCACACAATGTGGCGGACCCTTCGCGGGATCACACAAATGGAGGGGGAGTGGATAGGGACCGGTTTGGGATTGGGCCAAAATTTACTTCTATCCTTGCAAATACGTCATTTTTTGCACTATATTTATACATTTTAATGACTCAGGCATAATGCTTTTTATATTAGAGTTCTCTAAGGAAATTCAAAGCGCAATTTTAACGCTTTAGCTGAAGGATATCAATAACGTTGACTAGTATGCTAACTGCCAGAAATCACACAAGAACATATTTTTCTTCTATGATTATTGGCGATGGTAAACCAGCTTGCACTCTTTACATCTTTCAGCTAAAGCGCTGGAATTGTGCTTTGAATCCTTGAAACTCTAAAGACACCTTCTTGATATAAAAGCATGATGTCTGAGTAACTAAAATATATAAATCCAATACAAAATGAAGACAGATTGGCAAGGGTAGAATCAGGCTGAATTACAGTCAAGCAGATTCACTTTGTTAGGATGTAAGTCTGAGCAGGCTCAGTAATCGTGACACGGCTCCTTTAAAGCAAAATAATTACACTGCCATATAGTGTACATTATAATGGTAAATGTATACCGTATACTGTACATAAAGGACAGTGTGATGCATGGTGCAGCTTGTTATCGGAGCCCATTTTCTTTTGACTGATGTAAATAAAATGAAAGGACACTCTACTTCTAAAAAGAAACACACAAGATAAGCAAGATTTACTTAAATGGATTTTCAAACTGTGCAAAGATACCCAAATAAAATGATAAAAGCTCAGCTGCCAGTATAAAAACAACAATTATACATTACTGCAAGGCACCATCATAACAGACACATTTACAGCAGATGCCTTTAAAGACTTTGTATAAAAAAGACCAAGAGAATTTACATGGCACACATTTCTGCAGCTGTACATAAAAATGACATTTTCCCCGGGATTTTCCATTGAGTTTAAAGCGAACACAGCATAAAGGATTGAGGTATCCAGTAAAAGCAGTAGAAGAAGAAAAGGAGCACAGAAGGATAAGAGATGCTGTTAAAGACACTGTGATGATTTTTCCCTCAATTTCAACTCTTTTCTTTTCCCATGCCTGCAGAAATAGTCAAGGCAGGCGAGAGCAGAAAATGTATATTTTCAACTTTCACTGATCTAAGCCACCTTTCTGTTGCTTGCAAAATACTGAGCCTTTAGGGGGAATATATTGACTAAGTGCGCATGATTTAAATGGATCCACATAATGCAAGTGCTTTATATACAGTATTTCCCTCCTTGTTTACAGAAATATAAATTTTTTTTTTCCAGATTAAATATGAAATACAATCAGTTGTTTTCATATCCTCTTATCATAAAACAAGGAATCTGTTTGAGCGTGAATGTATGCATATATGTATATACTATGTATGCATGTATGAGTTTCCTTAGCATATATCAAGAACCGTTCATCCAATCAACTTGAAACTTGGTAGGTGTATTGCCAAGGACCCATGGAAATGCTGTATCAAGTTTGAAGTTGTTTGGCTGAGTGGTTCCCGAAAAAAATAAAAAATGCTGCAAGCACCATTACTGGGCCAGCTGAATCTGAACAAGCACTGCACTTGTTGTCCAGAATGTGAGGTTTGTGTCCCAGAGGACATAAAATATGAAGTGAATGAAACACAAGCCTATCTGAGGCTTCCCCTCCTTTGCTCGCCAGTTGCATTTCAGCATCATTTTGTTTACTATTGAACACAGCTGGATAGCAACACCAAGATTCTCCTTGTGCACACAACTGTTTAAAGGTCTTGACTCGTTCCACATGAAATAAAGAGAAAAAAGCTTAAAAAGAGACACAAAACAGCTTCAAAAAGACATACATCATATTAGAAGAGCACCGGCATCAGCCATAAGAAAAAAAACATACAAAATTAAATATGTACAAAATGATTAAGCAAATATGTGATCAATTTACAGTACGATCCTGTGCATTAAAGATACAATTACAAAAGGAAGGATTTCATTTTAGCCTAATATTCAAGATTGATAATCAGCACAGCTGTTAAATTACTCAATGATAATATATGCACAATTTTGAATTCTTTTTCATTAACACAAATAGCAACAACTGGAGTTTATAAACAATAATTAGAATTACGTATAATGACCTACTGTATTGTTGTAGGCCACTACTATTTAGGAATAGTGGACGAGATTACGGATCATTTCTGTTTTGATTGGTTTTACTCGTTTCTCCTCTTCTGATTGGTCAAACCACATCAATAATAACATTTTCATTGGTTCGTAATGGATAGGTATGTGCCGGGTGTGGAAAAAAAATGGCGGTTCATTGAGAGCAGGTGAGATGGATCTGATGGATCTGCGAGGTTGCCATGGTGCCAGTATTTCAGACATTCCTCTATTTCTGGTGGTTCTCATACATCATGGGCAGGTTTAGTCTCTCACAGCGTAGACACGGAAAGAGAACCCATTTGGGTCGCTTTCGCTGCAAAATGACAGGAGAGAATTATTTTGGGGGTTGTTTTATCACATTATACACTAACTGGAAAACGTTAGCTTTTCATTACTTAGAGAGCTTTGAACTAAGCTGGCCATTTTCATAACCTCATCCAGAGATAATGTAAGCACAGTCTGCACAGATATAGGTTTTGCATTTCCTGGCTCACAAAAGAACAGAAGTTATTTCTGGAACTCATGAAGATTAATTGGATTTTGTTTTTCTTTTCTTTTTTTCAGAAAAAAGGAAGAAGCAAATTCATGATGTATATTTTGTTAAAGCATTTAATGAAGTGAATGAATGAGCCAAAATATACCCAGCACTCAAGAATCGTTGCCAGTTTTTAGTTATTTGAGCTGTGTAGCCCATTCGCTCCTACATTACTGAATATTGTGTTTGGCCTCCCCGTCTGTAATTAATTCGTCTCTTAAATAACCATGATGATATGCCACATCTAGAAATGTTTATGTGAATGAACCTCATTGGCAGCAGATGAACCCAAACCACTTACCACTGAGAACCAGTGAGTTCACACATTAAATTTTCCATCCACATGAAACCGGATCAGGAGTAATTATGTGCTTGTTAATGAGGTTTTGCCTACATGGGTGGCAAACCCAGTTTTCTCAAGGCTGGACCATCAATAAGTGCTGTGATGCTTCGGTCTACTTCAGCAAGTCTCAGTTTCGAGGAGGAATTTAATTGTCGACAACTTCTCTTAAGAAAACATTATCGGCAAATCCAGGTATGGATACAAAAACAAAATGGCGCCAGCATTGAGGGTGAGATTAAAATGATGAAAGGTAGCTTTAAAGGCCAGGGTAAGTGGGCGAATGGCGTGGTGGTGGGGGAGGTACCTCTCGGATTGGATTCCATTCCGCAGCACCCCCACAAAACTCTTCTTTTTGTCCAGGGCCAGGACGTCCACAGGCCCCCCGCTGGCTTTGATCACCCCGGCATGGATCGCTGCCCGGCAGATACTGGAGCTCTGATGGGTCAGGGAATATACATGCATCATCAACCATACTGCACACACACACACACGCATGTACACACACACACGCTCACACACAAGCGCACATACACACATGCTTATGCAAACACGCGCATACACACATGCACACACATACACACTAACACACACATGTACACTAATTTATTCATTCACACACTAGCTCATTTGTTCACACAAGTGAATACGCATACACTTGGGCTTTCGTTACATTAAAATAAAAATGTAGAAACATGCGCACACTAATAATACATTTAAATAAAAATACACAAACACACATATACCTCATTCATGTACAGTCTTGCCAAAAGTTGACATCAGGCTGTAAGAATAACAGCAAACAATTTTTCAAGAAATACATTACTTTTTGGTATTTTATTTGACAGATTTACAAAAAATGCCATTTCCAGAATTATTCATACCCTTTCCTCAGTAATTGATGGCAAAGCCTTTATTCAAGATTACGGCCTCCAATTCCGTCCTGAAGTTGATCTCAAGGTTTCTACACATTTCCACGGGGATTTTGGCCTGTTCCTCTTTGACAAACTTCTCCAGGCCCCTTAGGTTTGAGGGTTTCCCTGCCATGACCTTGGTCTTCAGTTCCCTCCACAGATTCTCGATATGATTGAGGTCAGTGCTCTGGCTTGGCCACTCCAAAACGTTCACTTTGTTGTCCACTAACCATTTCTTGACTGATTTGGCCGTGTGTGTAGGATAATTATCCTGTTGGAAGATCAATTCCTCCCCAAGATCAAGTTATTCGCTGGATTGCTTGATGTTTTTACTGATGATCTGGATATACTGGTACTGTTTCATAGTGCCATTAACTTTAACTAGGTTTCCAGGCCCATTCGCTGAAAAGCCAATGTTAGAGCATGATACTCCCGCCACCGTGTTTGACTGTTGGGACCGTGTTGACCGTGTTTTTCAGGTTGAACCCTTCACCTTCCTTACGCCATACAAAAGCCACATCTCTGTGCCCAAACAGCTGATCTTTGTTTCATCCGTCCATAACATTGACAGCCAGAAGCTTATATCTTCATCCAGGTGAGCTTTTGCGAAGGCTAGATGAGTTCTTGTGTGTCTGGGTTGGAGAAGTGTGAGTGGCGTAAAAAAGGTGAAGTCTTCAACCGAAAAACACGGTCCCAGCAGTCAAACACGGTGGCGGGAGTATCATGCTCTGGGGTTGCTTTTCAGCGAATGGGCCTTGAAACCTTGTTGAAGTTAATGACACAATGAAACAGGACCAGTGTATCCAGATCTTCAGTGAAAACGTAAAGCAATCCGCTGAAAAACTTGGTCTCGGGCAGGAATGGATCTTCCAACAGGATAATGATCCTAAACACATGGCCAAATCCATCAAGAAATGGTACGTGAACAACAAAGTGAACGTTCTGGAGTGGCCAAGCCAGAGCCCGACCTCAATGCTATCCAGAATCTGTGGAGGGAACTGAAGACCAAGGTCATGTCAAGGAAACCCTAAACTTAAGGATCTGGAGAAGTTTGCAAAAAAAGAGTGGGCCAAAATGCCCGTGGAGATGTGTAGAAACCTTGTGATCAACCACAGGAAGCGTCTGGAGGCTGTAATCGTGAATAAAGGATTTGCCAGCAATTACTGAGAAAAGGGTATGAATAATTCGGGACAGCATTTTTCGTAAATCTGTCAGATAAACTACCAAAAATTAATGTATTTCTCAAAAAATTGTTTACTGTACTTCTTACAGCCTTATGTCAACTTACTGTGTCATTTGTGCAAGAATGAATTTGATTTGTCAAAAAATATCTTGAAAAAACCCAAAAATTGATAGGGGGATGAATAATTTTTGGCATGACTGTACATGTAATAAAATTAGCGCACTCGCACCCAATTCAAAGATACACAAACATAGTCACGTCCAAACACACAAATGTTCACTCACATTCCCAAGGAAAAATTGATTAATTAACACTAATAAAATACCTGGCTGTTATAGAGAGACCAGAGTATGAATCATCACTCAGTACATGACTAGAGATTATAAATGACCTGAAACTCCAGGACTCGCTGTAGCAGCGTGGATTTAAATAAAAATAAACTATAATGATGTTCTCAACTAAAATCAAGTTCTCTTTACACACAGCTGTTGGTATCCTGGGCTTGTGTGTGTGTGTGTGTGTGTGTGTGTGCGTGTGTGTGTGTGTGTGTGTGTGTGTGTGTGTATGTGTGTGTGTGTGTGTGCGTGTTTTTGTGTGTGTGTGTGTGTGTGTGTGTGTGTGTTTTTGTGCGCACCAGCCACGCATCTGACCCACAACTGTTTCCCACATTGAAATTCCTCCACCTCCCCCAACACGCTCTCCCCAGAGTGCATGACCCTCGCACTTTAAGACCTTACCCTCAGTTGTTTAGAGCTGCAAGAACATGGCCAAAGGCCTTAAACTCGCCTAACCACAAAGCCTATAAAATCTGCCTAATCTCCCCACTCACCACTAATGCCACAGTGCCTGCAGAACCCTCAGGTGGTATAATCTGGTACACTCTCCCCACCGGTATATTCTAATGCACCGCTTACATCATAGAGGAGCAGTTTCTGTCCTCTACAGGGTCAATGCACGTATTGCCATAAATACCAGCTTTGTCAAGCACAGAGCATACTGCTGATTTTGAGACCAGTTCAAACTGGGATTGATGACACTGAGTGGTGATATTCGGAGCTGCAGTTCTGTGATTGTTCACATCCATACTACCAAGTGTCTGTCTGTCCATCCCTGACAAAGAAATCTGATTTGCTCACCAAATATATTCTGCTGTTGCTGTTTTCTAGAGTTCGACTTATATTACCATAATATTTAGCACAAATTCCCCCAGCCATCTTAAATAATTTTGCCATTCTGGTAACCTACTCACTTGTAATTTAGGCACCAACTATTTAGCCCACTTTGAATGCATCCCCAATCTCTCCAAGGATACTTACCCAGCGTAGTGCAGCTGGTCAAATCTCTTTTTAGCAGACGCAAGCATTAGCATTAAAATTGGAAGGAATCACCATTGCAGATGCTGTAATAAGGGTGGTTTAGAGGCTTCAAAGTTAAAGCCAATTTCTGATGTGTTGTCCGCTCTCTGAGAGTGGGTGCTGGAGTCTGTCCCAGGCTGAACTTTAGATAGCAGGTGAAATTAAGATGGGCGAGTGGATGTGGAGGAGCTCTCATGTGAGTCCAGGAAGACGAGGTGGCGGCGTTTCACAGAGCAGCTCCTCTGAAGGAAACAAAGCCTATCTCACAGCCTCACTGCCTCCTTTCATCTCAGGATACTTCCTACTGATCCAGGATCAGTTTACTAATCCCAACCTCGGCCATTTTGAGTGAAATGTGGACAGCAAAGACTGGATCGGTGCCGAGAGGAAGAATTTAATTATGTTCGAGTAAGGATGTAATTCCACTCTGCCTCAAAGTCGTCATTTCAGCATTTTCAGAGCTTACACTCTGCGTGTGTGTGTGTGTATGTATGGGTATTTGTGTGTGTGTGCGCACGCGTGTCATTGCATGTATTTATGCGTATGAATGAATGCACATGCGTGTATAAAAGTATTGATGTGCATTTTATCTATGTGCATAAATTACCGTGTCCGTGCACGCGCTGAGAGTGTGTGTTTGCATGTGTGTCTGTGTGTGAGTATGATTGAAAGTGCATGCATGTCTAAAAGTATTCATGAGCACATGTGTCCCTGTGCATAAATTAATGTGTGTTATGAGTGAAATAGCTTCCTAACAGCACACGACTCGTGTCGTTGTCAGGAGGGAGATGCAGATCCAACACAGATCCGATCCGCCCCTGCCCACACCCCCCCCCAAAAACCCGATCGCCGGGAGCACGTCTGCGCTGGGCCAACTCTGTATGACTCAGTCAAGTCATTCACCAACTCTAAGGTCAGCACTGAGCCTCTGCCAACACTACAAGAGCCAATCAGCAGGGCAAGAGCCAGCTCCCTCATACTACACCTGAGTATGTCCGTGTTCACACTCTCCCTCAGTTCCACTCCGCCAAGACGTCACTACTATTCTCTGCCACAAATCATCTCAAAGACCAGGCGACTCTGGGTCTGTTCTGGGCCTGAATTCCGGCCACGCTGTGACGCGCTTGGCACAGATCCAGACCGAAGCCCTTTGCATCGTGGAAAACCACAGATCAGAGGGAGAGAAACACTCACGTCTGAGTAGAAGATGTTTCCCACCACTGGAGCCCAGTGCCAGGGCTGGTCCCGGCAGTTGTCAGGACAGCGCACTCTGTGGATAAATGGAAGGAATATGGTCATATGGTCTCCATGTACAACCAGGGGGTCATAGGTGTCGCATTTTACACCGAAATCACACTGGACCCAGAGCACATACAGCTCTGCTAATTCGAACTCACAAACAATATGTGTTAGTATCGAACACTTTGTGTTACTACTTTGGAGTGACTATCAACACAAGCTCAAAGTAAATACTTTCAAGTTGGAAAATACTGAAGTTGTAAGCTACAAAGGGAGGTTTTATTACACATGTGAAAATTATTTTAAAAATGGGCTGTTTTTAATTGAGATTTGAGAAAACAAGTGAAATGCTATGTAACACTATAAGCACTTCAGATTTGTGGATATATTAAAGCTCCAGCTTTTTCGAGTTTCCTCATCTACCTGAAAAACATTATATAAATGCATAGGAATAAAAGAATTCACAAAGTATATTTTGCGTTATTTTTGTTTTCAATATAGGTCCACAGCCTTTATCCTTTAATAAGATGATTGATGCTTTACAACTTCTTGTTACCTTTTCATGGCATGTTAGCACATATGATGTGAAATTTCCTACCTTGGGCAGGAGGCACTCGGCTTTTTGAAGGGGCAAATTTCAGTTACGGTGGCGTAGCAGTCCACGGGCCGCACTGTGGAGAAAAGGGAAGGTCAGTGTAACATGAAATACTACAAAAGGAGTCAAACTGATAGACCGCATGCTTAATGAGATTTTCAAACCTTCTACTTTTGTCACGAGAAATGCATTTCCGGTTCTGTATTTACTGCCAAGAGAAAAAAGATACAGAGGCATTCAGTTTAATCTCACTTGTACTTCCTACGTATTATTACAAGTGTGCATGTGTTTGTTCGTACCACCCACTTTAGACCCAAAATACCAGTTGCGGCGAGTTACCCGTGCTATTGACTGCTCTATAGGTCCTCTATCAGGTCACCAGGTACACAGCCATTTTATCATTAAAAGCCATTTCAATATATACAGCGCCCTCCATAATTATTGGCACCCCTGGTTAAGATGTGTTCTTTATCTTCTAATAAATTCAGTTTTTTCCGAAATAATATAGGACCACAATGAAAAAAAGAGGAAAATCAAATCTTTAATTCAAGTGTATTTATTCAGAGGGAAAAAAATTCCACATTAAGAAATAATTCTTTTACATCAGATCATGTGTGCCACAATTATTAGCACTCCTGATGTTAATACTTTGTACAAACCCCATTTGCCAACAAAACAGCATCTAATCTTCTCCTATAATGGGAGAATACAGAAAGAGGGATCTTCGACCATTCCTCTTTGCACAATCTCTCTAAATAATCCAGCGACCCGGGCTCTCTCCTCTGCACTCTCCTCTTCAGCTCACTCCACAGGTTTTCAATGGGGTTGAGGTCTGGGGGCTGAGATGGCCATGGGAGGAGCTTTATTCTGTGTAGATATGGCCACATGTTCGGGGTCATTATCTTGCTGAAAGACCCAGTAATGACCAATCTTCAGCTTTCGGGAAGAGGCCACTAGATTTTAATTTAAAATGTCCTGGTATTTCAAAGCGTTCATGATGCCATGCACCCTAACAAGGTTCCCAGGGCCTCTGGAAGAGAAACAGGCCCACAGCATCACCAATCCTCCCCCATACTTCACAGTGGGCATGAGGTGCTTTTCTGCATACTCATCTTTTGTGTTCCGCCAAACCCACTGAGAGCTTTTTGGCAATAAACACTCTATCTTGGTCTCATCTGACCAAAGCACACGGTCCCAGTTGAAGTCCCAGTACCGCTTAGCGAACTCCAGACGTTTGCGTTTATGATTGTGAGTGAGAAAAGGTTTTTTCTGTGCATGCCTCCCAAACAGCTTGTTGGCATGCAGATAGCGTCTGATCGTTGTTTTGGAGACTTTGTGACCCCAACATGCTACCATTTGTTGCAATTCTTTAACAGTGAGCTTTGGAGAACTTTTTATTTCTCTTACCATCCTCTTCACTGCTTGTGGTGGCAAAATAACCTTGCGTACTCGTCCAGGCTTGTTTACCACTGTTTCAGTTGTTTTAAACTTGTTAATGATTCCTCTGACAGTAGATATGGGCAGGTGCAGGCGAGTGGCTATTTTCTTGTAGCCATTGCCTGACTTGTGAAGGTCGACACAGATCTGTCTTACATGAATGGTGTGTCCTTGTCTTTCCCATGTTGAAGAGTGGTTAAGAGAAATGGCCTCTGTGTCACGTCATATTTATACCCCAGGGAAACAGGAAGTGATGAATTACTAATTAAATGTTCCTAGATACTCTGATCAACTTTTAAACTACTGTAGAAATGACAGAAATACTTCGATTACATTTAATTCCTCGGAATTGTTAGGGGTGTCAATAATTGTGGAAAGGTGATTTCATGAAAAATAATTATTTCTTAGTCAGGGATTTTTTCCCCCTTAGAATTTACTTGAGTTGAAGGTTACATTTTTCTACAATTTTCAGTGTGAGAGTATGCTTCTGCAATAAAAATTGAATTTATTTTAAGGCTTTTAACACATCTTAACCACAATAATTGTGGAGGGCACTGTATTTCTCAGAAATGAGGGAAAGATCAATTTAAACCAGAGGAGGGCAGCGAGGGCCGCATCTGTCCCTGGTTTTCACACCAACGTCTGGTCTTTAATTAGTTGATTGTCTCAATTAGCCAAACCATTTATGAAATCTGACGTTTCATGCGCATTTCTTTAAATTATCATGAAACTACAAAGACTAGTCTTGTCTCCCTTCATAAAACATTTTCCTTTGATCGAATCATTGCGAAAATCTATATTTGTGCATGCAATCAATTAACTCAATTAGTCAGGGTAATTGATAGGAATAAAAACCTGCATACACACCGGCCCTCCAGGACCGTGATTGCCCACCCCTGATTTAAACCAACCAGTGCTTTCATTATTCTGAGTGATCCCTCTCCTTGTGATGTGACAGAGGACAAATTTTGAGAAGACTTGTAATGGCCAATTGGCTGTGCACCTGGCAACATGATAGCGGATCTTTAATTGATCAGTAGTGCGTTTTCCAAAAGCACCTGTGCTGACTTACATAGTTGGAAAGACTGACTGAATGATCAAACTATGTAAGTTGCTAACTTAGTTAGCAATTACACTTTTGGGAAGCGCTCTCCCAGTTCAGTTAAGAGTAACACCAAAAACCAGCCGACGTTGTGGCCCTCCAGGATAAAGGTTGACACCCCCTGAACCACAGCTTATATCATTCTGGACAACAAATTGTCTGCAGCCATCAGGACAGATGTAAGCACAGCTACATTAAAGCTGAAAGATTGCTCTTTACCCTGATATTCATTGTTATCATTTTAACACTTTTACTGCTTGATCATCCATACAGTGCCACTCAGTGACTTTTTGTTTACGAATTAACTATAAAATTACAATAATGAAACTATTCCTCTTGAAATCAAATAACTCACTTTTTTCATGTCAGCTGTTTCTTAACCCTATCCGAGGTTACAATAAAAACTTCAGCAAGTGTATGAACACTATCGCTCCACCAGTCAGTCAATGGTAGCAGATATATTATCCTTGATGTGTGTATGTAGAAATATATGTATATATATATATATATAAAGGGTAAATTTGCGGGAGCACTGCATGTGATGATAGGGAAATGTCCCTAAAGGTGTGAGGACGAGAGAAGGAACCTGTGGGATTCAACTCCATTCCTTGTCGACTTGATAAAAAAAGAGAGCTTGTCCTTTCTCATGATGTCCACCAGACCGCCGCGGTTATCGATGACCCCATAGTGGATTGCTGCACGGCAGATGCTTGATTGCTGAAATGTTGAAAGCGGAGGTTATGTCAAAAACAAAACAAATGAATGTTGCACATTTCTTCCTTCCTTAATTCCTTTCTGCATGAAATCTTTTCACGCAAAAAAAAAACAATCTCTTCATTTTACTTCAATCCCTAATTTTTTGGACCTTTTCTTCACAATGAAATCTTGTCACAACGCAACACACTCCCTCAGTCAGGAATGTCACACCCGAGACCTGACCCTCCTGCACAGCTGCTGCAGTTAGAGCACAGCTGCTCACTGGAATAGCATTGTTATGGTTACACAACTGAAACCCTCCTTCCGAGGACAACACCAAAACTTTGCATCACATTAGAGAAGCAACACCGCAGAACAACCATCTTACTCAGTCTTGCAGTGAGGCTTATTCTTTTGTTTTCCCAGCAAAAAATGTGCTTTAGGACAGTGCAATAGAATTCTGTAGAACTTTAGTACCTCAAGTCCTATAGAAAAAAAGTTCTATAGAAATCAGTCCCACAGAAAAACTCTGGAGGACTTGTTTTTTTTTTGTTTGGCATCATAACCCTTAAGATGTCTTTCCCATTACGCTTTAGTTCTATTAGAAGATCCCAAAGACCATCAAAGTCCTGTAAAACAGGTTTTCCAACTAGGGTGTTCTATAGGAATGTCTTATAGAATAGCAATAATCTTACAGGACTTTCTTTTCCATAGAGCTGCTCGATAGGTTTCAAGCAAATTCCTATACAACACATGGAAAATCCTATAGAACATGCTGTTCTACTAAAATGTTCTATAGAGTTCCATTACTGTTCTATAGAGTTCTGTATAATTCTGTAGAATTCCATAGAAGTCCTATGGAACATTTTTTTGCAGGGTTATTGTACTTTTTGCGAGTGAAACTATTTTCGTGACTATTAAACATCATCGACAACATTTGTTTTATTTATCAAATGGAAAATAGTCTAAATACAAAAATCAAATAAGTGTAGAGATTTTGTACGATTGTGACATTTTCTTACTGTGAATGCTGGGTAACCGTTTGTTTTGCTACTTTGGCTTTCGACTTCTGCACTTTCACTACTGCACACGGTACTTGCGCAACGATGTCCAAGTCCTTTCACTACTATAATCAAGCAAAGTGTCTGTTGCAGATTCGATCTTAGTTTAATCATTCGTATTGAGTCAGAAACCGTAAAAAAATATACTCAGCCGTAATGCGAATGGTTTTTATAAAGTTTTACCGCTGATTATTGATATTGATATTTATGTTGTTAACTTGCAGTTAACTACGGTAGCGGACGTAGTCGCAAAAGTGCAGTGTGCAGTTGCGAATGTGCAGTGGCGAAAAGCCAAAGTAGCGAAACCACCGTTAACAGAACGCTGGCATGGCAGTGTGGCTAAATGCACGAGCTATCATTGAGCCTGATGTCTAGGGGTTTGGAAGGACAGACTTACCACATCATAAAAGATGGTTCCCCACACTCTGCCGCTCTGGTTCAGGCAGTTAGCAGGACATCTGTATCTGTGGGGAGCAGTGCAGTTTCCTTCTGAGTGACCAATACAACCATGAACAGTGGAGTACATCAGAGCACTGAGACTATACTGCCTGACTTACCTGTTACAGGTCACTCCTCGACACCGGTCACGCATTCTGGTTTCACAGTCAATATCCTGAGCTGTGAACGAAAACAAAATTCAGCAAGTGAAAGCCCTTAACGCTAATAGTGTCTTCTTCCCGAGAAGTCAGACACACAATTTTGCAGACTGGGCAGGACAGGAGTGTGTTCAGCAAGTGAAAAACTTCTGCGAAATTTAGCCTCAGTGATCCAAAATTGTTAGCCTCATAGCAAAATTACCTGTCTCATATTTTTAAGCTTTTTTACATAAAAGAAATACATAAAAGAAAATGGATTTAATTTTTCATGGTTTTGAGAGTAAAGGAAAAAAAATGCATTTATTTGCCAACACGAAGGAACAGGCAGTCGATCTCCATTTGCCAAAAATATGACTTGGGAAATTATGCTATGAGACCAACAACATGGTTTAATCTCTGTCCTCAGTGCTTAAGTGCTATTAGCTGGTGCTAACCAGTGCACAGTGCACGTGGTCATTTGGACCATCAGCTTAGGCTTCGGCAAACTCTACTGGATTAGCCAGCTTTGTAAAGATTTGAACAGCAAGAAACAAGCTATGACAGGCCAAAGACAACAACGAACAGCTGTAGGTGCCAAAACCATGAATGGCCCTTAAACCTGCCCTTACTGGTGTTTGCAGCAGGGGTTTGTACACATGGGTTCTCCCTGATCTCAGTTCATCTCTCACCCAAGTAGGTGCGGTTCGCAGACTGGGTTGTGCTGACTTTGGGCCCAGAGGGTGTGTTGGGTTTGGGCCTTGGCTTGGGTTTGGCAGTGGTGGTAGTCTGGGGCTGGGCTGGTCTCGGAACCGCCTCCACCTCATTCATGTCCGAAGTCTCGGGACGCCCAGGTACCCGGGGGCTCTCTGTGAGGGGGTGCAGTCAATTTCAATTACAGTGCAGTAAAAATGAATCCGCCCCTTTCCTGATTTTCTCAGTCATTGCACATATTACTGTACCGGTCATGCCAAGTAACTTCGGAGTAAATGTTTCAACCTTTTCACCCCCACCAGTGCCCAGTTCTCACTGCCATTTCTCCCCGTGGCCTTTGATGACATTCTAACTAAATTTCTGGCTGTCTGTTCTTATTCCTGATTGCTGAAAGAAACATAACAAAAATAGTGCCATATGGTACTATTGGGAAAAAATGCCAGTCACGCAAGAGTGCCAAATAACTGGGGGTGAAACGGTTAAACTTTTGATTAACTGTTCAAAGTTCTTTGCATTTTCAAAATGATTACACCCATTCTATGCATTTGATAAAGTAATCAATGTAATTCAGCAACTTCCAAACACTTTTTTCATAGCACTGAGTTTCCTTCGTCAACAATCCGACAATTTGAAAAGTAGTTTCACTGCAGGGTAATAGAAAGGAGAAATACAGGCAGAGGGACTCACCATTAAAGCAGAGATTGTTCCTGCAGCCTCCTCCGTAACTAGGAGGACACTTGGAGCATGGGCGGCCATATTGGTAAGGGGCTTCTCCGATCCAGTTCCCCCTGACGAGAAACAGAGATCAGCCCAGTTCTGCCACACCAGGGAACAGCAAAACAAATCATAGATATTCACACGCAATTTTCATAACAATACACGAGTATTGTTATGAAAATGAACCTTTTTGCTATTTTGGCGGTTCTCCAGTATATTGGATTTTAAAAAATAAATGAATATGAAGTTGGACAATACGTTTCTACTCTCTATAGTTTTTATGAAATGTTATGGTCCACATTTTCATGGACTGAACTATATGTTCTCGAATCCGATGATGTGTAATCTTGCTCAAAGAGGGTCATAGTAGGGGCAAATTTCACACTTTAGATCAGTACGAATATAAATTCTACTCATTTTTGTTCAAGATCATAATTTTTTTCATTAATTAAATCCAGCATCTTTGTGCTGGACCAAAACATAAATCAACGCCCACACCAGCTGTTGGTTAACATCGATACTGAGCTCAACACATGATGCCATCAAGCTAAAAATTTCCAAAGATGAAATATCATCCACTACCCCAATGGTAATTAAATAATTGTAAATGGCTTGGAGAGAATAGCCATGTAATTCTACACTTATTTTTCCATTTTCTTGTTCATGTAGTTGAAACCTCATTAAGTGAGTCCACAATTATATAATAAACTGACACTTCACATTAGCAGTTTATAAAACATTTTCTCTGAAGTTGGACGTACAAATTGTGACATATGTGTCCAATTGCATGGCAGAAAAAAGACCGGCAGTGGAAAATTCTGGCGTAGAAAGTAAAAATTCACCCCAATATTTTGTTCCAACAATTCTGATGTGCCAATCCTGCTGCCAGGAGGTAGAACTAAAGGAATTTAAAGAGTAAAATCAGTTGGACTTCTGCATTCCAACTGTAGATGTTCCACCTCAGGAAAAGAGGAGAACAGCTGGAAAAGAATAGAATGGGAAGAGGGATATACTCACTTCGGGGAATAGTTGCAAACCAAGTAGACCGAGTTCTCCCAGATCTCGCCCCAGACGTCCATCTTGGGACAGATGTGCACCGCACAGCCCACCCTAGTAGTGGTGGCCCACACCAGCTGAAATCACAAGGGTAAAAATGTTTACTTCTTCAAAAAGCTCCTTATGGACCACTCCACCTCAGAGAAGCTGATCTTCATTCAGTCAGCCCTTGAATCACCTCACCCCTTAGACATCCCTTAAACTTTTCACTGAAGTTTTCCCTTAAGAAAGTGCAAAGTCAGACAAAGGCATTTTTTAAAAATCATACAACAATGTCACATACATATTCCGTATCTGCTGTTTGCAGCATTTAATTAAAACTACATTTCTTCATATTGAGAGAAATACGCAAACCCAGGACACCATGTTATTATATCCCTGAACGTTCCTGGGATATTATGTTTTTGGCCCAACCGCCGCCGCCGCCGCCGCCGCCGCACTACATGTTAAAGTGATAACCAAGCAATATTTCAATTAGAAATTTCAAGTTTTGCATATAGATAAGTATCATAAAGAGGAAGAACTGACTCGATTTTGGACAATTTACGATTTCTAGATTGGCCACCAGGGGCAAAAAACTGATTTACATGTTAACGCGATAACTTCAGTAATATTTCAATTATAAATTCCAAGTTTTGCATATAAGTAAGAATCATAAAGAGAAAGAACTGATTCAATTTTGGACAATTTACAATTTCTAGATTGGCCACCAGGGGCCAAAAACTGAAAAAAATCACTGTTTTTATCATATCTCTGGAAATATTTGTCTGATTGACCTCAAATCAAGTGCAAATGAAATTTCATGACCTGAAGATGTGTCCCATGATGACATTATACCTGTTTCCTTCAAAATTTAGACAAAAGATGGAGCTTTGTCAAATAAAATTCACCATTTTAGCCATATCTTTGGAACTATTTGTCCAATTGACATGAAACTACAGTATGTGCAACTGCAAGGCCATGGCCTCGCAACGTGTCACATGATGACATCATACCTGTATGGTTCAATATTTTGCCACCAGGTGGTGCTTTGGGATGGAAAATTACCATTTTGGCCATATCTTCAGAACCATTTGTCTGATTGACCTGAAATTAAGTTCAAATGAAAGTCTATTCAAGGTCTATTCAAGGATTGGGGAATTGGAGGATTGGGGACGTTCGGGGATATACCCCCAGCCATCACCTCCGACGGCATAAGCCTAGTTTTGGCCACAGCATTACATCAAATGGAAACTATCTAGATCTAGATATGATTTCCCTATAATTCAGCAGAATATATTTGGGATTATTGAAAACCTTGGGATCTCCGCTACAACTTAAAATGGGCCGGAGGTTCCACAGGTTTGAACACAGCTGCTGCATTTCATGAGCCCATATATGAGTACGTCGTTTTTATGGGCTTTAACTGAGAAAAGTGGGAAACTAAGTCTGTGGTGATCTGGAAATACATCATTCAACTGGAACTACTCAAACCTATACATCAAAATGTACTGCAGTGATCTTTATCAAATTACACTACAGTGGGTAGGCCAGTGGAGGATGTGTTCACTTATATACCTTTTTTTTATTTTTTCGGATGTTCAATCCCAATGAGGA
The DNA here is from genome assembly GCA_029721435.1 of Gymnothorax reevesii. NCBI lineage: Eukaryota > Metazoa > Chordata > Actinopteri > Anguilliformes > Muraenidae > Gymnothorax > Gymnothorax reevesii. The sequence continues at coordinate 34,118,562 of CM056588.1, forward strand.
GGTTTTCCCTCAATACCATTTGAGTGTTTTTCTCCCCACAGGGGAATGCCTCATGTTTCAAGGGTTCAAGCCTGGAGTTTTCCTCAATATTCTCATAAACTTCCATTGTAAAATGACTGAGTGACATTGGCCCTCTTCAATCAAACTTGCGTAGGATCTGGTGTAAATTCTGGTGAAAATATCAGCGAACACCATGTATCGCGTCTGATTCAGGAAAAGTGTGTATCACTGATTTTGGTGTAGAACTGGCGTGGCGTTGATAAATCTGGCAGCTGAAACCAACCGTAATTTACATGACACGCCCCCACAAATTCGTGCTGTGGGAGGCATAGTCCTGCCCACTTTACGACATAGACTCTCGAAAGACGGCAAAGAAGAACTTCACTGAAGAGGAAATATCAATTATCAGGTCCGAGGTGGAGAAAAACAATTTTAATTTTATTTGGAAGTCTTTAGATTGGCATAAAGGGAGCCCAGAAGGCTGCAGTTTGGACAACTACTGCTGCTGCGGTAAACGCTGTAGGGGTGGAAAACCGGAGTGTGGCAGAGGTTTGATTAAATTCATTAATAAATTCAATTTATAGATCCATGATATTTCATGTTATATAGCCTACATAACTGACAATCCAAATGCTTAACATGTAGGTTAAAAAAGTGGTCCGATTTAAAGATTGCCACCAAAAAACAGGTTGCGTCGCTCAGGCACCCGCAGCGCACAGACCGGTGGAGGCCAACCAGACTCGAACTTCCAGCTGCCACTATTCGAGGAGCGCGTAGCAGCAGGGCTCCCCCTCCATTGTGGGAATACGAGGCGGTGGGGACACGGATGAGTCCCCACCGCCTCGATCGGCGCTAAAGGAGGGTCATTATGTTAAAATACAGTCTGCAGAGATCACTGTTCGTTGTACTTTAATTAGTATTGCGCTTAATCAAATTGATTCTAATTTTCAACCGTCTGGCCTGACAAGCAGGTTGTCTCAAAATATAAGTTTAATCAATTTCTCCACACAGATGTCTCATTTATTTATTTATTACGCCTATTTTTTCATTTTACTAATAAGAACAACAACAACAACATGAATTCCGCATCACTGCATATGGTTTATTAATGATTTTGACAGCTGCACTCGTTCTTTCATGTTGTACGCTGGTTTCAAATGTGCGTACGCCTGGTCAGACCTAGCGTGAGATTTTTGCCTGCCGTACACTCACGTTCAGATTGATAAATGCCGACCTTGCGGGAGATTTGGCATACTCCCATTTTTTTGGTGTACGCACGTTTGATAAATGAGGGCCAATGTCTCCCGAAACAAAGTGCTGCGTCAGTACGAACTGCAGTGCAATTTGCAATGTAACTGATGATTAACTGGGCATGAAATGGACAGAAATAAAGATGTGACCAGAGTGTACACATAAATCCCAGAAGATTATTCTAGCCCTCAGCTTCATCCCTCACTTTTTCTCTCTGCATATCACACCAACTCCCTCTCTCCTCCTTTCACTCTTTCCACCTCAGTCTTTCACTCTTTCCATCCCAATCCCACGCTCCCTGCTGACTGTGCCCCTCCAGACAACAGGAAGAGGTGTCCATGGAGGCTGATTGATGATGTCACAAGGGACCTGTGCAGAGGCCAACCTTTCACCTTTCGCAAAAAGCTACACTGCTTTGCTGAACAAGACAAACAATATACTTGGGGCTGGGATAAACATCGTCAAAACTAATAAATAATAGAGCCCTTAACAGGATGCTTGAAAACAAGGTGCAATATAAAGACATTCAGGGCTAGTTTCACAACAATAGACTAACTTGACGAGGCCTGAACTAAATTCAGTCTAAACTCGGAGATTCTAAACTTGAGACAAAGAGAAGGCCAAATCCTTGTCTTTGAAACTGATCGAGCATGTTTGTCAGTTGCAATGTACATGTGGAACTAAATGCATTTTGAGGTCAGTCTTTTCAACAAAAAGAATATACTGTTCAGTCATTTTGTAAAGCTTCAACTATATTTTGCTACTCCCAATGGCTGAAGCACATCATAATTCCACTAATGTTCAGGCAATATTACTGATGGGATTATGTGAAGGCATAATATAAACGTACAAGGGAGATTTATATTGTTAATCCAAATCTCAGCAGTAATTCCATCGACTTTCAAGTGTATCCCAAATGAGGCCCAAGGACATTCTCAACTTACTGGAAAATCCATGGAATTAGGGTCCACGGTATGACAATTCTGAAAGTGATTCAGCAAAAGCTGCAGCCATTGAGAAAGTCCTCTGATGTCCTCTACTTACAGTCAACTTGATCCAGAAAAGCCAATAGAAGGGGTTTGACCTTGAGACATTTGCCGGTTTAAAAAGCAAACCTGAGCAGCCGTTCCATTTTGAGGGGGGCGAATGAAGGAAATGTTAGGACTTTGTGAGTGTTCGGCTTCCTGAAAAATCAAAAGTCAATCAAAAATACAGGAAGAGAGATTCCTCGTGGTGTCTACCCTGCGCAGAAACAGGATAGCTGCATTTGCTGGATAAATGCTTGACATGTAAAACCCAGAGCCTATCCACATAAGCGACATGGACTGAAGGAATAAGGGCTGATTCAGGTTTTACCCAGCACAATTACCAAGCCATCCTGCTCTGAGAAACACCACTCTGGTCTCATGACTATACAGAAAGGAGGAGGGCAGTGTTTCCATAAAGCTCTGACAGAAACGACCGAAAATCTTGAAGTAAAAGATGATTGATGATTGAAATTTTAAAAAGATATAACTCCTGCCACTAACATGAAAAATTAAAAACCAAGTCAGACTCATATCAGCTTCAACTAAAGTCGCAATTGCTACAATTTACCATGCATGGGATTACAGTTATTTGTATGAATAAACTTGCAAACATATAAACCCCAATTCCAATGAAGTTGGGACGTTGTGTAAAACATGAAGAAAAACAGAATACAATGATTTGCAAATCCTTTTAGACTCAATACAGTACACTACAAAGACAAGATATTTAATGTTCAAACTGATAAAAATGATTGTTTTTTTTTTGGAAATATTCACTTATTTTCAATTTGATGCCTGCAACAAGTTCTAAAAAAGCTGGGAGAGGGGCATGTTGACCACTGTGTTACATCACCTTCCCTTTTAACAACACTCAATAAGCATTTGGGAATTGACACTAATTGTAGAAGCTTTGCAGGTGGAATTCATTCCCATTCTCGCTTCAAGTACGACTTCAGTTGCTCAACAGTCAGGGGTCTCCATTGTAATTTTGAACATCATAATGCTCAATACATTTTCAATTGGAGACAGGTCTGGACTGCAGGCCGGCCAGTCTATTACCCGCACTCTTTTCCAACGAAGCCATGCTGTTGCAACACGTGCTGAATGTGGCTTGGTATTGTCTTGCGGAAATTAGCAGGGACATCCCTGAAAAAGACATTGCTTGGATGGTAGCATATGCTGCTCCAAAACCTGTCCTTTCAGCATTAATGGTGCCCTCACAGATGTGCAAGTTACACATGCCATGGGCACTGACACATTGCCATACCATCACAGATGCTGGCTTTTAAACTTTGCGCCGATAAAAATCTGGATGGTCCTTTTCCTCTTTACCCTGGAGGACACAACATCCATGATTTTCAAAAACAATTTGAAATGTGGACTCGTCAGACAACAGCACACTTTTCCACTTTGCGTCAGTCTATCGCACATGAACTCAGCCCGTGCCGTCTGAGGGACTGCATTAATTATATAAATTATAATTATACAGCACATCATCAAACACAGTTTTATGTAGGGAGTATCCTTAACATCAAGCTTTTTTTTAGGTATACAATACAAGCAGCCTGCCTCCATCGTAAGGTACTGGAATGTTTTTTGCAAAGAACTGCTCTAATATAAGAGGATAAAATCAGTATAGTTTTCTATTCAATAGCCGTTTCATTACCTCCACCGACGCGGTAATGTTTTTGCTGGCGTTGGTTTGTCTGTCTGTCTGTCTGTCTGTTTGTGTACAAGATAACACAAAAAGGACTGAATGGATTTCTCAAATTTTGTGGTATACAGGTACACAGGTTCTTGAGGATGAACATCATGTATTATTTAATTGTGAGCTTAATTCAGATTTAAGGGATAAATTTCGATACAAATTAAAAAGGAAAAAAATTACTTCATTGTCTCTTGTTGATATTTTCAAAGCTACATCTGATAAGCAGTCATTTTACTATTTAGGTAATTTTTTATACTTTGCAGAGAAAAGAATAAATGAAAAATATTTGTGCCCTATGAATTCAACTGTATCTCATGTATGTATTCTGGGCCATTGACCTAATGCCGAAATAAAAACTGTTTGTCTGTCTGTCTGTATGAAATTTTGTGGGTGGGTTGCTATTACATCAGGGATGGACCCTATTGATTTTGACCATGATCAGTTACACAATATGGCTGCCACGACAGCCATCTTGAAATCCTATGACACACAATAATTGAACTTCGCTCCCATTGATATCACTCAAATTTTGTGGGTTGATTGGTTTTGCATCAGGGACGGAATCTATCATTAATTTCTTCTGACCCACATTCACTCGGCCGAATTTCAACTGCGCTGCCTTGGTGGAGTTCGGCAGTCTCGGAAAAAAAATTGCCAAAGAGATGTTGCCATCAACATACACTGAATAAAAATATAAACTCCCGATGTCAAATACTGACGCCACATGGAGTTAACAACTGTAAGTGAGCATATGCTGACTTTAACTTCTACAATAGGGCTATTTCTCTTGATTTGTGTACCATTTTTTAATCCATCTCTCTGTCAGTGAGCATTTCTTCAGTGATGCAGTGATTTCACTCAGTACATGGGTGTGGCATTTCCAGACGGTGATCAGACAGAATGAGCAGTACCCAGACACTCCTTATACTGGGGACAATAAAAAGCCACCCCACAATGTCAAATTTTGTCAAAAGTCATCATGCCTCAGATGTCTCAGGTCATGCAGGAACATGCCATTGGCATGCTGGATGCAGGGATGTCCACCAGAGCGGTCGCTGTGCAGCTGAATGTTAACTATTGGACGATAGGCTATTTGAGAGTTCATTTCTGACAAACGGGCAGTACTGCAAATCAACCTCATCCACGCCAGTCACGTCTGACCACACCAGCACTAGATTGTTACATCCAGCTCATCCACCTGCGGGATCGGCTCAGATCAGCGACACGCACAGCGGATGAGACCGTTGGTCTGCACAACAGACGCATCACACCACAGACAGTCCATAACCGCCTGCGAGTTAACTTGCATGCTCATCGTCCTCACTGTGGTCTGGATCTCACCGCTGTCCGGCGTCAGAACTGACTCGCATGGGCAAACGCACACGTTCCATGGCCCTTGATGGCACGCTGGTGAAGAGTGCTATTCACAAAAGAATCCTGGTTCCAGTTTTTTGTTAATAAAAACTCAAATTTGACATGAGGTGTTTATATTTTGTTCAGTGTATCTGCCCGTTTGAGCATATGCGTCCCAAAACAATCTCAGAAAACATGCATGCACAGTGCAATACCAATTTTCACCACTAGGAGCCAAAGTGTCATGACAAACGTGGACCGTGAGGGTCTTAAGTGCCAAACCATGCTATCTTGATACAAAATAACAGAGGCCTGAGTCATTGTTTTTGAGTGAGCACATGTGTGATTGGGATCCGGCCAGATTCACAGTCTTCAGCAACAAAGTGCACTGTTTTGTCTGAAATAAATACTTAAAATACCATCTGAAAACCCAAAAATACCTGCCATGGCAGGTGTTTCAAATTAGTCATTGAGAATAACGTGTGAACATCTGTAGGCCTGGAGCTGGACTACTTCAGAAGGGATGCATGCAACGGACAAAGCCCCACAGAAACAGAAAAAAAAAAATCACTTTTGCAAAAACCAAACTACTAATGGGAATGAAAACACATCTGGCAGGCAATAGCTGAAGACAAACCAACAAAACTTCCTCTACAAAAGGCTTGTGTAATATTGTTCCAATATATGGAGTGCTGAGTTGTTTACAACCACTAGCAGCTCCAGCATTCGGCATCCATGCAGTCCATCTGGGCTCAGTTACTGCACAGGGTACATATTCAATAGTATTTCTGAGAAATGGTCATATTTAATAAATATAAATATGCAAAAAGACAAACATTGTTTTGGAAACACAACTTCTGTGGTATTAAAAGCTGATGTATCCATAACCAGAAAACTGCAGCCAACATGTCGGGTGGCAGAGTAGCCTAAAGATAGGCTTCTCAGTTGTACGGTGGGGCAACAGTGACCACTGTTGCCTCACAACTGGTTTTGGGTCAGAGTCTTGGTCATCCAGGACCTCTCTGCATGGATTTTACATGTTCTTCCTGTGTTCGCGTGGGTTTCCTTCAGGTACTCCGGTTTCTTCTACCCTGAAGACATGCTCTATCGGAACACTCCTACTGGTGCCCCTGACCAAGGCTCTAGCTTTAGAACTGGAGTTGGTCTCTGGGTGCTGTACTATGGCTACCTACTGCTCTTAAGTGACTGGCAGATACACAAAAACAAGGTCTAAGGAACAAAACACAAAACACAACCTGACTTGATTTGATAGCCATCTATGGGATATAATGAAAAAGAGAGATAGTGCTCTTAAAAACTTTTTAAAGTCAAGATTAAGCACTGATTATCTAATTTTTAAATGTTTAAGAAACAGGGTTATGCAGCAACTCAGGAGGGCTAGGGCAACTGTTTTTCTGAATCTTATCAGGGATGCCAAAGGGAACAGTAAAAAATTTTGGAATAGTATGGATAAATTACTTGGGAAGGAAAAACACTCACATGAGAGCATTCAGCTTAAGGTAAATGGCTTTATCCTAAATGATAGCCATGCTATTGCTATTCATTTTAATGATTATTTCTAAATTCTGTGCAGCAACTTAGTCAGACGTTTCCAGCAATAGACTACCCGGAACCATCGACTTGTGAAGGGCCTGTATTTGACCTGAACACAATAAATGAGGCTAAAGTGGGTACAATTTTATCAAATTTGTCAAATAGTGAGGCCAAGGATATACACTGCTTGGACACTGCATTTTTAAAGTTGCATAAAGATTCTGTCATTCTATCACTTACTTCAATAATAAACAACTCTATAATTGAAATAATCTTTCCCAGTACTTTCTAAACAGCTATAGTAACTCCAGTCCATAAATCTGGTGACAATCAGGAGGTCAGTAATTACCGCCCGATCAGTATACTCCCAGCAGCCTCAAAGGTCTTGGAGTAAGCAGTGGCAGAACAACTCATTGCCCATCTTGAATTCAAGGAACCTTTACACCTTCTGCAGTTTGGATTCAAGAGAAAGCACCCCACTGATACGGCCTGCTGCTACTTCCTTGAAGAAATTAAAACCAACTTAGACCAAGGAGGAGTGGTTGGTGCTGTATTTCTAGACTTGCGCAAGGCCTTTGATACTGTCAATCATAACAAACTGTTTCACAAACTTCGTAATTATAATCTTTCATTACACACTCAAAACTGGATCAAATCATATCTGAGTGACCGGCACCAGTGTGTGCGTGTAAATAATACACTCTCTCCATTTAAAGCCTGAAAACTGGGTGTACCACAAGGATCAACCTTGGGGCCATTACTTTTTAGCATCTATATAAATGACCTGCCTTCCATGTGTGATGATGTCAGCGTAATAATGTGTGCAGACGATACTGTCATACACACTCATGGTAAGAGCGCTACAGAGGTTGCCAATACATTAACAAAGGCAATACAAAAGGTTGCTATCTGGCTACACAACTCTTGCCTTACCCAAAACTTGGAAAAAACTGTTACCATGTTCTTCTCCAACAGGCTTACACTGAAAGAATGTCCCAACGTCTCAGTAAATGGGCAAACACTAAATAATGTGGATAAATTCAAGTACTTGGGTGTTATCCTTGACTGAACTTTTAGTTCTAAATACCATGTTAAAAAACTTAGAGACACACTAAAATTTAACCTAGCAAATTTCAGATACATAAGGAATTCACTCACAGTTGAGGCTTCCAGTATGTATCTGAATGCTATGATCATACCACATTTTTTATATTGTATTACAAGCTGGTCTCAGTCAAACAAAACAGTTCTAAAACCACTTGAATCATTATATAAAAGTGCCCTCAAAGTCCACGATAAAATGCCACGGTGCTATCATCACTGTCATGTACTCAATAAATATGAAATTTTAAATTCTGAGAATCTGAAAAAGCACTCAAATGTCTGCTTACTTTTTTAAATGATTCACAATGCTGCAACTCCCCCCTTGAAAAAATATGTTGTGCTCTGCTCTGAGAAGTTAAGAAGAACAGCACGATCTGTTACAAGGGGTGAGTGTAGTGTACCCCAACGCAAAATTACATTTGGGAAGTCTTCATTTTCTTGCATTGCCATGACTCAATGGAAAACTTTGCCGACCGACATTATTTCATGTAAAACCTTCCATGCCTTTTCCCATCTTGCAGAGTGTTGGCTACTGTCAAGACAAGAGTGTACACATTTATGAAGTGTGTGTGTGTGTGTGTGTGTGTGAGTGTGTGTGGGTGTGTGTGGGAGTGAGTATGTTCTGAGGGTCCCTGTCCTGTTGAATCTGCTTCCATGTTTTTATCTATCTATTTTATATATTGTTTCTTTATTATTATTGGCTTTGTTCTTTTATCTCATTTAATGATTTCTTCCTTATTGTTTTCCTGTATAAATTGTCTATGTAACAATCCATCAACCTGCCCAGGGACTACAGGTGGAAAATAGTAATCCGCTATAACCTGGCACAATGCATATTCTCTTGTTGTTCAAGATTAATGTTTTATTGTGCACTGTCCCTGTCTTGAAAATAAATAAATTACAAATTACAAATTGCCTGGGTCACATGCAGAGGACAAATTACCCCATAGGTATATTAAGGAACTCTAATCTTGTTTCAACTGCAGAGTTCCTGGTTTTACACCCCAATGGGACTTGTGACTCTGACTTCAAATGGAGAGATGAAATTGGGAAGGACTCTGTAATTGGGACCTTGAGCAACTTCATAAACCACAAACTGTTCCAGGGCCTTTACGCGTCTCCAACTAAAAACTGTTCCACCTGCTGATCGTCAAAGGGCAGCATCTTTACAAATGAGTTACACGCTCTTAATGTCAAATAAAGATGATATACCACAGATTCAGAGCACAATTACATTTGTAATTGATCGTAGGAGTAGTAGATCTTCATTTCCAGAAACTGGCTTCCCTCCCAGACCGTTTAGCGCGAAACACTCACCTGGGTGTAGTGTGTGCACACGGGCCCAGAGCATCGTTCGGGACACCAGGGGTTGCAGTCCTCGGGGTAGGGGTAGGTGTAATCCTTCACCTCGTCGTACCAGGCCTGGACGTGGGAGGCCGGAGAGCGATACCTGCAGGAACACACAGCCTCAGGAGGGGGTGGAGTCCTGGGGTCAGTGGGCGACAGAACTGTACACGTTTCCTGTCTCTTTCCAAGAGCTGAGGATCAGTCTACAGGGCTTAATGACAGTGCCAATGAGCAAATCTACATGACTAGAACTAATCCTGCAGAGCACTTTTACTTTCTGAAACTGGACTTTAACCCCTCTGCGCCAATATAGACACCGGGGTCCGTAAATTCATAAATTTAATTCCTAAATAATTCTGTAATTGAATTTCCAAATGTCTGGCTTCACTGGAATAATTTTCCACAATCTCTGTCACACAAAAAATTATTTATAAAGCCTACATAGGCTCAGCATAACAGCAAAAATTTGACATTATTAGTATTCTGCGCAAAGGGGTTTATCTCCTGTGTGTCAGTATAAGCTCTTGTGATCCACACATCCTGCTTTTGGAATCCAGATGAAACCAAGACTGTAGTGTAAATACCCTAAACTGGCCTTTCTGGCAGTCTTCACTCATGTGATGCTGGTTGCAGCTGGTCTGTGGCTGGTAATGGCAGAATAGGTGGAGTGTGGTTGTGTGAAATCTGATGGACGACCAATTCACAGGATGCTCAGCTGGTTCAGCTGGTTGTTCAACCACCAAAAGGCATTTAAATCACGGCATAACCACTTTAGGAATGGAATTTTTGACAGGGCACAGATGGGACATGACAGAAAAGTATAAAGTTTGTAGGGCCTGACAGCAGCTGAGCGGGTTTGGCACATTTGGCCAATTAATCTGACTAACGTCCAGCAGGCAGACATGAAGCTCAACCCAGTCTTCGAGGTAAGATAAACACTGCCCTCCAGCCTGACGTAGCGCTCTGCTTATGCGCCACAATATAAAACATTTCTTTTTAAGGCATCAGAAAAGTGCTAAATTTATCAAACAAAGTGACCAAAGTAGCACCTGTCACTGTGTTTGCAAACAGCCTTTGGAAAGGGTGCATATTCCTGGAATACAACCTGCAATATAAACACTTACTGCCAAAACACACACTGACCACACAACACACACCCAAGCTTGCTTTAGCTGGAGTTATCAACAAAACGTACCGACTCTGGAGTGTTCACTTTGTGTGTGGGCAGTAGTGTACACTGTACATACATAGGTAGTGTGTACAATAAGTGTAAGCGGTATATGGGCAGTAGTCACACTGTATACACCTGTTAGTGTACATAATGCAGGTATGGAGTGTGTCGATGTAGAGCGAGTGTGTTTACAAGTGTGACTGCGTGTGTGAGCGCACAATGGAAGCATAGGGTATACACATACACGTATAGTGCATGTGAGCACAGGGTATATGTAAGTTTACACATTTGGTGCATGGGAGTATAGGGTATATCTATACACCAGTGGCGGCTGGTGAACTGGCGATAGGGGAGCCTCAAAACAGACCCTTAAAATTAATAATTGGTCGCGACCTGTTGTCAGTCATTCATTTAAATTTCCATTACAGAAACTCCGAAAACTCTCAACACTATCAGGTGTGGCCAGTTTTCATTTACAACGCATACCTGTTAACTCTCACCCATTCGGTGTGAGTTTAAGTGGCATATTTACCTTCCTCTGCTTTAGACAGCAATTATTCAATCAACACGTGTGTAAGAGATTTTCACGGGGAATTGAAGTCCTTGTGCACTGGAGGAGTTGGAAGCAATGAAATTGCATGAAGATGCTTCAAATGATCTTATTTCATTTAAACGATTATGAAACACATGCATTGCTTCCAATCCCTGAATAAAGAAAAGTGCGAGAAGTCCAGAGTCGTAATCGGTAGGCATTATAAATGAAAACTGGCCATATCTGATAATGTTGAGAGTTTTCAGAGTTTCTGTAATGGTAATTTAAATGAATGATTGAAAACAGGTCGTGACCAATCATTAATTTTAAGGGACTGTTTTGAGCCTCCCCTATCGCCAGTTCACCAGCTGCCACTGCGATACACATGTAGTGCAAGTGAGTATACAGTATATACAGTGCATGTGTGTGTAGGGTGTATGTATGTACGTGCAATATATGTAAGCGCCTGGTAAATGTGCTGTAAGTGAGCATAGGGTAGATGTAGTATATGTGAGTCAAGGGTATATGTGGGTATATGTAGTACATGTGAGTGCAAGGTATATTTTATTTGTGGGAATAGGGTACATGAAGACAGTATCTGTGAGTATAGGGTGTATGTAGTATCTGAGAGTATAGAGTACATGTAGTGTCTGTGAGTGTACGGTACACGTACTGTATATGAGTATGGGATGCATGTGGTGAATGTGAATATAGGGCGAGAGTTTACACGCGATGCTCCACTCACCTGCCAAAGTGCACAGCCAGGTTCTGCCCGATGGACTTGAGCAGTTTCTCAGGTCCATGATCCCACTTGCACTCCTGTGCCCAACTCTCCGCTGAGGCCTCCAGATCTTCATCCCACTCCTGCAGTGCAACGAAACACACCTGTTATACGCACACCTGCTTCACACACACATATGCACATATACACACACCTGCTTCACTCTCACACACGCACACACACACACACACACATCTGCCTTTCTCAATCTCACACATACACACACACACACACACACCCACCTCACTCACTCACACACACACACACACACACACCTGCCTAACTCACTCACACACACACACACACACACACACACACACCTGCCTCACTTACACACACACACACACTTACCTAACTCACTCACTCACACACACCTGCCTCACTCACTCACACACACACACACACACACACACACACACCTGCCTCACTCATTCACTCACTCACTCACTCACACGCGCACACACACACACACACCTGCCTAACTCATTCACTCACACACACACACACCTGCCTCACTCATTGACTCACTCACTCACTCACTCACTCACTCACACACACACACACACACACACACGCACACCTGCCTCACTCACACACACACACACCTACCTCACTAACTCACACACACACACACACACACACACACACAAACACACACCTGCCTCACTCACTCACTCTCTCTCTCTCACACACACACACACACACACACACCTGCCTCATTCACTCTTTCACTCATACACAGACACAGACACACACCTGCCTCACTCACTCACTCACGCACGTACACACACACAAACTCACTAACTCACTCACTCACTCACTCACTCACACACACACACACACACTCTTCCGCTGCAGTTTGGATCTGTACAACAGGGCCTCTGAACTCCCCACCCTGGCTGCTTTAGCCCCTGAGCCACGGCCGGCCCCATGCAGGGCTCAGAGTCCTGCTGGCAGCTGGGACAGTAAAGATGGCTGGAGCCTGGCTCAGCTCCACTGCAAACAAGCAGCAATCAGGGCACATCAAATCACTCACTCTCACTCACAACCCCTTTTTATCTGGGGGTAAACAGACCCCTGCAGCAGAAGGGGACCACGCTGCTATTCTGCCACATTCAAGGGGGACTTAGCACCAGGCTCGGGCATCAGGCTACTGTCCCTGCTCCTCTCAGTAAATTTCCAGGGCATTGGTGGTCTTGCTGCCCCGGTCTCTCTCCTCCTTCCTGGAGCTCGGGCCGTCTGCAGCTCCTGAAACCCTTGCTTGTTCCCTGGGGTGCGGCCGGCTGTGACGGCTTTCCGTACGACAGATCCAGCCTTTCACTGACCGCACTGCCCTCCTCTGTGCTTCACTTGCTCCGCTAAACAGTCTGTCATCCCTCTTTCTGATGAGCCACCGAATAGTTCTCATCATAATGATGTCCTGACAAGCATTGTTAAAAAGCAGGACTCACGGTCTTTGGCTGCATCCATGAACTCTACTGGCATGACAAAAGCATATATACTACTCAAAATTTGATAGGGATCATAGGAATTTTTTTGTGAAATGACATGCAAATTTGGTAACTGCCACTGACGAACAATACATTGGATAAATGACATGCAGTCAGACACAAAACACATTTGCAATTTAATGACATTAAATGAGCGTGCAGCCTCACACTTTTGGCTTTCAGGAACACTTCATGGTTTCATCTCTGACATGTAAAGTGAAAACAGACAGTGTTCGTTTGATGTTTTATTACCACAGTTAATGTCAATAATGGGTATGGCCTCCCCTAGCTTGAATGACGGCTTGACAACGTCGGGTCATACTGTCAATCAGAACCCAGATGCTTGCAATTGGAATGCTGTTCCATTCTTCAACAAGGGCATTTCCGAGCTCTTCTAGAGTTGTGGGTTGTGCCCTACGCCCGGAAAATGGTGACCTGCAGCATGTTCCACACATGCTTGATAGGGTTAAGGTCCAGCGATCGCATGGGCCAGTCCATGCAAACAATTGTCTCCTGCCCTAGGAATTGATTCACCACCCTAGCACCACTATGCCCCACCACTATGGGGACGGGCGTTATCATCCATCAAGATGAAATCAGGGCCAACAGCACCAGCGTATGGTCTTACGTACACATTGAGGATCTCATCCCTGTACAGTACCCCTGTCATCATCCCTCTCCCCATGACATGCAGGGCCGTTCTGCCGTTCCTGCTTATTCCTCCCCAGACCATAACTGATTCGCCACCATAACGGTCGTGTTCGTTGATGTAGGCATCATTAAATTGCTCCCGTTGCCTCCTGTCAGTAAAGTCCAAGCAATATCGGGACTCATCAGTAAAGAGAACTGGAGCCCAATCGTTGTGTGTCCATGTGACATGATCGTGAGCCCAATCCAAACGGTCACGCCTCTGACGCTCGGTCAGTGGGATTTGAACACATGGTCTTCTTGAGTTGAGGCCGGCAGTATGAAGACGATTCTGTATCATCTGAGTGGATATCCTGACCCCCAGGACGTTATGAAGGTCATTTCGTAGGGTGGTGGCTGTCCAGACAGGATGACGTCGTGCCTGAAGTGTTGTCGTTGTGTAGTCGATGTCTGACGACCATCCCTATGACGGTGTGCTGCTGTACCAAACGTTTGATGCCGGTTCCACGCTCTGTTCACAACGCTTTGGCTGACGTTAAGTGCTTTAGCAACGTGACGTTGTGAGAAGCCAGAGTCAAGCATTCCGATGCATCTTCCCAATTGCTCTGAAGTCAACTGACGTCTAAGACGTTCAGGACACATTGTTATTGCTAAATGTAATGCAAAAAATTTGGGAACTTCCAAATTTTCACCAACAAGCAACACACACGTCTGAGTTGAAATGGAAGTGTTAGTCAAAGCCAAAATGTGAGGCCGCATGTTCATTTTCCTATGATCCCTATCAGATTTTGAGTAGTATTTCAAATTACCAAATCTGAAACAAGTATAATGGGACACAAGTTTACAGAACAATCCCTCTCTTTCTCTTGTTTTCCCTTTCTCTGTCTTCCTTCCTACCACTGTTTCTTTCTTTCTCTCTCCATCTCTCTCACACTTTATCTCAAGTAAAGTTTGGGAGCTTCCACAATCTTCACACCACTGACACCGAAAGGCTCTATAAAGACCTTAAGGGGCTCCCCTATGAGGAGGAAGGACCCTCAGAGACTGGCGCAGCCCTGAGTACTGCACAGACTCTTTAATTTTGGTCCCTTCGACTCCCCGTCGTCTCTCACCATGTGCTCCATGTTAGCGGCAGTCGGCTGCACCTCACTCCTCAGTTTGTTGTGCAGCTGCAGAATCTCCTCGCGGTCGGACCGCTGGATGGCCCGACGGACCCGGGCGGTGCGGTTAGGCTCTGCCTCGCCCTGGTAGCGGTCGAGCAGCCTCTGGAGCGCCGGGGAGGCGGGCAGGAAAAGGGCTGTCCCTGAGCGGACGGCGAGGACCAGCAGGGCGAGGGCAGAGAGCCAGTACATAGCAGTGTTCATCTCCCGCTCCGTCACTAACGTCTGTGTTCCCCTTCAGTGCAGGTACAGAGCAGCCTGTGTGTGTCTGGAGCTCACGGTGCGCGCAGCCTGAGGGAGAGCACGATCAGTTAAGCACAGGAACACACACACACACACACACACAATATATATACTACATACACACACTGTACATACAACAGAAACACACACCTGCAGAGCACATTCAGCAAAGCATGGGAACACACACTACACACTCACATGCACACGATTCACTATACACATGCATGTACACACACACTGCATATGCACAAAGGCATACATGCAGGCAGACGCACGTACAAAAGACACACCCCAACACTTTGCTTTCAGTTGCCTATCCAAAAAAAAAAAAGCTAAGCTGAGGAGCATGGATATAAAAAAAATGCATAGACATTAAAAAAAATTGATTTTATCAAAGAAACCAGGAATAATCAGAGTACACACTAGATGGCCTCCGCATGCTTTTGAGACGTTTTTAAACATATGACCACCAGAGAGACCAGCCTGAGAATCGCATATTCAGAAGTTCTCAATTCCGCGCCAGAAATATGAATTTAAGTGCCCCGCTACTCAGTCTGATGCATGTTCCTGGTGGGAGCGAAATTAAGTGGTTAGCTTGTTGCACCACGCTTAGTGGTCGGGCGCACGCAATCTTACCAAAAGTTTACTTCACCAACCTGTCGCAAGATGAACAAATTTTGCAAGTATTTAGCCTGTTGTAACATTCATCAGTGAACCAATCACAACAACCGTCCTGAATACTAATTTATATATATATATATATATATATTTATTTTATTTTATTTTATTTTTTTAAAGATTTGTCTCTTTAACTTGACTGCGCATGCCTAATAATACGACAAAAACGGATTTGTCAACCTGTGGTGACCCACTGACATTCAATGGCTTAGAGTAACATTACAAGTAGGTCACATAGACCAGCCACTGGATCTATCAAATTGCAGAGGGGAAATTATCAACCTGCAAGCATCAAAGGGCATCTCTTAAGACCCATTCATTTTCCCTAATGACACCACAGTGATTCATAATTTGTCGGGAAGGAGGGCAATCAAGTGGGTTCATGCTCTAAGGCACAAATAGAATAGCATATTGATTCAGACTGTAACGTGGTCTTCCATTTGACCTGATTTTTATGTGTTCCTTGACTGATCCAAAGTAAAATGAGAGAGGAAGAGAGAGCGGCTGAGAGAACGAAAGAAAGCAAAGAGAGCGAGGGGAAGTGCGAATCATGTCTCGCTGGTAACCAAACTCCATGCCCTCGCAACTGTCCGAACTCAATCCACTATCGCTCATTGGAGCGTGAGGCGGAAAAGACTGAAGTACGCCCGTCAATGAAGCCTACATCATGACCAAGTTGGCCTTGTCATTTAACTCTGAGGAAAACACGTTTCCGTTCAGTTTAATTTTCGTACAAGCATTTCCGCGGAACATTCTAATCACACATTTTTAAACTTTCTTCCGAGAGGGATAAATTGTTTGAAGCTTACATTGTTTGAGCCCAAATAATGTATTACTTGGTTATTTGTTCTTCATTGAAATAAACCCCAGCCATCCTTATGGTGACAAAACATAGATGCTCACTGAGGCATTATAGGAAACAAGTAGGTGACCTGAACCAGCGATGCCTCCTCCGAGTAATTTCATCACCAACTAAAAAACTCATCCACGCTCAATTACATGCCGACAATGAAAGACGGAATTTAAGTCTACAAATATTTTGCAGAATGTGGTGCAACCAGAAAATCAACCCACACGAGGATGCACAAGAGAAGAACGAAAAAAAAAATCGTGCTTCCAAGTGAAGTTTTGTGAAAATATTGATGAATAAAGGACAAAACTTCACAAAAGTCATCTTTTGATTGCAGCAACCACTTTTTCCCCCTTAGAGGAAGAAAACATCTCCTGGTAAATACCACGGGATGCAAAACAAGATAACTCTCCCACGAGAAATATTCAGCTGAGAGCGCAGAGCCAAAAAATTTCACAATTTTTAAGTTGAATACCAGCAATTCCACATCCTCTTTCAGCAAGCCACAATTAAAAGGCGATTATTTCCCTCATTCACAAAAATGCCGACGCATTCGCCAACACTGAAGTGCTGCTTGAAATACATAAATAATAAATAAATAAACAAACAAACAAATCTTACCGGAGTGAGGAATCCTGCTATCCTAGATCTAACGGACTTCTACCAAAAGTCAACGTGTCTTTCCCTGCGCAACAGATAACTGTTTCCCTGTCCCGGCGATGAATGGGTTAAAAAGCCGAGTTCAGCAATCACTAGATTTGAAGCAATGGGATACCCTTATTTCTGACAGACTCGCGAACATCTGACTAGTGCCTTTTATAGCAATGAGACCCAGCTAACGGAGACGGAAAAAAATTGACCCGTCCCCAACATTTCCCGACAGACTCCGACCGAAATCACCCCCCCCCCCCCCCCCCCCCCCCCCCCACACCCACACACACACACACACACACACACACACACAAACGCATCCTCCATGCGAAGACGGGTAACATCGCATTGCAAGCCTTCCACTCTAGTGATTAGAGGTGAAGTGAACAGCAAGAGTCAGTGGCCACGCTTCATATATACTGTACTTATGAATCTTTAAATAGGCTATTAATTCACTCAATGCTTATTAGCGCGATTTTGTGGGCAAATAGGGATGGCGAGAGTGTAAATGAATATGCTATTTACATTTTTTTGTTGTCCCCCGCCGCGCGGACCGCGCGAAGCGGCGGGACATAATATTCATGACCGTCCTTCCGTCCGTACGTCCGTCCGTCCCGAATCCTTGTCATCGGGATATCTCAAGAACGAATTGACGGATTTCCTTCAAATTTCATTTCAACATGTATTAGGGTGATACCCCGGCGCCAGTCGATTTTGGTGACCTTCACGTCGCTGTCAAGGTCACACCGAGAGATTGCTCATTTTGAAACGATTTCACATCTTGTGGCGGGGGACAAAGACACGTTAGTGGCAAATACTTGTTTAAATTACAATGCTAATCATTATGGTTACCGGCTCGCTAAGCTCGTGCAGAAACTATGCAATGCGTCAGAACAAACAAGTCATTCCAAAGTGCTCAATGGAGTCCTCTTCTGGACTGTTCAATTCAACGGATCCAGTATTCTAACTGTATACCCAGACAATCAACCCTGATCCTGAAAATTGCCGTGAAATTGCATCCAAATGTATTCCGTGAGAATGTACGAATTAATGTGGAATTCGCTTTTCTTTTTCCTCACAAGGTAAGGGGAATTGATGAGGTAGTGCACGAGTTTCGTTGGCGGATATACTCGTGTCACTGCAGCGAAAACGAACACTCATTCTCTATGGCCTATGCAATCAAAAAACAAGGACACTTGCGTGACGGGACCTTCAACGGAAACGTGTTTGTGAAAAGAGGAGCTGTAAGGTGTCCATTTGGTCCCGTCAACTAGACTCCGATTTTGTCTGAATAGACAAAATGCGAACTTCTGAGGGAGCGCGTCGAGCCCCTGACAAAACACTCAAAAGCCGAGATCTTCAGACCCGCACAGACTGCTAAGTTGGAGTCTATAGAGCACAGCAACACACAAAATCAATGCAAGGTTTCCAGGTTGGACGGACATTTCTTTTTGCGATCATTTTATGTCGAAAGCAATGTCCCTTTTAGAGGATAATTTCTCCAGTAGTAGCCTATTCCTCATTCATTTGGATTTTGCTGTGAGCTGCACGAGCTGACTGGAACAATGTGACTCTCAAAGTAGCGGTGAGATATTAAGCCACGGGAGTTTCGTATATCTGCAGAAATTGGATGCACATTTTCCGACGGTCGGCCGACTACATAATGTGATTGCACGTAGGCCTATAACTGGGCCAGCAGGAACAGCCACTAGTGCATTAAGTCAGAGCGGGATTTATTATTTTTTTTCTTCTAATTTTCACTTATTTGACTTATTGAACTCAAGCAGATTAAACATGTTTTCACTGAGACTCAGTCATCGCGTCCGGGCTTGAGTAATGGAAGACATCAGTATTTCCCCTCACAAAACTTTCGGAACATGTTAACTTACCAGCAGCCTCTCGAATTCCAGGTTGCGCACGATACAACTTTCAACTTACAGTGCTGTGAATAAGTATTTGCCCTGATGTGACAGTTCATGGGTCCTGTCACTAGAAATGCCTCCTATTAAGTATGCGCCCTCTTCCCAGCGAGCAATAGACGTAATTACTCGGAAGTCTAGGATTCAAACCTTGCCCGGTCCCTACTTGTCCTTTTTTTGCGTATTTTTCACACTTAAATGTTTCAGATCATCCAGCAAATTTTAATACTAGACAAAGATAACCCGAGTAAATAGTAAATACAACCCCAATTCCGAAATAGTTGGAACAAAGTGTAAATTGTGAATAAAATCAAAATGCAATGACTTTCAGATCACATGAGCCAATGTTATTTGCAATAAAACATATATTTCAAATGTTGAAACTGAGACATTTTACATTTTTATCCACAAAAGCTCATTTCAAATTTTCTGGCTGCAACAGGTCTAAAAAAAGTTAGCACACAAGCAAAAAAAGGGCTGAAAAAGCAATTAATATATAAAAGAATCAGCTGAAATAACATTAAGCAAGTAATTAACTGGCATCAAGTGTTTAACATGATTGAATATAAAAGGGATGTCTTAGAGAGGCTGAGTCTCTCAGAAGATGGCCAAGGCTCTCCAACCAGTGAAGGCTTGCATAAAAAAAAATAGTTGAATACTTTAAAAACAATGTTCCTCAATGTCTAATTGCAAAGGCTTTGAAGGTCTCATCTTTGACAGTGCATAACATCATCAAAAGATTCAGAGAAAATGGAAAAATCTCTGTGCATAAGGGACAAGGTCGAAGACCTTTACTGGATGCCCCAGATCTTCGGGCCCTCAGACACCACTGCATCACTCACCGGCATGATTCTGTGATTGACATTACTAAATGGGCCAAGGAATACTTCAAGAAACTACTGTCTGTAAACACAGTCCAACATACCAAGCACAGATGCCACCTAAATCTCAATCATGCAAAAAGGAAGCCACTGCTGAGCATGATCCAGAAGAGCCGCCTTGTTCTGTGGGCCAAGGCTCATTTAAAATGGACTGTAGCAAAGTGGCAAAGTGTCCTGCGGTCAGACGTGTCCAAATTTTGCATTCTTGTCGGAAATCATGGGCATTGTGTCCTCCAGGCTAAAGGGGACAAAGACCACCCCTCCTGTTATTAGCGTTCAGTTCAAAAGCCAGTATCTATGATCGTATGGCGATGCATTAGTGCATATGGAGTGGGACACTTGCATGTTTTAAGAAGCACCATGAATGCTGGAAGATATATAAAGGTTTTTGAGTAACATATGCTCCCCTCCAGAAGACATCTATTCCAGGGAAGGCCTTGTGTATTTCAGCAGCACAATGCAAAACCACACACTGCAGCTATTACAACAGCATGGCTTCGTAGTAGAAGAGTCCGTGAGCTGAACTGGCCTGCCTGCAGTCCCGATCTTTCACCGATTGAGAACATTCGGTGTATAATTAAATGAAAAGTCTGTCATATGAGACCCAAAACTCTCCAGCAGCTGGAAGCCAGTATTAAACAAGAGTGGGATCAAATTTCAATGGCTAAACTCAATGAAACTTGTCTCCTCAATGCCCAGATGCAACCATTCTCTTAAAAAGAAGAGGGGATGCTACACCATGGTAAACAAGCCCCTTCCTAACTTTTCTGAGACCTGAAGCAGCCATCAAATTTGAAATAAGCTCATTTTGAGGATAAAATTGTAAAATTTCTCAGTTCCAACATTAGCCACATTATCTTTGTTATATTGAGAATGAAATACCGGCTGGTGTGATTTGAAAGTCATTGCACTTGGATTTTATTCATAATTTACAGTTTGTCCCAACTATTTCAGAATTGGGGTTGTAGATCGGGCAGATATTTCGTGGGTGCATCGTGAGCTCACTATGCATACATAAATTGCCCAAGATGCAATTTGACTTAAACCGGCAGAAAAACTCGCAGAGGAATAATAAGAAGCAACAGGAAGAGTTCATTCATAGTGAGTAGTGTGTAGTGAGACTAGTGTGTAGACTGTAGAGCGCGGTTTCTAACATGGCCTATGTTTCACCATTTCTCCAAACAGGCCACTACAGTTACCAACATCTCTACTTCCTGCAACTACAATTCACTACTCAAGAGAATATACTGGGTGCAAAAAACGCTGTCTGTTTATGTACCCCAGGAGTACCCAATCTCATCTAGGAAGATCTGCAGTGGGTGCAGCTTTCATTCAAACCAATTAGTTACATACCTGATCCAATGGATTAAGGACTGAAGCAAAGACTCCAGGGATTGATTGATTAATTGAATCAGGTGTGTAACTGCAAAGCTGTTATTTTCTCCCAGGTATTTTAGTCAAGTTAAATATAAAAGAAGCTACCCAGAAAATCAGGAAGTTGAACAACAGATCCTCCACACTAACTGCTCCCCCTGAAAACCTTCAAAACCCCTGTCACTCATCAGAAGAGAGAGGCCATGGATAGACATATTAAAACCAAGGACCTTCCAAAAAAAAAGAAAAAAAAAGTCACCTTACATGGTACAATGAATAGCCTTGGAAATCATACCACTATAATTAGCTAAAATCAATCAAGAAAACTTAAACAATGACTGCAGCTGCAACTGTCAGCTTATTTCTATCCTCAAGATAACTCACATTTTCTGTCACAGGAACACCTTGTGGGACTGGCTTGAAAATCCATAAACTCAAAAAAGTGTAATTACAGAGGCAGACGATACTGCAGAACCACAGCAGTTCTCACCCTACCTAACCCTGACCAACCACAATCCATTTTAGCTCAAGTAACCCATTAGCACTGTGAGAACGATTTTGACAACAAGCAACCACAAGCTGGTCAAAGGGTAACTGCAGAAAGAGCAAGGAAACAAACTCTTGAAATTCAAATAATCCTGGGATATGCTACCTAAACAAACAGTCCCATCACCACACTGCTTCTCAGGTCAGGAGAGCGGAAATACGGCGAACTTGTGTGCCCTCATTCTCACACATGAAATACCGCGGTAACAAACTTAAAAGCACAACCTCAAAAACAGGTGGAGAAAATAAACATTGTTGTTCTCAAATGGCAGATTTTCATTTGGAGATAAAGTTGCATCTAGCTGGTGCTGAGACAAAACAAAGGGCTGTTCTTTAATGACGTCACTGAAATTAAATTGGATTTGAGAAAATGGTTTCAACAGGAAAGTGACGTAAGGGGAATAGAATTGCAGTTGAGAGTGCATCTTGACTAGGCAGATGCTGATTATGTGATAACGGCTGGCAAGGCATAGTGTACACAAATCATGCACTAAAGCACACAGGCAGAGCATGCAGCAACTAACACTGGTCCCTCATCGGTCGATGCAAAGATCGCCCAGGAGAAAGGGAGTGTATTTTTATCCCCCGCAACATAAAAATGGGGTCCTTCCGTCCGTCTGTCCGACACGTTCGTTGTCCGGGCTATAACTTCGAAACTAATCATCCAATTCTGATCATATTTGGCATCGAGGTGTAAAACCGCATAAAGGTGTGTCATGAAAAACAATTTTGAAAATAATTTTGTAATTTTTCACGTTTTGGGGCAAAAAGCAACAAATTTGTGGGAAATCTGTAATGTGTCGTGTCCGGGCTATAACTTTGAAAATAATCATCCGTTTGTGATCATATTTGACATCAAGGTGTAAAAACACATAAAAGTGTGTCATGAAAAAACAATTTTGAAAATATCTTTACAATTGTTTGCGTTTTGGGTCAAAAAGTGTCAGATTTGTGGGAAATCTGTAATGTGTCCTGTCTTGGCTATATATTTGAAACTAATCATCCGGTCGTGATCATATTTCGCATCGAGGCGACATAAAGATGTGTCATGAAAACAATTTGGTATAATTTTCTGAGTTTTCTGATGCATACTCTCGGGCCTATGTTTTTTGCAAGGAAATTAACAGCTTTGCGATTAGTACAGTTCTTTAGAAATCTAAATGTATATAAACATTCTCTATTCAAAAATGCAATGCCAGTTGCGGGGGATATTGCTTGACAATGTCAGCAGCTTGTTTGTATTCATATGGCTTCTTGACTGACCAGTGAGTATACTACTAATTGACAGAAAAAGAGGTTGATATGCTGTATCATATATGCCCTCTGTTACACTGCTCAGTTTAAGATCAAAACCTACAGTGCTTAACGAATTTATTAGACCACCTGGCATAAAAATGAGAAAGTGCAAATATTTTAGAAATTTATCAAAAGCTTGTTTAAAACTAAAAATTATTTCTCTGGCAAAAAACTGAAACAAAGTTATTATTCACACAATAAAACCTTAAATAGCTTAACATTTTGTATATCCTCCTTTGCCCTTGATAACAGCTTGATTTCAACCACTAAAATGAATTTTTATGTTCAGGAATGCAAGTAAATAACTTATTTGACATCTTAATCAAAAAATAAATCACTTAACCATTTTTTCAGCTTTTTTGGAAAACAGTAAATTAGAAAATTCATGGATAACATTTTTGCATTGAAAATGTAATTTCAATTTAAGAGCTTGCGCATACTGGTGGATTATAATCATTAAAGAAACAATTATTTTGGCAATTACCGATACTGTTAATTTAGGGCAGCTGTGGCATAAAACTCACATTGGGTGGTGGTCTTACAAATTTGTATAAGACTGTATATTAAGTTTGTGGGGGATGCGCCAGCGCAGTGGTTAACTATGCTCGACTTCGAACCGAAAGGCCCTGAGCACGAGTCCTCTCCGTGGCTTTCGCGGTGCGTTCTTGGGCAAAACACTTCACTCCCACAGTGCTCCACCCCACCCAATTGTATAACTGGGTACCAGCAAATTGTCAGGGAAACCTCAACTCAGAGCTGAGTGAGTGACCTGCGATGGACTGGCATCCCATCCAGGGGGAGTAGCAATAATCCTAGTCGCGTCATGCTACTGAAACCAGGGTTTAACCGGGTTTGATGAGCCACGAGGCTTGGAACAGACTGACTCCCTTTAAGTTACATCCACAGTGTTCTGCACTGATTTTGGGAACTTGGGTTACAGTTCATATTCTGCAACAGTTGCTTCTGCCCCTTCATATGACCCAACAGGGGACTGGAGCCCAGTCCCGTATCCAAAGGGAGAGAGGTAAACGCAAAAGATTCTGCCTCCACAGAGAATGGACCCAGACTGGATTCAAGGTCATGGATTTTGTGCTGAGAGACGACAGTGGGACAGATCGTCTTGCCACCTTCGAGCTAATAATTCATCAGTCACATAATGTCATTAATGATCGAGCGTGTCCCTTCACACCAGTGAGTGGAGTGGGATTTCATCAAATACAAACTCCCAACAGATTAGCCAGGAGCCTGGCGACGATTCATCAAGCAAAGGTGTTCAACACTTTATTGACCAATTAACAAATAAATATGAAGCTGGAGGCTTCAAATAAACAACACAGCTCGAGAGAAGCAGATGTTTCTTTTTTTTCCCCTCCCCAAAGCCCCCGATTTCAGCAAACAGTGTTAGGATTCACAAACGGAACTGTAAGCATTGAAGAGATGTAGCCGATTTAGCCACCGCTGGGCTCATGACCTAAACAATACAGCGAGCCGCGTTCGTGTGTTACAGGGGGTACCGTCATAACACTTCAGGAAAAAAAAAAAAAGAAAATAAAAACAGGTTTACCGGCATTTACACATCAGCTTCAGTATTAGATACCTCTAATTTTCCTTCCAAAGAAGCTGAAATCAAACATGAGGAGATATTGAAATTTGTGACTTTTTTTTTTTAAAGGCAACAGGTATAATGAGATAGTTTTCCTTTGGTTTTGACGGAATATACATTAAAAAAAAAAATAAAAATTTATCAGGAAACAATCCGCCAGCGCACAACAGTTTACCACCCAATGAAAATTTTACTTTACAATTGATTTAAAGGTTATTGATCACACATTTCGGCAAATGCGAGGACAATTGAATCAGATGTTAGAAAAGTCCTCTAATGATCTTACAAAGCGTGAGCCAAAAAAGGGAGGACCCCTTTAATAATACCTAAAGAAGAGATTAAAACCATAGTGTCTCCATGAATTAAAGTAGAACATAAATTTCTTTAAGAAGAAAAAAAAAAAAACCCTCAAAAAAGCAGATTTTTCTGCCCATGTACTGAACCAGCCAAACATGACGACCAGGACAAAGTTGGCTCATTTGCTGGCAGTGAAGCCAGTTTATTTCACATGGCACCATCGTCTGCTCAATGCATCTCACAGGACAGAGGCGAGACAGGAAGGAGGGATGATATGAAGTTCCTGTGTATCTAACTTTATTAATCTGACAGTGAGGTCTTTCAATCAGTGCTGCCCATTTGGGACACACACACAAGTAGTCTGGATAAAACATAGTTGCTCATATAGCAATGAAAAGCTCATTGCAGTACTTAAAAATATATATAGACTCTATAAAGGAGAAAATGCAGACTAGTGATTGAAAAAGCTGCATTTAAGAGGACTATTAGTATAACTTCTTTCATAGTGCAGGTACATCAAACTTTACCACTTGCATGTAAATGCAGACATTTTGGTATGAAATACTTGGAAGATGTTAATTTAAAACTGATCAGATGGAATACTCATACACTGCATTTGTGCTTCAGCAAGCATCATTTCAAATCATTCGACAAATTGAGGTAAAATAAAACTGGGGCAAAATTTTATGCGGGAAATATTTATAAAGAAATGTAATCATCTTTCATTTAGCTCAAGAATCAAATTAATAAGAGACTACGTGGCAACAGTGAAGCAGTACTAGTGGACATGTTTGTGTGCGTTCATCACAGGCCTTCAGAGAAGCTTCTGTGGAAGATGAAGCCGCAGCGAAACTCCATGCCAGCAGAGGGAGCTCTATCCACCAGCAGGCCCACACCCGCCCTCTCTCTGATCTTCAACAACATCCCCGACAGGACACCCAAAGATCAACACTGACCCTCCATCAGGACTGTGGCTCTTTAGCAGTAGTAAATATTCTTTTTGGGGGGGGGTTGTCAGTCAATTAGACACGTTCCCAAGAATTTAGAAAGTGACACAAATGGTAAGGGCAAGAAGTCCAACATAGTTCCGAACATATTAACATAAATATGCTCTACAAGTTCAGCAGTCGACAACTTTGCTCACCTGCGGCGATATGGTGTAAAACATGTACTGTAGGACTAACACCCTGTAAAAATGAGTGTCACAGCCCACAAATGAGCGGGAGTGACTGGACACAAACCTCACTGCCAGCACAAGGGAGACAAAGGGAAAGATCCTGTCCCGCAATGGACGAGGGGGAGAGACAGACGAACAGGAACGAGCGAGGGCAGACGTCTGTGGTGGAGCTCCTCCATGTTCATTGGCTTATCTCCAGCTTGAGTAGAGTTCTCGCCACTCCCCAGAGACAAAGTCAGTCTCAAAGTCATCATATCACACACGTTTTCTGTAATGACCTTCCCCCCCCCCCACATACTTGACAGCAAAAAACGTGCCTTCGCACAAGCAGTTTTTTTTTTTTTTTTAAACGTTTTTATTTTTTGCGTGCACGTAAGCCTTTTTCTTTACCCTAAAGCGCATTAAAATAGTTTAGATTTTCTCTTTATTCTATTTCTACACCCAAAAATCATAGAAAAGAAAAAAGCCGGTTCATTGCCTTATGCTTCAGCACCTGTTGTTGATGTCAGCCGAAGCGTCTCCGGTATTTAAAAAACATCAGGAGGGTCCGAGAGGACGGAGATGGGGACAGAAGGGTGAAAAACGGAGAACCTCCTCGCACCTCCACAGTTTTGGAAACAAAGATTCAAACGTTAGTTATCTGCACACAGGTCCTGCTTTCCGAGTTCAGGACTGCGGTGAGGCTGAAAAGGATCCCACTGGCGGATACGAGTCCGGGGAACCATTCCCCCCTGGCCGAAAGAGTTATAGTGACCGTCTCTGCCTTTTGTTTTCAAAAGATGCCGGCGGTCACATGACCAGAGACACGACAGGGACAGAATTCCAGAGCAGAGGTAAGTCCCCGTCTGGATGAAGCAGAATCAGTCTCAGGTGCTTAGGCACTCCGCCGAACCTCGCTTTCTGTCTTTTAGGGAGCAATGCCACGCACGCGCACACACACACACACACACA
This sequence comes from Gymnothorax reevesii, assembly GCA_029721435.1. NCBI lineage: Eukaryota > Metazoa > Chordata > Actinopteri > Anguilliformes > Muraenidae > Gymnothorax > Gymnothorax reevesii. The sequence continues at coordinate 34,146,155 of CM056588.1, forward strand.
CACACACACTCAAACACTAACAAACAAAACACACAGTCACCGAGACACACACATAAACACAGATGTACGGACACACTCACGCTCACGAACAAAAACAGGCTCAGACCCATGCACGCGCGCACACAAATATACAGGCACACTCGCAAACAAAAACAAACGCACGCACACACACACGCACAATCAAACACACAAACACAATTAAGTGGCCTGAAGGCAGACTTTCACAATCTATTGTGTCTGTTCTTCCATGGGGATAAAAAGATAAAGAAAATTTTCAAAGAGTGATTGGAGGGGAGGTGGGCAGAGGGCGGGGGCAGTGGTTTCCGTAAATATGGTTACGGCACAGCGACGCTACATGAGGTCCATGCGTCGGTAATACAGGAGATAGGCTGTGCGATCGGGGGTGGGCTTCACCACCTGGTACTGCGGGACCACCTTCACCACCTGGTCGTCGATGCGCAGCCAGCCGTTCAGGCCGATGTGGAAGACGTCCGTCGTGTAATGGCCGCCAGTGGCGCTATTCCCGTGGTGATACACGACTGTGGGGGAACAGAAAGCGGCAATGAGACCTCACACACTAACACCATTCTGACCAGTGCATCTCTCCCAGTACAAAGTAAAAGCACCACACCAGGTGACCACTTTTCACAGCCAACATTCAAACTGTTTTATTGGCCCAGCCAGCTTTAAGATATTCAGACATTGAGCCAAGTTGGACTGCGAACATTTAAAATCCATACAGTATGAAAAACAAGACGATCACATGCTACCGAGATCCTTCCAAGACTTAACAGTTTGCAGCGCAGCACAGCAATGTTAGGCTAGAAAAGCGAACTATGCGATTGGTCACACACCAGCATCTATTGTGCATTCCACATCAAAATATAACGATGGTAAATGTACGATTCTAGCTTTGCTACTCTGGTATCTTGGCTTCATTTTTCTGATGACTGGAGATCTGGAGATTTATAAGACAATTGACAAAATGGTAAAACATCCCCCCCCCCCAAAAGTCTCCAAATGCTCCATGTCTGAAAAACTGCCAAGAGTCCGTTCTTCACCAAAACCATAAATGGTTGAAGGTAGAACATGATGGTTGGACCACTAAGTACCACAAAGTGGGGAAACCGTATCTACACAATTATCACAAACAAATGCAACATCGACAATGAAACATCCTTCCCAATTTAATCAGAGCGAGCAGAGGCATGTGGCACAGTTTCCATTTTAGCATGTAAATACTGGAACATAAGATGTGCTGGGAAAAGGCCCAGGCGGAAACACACTAATCTGAGGGCAGATCTTGCGTTTCACCAGGCAAGAGAGGAAAACTGCTTCAGCATTTTCATTCTGCCATTCTGTAAGATCAGAGGGACTAAACAAAACTCATTCACTCCATATCTCAGACTTCACAAACATGGCCCACACCAATATGCTACAGCAACTGTCAAGAATCACTGTACACCAAAAAAAAAAAAAAGAAAAATCAAGTGCGATTTTCCCTTTACAAACTTAAACTACAACAGAAAACCACTTAATTCAAACCTTATCATAAATAAGGGCCGGTATCCACAACGAGGCCAGGTCAGTTTGCATGCTTAATGGTTTATCTCATGTGAGGGTGACCTGTGGCTGCTTCCGATGAAAAGGCACGTACAGGGTTAAAAAAAAAACCTTCCCCAACTAGAATCCTTCTGACCCGAAGCGGGTATTTTTCAGGGGTGTTTCACATTATAAAGGCCCACCTCACAGCAGCCCAGAGAAAATGAGAAGCTTGCAGCAGTCACTGTTGTCCAGAAGTTTGAGGTTACAAACGCTCCCCGGCAATGAGACTTCGGCATAGCGGATAATCTCTGCTCAAAACAGTCTCAATATATTAATGTTCAAAAAACCATTACACTCCACAAACTGTACCATCTTTTCAGACCTCTAATACCACGCTCTTCAGGACTCTCTTGTTAGTTGCCAGTTGGGAATTGTATTTAATCTTCTGAAAGATTGTGAAATGAAATACTCTTCCCCAGGTTGAATCCTGTCGTGTTTTTAATTGCCGTTCATTACAGCGAGAGCCAGCAGACGTCAGTTGCGACAGCGGCAGGCTAAAATGAAATCTGTATTAAAATGCACTTGGCATAAACACGTGGAAAGAGACGCCCACTAAGGAGCTTTAATATTTCATTTTGTGGAGAACATTCAATCCTAACAGATTAAAGAACAAATATTAACACTGGTTACATGCTGACGTTTGAGAGCTTTATTTTTGTGACTGCCTCAAGCGCAAGAGAATGGAAAATCCATTAAAGTTACAGTCGAGAGGTAAACATGGGGAAGAAGTTGTATTTCACAGCGCATTCACAGCTCAGAACACACACTAACCCATATCTGTGACATACAAACCAGATTTAAGACCCATTTAGGACGTGTTGATCTCCTGAAATTAGAAAAAAACAACAATGCTTAAAAACTACACACCTGCAAAAAGTCTGTATGTCCTTTGGCCTTTGAAAATTTTGCTCCGTACGCCTGGGGACAGAAGATCTGAAAGAGAAATTCACAAGGGGCTCATTCTCTTATCAAGGTTATATCAATTTCAAACCCAAAATTAAATGCATTTGATGCTCAAAGAAATCAAATTTTTGAACACTGCAGAACATTACAAAACTAGCTATACAGCTCAAATAATACGCAATGTCAGCAAGACCACCATTTCACACAAACCTCCCAATGCAGACCTAATAAGTCTATCAGTGGCAACTTTGCTTACTGACCCTGAGCATTACGTATATATAAATGGGCCGAATCTCATGCATAGCTAACTGTATATAGTAAACATGTAGCCTCTTACTTGCAGAATATCATCCAAACTAAGTAACGTATGGGTCAGCAAAGTAATGTATAGCTCTGTTGTCAACTTCACTGACATTTGGAATCATTGAAAATATTAATTTATGATTAGTGTAGTGTAGCAAAGCTACACATTCCCACTGCAAAACTCTCAAACAAGCAACGTTGATTTTACCCTTAATTCACGTAGCGTTTTACGTAACAAATAAAGAAAATGGAGAACCCGAGGAGATCTCACATGCCATAAATGGGATTGATATTTTTCCCCAGGAATCAGAGCAGACGCAAGCACACGTCAACACACAAGACAGTGGTAGAACAGGGAACCAAGGGTATGTTAAAGACTGAGAATGGATGGGCTTCACCGTTTAATACGCACATAAAAAATTGTTTGGATTTGTATTAGGCTTGTAAATATTTTTAAGAGAGCTTTGTTGCTTCTTACCAAAAGATTTATTCAGTTAATATCACTTGATTTATAATTTTTTACGGTAGCAAATGGATTACAGGGAGAGCATTCCTGGCCTAAATCTCGAATTTCACTGCATGCTTCAGTACACATTCCGTAAGAGAAAATCCAACAGTAATTAAAAACAGTTGTTTTAGACTCAGGAGGCCTTAAGAGCCGAGAATCAATGGATGTCAAACCAGCTCTGAGCAGCGTCTTTCATGGAAACTGGTCGACCACCGGCCGAGAAAAGGGATTTCTGGGAACACACCTTTGCTGATCTCCAAGTCGATGGGGTAATCGATGTTCTTGATCAGCTTCTGACAGCCTCCGGTCTTCTCAAACACAAATCTTTTGAGATGGAGGACGAGCACTGGAGGAAGCTCTTCCAGGGTCACTTTACGGCTGATCTCGATCTGCAGGCCGCGAGAAAACGCAATCAGTGACTCCTGATTATGCAACATTCCTGCCTCACTCCAAACCAGACCTGCTGTCCAACAACTCCGTGATGGGGAAACACAGGAAATTCGTTCAGACGCTCTTTGTCCAAGCATAAGCCTGAACCGTCTGTGCAAACAAACCCGTAAATGCCATTAGAGCCATCTTTACAAGCGCTCCAAACAGCCAAGTATCTTAACCACTGACGCACATTTGACGGCGAGTCCTTTGCAAAGTAAATGTAGGCTAACCACAAACAGCAGTGGAGAGATATAATCGGTCCGAGATTGTATTTATTTATATTTGATTAAAGTACTGTCGGTCTACGGGGGACATCGAGGTAACAACTGCTGCGAAGCAACAGCACCCCCAGCAGAGAGCAGTCACATGTAAAACGCACACAAATGCATGCTAAATTACAAACGCATGGAGAGAAATGGATACACAGCAGAAAGTTAAAAAAAAAAAAAAGCAACTGCCCATGTTTTAAAATTCACTGCTTCCTCCAACTATTCCAGCTGCTACAGTGAGTAAATTAAGCAGGTCAGATCTGCCCTCAGGCCCCCAGCTAACGTCCATCACTGAGCCAGGTCTAACGGATGTCAACGTCATCTTCACCTCTGAAGGATTTAGACAAACAAAACATGCAGATTCTACCATTAGCCTGTGGGAATGCTAACAGGGGGTTTGTCCATCCTCTCAAGACTGTAATGAGCCAAAATACTATTATCGACAGCTGAAAAATCACTCGGACAGAGCTGAATTCCTTGAATCTGGATTTTATACCAACTAATATGAAATGTGTCCTCACGCAGCTACTGCCTCCAACAGCTTTTAGAATTCACTTATACGGATGCATTATTTAGATTGGCTGTAGTGCAAATTCATGTTTTCCTTCTATCAAGAGGAATAAAGGTAAAGTGTGTGCCCACACAACCCGAGTCAGGCAGAGGAGCTACACAATGTTCTGCCACCGGGAAAAGGCAGATATCTGCTCGCAGGTTTACGACACCTAGAATTTCAACTTTAAACGTTTTGACCACTCGCATCTTCACCGGGGAAAACGGCCCTTTTTATCCTCTCATCGCGCTTATTTCATGGTGCTTTTCAATATTCTCGCCCAATCCCAATGCCATCTATGCTTGGCTGATCTGCTTTAATCGGTCCAACACTTTCCGCACAGTACTGAGCACAGTTTGGAGGTCCCTGTTCTGAAAGAGCACCATGTACTTCTCATCACTGCCACAGCTCACGAGGAGTTCCTGACGCCCACCTCCTGCTTGGTTTTGGAGGTGTATCCCTGGACAGACTCGCGGGCCACCAGGGCCTCCAGGGCCTCCTGGAGAGAGCGGACCTTCTCTGACTGGATGTCCAGCTGCAGAGTGAAGAAGGGTTGCAGGGTGGCCGACTCCTTGGAGCTGTGCTGGTACACCACTGACCTGCAGGGGAGACCAATGTGTCAGAGAAATGTGCTGGTACACCACTGACCTGCAGAGGGGACAAATGTGTCAGAGAAATATCGAGCGGTTTCAGAGATACAGTCCCAAAACACTTTGGAAACGCCGATGCAAACTTGGATGAGCACTGAGCCAAAAACAATATGTCCTCCACCACTAGCCAAGACTGTGGCCCTCCAAGACTGGCGTTTGACTCCCCTGTTTAAAGCGGTTGGATTGCTTTAAAGAATATTGCAAACTGAACAATCAGGTAAAACAGACATTACTGGGCAGAGAGAACAATGGAGCGCTTGAACATCAGTGTGGAAGAGACTCTTTCAGGTAGCGTGAAAAAAACCCAACTCTTCAAGCGCTAATTGCCTTCACAAGACTTCCAGCACAAATTGGCCAGCAAAATTACACACTTGTGGTCAGAGCATTAAAGAGGTCTGAGCGAATTAACATCAAGTCTACCCCCCTCCTTCAGACCATTTTCTGAAGACATTAAATGATGCAAATCATGAATTGGCAGGAGAATCATTCAGCTGGATGTATAACTGCCAGAGAACAGAAAGGTAATTACAAAGTGCGAACGTTCTCAGCATGTTCTCGATGTTTTGACTCGTTTCGAATTTCAGCCGCTCAAAATATGGCTGCCTGAGAGAAGGGAGGCTCCATTAAGCTGCTGATAGTACATTAGCACTGACCCCAGCTGCTGTGGTTCAGGGTTGTGGTCAGCCTGATGGCAGCCAGCCCATGAGATCATGTCACACAGCAGGATTACTGAATCCACAGGGTAACTGCCATGTGTGCCGCACAGAACAGTGCTTTTAACTTCGATCCATGTTTCAGATCTAGGATGGTACCATGTTTTACGGAGCTCTGATATCCAGCAAAATCAGGGATCCAGCTAGTTGAAACTATGCCAACAAACTCGCAATAAAATACACAAATAATGTGTGTATTTAACAGTTAACCAGGAGCAGCGTAGAGGGAAGCCATCCATAGTGGTAGTCTTGAAGCTAACCACCATGACCACTCGATGTGGCGAAGATGTGACCAACAATAACCAAATTCCTGTGTAAACTGTTGCTAGCTTTTCTAAATCACCAGTGCAGCTACACTTGAACTACCGGGGGGGGACTACTCATCATATTCTTAGATGCCTGTCATTATAGCATCTTGTACCAAAATACTAAAAAAATTAATTTACAATGGGTCTTCTGGATGTGCTGTTGAAGGACAGCATGCACATCCCAGGCACAGGTGCAGGAGATCGTGGAGCATTCACAGAAATAATAAATTATAAATAGAAATAATCGCGCTGTCACGAGCAGGACCCCTCAGCCCTGCGCTTGCCCAGCCATGGCAGCCATATTGATTATCGCAGTGGGACAGAAATCGATAGGGAGCTTCCTCAAACCACCTCAGACATTCCGCCACGACAATACCCCTCCACAATTTTCATCAGCTGAGGGGTAGCAAATAAAGCATTCTCATCACTATCCCGGCACCATGGAATCCCGTTTTCAAACTCCATCAAGGTCATGACTAGTAGCATCCACACACACAAAATTTCATCTATACAGGTAAACTTGTTTCTTAAACTTGTCCCTACTGACCTGGACGGACAGACAAAACGGTCAGCAGAACAGAAGAGCACCATTGCAATCATTTCACAGTTCACTTTGTGTCGGAAGACTAATTACAGTGCACTGCACCGGAAATAAATCACCATCTAGAGGGAAAACTGTCAGTTACGCAACTGTATGAAACAGTAGAGTTTGTTTTCCAAACCACACCTGATATGACCTCCGAATATGTCCGAAATGGGGGTCCTGATGAAGTCGGCCTGGCGAGTTATGGAGGTTTTGTTTCGGGGTCCGACTTGCTCCCACTCATCCTCGCTACCCTCCTCCTCCTCTCGGTCACCCAAATCCTCTTCAGCGTCCGGCTGTGACCCGGGACCGTTCTGTGAAACCGCTACTGTGTGAAAGACAAGGGTCAAAGGATTCGCACCATCAGCAAATCTCTCTGCTTGAAGTCCTCGCTTTCAAATTATAATTCCAAGTTAGCCTGCTCAACCTCAATGTGTATGACTTTGCTACTGAGATATGTCCGATGTACATAAGTTCATAAGTATTTACTAACAAACTGGACCAATTAAAATGCAGTATACAAAAGTTCTGAAAGTGCTCAGACAAATGATTATACATCTTGCAAATGGGTTAAAGAGAAACCAAGTCATACAGATTTGCTTGGAAGCAAACGTCAGCTCACATCACATCCTTAAATCAAAAGTAAATAATCAGTCTCATATGGGGCTAACACCATTCATGACGCAAGCTCTGCACTGGCAGAAAAATGCTTTAAGCATTAGGCAGTATGTAGTATGCTGAGCACGCAGCACATACTATGAGGCGGTGGCAGACTGGGGCCTAGCCACAACCAGCAAAACCAAATTAAGACACAGATTCCTGGGATTTTAAAGGTTCCCTGACATGAGGCACACAACCTGAAATTGTTGGTTTATTTTGTTCTATATGATTATTTATATCTTTCTATGCACTCAAGTTCTGAAATGGCAGAAAAATCCATCAATTTAAAGGAATAAAATGATTTTTTGCACTCTTACACCCTGCCCCCTGAAGAAGTAGGAAATTTCCGAGACGCAAGTCATGTGATCCTATGACGTCAAAGGACCGCACCTCTGCGGTCCATTTACACGCTTATTTACACACGTTTTCTAGTGTGTGTGTGTGTTTAGTGCAGGGGTCTCCAACCCAGTTCCTGCAGAGCTATCATCCTGAAGGGTATCACTCCAACCAAAGCAAACCACACCTGCTTTCCCAGTTACAGATCTTGACGAGCTGCTCATGAGCTGAATCAGGTGTGTTGAATTAGGGTTGGAGTAGAATCCTTCAGGATGGTAGCGCTCCAGGAACTGTGTTGGAGACCACACAGTTGCCATATAAGGCCAGTTCCGGACATTTCGAAGGGGGCGTTCCCGATCAGTTTAATTAATCCGAAATAGTTTAAAAACAACAAATTTTCACAGAAAAGCATTTGCATCTTTGTTTTAATCGTGAAAAAATACAATGGAAAGTTCTAAATGTCAATTTCGGCCCATTTAATGTCAGGGAATCTTTAAAGGAGTTGTTCAGGATTTTGGACATAGGACCTCATTTCCAAGTGAGCCAGAGTGTTTGAGACATGTGGAGACAGTTTTTACATAGATAGATAGAAACACTGTTCTATCAACACAGACATATACATCGATAGCCTGGCGTGATAACTGACTTGCTTCGGGTGCACTGTGGAGTGGATAAGACTGTTTTTATTGGCAGGCTAACTAAAACCGTTGACTTGCGCTAGCCCAGCACCAGCGAACTCTGCAAATAGAAGGACTGAATGAGGTGAGTTGAAATCTGTCTCCACATATCTCAAATACTCTGGCTCACTTGGAAATGAGGTCCTATGTCCAAAATCCTGAACTACTCCTGCAAGTGCACTACATTTACAGAAAAGTCAGAATACTCAACTACGCACAGTGTACTCAATCTATACACTTGACTGTAGTAGAGCAGGGGATCTCTCTTAACGAAGTGAACATGAGTACACTCACCCTCCTCAGGCGGAGACAGCAGCTTCTTCAGAGATAACATCTCCTCCTGCAGACCGTTGAGCACACAGCCCAGGTACTCCTCCGCATCCTCCTGTCGACCCTGAGAGCGCAGTCAGGGTGGCTGGGTTAGCGCATGTTAGCCTTAGTACATGACACCCTTCGCACTCTGGATTACCAGCTCCATAGGATGCGTTAGGCTAGCAGATCTAACACAGGCTTTATTGCATATAAACCCTGTGGACAATTGTAACTGAAGACAACAGTCAAGACTCCTAACTCCAGTTATCAGTTCCTCAATCAGACTTTATGATTTTTTTGTCAGAGGGCATTTTTCAAGTCATTTGGTAGCCTTGGTCATTTGCCATCACTTTTTTAAAGCCTTAGTCAAATAGCCTAAATTACCAGCTTTAATGATATGAGAGAACCCCATCGTAAATTAGAAAAACAAACAGCTCTGTCTACACTCTCCTGAAATGGCAGCAAGGGGTCACAAACGAGCAAGGCTTGTACATAGTGCACCAATTGGGCATTCTAGATTCGGGTGGGATTGGAGATGCCAAATTTATATTATAAAATTTATATTATATTTATATTTATTTATTATTTTTATATATTTATATTATTTTTTTATATTAAAAAAAAAAAAAAAAAAAAACAAACAGCTACATTTTAATGCACCCCCAGTGAAAGGGTGTGGTTAATCAGCGACGGTCAATCAGTGAAGTAAATTTGGCTGCTTTTTCCATTTGGGTCCGGTAGTTCGAAGTTCCATTAATTAAATGGCAGGTAAGCGCTAACCACCTGACATTATGACCACTCATTAAGATTCTTGCAAATGCTCCTCAATACTTAAACTAATCAGGACGGAACCCCCAAAATGCACCAAAAACATGCAAACATCTGTGCTTTCATTCAGAGATATAGATGCTGTAGCTTAGACTAAACTATCAGTTGAAGTTAATGAAGCTTTGAACAACCGAGCCCAGGTAGGAGTCATTAGACAAGACGCAATGCAAATCAACGTGGCCAGTGGAGTATCTTTCACTCATGTCAGAAGCTTTCCCAAATGGTGGAGGCAATGCAGACGGGCAGCTATGCCGAATGGCCATCATGGAGCAGGGCCACAACCATCTCAACAGACCTGAACTACCATCAACCCACCAGCATGGATGCACTTTCATCACATCCACACCACACCACACACAAGCTCTTCCATCTCTACTGAAACACCCATCCTTCAGTTGAGGACACCAAAACAGAGGGGACTATTCTGAACCAAGAATAATGTTCATTAATACAGCGCACTTGTTTGGCAATGACCAAGAACACATGTGCTCAATTAAGTTATGTAATAAAAGGCATTTCAAAACGAATGCAATGAAGCTAATCTGTTTAATTGCAGCAGAAAACTTTCCTTGGGCCAAAATTGCCTCAGCAGCTAAATGACAACATGCATTACAAATATCAACAAGGTTACAGAGGGAACGCCCTGTGAGGTGGCTTACCTTCTCAGACAGGCCAGATTTGATGACTGTGAGAAGCTTGTACATGTAGTCTGGTTCGAAGGGAACACCCGGTCGAATATCTTTCACCACCTTTTCTCCTGCGCCTATGAAATAAGATTATAGCAGCTTAAAGAGGTTAAACCCCATAATAATAATAATAGTAATAATAATAATGAACTAGAAATTTTTAAAATCCATGTTGTATGCATTTCACAAATGAAGACAAAAATGCAAAATGAGTTTTGGTCTGTGTGTGGGTATATCATCGAAATCAAATCGCACTTCACGAGCATCGCAAAATTTGTGCTTGCGCAACTGCTTGTGGTTATAAAATTTGACTCATGTCTCACATACGTGGAAAGAAAAGTGAAATGTGAGCATGTCCCACTGTGCAATATCTGAATGACATTGGGTGTGATGTCAAAATAGCAAGGGGTATATCTGAATGACACAGGGATAAAAAATTTGAATGAGGTGGTATATTATGTGAATGATAAGGGGTACATCATCTGAATGATATCGGGTGTAATATCTGAATGATAAGGGGGAAGACATCAGAACAACACGGGGTACATTACATGAATGATAGGGAATGTAATATGTGGATGACATGGGGCATTATGCTTGAACTATATGGGAAAAATCTGAATAATATGCACAATAATATTAGAAAGATATAGGGCATGATATCTGAATGATGTGGGGTGTAAAATCTGATTAATATGGGGTATAATTTCATATGATATGGAATACTATTTGAATGATATGCGACAAAATATCTGAATGACATGAGGTAAAATATCTGAATGTTATTGGGTATGATATCTGACTGATATGGGTATATTACCTGAATGATATGATGAATATTATCTGAATAATATGAGGTATAATACCTGAATGAGTGATGGGTGTAATACCTGAATGACATTGGATATGGATATATTATCTGAATTAAGGGGAAGCAGAGCAGTGGTTCTGAAACTCAGTCCTGGGGGACCCCTGTGTCAAAGGTTTTTGTTCCAACCACAGTTGCAATTCCAGGATTTCAACAAGCTGTTAGTTTTTCCTTAATTAGGTGCTTTTGATGTTCAGAGAGGTTTGGGGCTTTGCAATACCCCAAAGATGACCAAATTTTACATTTTATTCGTTGCACTATAGGCAAAAAATTAAAGCGGTAACAGACCAATAAGATTAATTTGCCAACTTAATGCCATGACGGGTGACTCCGTTAATTGCTGTATGCAGGCTGTTTTTTCCCCTCCTACTTCACCACAAAACTGGTGGGCCTCATTATCACTGACGTTATTACATTCCTGATCATCTTCTTGAAGGTTAGGAATGAAGGCCAGGTGTTCATACCAATTAAGAGGCTGCTGATTGACCTCAATCTTTAATTGCTTTGGTTATAGTTACCTTTCTTCATGCATTTTGAAATCAACTGTTTGTAATTTAATTTAGTACGTATGCCCATGCCCATTGAAGATAAAATTTTCATTGCATACAAAGACAATTCTGGCAGGATGTGATTTAAGAGTTTAAGTAATCCCACTGTATAAGCTCCAAGTTGGGATAATTAACACCTTGTTATATACTGAGATCACCATTGTGGTTGGAACAAAAACGAGCACACAGGGGCCCCCAGGACCGAGTGCGAGAACCAGTGAAGTAGAGACTAACCTTGTACTTTGGGCTTCGGAGGCACAGGCATGTTGCTGAATTCACTGGCCAGCCTGACACTGGAGGAGGAACACAGCACTGCTCAGAAAAATTCTTTCATCCTCACCGAGACTCACACCAAGCAGGCTTCATCGGCGAGGGCCGCCTCTCATGACCAATCATTTCAGTGTTCTTATAGCGGCACATCTGCATGCTGTTTTAGGCGCACATCAAGATGAAAATATTTCTACTTTAACACGTTTCAAATAAAGAGCACATTGGGTCACGGTCTTTCTTTTCTCGGCTGTTCAATAACGTGAGAGTAGAGTTTGATTTTGTGTTATGATCCATTATAAACCAAGTCAGTGGAAAATTCAGTCATCTCCATTAACACCACCTTGGCCCTTCTACATTTGATTTCACAATGTCATTTTATTTTTCAAAAAACTGTCTTTCATGCTCAGTAAAATTAAACGCAGTTGTCAACCACTTACAAATCGTTAACCATGAACAAACTTTTACTTTGCTCAAGTCTTGAATGTTTGCTGAGCAAGTGACAGGAGTGTTGCACAGCAACCACGGAAAAGATGCGTTCAGCATTCGCTCAGGTTTGGCCTCCAAAAAATCAAATAAAAAAATACAACAAATAGGGACAGGGAAGCCTCGCTTGTCAACAACAATGAAGCAGGTTTGGTGTGAAGAGACCACACACACACACACAAACACACACACAATTACAGAGTGGTACTTCCAGAAGAACATGTCTCATGAATGAAGCCCCGTTTGACAAAGCACTGTTATTCAGTACCCAGTACAACTGCAAAGAGAAACATTCAAAATGTCCAAAATTAGGGACTCGGCCCAAGTGAAATCAGCCGTTCCACATCTTACCAACTTAGTAACACTGGGTTCTGAATTGTCCAGTTAGAAATAGTCAATAATAAAACATAAAATGTATTACGTGAGAACTACAAAGAGAAATAAGACAGAAGAACACAGAACAGGCGAATGAGAACACAAGGGCACTGCACTCACAAGCTGTCAATCATGGGCGTGGAGGAACACAGGCGCCGCGTCTCGTTCTGCATGGGAATGAACTTCATCAAGTGAAACATGGGCGGGCAAGCAATCAGAGCCTGCAGGGTCTTGGGGTTAAAGGTCAGGAGTCAAGGAATGGCATCTCAAAATGGGATATGGGGAAATGCAGCACTTAAAACCAGAATAAAATTTGCAAAACAACCAAGTTGCAGTTTAATTCTATAAAATATTAAAAAACAACCACAGTTGACCAAAGTGCTAGTCAAACCATACAGTGAATAAATGAAGCCAAGTGTCTGAGCTCAACTTGTGTCAAAGGCAAGAGAAATAAAGGCAAGTTTTATGCAGGGAAAGCCAACTCTAGTCGTTTCCTGAGGCAGAACTACAAAGTTAGTCAGAAAACTGTGCGGAATAAAACCTCGACATGGTCTGTTAACTTCAGTCCATGTCCCAGATTGAAATATTAAGAGTTCTAATCACAACAGTCATCCAGCCAATTCCCTGACCCTGCAGCCAACATATGTTCTGTTTACTCAACTTTGTTAAAAATCAAAAAATAAATACATAAATACAAAAAGAAAGCCAAATGATCAAAAACGCATCAGATGAACTGAATCACTTCAGTATTATCCATTCTGAGAGTTGTTCAGACCGCAGCAGAGTGAGGTGTGGGCAGGACTGCAGGATACAGCGTTGATGTAGCACCAGTTCCCCCTGTTGATCAGGCCCCTCGGCTGTAAGGACACTGGTTTGTGTATCAACTTGACATTCTCAAGCAGCTCTGTGAACGCAAAGCAAACCTGTCAGGACACGGCAGACACACCAGGGACGTGTCACTAGCTACACAGCACATACAAAGTTAGGAAATCTAATAGTTAAAACATTTGAGCCGTTAACCTCAGTCCTTCAATTTACTCACAAGAAATTATATAATAATACCATAATATAACATGAGAAAATAAATCCTGTATGCTCTGAATGTCAAATTGACTCAAAATCATGCCCATCATTACAAATTATTCAGTCAATTGTCTAAGACAAAAGCAAATATGGACAAGTCCGGAACTTGAGCACCATGCAGATGTGACTATTCCAACTCAAATACAAAGACTCAAGCCACTCTTACGGGAACCCAGTGACCCAGCTAAACCCAGAAGTGCTTCTGTTCACCAGACTCTGTCCGCAGAGCTGTAATGGCGCCACAACACTAATGATCAAATCTGGTCCTTAAACCCAAACATGGACATCATTTCCTTAAGTTCTTCACACCTGATCTCAAGTAAAGAGACTGATGAGCATCAGGAGGATCTGGACCAAAGAGGTCCCTCATCAGAGTAACAGGACATTAGACGCAACACCCGTCTGATCAATGAGTATACGCTGGCATTATTCCTGCCAGTCAGACTGCGTGAATAAATTGGCTAAAAGATCCAGAGAAAGACCACCCGCTCGTTAACTCTTCTCAAAAACTGTCCATCACAAATCAACATGTAGAATATACTTGAAACAACCATGGTATCGCTGGCTAAAGGACTAGGTCTGCCAAAATCCTCAGTCATTAACACAATAAGAGTATTCAGACCTCAAATCCTCAATAACAAGTTAATAAAAAGTTCATTCGGACCTCAAATCCTCAGTAACATTTCTAACAACTTTATTCAGACCTCACATCCTTACAAACATGTTTATAGCAAATTCACTCAGACCTCAAATCCTCCATAACATGTTTATAACCACTTTCTTCAAATGAAAGCGAGAGCTGATCAAGGGAAGAACAAATTTCACAAAATTGAATTCAACACTGTCTACTGCGCAATATTAACATTGTTTTTGTCCACCTCTGTGCATTTTGTTGACTTCAGCTGTCACCACAGTAAAATTATGGGCTTGCAGAGGATTTGCACGATCACTTTACCTCCAACTCCTAACCAAGAGACAAGCCGGGAATGTACTACATTCAGGGAATACTGGCAAATTACAAACGAGGGTGATTATCGGTGTTTTATCGCCACCTGGTGGCCGATGGGACACCATGCAGTCTTGTTGCGTGCACGTTAAACTTGAGGCTCTCGAAGTGCCTATTGGGGACCACGGTGAACGCTGGTTTTTGTTCCAACTAGGGCTGGGCGATATATCGATATTATATCGATATCGTGATGCAAAGTAAAACATCGTCACCGATTTTGACTATCGTAATATCGTGATATGAAATAAGTGTTGGCTTTTCTGGTTTTAAAAGCTGAATTACAGTAAAGGGTTGCATCATTCTGCACTTGCAAGACTGTTGAAGCTGTTGCCTGCACCTGTTTCATCGTTATGTCAACATTACTAATAAATGGTTACAAAAATATTATTGTGTAAATATTTTGCAAAAGCACCAACATTTGTCTCGATAATATCGGCAAAATATTGATATCGAGGTATTTGGTCACAGATATCGGGATATTAGATTTTGTCCATATCGCCCAGCCCTAGTTCCAACCACAACTGTATAATTTATCAAGCCGTTAATTTGTCTTAATTGGGTGGATTCCATGTTTATTGCAGTAAGTTACTCACTTAAGCCACATTCTGACAGAAATATCCATGTGTCAAGAAGAATAAGACTCCCTCGCAAATGAGAGGATTTTACTGAATATTACAAGTAATTTCAGGTGATAACGATTCTAAACAGATCAAATTAGAGACTGAAAAAAATACACAAGCTCCAAATTATTTTGCTGATGAACACAAGAGTTTTAGCAGTTTCAAATCCTTCGCATTAACATGACAAACAAGACACAAAAATCTGACTCCACCATTTGCCCGCCTTATAAATGGTCCGTTTTGACAAACATGTCAGTTGGTTTTCAGTGAGCCCAATCTTTCCTCAATTTTGATTTGTTACTTTTTCCCCCTCTTTACTGCAGTTACTGAAATTCCTTTCAATCAATATGAGGCTTTGAAGGTTAAATAACTGCTCTGCACATGACATGAACCTGATTAAAACAAAGTAACAACTAGTAAAAATCATGCAATTGCGGTCGGACTATAAACCAGCATCGACTGTGGGCCCCAGGATCTGCGTTGAGGGCCACAGCATTTTCTAAAAATTCGCAAAACATCTGAAAAACGACATAGAAACGTAGACAAATCTTTAATTCTCTTTTTTAACATCTACATCCAAGAGATCCTCCCATCATGGATAGATTGCATTGTGAACGAAAGCAAAACTACAAAGTAAAAAGCCCCTCACCAAAATCAAAGTGGTATTGGCACACTCATGAACTGATCACACTGCGCAAAACTCGTTCAGCTGTGGGCCTGGGGAGCAGTCTGACAACTAATAAAGGAAAAATGATCGTTTTCAACAAATTCCAAACAGAAATTCTGTAAGAGAGACTCCAACTCGGTGCAGACTGAGAAACGACTCTGTAGCTATGGAGCACGGACAGGAATAGGAGGGGAAAACCTGCGAATCTTAGACTCAACCGCCTCTTCAGCCTCAAGAAACCAGTGATGCCTGATCAGTTAAAGGCCAAGCAGTAACAGAGCGGAGCAGATGCATGAGGATCAGTACTGAGAGGGTCTTCACACACTACCTGCTAGTCTCAGGGCCATGGGGTCTTCTGACATAGGAATCGGGCCCTCACGTTCGTGGCCCTCCCCCTCCCCCTGCACAGTCTGAGTGGCACCAGGGGCCGCCGTTTCGGCAGAGGGGACGTATTTAACCTCCACAAATGCCGGCGGGCTCCCAGGGAGGGGCTTAGAGTTGTGAAAGAGGCTGGCCCAGGATTTGGCCGGGGCGGCTGTTGGAGTGGCGGGAGGGGGCGGAGACTGGACCTCCGCCACTGTGGGCGGAGCCTCGGGCATCTCTTGCTCCAGCTCATTTGATGGAGAGTCTGTCTGTCCGCCAGAGGCGGGGAGAGAGTCAGGCTCGACAGGCCCATTCGACACCAGAGACTCCTCCGTGTTATCAACTGCCTCAGCAGGGACAGAAGGGGGCGGAGGGGAGGCGGAGTCAGGAGCGGGGCTTTGCCTACCGCTGCCTGCCAATTGGGGGCCCTCGACAGTGGGCGGCAGCTCCAGCGGCTGCTCTGCAGTCCTGCCCGCCCCCTCGGGTGCCTCCCCACTGCTGTGACAGGAGGAAGAGGAAGATGAGGAGGAGGAGGAGCCAGTGTTAGTTTCAGATGAAGTGCTGGCTCCCGCGCTTGTCAGGTCCAGAGGCGACTCGTCAGGGCTCTCACAAGTCCTTTCCCCGCCCAGTGCGGGGGTCACAGAGGTGGGGCTACACGGCTCGGCTGCCGCCCCCTCCTCAGGTTCCTCCAGGTCGTGCCCAGCAACGCCGCCAGCGTGCCCATTTACCAGTGCGTCCTCGCTCCCCCCGGCTACCCCCGACCCCCCCTCCAGGTAGCTGTAGTACCCCGGGGGCCGCTTCTTCTTCTTTTTCCTCTCCCGCTGGCCGAGGGCCCCCCCAGCACCATCCTGGTCCAGCTCAACCCGACTGCCGTCCAAGGATGGGAGTTCAGAATCGGTCCCGTCCAGGGGGTTGAAGTGGGCCCCGTCAGGAGCGTCTGGGTCCGGTGGCGCATGCAGTGCATTGTGGGATGGCTGGCAGCCCAGGATGAACTCCGGGGCCTGAGGGTTGAGGGTGCTGGAGACCTTCAGCAGGGAGGAAGAGGAGGGGTCCTTCCTCTCGCAGTCTGAGGACATCACCTCATCCACACCGAACCGGATGTGCTGGTAATCTTCCCCTGGGCACAGAGAGAACCAGCAGTCAGTCTCTGCCCGAAGATCCCAACATCCCCCGAACCAAACACACCCTCACAGAGTCTAAATACTGTTTTGCCATTTAACATTTCCAAACCACGCCCACAGACATGTTGCCTAGTTGCTAAAATTAGATTAAGGTTTGTATTGTTCAATTCACCTCAATAGACCATTCGTTTTCAGCAAAAACAAAGACTGAATTTTCAGCAGCTGCATAGGTATCATGTTTAAAATTCTCAACCAGAACTTCTTTTGTGATGATTAAATTGAAATTTTACGAGACAAAAAAGTTTAACTTCTAAAATTTAGCTTCGAAATTTGACTCTTTCATACAGGCGTAAAAATAGTGGAATATGAGAAATTTATTAGTAGTAGTTTCCTGAATTACGGAGCAATAATCAATACAAGGGATCAGCATTCATTCATCATCCAGTGCATGAGACAAAACACCTCATCTCCTTGCTGACATTTATATCTGTAGAGGCAAAGCTGGAAATAGTCACAAACGGCGAGTAAATGAGAAAAGATCATTCCATGCAAAGAGAGCTCAGAAGTCACACGAATGCTTTAGCAAGCAAGAGTTTTCCTCACCCGTACCAACTGCCACAGGACATGACAAATTGCAAGAGAAACGGCAAAGTTTCCTTGGTTAGTTTTACCCATCAGCCCATTTAAACAGCAGAATAATCCAGAGACACAGGATTATAAGGGTGTGCTGTGCTCCAAAAGCAGGGGTATTAATATCAATCGTTAAATATGGGGGTCAGCATTCCTTCAGCATCATCAGTATTCTTCAGTGGCACAGAGGAGGCTGCCTTGCTACAGGTCAGTTGCAGAGAGAAAAATCAGTTTTATTTTTCATTAATGGCAGCTGATCATGCAAGGTGGAGATTTGCAGGAGAAGGGCGAGAGGCCAGAGTTAAGGAGGGCACCAGATTTCAGACATTTAAGTGTCAGATTCAGCCACGAGGGGCCGACTGAGGCCCGTCGACTCACCGCAAACCTGCAGCCTCACTGCGTCCGCAATGAACGGCACGGGAGAAGAACGGTAACCTCCTACATAATCAATACAAGGTATGATACACATTAAGAGCAGAGGAGGGACATACATTAGTGCTGCAAATCCTGCTGGTGTTGAGATGGACAGATTTTTCATAGACAAATCATATATCAAAGAAGCAGATTCACCTTTTGAAATTTGCTCAGTATTGTGATGTGGTAGTAATAAACTGCAACTGTAGAGTGCTTGGAATCATGGACATCAGTACAAGGTAATTTAAGGGAGTCAATACTCAACTCATTTTCTTTTGGAATATTATCCATAAACAACCCTCACCCCTCCAATATTCCACATAAGAATTCTTCTTCATAGTTTGCAGTCACATGAAGTGATCGTTACAGTAGGAACACAGCAGCTTTGTTGCGTTAACAGTCCTATCATGCACTGCACAGGTCTCCACAGAGTAGCGAAGTGATGAGGTCACGCTGGTGTTGGCAGAAAAAGTTCTCAGTCATGTTACCTATAGACTTTTTTAAACAATCACTTTTGAAGCAATTTCCGTTGTTTTCAAGCCTCCATCGATTTCGAGATTTTACATCATCATTTCCGAGTAACAACAAAAGTTGTTTTTCTTGACCAGAGTCAGCTATAATTTTAATCATTTTTATTTTTCGCCATCATAGGAATCCTCTTTGTTGTCTAAAAACTACACGTCCCATGACCCTCCTGATTGCTGGGCAGGACCTTGCTTGATATCAAGTTTCACAACCAGCGCCAATTTAGTGGAACATCTTAGGCCAACATTTATTTGCTTAAAAACTTGGTAGCTGGCGAACAAGCTGATCAGCTTTGGCAACGTGCAACCCGCTACACAGTTAATTCAAATCTACTTGCTCATCTAACGCTAGTTAAGAAATAAATCGCTATTCACTGTTTCTGGTGAATTTACATCACTAGCTGAGCAAGCAAACTGACTGTTAGCTGGCTAACTTAGCCAGCAAACCAGTTTACAGACTTCGGTAGCAGGCTAACATCATATTAGGAATACGAAAATGCCAGTTAGAGAAATGTTAGAGGCTCAACACTACCCAAGTAGCCAAATAATGGCTATTCATAATTTTTATTGACTAAACTAGCTCGCTAGCTAGGCTAGCGAACTAGCAAGCTAATTCTCTGGCTTAGCCAGGGATATTTGGTGAATTTTATTTTGATGCTAGTTAGCTTGCTAAATGACAGTAAGTGACATTAAACTAACCATTTACCGTTTTCTGTTGAGAGAAATATGCGCAACAAGATGTAATAAGCTGGCAAGCTAGGTGGTTCACTAGCATAGCTACTTATATTTGTTGCAAATAATTGCTAGATAACTAGCTAAATGGCTAAATATCTATTCAGTTATCCTTTCATTTCTAGGCATGTAGTTCGCTAATAGTGGCCTGCTATGTAGGAACAGTTGCATGGACATGGACAGCAGCAAATTGGAGCACTGATGGGCTACCGTCGAGGTACGTTGTGAACGTTTGCTGAAACTGAGGAACCCAATTGGCCGGGAACAAATCACGGGGTACTCGCCCACTTGTGCAGTGGATAGGCATTTCGCAAAAGTGGATGGCAAGCTGGATTACAAGTGCAAAAACATAGAATTTTTGGCAATAAACAATGAAGTTGATGTGATCATTTGCATCCGTACGCCCCGTAGGCCAATCTCGGAGTGAGGTGGCTCATGAAATTAACAACAGTTTGAGCAACGTCTGAGAATGTCCAAACCCCATTATAAATTCCCACTGGAATTTTAATTCTGACACCAGAAGCTAAGTAGCTGTGACATCATCACTTCAGTACTCTATAGAGAGTGAATGGGAATATGACTCAATATCAATATCAAATAAACAATATCAAACAACAATATCAAACTACAGTGTGTTCCTACTGCTACATCAGTGATAGAGGAATGCTCAGTGAAGAGAATTCTAATCGCTTTCGTGACCTCACAACTGTTCGGGTTAATGCCGTCTCGTTAGGAAGACAGGGCCCTGTCACTGTCTGTGCGCTCAGATTAGCCACCAGTGTCTGAGCCGTGAGTGTAGTTCCACGACAGCGGACCTAACTGAGGTTAAGAGGACAGCAATACAGCAATAAGATCAGTTCTTACCTGAGGATGGACTGATGGAGGACGCCTTTTCGTTGAAGGGTGGAAGCTAATCAAAATAAGGACACAAGGTTGTCAATTATGGACAAAAATCATGGCATTAAAGTTAAAACTTTTTTTATATACTGTGCCTATTTTTACTTTTAAAATTACATTCATTTTAAGGGTTATTACACTTATCTGCAATTAATAAATGAATCCTTGTGTGTGAGGGCAGCACATACTTCTATATAAACTGGATTTGTGGCTAAAAGCTGAATGAGTTGAACTCAAGTAGCCGTTCATTTCTCAACTTGAGTTTTTATGATGCACCTGCCTGCATCTGAAACTTACCCAAGTTCATTAACCAATCACAGAGGAGAACAGCATCATTTCAGTGCCAAAAGTTACTTACAGGCAGTCCATGCAGCATAAACTAACATTATCGCAAATACTCTAAACCTGCATACTAACAGCACAGATATGCAACAACTGTTTTTCTCCACCTTCTGCTAGTTCGCTTATGAGAGACACGATGTATGAAGCAAGATACAGTGACCCAGAAGCCCGTTCCAGAGAAGTAATCTTGTTTTGTGAGACCGGGAATAGGTCTAGAAAAAGTAAATTCACTACATTAAAATGCACCTGACTGTAACAATGAAAGTGAATACTGATGACCAGTATCGATGTGAAACTAAGGCCAACAGAATTGTAGACATATTAGAGACTGTGGCGCATTAAAGAAACAAGCATGTGTGAAATTCAAACAGGAATCTGGACAGATGAGTTTGTTACCTCAACATAACTGCGGGGAGAGACGAAAAACTGGGCGAACTCATCCGCGCTGAACTCCCCAAAGATGTACTGAAAAGACAAGAAGATCATTAAGTTGTAAGTTAATAAGCAAAGAACGGACTGTAGTTCTAGGGATATGATATGGATTTGCTACACAAAAGAAATCCACCAATCCCAATACTGATTCTAATGCTTTATATTTTAACTAAGCTAATCTAACATGAAATGTCAGGATATTTCTGATGTTTTGAACAACAATTTTTAAAATAGTTTTAAAACTCTCAGCTGAACTGAAATTTCAGCCCCACAGTCATTCAGCACCAATGACCTTGTCTGCCACATCAAAACACGTATCTCAAACTCTATATCGAGTCACCAGAGGATTGGTTAAGCCATTAGAAATCAGTGAAGTTTCACCCTTCCCAGAGTCACAGATGCTAGACCTCAGTGAAAAGCCGAGATCACTACAGACTCCCCAGTCTCATGTGTTCAAGTGAGGATTAAGGTTTTCCACCCTAACAAAAGGCACGCTTCCCAAAGTCAACCCACTAAAGATTACACAGGAAGCAAGTCATTTAAACGCTGGTGTTGCAAAGGTGACTGCAAGAAAAGATGCAGACTAACTGAGGACAGGGTTGTTCCACGGTTTTTAAAGATCGGTAACAACAAAATCATAAGAATGCAAAAGCGACGGTTACCAAAGAATGGTCCTTGGGGATACATGACCCGAGTCGTTTCATTTCCAACTACATTTGCAATACGTGAAGGTTCATTCCAAGTCAAATGAGAGATTTCCCAGCTGACCGTCTTGGATTTGATTCATACTTTATGTAAATTATTTCACTGGGCCCAACAATTACTGTCCAAAACTTTCGGTTTGTGTCTTCCTCAGTTTCTGAGATAAAGAGGCTTAAGAAAGGGGCTGTGGCCCTAATGAACAAGTTGTCCGACCAAGCAACAGTAACAATGGGAGGCGGGGCTTGAGATTGGTCTGCAAGGTTCTACGAGTCATTACTTATGAACCGTTCATGCTATATGCGTGAAATTTACAAGGATTGTTCTACACTACAAGAGGTCTTTTACCTCCTAATTGGCCTGAAGTTGCATATTTGCCACATTACAGCCAGGTGAATTTGCATCTCAAAAACACAAAAGCCCACATTGGAACCCATTACATCTTCACACCAAATGATATACATTTCACATTTCTGTATGTAATACTCATTGTACTTTTTAGCATCTAGAATATTGTTAGTCACATACCGCCCATGTTCAACAAAGATTACCCTGAAAACATCCAGTCCGCTGGAGAGAGCATATTTAAAATTTATAAATGTACGAAATATGAAGATATGGTGCAGAATAACTTGACTTGGATTTTATTTTAAGCCATCACTCTGGAGAGCACTCGGTTTCACTGGCCGCTTTATCAAATGCACCATTACCTGCACCCGATACCCTGCGCCAACAAAAACATCAGACAGACCTGATGCCCACAGCAAATCTGCGGCCAGATACTACTCTCCCTCATTAGCTAGGTCTCCGTGAGGTTAACCTCATTTCCCCTGCCGCACACAATTAGCTTAATCCTTGCTGTCGTGTGTAAGGCAGGAGTCAAAAGGCTCATATCTTGATACATGAGCCTACACACATTGTCATTTTGAAGTGCGTAATGAACAAAAAAGTATGATCTCCATAACAGTCACTGACTTCAGTACTGTAATCAATTAACACAACACATGTAAATCCCAGCTTCTCAGCTGCGGAGAACGACTTTATAAAACAAGAGCCATCAGATGACGACATATCCCACCGGTTCCACATAATTCGTGATTTTTGGGCTGTTTTTGGTTAAAAACCAAAAAAATTTGGTTTGGGCAGAATGGAGCTGAAACCCCCAAAAGGCACAACTACACCATAAGAGTAAGTTCCATAGCAAATTTGAAGTTTGTAAGTGGCGGCCATGTTTGAAATCGGATCAGAACACCCTGAACAAACTTTGGTTTCCTCATGGGTAGGAAGGTACCTGTCAAGTTTCAGCTTCATAGGCCCAGTGGTTTCGGAGGAGATGATGTTTAAGGACGACGAACGGCAGACAAACAGGCCATGACATAAGCTCATCTGACTTTGTCAGGTGAGCTAAAAGTGTATAAATGTAGTTGTCATTTTGGAGTTATCATACAAGACTAAATGTAAGTACAAGTCTCCATTTCCCCAGGGACAACTTTTCTTCCAACCCTCCCCTGTACATAAACAGAATCATTCATAGCAAAATGATGGCCAAATTTAGATGAGCACCCCCCTAAAACCAACATATGGGGATAAATCAATGAATAACTCTCAATTATCAGAGTGCTAGTTCTAAAATCTATATAAGTTATTGTTGCTGCCATCCCAAGGAACAATTTGACACCAAACATAGCTTAACTGCTTTCAAAATATGAGACCCAGGAGGAATTGAAGCCGTAACAAGCATAACTTGGCTATATTTTTTCATCACAAATTGAAAGTTTAACATTAAAATTAATATAGTTCCCAAAGTGATCCACCCTAAATACTTGGTAAAAAGTAGGTGCAGTATCCCAAGTTCGTTTGCACAAAGTTTCAAGAAATTCTTTCACCGGTAACAATGTAGTAGGCCAGCTTATAATAATTATTATTTACTAGTTTTTTTTTTCTTTTTTCCTCCGTATAGATTTGGCACATTCCGAAGGTTAATTGAAACGCTCAGAGAGTGAGGACGATGTCTGCAAAGAAATGGCATCAATCCGACGAGGGATTCTATAGTTATCCCACAGAAACTAAAAGTTAACGGACGATGGACGGACGGACATGGTGTCGACATAATGCCCCCTTTCCTCATTGGGTGGGGGCATAAAAAATAGACCTATCAAATGCAGTTGACGCAGTTATGCACAAAACACTACCTTAGGCCAAATCAACTGAACACAACATGATGTAACACTAGCAAAATTGACAAACAAAAAGAAAGCAAACTATTCAGATTGTGAAAGTGGCAACACAATGATTGAATATTTCAGCACAAATCAAGAGGAATTTGTTAAATTTTACTTAATTTGACACAAAATGAAGCCAACAGAAATCAATACCAGCACTCTGGTGATCATTCAACAATAACTTGGTGTTACTGCACAACAACAATCTTCAGGAAAAAAAAAAAAAAATTTCAAAACCACAGCTGTCACCATTTAAAATTAAGAAAATTGCCTAGCTAAAAAATCATCACTGAAAAAAAAAAAACATAAGTATCCTCAATAAGACTGCAGACAACTAATTTAAAGCAAACTTGAGTATAATACTTGACATGTGGTGCTCTGACTTGCGACTCGTAAGGGGGTGGGAGCATACAATTTAATCATAATCTAACAGACCATTTCAGTCAGATAGAAAGTTCTGACTTAAGTCATAGCCAGTCAACAACAAAAGCGCTTAATCCGCAAGTCATAATTGAGACACCCTTATAACCGGAAAACGAATTCACATTTTGTGAGTTCGAAGTTTATTTAAGACTCATGGTCCATACATAATATAAACAATACTATACAAACAAGTGGTGCCAGGCACAACAAACCCCGCCCCTCGCACATACTTTCATCTGCTTGTACGAAGTTCAATATTGATCTATTCTGGGTCAGTGGCAATCCCTATCCCGAATTTGGGGTGAATGTGCCCATTAGTTTTGCCGCTAGTGTTAACAAACGAAGAAACAAACAAACACACAAACAGAAACAAACCGAACCAAAAATAGTACCCCTTGCCATCACTCTTCGGGTAGGGCGGGGTAAAAAACAAACAAACAAAAAAAAAATACAGTAGTAAATTAAAAAAATATTTACAAATAAAAGACTTCACCATTGCCATATCTCAGACCAGTGGAGCACTTAATGTCAAGATGGCTTTAACAATATTGTTTTTGCTCTGGTGAAGTCTTTCCATAAAATTATTAAATTAATTGGTAAAATGGAAAATAATCCACATCACCAAGCTAAAATAGGCGTGCATTCCAATACAACAGTTAGCTATGTCAGCTACCAAAACTTAGCCAAGAAGCCAACCCAAGCCAGTCAAGTCGCAAGGGCCATTTCGGTGTCGTTAAGCTGCTTTCACACCGGACGCGAAAGGAATTTTTCGCACGACAGACTTTGAATGTAATCCGTCGTGCAAAAAAATTCCTTTCGCGTCCGGTGTGAAAGCGGCTTTACTCGCCAACTTTGGATGTGGCCATAACTTACTACCCCCACATTAAAGAGAGTTTCAGAAAACGCAGCCAACTTTATGCACCAACTCCACGTCTAAAAACCTAAACGAACTTCAACCACATCTTACTGCAAACCGATGATTTATTGTATGAGAACGAGAAAAAAAAAACAGTTCAAAGGCTACGAATTATAAGATTCACGCTCGTCTTGTAACTTAGTCATGTTAGACGATCATCTTGGCAGTTAACTAACGCTAGTTAACTAAAGCTAGCTACCATTTGCAAGCTAACGCTTAAGTATTAGGTCGGTTTCACTAACCCTAACGTCGCGTTAGTTATATAGTTAGAGTTAGTAGTTTGCCAACTGATTAAATTACGACAACTGATGGAAATAAAGTTAACCTCCAACAGCACCCTAAATGATAAAATAATGATGCAAAGGAAATTGCTAACATCATGCTAGCGAATAGTTAACCACGCTAAGCTAAGGCTAATCTCGCCAACAGCCAGCATCAGTCCGAACTGCGAACACCGAACTGTTTCCTCCCCATTGATCAGGCCCAGAGGACGCGTTAGCTGGCCAGCTAAGCTAACCCCAACAGGAATACACCGAAAATCGCGCTAGTTAGCGACTTCACAGAAACTCTCAGCGACTGGCGAACAGTCGTGTGCAAGTCTGAGATGGTTGGCAGTTGCCGCAAACGCCAGCTAACCACAAATACGCAACTAAACGGTGAAGAAGTTTAACTTACTAGCTACGACACTGAAGGTAGCTAATGAAGCTATCGCTACGCCAGCTATTCACGAAGGCCTTCATCCGTAACTTGCAACTTTTAAGCCGCTTTCACACCGGGCGCGACACGAATTTCACACGCTACAGATAACATACAAAGTCAATGCGAAGACGCGAATACAGGCGAAACAACGCGCGTCTTCGCCTCTCTGCGTGGACTTTGAACGTAATCTGTCGTGCGAAAAATTCCTTTCGCGTCCAGTGTGAAAGCAGCTTTAGTCTGCGTTTGAATGGGTCCCGACATGGCAGTGCGAAACCGGCCCGACCCGAAGGCCCAGTGACACCACGGCGTGTTGATTCGCCAGCTTCAGCAATAACCAAAGCTGTATACAAAGTGCTGACAATGTAATTCATCTCAAATGCAATGGGTTCACTTGACTTGTTCACAGTTATTCTTGAGATGTACATCTATCTATGAGAAATGAAGGGAAGTATAGATGGTTGTAGTTTTTCAGTGGAATGTTTTCAGCAGATTAGCCCTACCCGCAGGAGCAGGTGGGCCAGACTTGCAGCAAAGTTACAGAAATTAAATTCATGGGGGTATACGCTGTGTGTGTGGGAAAAGAACACCTGTTGAGATATTTTTGGGATATGGCACTCATGAAAATGTCAAATTGCCCTGCCCGCAGGATTCAGCACAAGCCAAACCACGAAGAGTTATATTGTGATATTTGAATGAAGACGGCCTGGGCCTACTCTTCCACACGTGCGTATCTCTGATGAAAATAGGCTTCCATGCTTCAGAGAGCGAGCCTGCAATTCGAGCACATCCTGGATGACACCACAATACTTCATAGCACCATGCTAGCGACACATTTTGGAGTCTCCTAGCCATCTGAAGCCTCACACATTATTTTAAGTGCACACGCGAAGTTATTTAGTGTCCGCAAAATCTCCCGAAACACAAAATCGCTCGCTAGCTGCGTGTATTAACGACGAAGTCGAGTTGTTTTACCTGGTTACCGAGTGCAGCCATGCTCCAGAGGAGTTTTTTTCGATTTTATATTTTTAAAAAGTCTCAACGTCCAGTTTTGGAATAATACCGGAGTGTACGAGCTAATTTCTACAAACAAACATGTTGTCGTGTTGCTTCGTTCATTTTCATTGCTTAACGTGACTTCTTATTTCGACTGTAATCTCTTGCTCCCGTGTCACGCTGCTCTCCTCGCCGCCATCTTTGATTCGCCGCGCCTCTGGCCTGAGCGCGCGCGAGAGCGTGAACCCACCCGACTGAGCGCGAGTTTTTACGTCCGGGGCGCAGCGGTGTTTTTATTTACAATATAATGCATGCGTGATTACTTTATTCACATTTCCCCGCACCAATTCGAAGAAATTATTGAAAGATTCACTTTAGCGATCCTTAGCCCTGGACGGCGAAGTTCGTTCTGCGACAGGCTCGAACTGGGCATGATTTTGTTAGAAGTGAGACCGAAATATGGCTTGTACGGTGACTGTAGGCAGGCTGATTTATAAGATGTAGATCAGTCCTTCAATCCAAGTTCATAGACCTCTTTCACTGTATCAGCTGTACTAATACTATGAATAGTCAATAACAGTGAAGTTATTCACCCAAAACAAAACAATTTCAAACAATCTTAACGGAGTTTGTTCCTGGTGACATTTTCTACAAATGTTCTCAAATTGTAGCATGGGCTGTTTCACAGTCAGGGAAAGCATGAGATTTGGGAGCCTTTGAGTGAAATTTGCCTAAATGTAGGTGAACTGTTGAATTCTATTAAATTCATTTGCAAGAAATACATCTAATGCAACTAAAAATGTTGTTAATCTCATGAGGAAAACTTTATTTTCCTTCAAATGGTGTAAAAATAGTATTTTTTGGACATTTTTTTCTCATTGTTGAAATCAAGAATAAATGATACATCTGTATGAAATATATTATTAAATGCAGGTGCAAAACAACTCTCTGAATTCAGATTCACGTGTTTGGCATTATCAGTCTGCACAGATGCACTGTGAAAAAGTAAATAGAATAAATATGAGCAATAAACTAATCCTTACATTTGTCCGTCCAAAATGTCCTCTCCGGAAATAAAATGACTGTGATGAGCTAAATACCATATAAATACAAATGGGTGATCTGTTTCGGGTATTTTGTTTGTTTTTTTTGTTTGTATTTTTGTTTGTATTATGTATTCTTTCAAAGTGTATACAGTTGTGTTGATATTGTAATATAATATAATATAATAAAAAGCTGTGCGTTGGTCAGAGAAAAGTCAGGGTGTTTGTCCACTCTGTAATGCACATTTCACCTGATAGCTTGAATAGATATTGCTTGATTCCAATCTTTTTTCATTATTCTTATAATCTAGGACATACCCTGGACTGAAGATGCTCCTCCCTGAAATTTGCTTGATAAATTTCATGTACTTTATACATTTAGTTTATAACTCCATAAATGTCCTCACCGAAAACCATAATTTTCATGTAATATTAACCTCTGTCGCAATTCCTGTCAGAATATTTGGATGCTATTTAGCTTTCTCAGGACTATCACCATCACCCTCACAATTATGCACAAATGTATTGATGTTTTGGACTAAATACATATTTTTTTTCTGATTGATTAATGGTCTAGAACAGTGGTCTTCAACGTTGTTCCCGGGGACCCAACGTGTATGCTGGCTTTTGTTCCAACCACAGTTGCAATTTCGGTATTTTAACGAGCTGTTAATTTGTCTTAATTAAGTGTATTTAATGTTTAGAGCAGTTATTTGCCGTTTTAACTCACAAGATAACAGAAATAGCTATGTTTGCCCTCAAGAATAAAAAAGCCATACCCACATTGCAATGCATTGGAAATGGCACCATAAAATGAGAGAAAACAATGTAACCGATCAAATTAAAGATGTAGTTGGCTCCTAATTGGTGAAAACTAATTGCCACATCATGACAAATTTATTCGACATAGAAATGGTAAAGAGTCAAACCAGCTTTGTGTTATGCTGGTCTAATTAAGTTCACTTGAAGTTTTCTGAAATAACTCGAAACAGTCGAGTGTCAACCATCAAACTATTCATACACTTTTCTGTCAACCACCAAACTGTGTCTATACCAGATATCACCCTGATTTTTTTCAGGGCAGGCCAGAAATAGTTTATTATTAAAAGCAGTAGTATTAAATGTACGACTATCAAGAATATTCATGAACAGTAAACTTACCAGGATTTGCAGTTAGGTTTTACATATTGAACAGTATTATTTTTCATTTTTGCCATTTTCAAAATGTTGTAATCATTATATCTGTTATTACCCAACACTTACCTTGCACCTGGAATGACATTTTGTCAGAAATAGCTCCAAATATTTGTGTATGATACAAAA
This sequence comes from Gymnothorax reevesii, assembly GCA_029721435.1. NCBI lineage: Eukaryota > Metazoa > Chordata > Actinopteri > Anguilliformes > Muraenidae > Gymnothorax > Gymnothorax reevesii. The sequence continues at coordinate 34,176,171 of CM056588.1, forward strand.
TAAATTTTCAGTATGAGTCCATAAAATATTCATAATTTTACCAATATTTTCCAAACAAAATATCTCTATGCTCTGAAATTTTAGAAATCTGATTGCGAAATAGTGTACAATAAACTCACATAGAAACTTCAGACCCATGTCAAACTTTATTTTCACCCATGTGTGAAAAAATTTGTGTACCCTGATTGTGAAACAGCCCATATCCTGAATGTTGATTGACCATAACATTGCACAGGAACGTAATTTATGTTCACAGAAGGTGATGCAATATTGATTGTATGTGCTTGTGTTTCAGCTAAATTACTTTCATTTTTCATACAAAATCAAAATGTCACATTTCCTTAAAAGGGATTTCTGAGGTTATAGGAAATGAATGTTGCTGGCATTATTACTTCACTCATCGCATTTGTCATGATCTCCTCACCCACTGCTCTCAGTATCCCACTTTCCCCCTTATAAATCCTCCCCATCTTTTGATTGGCTGGCCAGTGCAACAGATGCATGTCTATCTTCATATATCCCTCCAGATTTAAAGTTAGTATAGACTCCACTCTCCTCTCAGGCATCCTAATTTGCCATCTGAGCAATCAGTTTTACTCCTTTTCACAAAAAAAAAAAGCTCCAGGATCTAGGTGTCATGGATTCGCTCCCGCCGGATGAATATTGCAATCTGGTGGGAGCTAGGACCATGGGCCTAAAAGACAGAGCAGGACACAAATGCCAGGCTGGTAAAAACTGGAAACTTTAATAATTCAAAACAAAAACAAAGTTGAAACCAGGGAGCAACAACGTACTAACACAGGGGATTAAATGCAAAATTCATTGACAAACAGGACTGGCGACTGCCGGCCCTATATACTGTGGTAATGACCTCCACCCTAAGGAGCAACAGATGCAGCTCGTCAGGGTGGAGGTGAGAGCGAGCCACAGGTGAGGGACTGCTGGGCAAAAGTTTCTTATGTTGGTTGGACAGTGTGTATGTTTCATTGTTTATTTCACAAAATGTTTTTCAGTAGTTTCTTTTTTGTATATGGGAATACCCTCCCATTTGTTTGCAAATGCTAACACAGGTAATTGCAATATGATGGATTTAGATCCTGTTCATACTTTTCCACTCTGAGAGCTGGTCAAAATGACTGGAGAACAGGAGGTATATTATAAAGAGGGATTACGCTGGTTTTATAAATTCACTGGAGAAACCTAGGAACCCTCAAAAATCTGGAAAACATTTTTTCTTAGTTTTATTCAGTGAAGTTAAGCACACAAAGCTGGATAATGTGTGCTTATATTATTATGATATAATAATATAGCTGTATTATGTGTTGATATATTTGCAAGATCTAAAATGGTGAACTCAGAATCAGCAGCATTTACAGCTATGTCCATAAAGATTTGACCAGAGATACAATTTGCAATGTTTTTCTTTTCTAAGCCATCACGATGGATTTGAAGTGATTAAAAAAATCAAGATATGCTTTAGTTAAAGAGCAGAATTTCAGCTTCATTCGAAGAGTTATTTCTAAAAGAATTATTTTTGAGTTATTTCTAAAGTACTTTCATATTGCCCATGTATGAAATGCTCCCATTTTATGTACAGTCCCCTCTGTTTTAGGAACTCATAAGTAATTGGTCAAACTGACATAATCAATCATTTAATTGTCATTTTTAATACTCTATGGTAATCCCTTTGCAATCAATAACTGCCTGAAGTCAGGAACACAAAGAAATCACCATCACTGGGTTTCTGCCCTGGTGATGCTCTGCCCAGTCTTCACTGCAGCTGTCTGTAGTTCTTACTTGTTATTGAGGTGTTTTAGCTTCAGCAAGTAAAATGCATAATCAGTTGGATTCAGGTCATATGATTGACCTTTCTATGGTAGAAGATTGCACCTTATTGCCTAAAAAAAATCTTTGATTGATTTTGCAGTGTGCTCTCAAGTCACTGTCAATTTGTTCTGTAGGGGGTTTTCCAATTAATTATAGTGCATTTGGCTGAATCTATGCATATAGTATAGCCCTATGCAATGCTGAATTTATCCTCAAGTTTTCTTTAGTAGTCTCATTACCAGTAGATACACGGGTACCAGATCAATTACCAGCGATACATGCCCACCACTCGTTCCAGATGAGGTGGTATGAATCAGATCATGAGCAGTTTCTTCCCTTCTCCATATCTTCCTTTTCCTATCTTTCTGGTATAAGGTGCTCTTTTTCTCATTTGTAAATCAGATGATGGTCCAGAACTAAACAGATTTTTTGGCCAGTTTCCTGTATTTAAGCTCTATTAATAGTTTACATTATATTCTGGTGAAGTCTTCTCTTGATTGTTAACTCTGTCACTGATACAATTACCACCTACAGAATGTTCTTGGTCTGGCCAACTGTTGTTGAAGGAGTTTTTTTAAACCAGGGAAAAAAAGTTAATTTGTCCTCCACTACAGTTGTTATCCATGATCTTCCTGGCTTTTTTTTGTATTCCTGAACTCACCAATACTTCCTTTCTTTGGCTGAAATTTTTTGTTGGACTCTCCTAAATGGTTTCTCTTTCACTACTGCGTTTGTTTTGATTTTCAGCCTTGTAATGTCTTGCTTTACTGACACTAACAGCTCTTTGGACGTCATTTTGAGAGGGTATTTTGGACTCCTAGCTCTGCACTCTATTGCTGTTTTTTTTTTTTCTCTTGATGTAAAAATGAAATCTGAATTTTGAAAGATGATTGCTTGTACAAAACGCACCATGTTCTAAATTTCTAAAGCATCCATGCATGAATATACTGGAAGCTAAAAGCAGACATTCTTGGCTCTGGAATAGATTTCATTTTTTTTTTTCCCATCTTCAATCTGAATGTTTTCAGCATATAGCAGTGGTTCCCAAACTTAGTCCTGGTGTAACCCATGTATGATGTTTTTTTTTTTAAGCCACAATTGCAATCAAGAAATTTGAACAATCTCCTTTTTTTCATGTGCATGTACTTTTGATGATCCTCAGGATTACTTATCAGCTTAATCAACACCATGCCAGAAGTAGCCTTGCAAAGCTCCAAAGAATATATTCTGTACTATTGCCAAGTTTCACATAGTGCTTATTGCATTAGCGCAAACAATTACAGTACAAAAAAAAGTTGAGAAAAACTGTGGTTAATAGGCTCAAAATTGGCTTTTCATTATTTATTTTTATTCCTAAACCATCAACACAATGCAGGTTTGCCTCGTTGCTATTTACATTGTTTTTGAATTTTTTTTTTTTAATTTTAGACTTTATGGTTAGGATTGTTCAGCAGGTGCCTAGATTTTCATTGATAAGCAGCCCATCAATTCAGATCAGTCTTTGCTTGATCAATGAGAGATAATTTAGCTCCTTTTATGTAGGCATATGTTTGCAATAAAACCTGAGCAACACTCCACTGAATTGTTATTGTACATTTCATAGGTAGCAGTTTCAGATATAATCTGATTAAGAGTTTAGGTAATTCTGCGAGAAAAGCACTTTGTAAAGAAAACTGAATGACTTTTGGAAATAATTTGACAAACATTGAGGTTGGAACAGAGTTTGGGAAACACTGGTGAAATAGAATTGGGGGAAAAAATACTCTGCAGTTCCTATACTTTTGGAGGACAAATATTCACCTATTCCAGATATTTTAATCAGCCGAATGTTCCCTACTGCTCATGAATTTGCCATTTTAAGCATCCATATGCATCTGTTTTAATGCTACCTTTATAGGCTACACATCTAATAAATACTAGGCAGTTGCGACAGGTACAGCAGTTTTTAATGCATTTCAAAGTGGAGAGGGACGGCAGTCCCCATTTCAAGCCCTGCCCTCTTCTAACCCAAACGTTCCCCTAAACCCGCATCCTTCTCCTAATTCGTTGAAATCGACTGCCGTGCCTCTAGACACTGCGTAAACACTAATACATGGCGTTGCATTTATTCGATTATTGTAGGCCTTCAGCTTTTCACAGGGCCCTAAAATGTTGAGGATGTAGCCGCAGTTAGTATTTAAAAATTTGAATTTGTACGCCGCAGGAATGTTCATCAATTAGCTACAACACAATTTGGTAAACAGCGTTTCTGCTTTTCAGTTGAAAATACTGATTCACGTGACCGTTAGTAATTGCAGTTGTGACTCAATTAATCGTTACCATATTAAATGCGGAATTTGCGAGGAACAATTGAATTTATTATTATTTTTTTATTTATTAGTTCCGCACGCACTTTCAATACGGAATGTGACGTATATAAAAAAAGGGCGGAGTTGAAAACAGAGCGCTCAAGTCAGAGAGCGGCACACCCTCTGAGGTACTGTTGGCGAATGTACTAATTGACCAAATACAGTCAATGACTGTTCTCCGATTGCATCGGTAAAATAAGAGATAGCCTACTTCTATATTTACAATTAATCGACTGAAAATTCAGATCAAATTAAGGTAGGAATGACCTAGTTCAAAATGGTCATATCAGCGATTTATAGGCGTGAAGTATGTTGATTGGTGGTTGAAGTTTTGTAGTTAATGTCGAATACTCGGTGACTGATAAAGACATGTTTGTAGGGTCAAATTTGTATAATTTGTGTAAACAGCCTCTGTAATTTTCTTGTTTTCCCTTTATCACATTATTTCAATGGAATACTTCCAAGTAAGTTGCTTTGTGGGAACACCAGGTTAAGCATTTCTTTCGGAACAAGTTTCCCTCAAGTTATCCTGTAAATCTCGGAAATTTGAGCTCTCTGTTGCTTCCCTCTGTGAATTGGGTGGATCCACCTGAGTTGAAGGGTTAAAGAATTTGTTTACGGTGTATGCTTAGTCACGCTTTCTTTCGTCCAGGGCTACCAAACTACTTTAAAGTAGCCGAAATGATCTTATTTGGAAAGTGAATAAGTACGGTCAAGAAATGGGCAATAAAAACACATTCAGTGGGCTGTGTCGGTGTAGCCTAGGTGACGTGAGAACCTGAATTCTGAAAGCGGATCTTACCTAATATGCAAATTAGCGGGTGTAATGGCTGTTTTTATCACAGTGGCTGAATCAAAGGAATTTTCGCTGCATTTTCAACCATTTTAAAGCTGAGTGAGCACAGCCAGTGAGGATGTCGGAGGACAGGAGGCACTACGACAGATCGCAGAGTGGAGGAGGTGATCCACATCGAGATCGAGATTATCGTGATAAGCGGAAAGAGGGGGAGAGAAGAGACCAGAATCACCACCGTTACAGGGAGGACAGAGAGCCGAAACACGGCCGGAGGAGCAGAGAGAGCGACGACCCGCACCGAGAAAGGGATACTTCACCATACAGGAACTCGCCAGAGCGGCCAGAAGCGTAAGTGGACACTATACCCACAGTTATTGGAAAAAAAACTTTGTATTGATAATCTCTTTGAAAGAATTATTTTAATCGAACCCTCTATCGAAAACGTGATCACACTCAGACAGAAATATTTTGCCTGGCAAAAGGCCCATGAAGTGGTTGGGGTTCTTAAATGACATCACAGGGTTTCTTCACTTTGGAAGTTCGAGGCTGCATCTGAATTCTCTGAAATTGGTGGTCTTCATCCTTATCTCTACACTTTTCTATGACCTCAGAAGAAAACGTAACGAATGTTAAGGGAGTGCTGCTGGGAAATTTTAAAGGTACTTTATTGAACAAAAGGACTTCCCATTTTTCTCAAACATGCATAAGGTACCTTTAAAATCTCCCCGCAGCTTTCCCTTCTCCTATGTGATGTTTTCTTGCAAGGTTGAGGAAAGGAAAAAGGTCATCTAGGAATTCAGATGCAGCCTTGCACTTCCATAGGGGAGAAACCCTGTGTTATCATTGAAGAACTCCAACCATTTCATGGGCCTTTTGCCAGGCAAAGATAGCCTTTATTCGAAAACTTTGCGACTGAGTGGTCTTTCCAATAGCTTCAGCTGCAAAGGATTATGGTCCATATTTGATCTGCCCTTTCCTCCTAGGTTGGTCCAGTGCTTCCTTACTGAAAGGTTGCAATTAAGGATGTAATTGCCTCCTTTCCTTCATGAAATGGATAATTTGTTGTTCCTGGTCATAACTAGCAGCCAAATGATTGCAGATTCATGTTCGTTTGCTTGGAGGGTTCCTTGATCTTCAGAGAATTCATATCCAGCCCTACTGTACTGTCCTCTCCTCCGACAGAACTAAAGAAACTGAATCAAAATTAAGGGCTTGGATTTTCCCTACTTTTAAGGAATCTGTTCTCCACCATTATCTATACTCATGTTTGTTTCAGGGGAGGTCCAGCAGATGAGTTAAACTACTGCCATCAGTTGAGTTATACTGATTGATTTTCAAGATATTTTTCAACAATGAAAACAATTAATTTAATTATTTACAAAGCACTTCTCATTTGCAAGGGCAAATCTCAGTGCACTTTTAAATGGGAAAAAAAAAATAAACTTGAAAAAGGTCATTGGAAAGTTTGCCAGTAAAAATGATGTTTTTGTGGATGAGAACCCCCATGATCAGTGAGTGTGAGTCCTGAACACCTGACCTGAGGTTTAATACCTTGTGTGTTCTTACAGGTACACACCAGCTTCAGTGCCTCCCTCGGAGATGGGTCACTACAAACCCCAGCGCAAAGAAGCTCTGTACAACCGGCGGTACCTCCTGACAGCGAGAGGTGAGAGGAGTGTTGCACAATATTTAATGCCCTCAGTGGGGATTAGAGGACTACAGTTGCCTCTAAAGCCTTATCTCTGGAGGACATGATGCAGTGCAACTCCAATAGAGCATTGATTTTAATTTTTTAATTTTTTAATTTTTTTTATTTGATTGTAAAAAGTTGTGGATGGTGCAATTAGACCAGATAGTATAGGTGCAGATTTTTGGGACCCCCACCGCTGGGCTTCCAAGAGCGCCGTCTACAGCTTTTCCACAATTAACAGGCCGAGCCAGGAAAATCAATAACTGTTGATTGGTCGGACTGAGTCATCACAGATTAGTCACGTGTGAAACTGGACCATATCTCTTATGGGAGCGCTGCACCTTTTATAAAAATCCTGGTAAACCGTGAAGGGATAGCTCTTCGTCAGTATTTTTTCAAAAAAATGTCTAGCACAGTCATGCTCAATTCCAATCCTGTGCGTCCACTGTGTTTGCCGGATTTGTTTCAACTACAATTGCAATTGTATTTTATCAAGCAAGTTTTAACAAGTTGATTTGTCCTAATCAGGTTTATTTCACATTTATTGCAGTTATTTACTCGCTTCAGCAACATTTTGAAAGAAATAACCACATATGCCATGAAGAATGAACATATATTGTTTGTTTTCTTCATCGCAAGTAATTTCAAATAATCAGATTTTTAAACAGATCAAATTAGTCTCTGACAAAATAAGTAAGTGCCAAATTAAGTTGCTTATCACAAATGTTTTAAGTTCTTTCAAAATACTGTGCTCAAACTAAATCACTTAAACATGGCACTTAAGTTTATCATTGATTTGCCAAAGAAATTGATAGTTTTTGGAACAAGCTGTCAATTTGTTTTCACCAATTAGGAACCCACTAATTTTATAATTTCCTCAATTAAAATTCTTTCCCCACTTTTAATAGAATTTTTTCCAAGATCATGATGAGGATATGGATTTTTATGTTTCATGGCATGCATAGATATTTCTTTGAACATTTGTCTTAAGAGGGTAGCTAACTAACTGCTCAAACCACAGAATGCATCTAAGTTGGATGAGTTAACAGCGAATTAAATCCTGCACTTGTGGCTGGAATTGCCATACACAGTGGGCCCCTAGTACAGATGTTGAAAACCATTGTTTTAGCAACTGCGAAACCAAAGCCAGCTTCTGAGTATTGAATTCATTTAGTCATGTCATAGCCGCATATTCACAATTGCATTATAATTTTCCAACTATGATTGAGTTATTTGAGGTAATATTAAATTGAAAATACTTGAATCCAATTTTCACATACTCATATGGGGAATCTATGACTATACTTAAATGATAATGAAAGGCTGTTTGACATTTAATTTTCAGGGTCGTGCCCTGCAACACAGTGGACAATATTCAAATGCAATAGGCAATACAGCACTCCGAGCCTATTGCATTTACATTTAGATGTCATCATGCCCTTTTAGGGTCATCATGAAAATGTAAATGCTATTTTCTGACTATTTGAAAATAATATTGAAAATGGCATTCAACATTTAATTTGCGAAGACTTAACCTGCTCTACTGTGGACAATATTCAAATGCAATAAGCCAAACAGCACTCCCAGTCTATTGTATTTACATATACATGTCATCACGCTGTATTAGGGACAACATGAAAATGCTGTTTTCCAATCACTTGAAAATAATAATGATAACGGCATTCAACATTTCATTATCCTGCTATACACCGGACAATATTCAAATGCTGTTAGGGAAACAGCGCCTCCCAGTCCATTGCATTTATCAATACATGTCTCAATGCTCTTTTTTGGACACAATGAAAATTAAAATGCCAGCTGTCAGTCTCATCAAGGCGGGTCTTCAGCTAGGATGTCACTCATTAGGAGCGCGAACGAAAACGATGGTCCTCATTTGCATACCAACTAATCAGCTTCTTGGTAGCGTGTGTACGGACAGAAGCTTACTGATAAAATCATGATGGCAAGGCTGCTATGTGATGTGTGCCATCGTGTATTAAGTTACGTTGATCTTTGGATATAGCCACCGAGGCAGCTCGTATGCTAGCTTACATTACCTAAGGAAAGACTTTGTTAATGATCATTACATTAAAGCGATATGATTGGGTTTTCCCCCCCAACTTTATTAACCTAGCTAGCTTTAATATATATGAACTTATCCGAGGCTTCGCGGCAGTGCTGTGCAACTGCAACCTAAGTGCGCTTGCGGTTTTCGGACCATTAGCTAGCTTATTAGTGGGTCTAGAAGCAATCGCTTACCAGATAGCAAAAAACATTAATGCAATGTTGAATTTTGGTCAGATTGGTTATTTTTGGTTGAGGTTGAAAAATGTACTGTATGTTGACTCAATGTTTACAGTTACCTTTTCAACGTTTGAAAAACTGTTGTTGAATCACTATAGTATAGATGATGATGATGATGATGATGATGATGATGATTTTTCAATGTTGAAATGCCCCACAATGATTTGACATCGTATCAGTGGGGCTGATGGGCGGGAGGGGGGGGCATGACACAATCTACAAACTCACAATACATTATTGAATATTCACCTATAACATGATTATAATGAAGTGTAGGGTCCCCCAAAACATGTCCCTGTAAAGTGGGGTCTTTGTATAAAAAGGTTGAGAATCACTGCAGTATAGCATACTTAATGAACCAGTTCAGCAATTTAAAGTTTGTCTTTATGTTTTTAATTTGCCTTATTTAAATAATTAATAATTTTACTCTATTTGGTGTTTTAAAGTTCTGGGGGGGTTGCTTCAAACTTGTCTATTAGTGACATCACTGCCATTCAGGCATATGGCAATGATATCACTGACGAGTAGACTACTTTGGCATGCTCCTTGTTGAACTATACCATATAATAGAGTAATAAAGTGATTATTTTTTGATGAGGCATATTAAAAATACAGAGGAGGGTTGAAAAGTGTTGAACTGGCCCTTTAATAATAACATTGTTTCAAGGTATAATGCAATGCATACATAAAGTTGAATCAATGTTGATGCAGTTCTACATTCTTTCAATGTTGATCATATCATAGTTGAATCAAGGTTGATTAATTGCCAGAATTGATTGGAAATTCAATGTTATTTCCATGTTGATCATAGCGAGCACTTTCAGTGTTCTTTTCAATATCTGATATCAATGTTGACTGCAGTCTTCAGCCTAACAAAATCACAATGTTGATTCAATCACTTTTTATCCCACCGGTATGTAATGCCATGGGATATAGTCATCGCCCTGTCTTTATGTCTGTCCGTCTGTCCGTAATCATTTTCATTTCCGGAGCAGAACTCAAAAACTATACCACTTACAAACTTCAAATTTGCTATGGAACTTACTCTTATGGTTTAGTTGTGCCTTTTGTGGGTTTCAGCTCCATTCTGCCCAAAATTTTGGAGTTTTACCCAAAAACAGCCCAAAAATCATGAATTATGTGGAACCGGTGGGATATGTCATCTTCTAATGACTCTTGTTGCTATCTGGGTTAGGTACAGCTCGCTAGTTCCTGAACCTATGGTAGTTAGGATGCCTATTGGAGAAGTTCTTACTGCTCTGATTTGTCACTTCCAAAGCCATCGCATACACATGACCTCCTTCACTACTGGTTACCAGCTTCTTTCTCCTAAAGAGCAAAGTGACAGCTCGGCCTGAGGCATGATTTTTCATAACTAGTTTTAACAGCATTATTCTTCTATGCCTGCTATTTCATATTACATTACTTCTCTAAGGGTGCGTTTCCCAAAATCACAGATGCTGTCTTACATAGTTTGACCCATTGACAGTGAATGGATGAACTGTGTGAGTTGCTTACTTAGTTCACAACTATGGTTTTAGGAAACGCACACCAGATTACGCTGGCCATCTTTCCACCCTGCTAACGCTAGTCAAGGGAAATGTTTGTAATCATTAGACTAGTCGGGTTTCCATCCACCTGTTTTAATTTGCCGTTTCATTTGCGCATTAAAAACTCGAATGGAGGAGCTGCCGGATAGCTCACTGTGTCAAGGCACTGGGCTGCAGTGCAGAGGTGACTATCATGTCGCAGGTTCGAGCCCCGACGTACCCACTGGCAGGGGTTGGCAGCTTTTTCAGAGTAGCGCACAATTGGCCATCGCGCTACAGGGTTCCAAATTGGGAAGGGACTGTCGGATGAGGGCAGGGGTGTCAAACTCACCCGTAAACTAAGTTATGTGAACACTCAATTAATTTGCAATTATAATTCTTATGATATTCATAAACTTCATGATCTTATTTTCTGAAGTTAAAACGTAGCGTACATGGACATTAACTCTGCTGTGATTTATAATCCTTATGATATTTTAATCATAACCAAACTGTTTTTTCTGGAAGCAGGGGGCGGGACTCTGATTTCGCTTCCCCCGCGACCCTTTCGGTCATGATACATGTTGTGTGTCGAAATTGTCATGAAATGATTTACAATCATGCCGAAATAAAACATATAAAAAAAAAAAAAAAAAATAATAATAAACGGGCCAAGAGGCTGCAGGTTTTCACTCCAACAATGCAGAAGCGCACCTGATACAACTAATCAGTTGTGCAGGCCTAGATCAGTTGATTAAATCAGTGATTTCAGGTGAGCTTCTGCTTGGTAGGATTGAAGACCTGCAGCCTCTTGGCCCGTTTACGGGTCAGTTTGACACCCCTGGATTAGGGGATACAATAATAGCTTTGTTCGTTGCTCCAGCGCCTCCTGTTGGCCGGACGGGGGCTCGTCAGGAAGATTCTGGGTTTGTTCATGTCCGGGTATCCTCCGCCCTCGTTCTGAACTTACGAGGATTCAACCAATGAGTGGATAAGAATCAGTGGTTGACAGGCACGTGCTTTGGAGGAGAGCCGTGATCTGTCCTCACTATCCTGAGTTGGCAGCAGGGGGTCGCATGCGAGCAAGCTTTGTACATAGTTCACCAATTGGGCATTCCAGATTCGGGTGGGATTGGACATGCCAAATTTATTAAAAAAAAAAAAACTTGAATGGAAACTCTGAAAACTTGAAAATATTTCCAAATATCGTAAAAAAAAGTTTTTGGCATTTTTCCAATGCATTTCAAAGTTGAGAGTTACTGCAGTCCCAATTTAAAACCCTGCCCTAACCTAACCTTAACCATGACTCTCTAACCTAACCCTTCCCCAAACCATAATCCCTAATCATTATCCTAATCCCTCCAAATTCACTGCCATACCGTACATCTTATCTCCAGACACTGCAAAAGTTTTTACGCTTGGGGGAGGTGGAAAAGTTGGCGTATCGATAAAAGTAAAATGCGAATAAGTGCTCTGGAAACGGATGTAGCAAATAATTGGTGACGCTCATAATCATGTGACTACCGCTCCACTGTACAGATGAAAAATATCATCACGTTGCGCCCTCTTCTTCTGCAGTGTTTACTATCACACGGCTGGAGAATTAGCGCCACCTTTTGCTTATCTCGATGAACCAACTCCAAATAATCACATTTTGTTTTGCTAAATTTCGGCTGACAGCGATTGTTCTTGAGCTAGCCAAGTAACGAGCTAGCTACCAAAATGTCCCAGAAATCTGAAAGTACTGTTGGTACATAAAAAAAGGGCTGCAAAACATATCAAATAAGTTCATGCCTATTACAGCAGGTTAAGTTAGCAAATGACGAACACGAGTCAAAGTCATCAAAACGTCTCCCATTGCAATATGGCTTGGGAATCGCGATTAAACCAGGAACAGCGGCAGCCTGACTGCTGGCTGTTTATCAGACCATTCATGGTCAATATCATGGGCATTCATTGTGCATGTTTCAGGAGAGGCCAGTGGGAACTTGCTGCTTGGCTAGCTCAAGAGCAATCACTGTCAGCTAGCAAGCTTGTGAAGCTAGAGCAAAAACTGAATCATATCACTTAAGTATAACGATGATTACAAAGATTTTTCTTAACTAGCGTCAGCAGGGTGGGAAGATGGTTAGCGTTATAATCTGAAAAGTAAAGTAATATGCGATGGCACGCATAGAAAGATAATGCTGCTTTAAATTGCTATGTCTCAGGCCGGACTCTGTTTGCTCTTTAGGTAAAAGAACCTGGTTATCAATAACGAAAGAGGTCTTATGTAAGTGATGGCGTTGAAAGTGACAAATCAGAGCTGTAAGAACTTCTCCAACAGGCATCATAGCTACCATGGGTACCTAGCCATGCCATACCATACCTAGCTGTACCTAAGCGATTGCTTTCAAACTTGTTAGCCAGCTAGCTAATGTCTCAAAAATCTGCAAGGGCACTTGGGTTATACAACACTGCTGCGAAGCCACGGGTAAGTTCATGCCTATTACAGTTAGCAAAGTTAGGAAAGTTTGGGCAAAAACCAAATCATATTGCTTTCATGTGATGATCATTTACAAAGATTTTCCTAAGTTAACGTTAGCTAGCATACTAGCTGCCTGTGTGGCTATATCCCAAGATCACCGTAACTAAATACGAGATGGCCCCGTTAATCTACATAGAATAACTGGATGGCACATTAGCAGTACGCCTTCGTGCATACATGTGTTACCCAGAAGTTGATTGGTTGGTATGCAAATGAGGAGTTTGCATACCAAACATAGTTTGTGCATAGTTTTCGCATTGCATAGTTTGCGCCCCTAATAAGTGACGTCCGAGCTGAAGACCTGCCTTGATGAGACTGACAGATTGCAATATAATTTTCATTGTGTCCCAAAATGAGCATAGTGACATGTATTGATAAATGCAATGGACTGGGAGGCGCCGTTTTCCTTACTGCATTTGAATATTGTCCCATGTATGGCAGGATAATGAAATGTCAAATGCCGTTATCATTATTATTTTCAAGTGATTGGAAAACAGCATTTTCATTTTCATGTTGTCCCTAAAACAGCATGATGACGTATATGTAAATACAAAACCCAAAACCAGTGAAGTTGGCACGTTTTGTAAATCGGAGATAAAAACAGAGTACAATGATTTGCAAATCCTTTTCAACTTATATTCAAATGAATACACTGCAAAGACAAGATGTTTAATGTTCAAACTGAGAAACTTTTTTTTTTTTTGCAAATAATCATTAACTTAGAATTTAAAGGCAGCAACACATTGCAAAAAAGTTTGCACAGGGGCCTTTTTACCACTTTGTTACATCGCCTTTCCTTTTAACGACACTCAGTAAACGTTTGGGAACTGAGGAGACCAATTTTTGAAGCTTTTCAGGTGGAACTCTTTCCCATTCTTGCTTGATGTACAGCTTAAGTTGTTCAACAGTCCCGGGTCTCCATTGTTGTATTTTACGCTTCATAATGCTCCACACATTTTCAATGGGAGACAGGTCTGAACTACAGGCAGGCCAGTCTAGTACCTGCACTCTTTTACTACGGATCCATGCTGTTGTAACACGTGCAGAATGTGGCTTGGCATTGTCTTGCTGAAATAAGCTGGGGCGTCCATGAAAAAGGCGTTGCTTGGATGGCAACATATGTTGCTCCAAAGCCTGTAGGCACCTTTCAGCATTAATGGTGCCTTCACATATGTGTAAGTTGCCCATGCCTTGGGCACTAATACACCCCCATACCATCACAGATGCTGGCTTTTGAACTTTGCGCCTATAACAGTTCGGATGGTTCTTTTCCTCTTTGGTCCGGAGGACACGACGTCCACAGTTTCCAAAAACAATTTGAAATGTGGACTCGTCAGACCACAGAACACTTTTCCACTTTGCATCAGTCCATCTTAGATGAGCTTGGGCCCAGCGAAGCCGGCGGCGTTTCTGGGTGCTGTTGATAAATGGCTTTCGCTTTGGATTGTAGAGTTTTAACTTGCACTTGCAGATGTAGCGACAAACTGTAGTTACTGACAGTGGCTTTCTGAAGTGTTCCTGAGCCCATGTAGTTAAGTCCTTTACACACTGATGTTGGTTTTTGATGCAGTACCGCCTGAGGGATCGAAGGCCACGGGCATTCAATGTTGGTTATCGGCCTTGTCGCTTACAGGCAGTGATTTCTCCAGATTCTTTGAACCTTTTGACGATATTACGGACCGTAGATGATGAAATCCCTAAATCTCTTGCAATAGCACGTTGAGGAATGTTGTTTTTAAACTGTTCGACAATCAGCTCACGCATTTGTTCACTAAGTGGTGACCCTCGCCCAATCCTTGTTTGTGAATGACTGAGCATTTCAGAGAAGCTGCTTTTATACCCAATCATGGCACCCACCTGTTCCCAATTAGCCCGTTCACCTGTGGGATGTTCCAAATAAGTGTTTGATGAGCATTCCTCAACTCTCTCAGTCTTTTTTGCCACTTGTGCCACCTTTTTTGAAACATGTTGCAGGCATCAAATTCTAAATTAGCTAATATTTGCAAAAAATCACAAAGTTTACCAGTTCGAACATTAAGTAACTTGTCTTTGCAGTGTATTCAATTGAATATAGGTTGAAAAGGATTTGCAAATTATTGTATTCTGTTTTTATTTACGATTTACACAATGTGCCAACTTCACTGGTTTGGGTTTTGTACAATAGACTGGGAGTGCTGTTTGGCTTATTGCATTTGAATATCGTCCACAGCAGAGCAGGTTAAGTCTTTGCAAATTAAATGTTGAATGCTGTTTTCAATATCATTCTCAAATAGTCAGAAAATGGCATTTACATTTTCATGATAACCCTAAAAGAGTGTGATGACATAAATGCAATAGGCTGGGGTTGCTGTTTAACTTCTTGTATTTGAATATTGTCCACTGTATTACAGGTCACGTCTTTGAAAATTAAATTTCAAACAGCTTTTCATGATCATTTGAATATAGTCATAGATTTTCCGTATGAGTATGTGAAAATGAAAATGATAATTGGATTAATGCATTTTCAATTTAATATGGTCTCAAATAACTCATAGTGGAAAATTATAATGCAATGGTGGAATTGCATTTTCATTTTAATATTATACCCTTTGGGCTTCCATATAATAAGGTTAGTAGTGAAGAGTTTTATTTCCTCACTTTTCATACTATCAAAGCGGAAAGTATTGGAATGAATCGGATCATGTTCGTGCTGCATGCAGCTGTGCGTTGCTTTGAGACGAGACGGGAGGAATGCTGCCATGCCGGTTAGTCAGGATTTGGTCACATGACCAGGCTTACATGAGAATGACGTGCATGTCATTACCGGACGAGTATTGTAAATGAGTCTGCATTACATTTACCTGCAAAAATCTGTGAAATGTCTGAAAGAGACTATTCTGTTGCCTGCAGTTTTGCATCTTTCATTTAGACTACTAACTCTACCTCCCAATCTGTTCATGCATTAGATGCACTGTTTTCCCACCATGCTTTGCATTTGCTTACAACTGCCATATGAAATGGAGTAAATTGAATGAAAGAAATTTCCTCTTTTCTTCAAGGAGGAAATATGTTTAACCCTTTCAATACTGAACATGTATCTGTTACCAATTGGATATATATGCTATTTCTGTGACTATAATACAGATTTGGCCTAAATGCAAGGGTTTCTGGGACTCATGTCCCAATAGGATATTTGGAAATATTGCGGGACGTGTGGCTTGTTAGTACTTAGAGGGTTAATGCTGGATGTGAGCAAAGGGTCTGTCACTGGCTGTTTTCAATGATCTAATTTAGTGTTTAGTTTTAGCATCATTGTCGAGCGTCTCATGACAGTGTGGGGCTTAATTTTTGCCAGCGTCACATGCAGAGCATTAACTCTGAATAAACTGGCCTTTTGTCTGCACAACACAATCCCTGATTTGTTGCACACGATCATGTCTAGTTCAGCCTGATTGGCAAATTCTTTTGCTAGCATTTTTAGCGATTTCTCTTAGACTTAGCAAACTGACCTTTACGGTGTCTTTGGTTTTACCTGTTTTTTAATATTGTGCATTGAAAGCAACTTCGACAAGCTGAACTTCTATCCCCCAAGATGTGAGGGATTTGTTTTAATATGATGATTGAAAATTCCACTTGGCCCACTTCTTTTCTCTTACTGGAAGAGATTAGTTCGTTGGTTTTAGCCAAATAGAATCCATACAAGAATGACTTTGAACATCAGCCAAATAGACATACCTACTCGTAAACAAGTATGCCAGAACAGGGATCCTGCCATCATTTCAGAGTTAATTTTGGATGGGATCCAGGTCATGTATCCTCAAAGAAGAGTGGAAGCTGTGCATTGATTTCAGACTGGTACTTCTCCAGGAGGATTGTGATGACATCTGATCTAACAGTCTCTCTGTCCATCCTTTTCCCGTGTGTATGGTTGAACAGGGCTGTGCCAGATAGTGGCTTTCTTCATAAACATGATGATAGTGGTCTGCGCTGGAGTGTCGCATAATGCTTCGGGAGGCTACCGCAACCTTGCCAGTCTGGGAGGGATTTACTCTTATTACTTTGGCGGAGCGAATGCCTTCACTGGGACGGAGGCCGACAGAGTGCAGGAACTGGACCGGCTGTTCTACGAGCTAAAGCTGCCCCCCTACATCTTCAGCATGGCATGTGGCGGGGCGCTGATGGGCTATTGCCTGGCCTTCCTGCTGATGGGGCTGTTTCGGGTGCCCTACCGCTGGCCCGTGGTGCTGCTGGCGGAGGCCGTCCTGTCAGGCCTCATCTCTCTGGGCTATATCCCCGCTCTCGCCTTCTACTTCATCAAGATCCAGGAGAGCTACGACTCGGCCATCTGCAAGGAGAGGGAGCAGCTCTACAAGAGCAAAGGGCACCAGGGCTTCGAGTGTAAGCTCCATGGGGCCGATATCGCAGGGGGGCTCTTCGGGGTGCTGGGGGTCATCGCATTCGCTTTCAGCGCAGTGCTGGCCATCCGCGCGTTCAGAGCTGTCCGAGAGATGAAGAAGCGAAGGAGGCCGCCTAACTTGTGAAACAACTTTTACCTAGACTAGTGCCTACACCTCGGAGAACCACTGGGTTAATTGGAAGCATTGATGACAGATACAGGTTAAAGCTAATATGAGATTGACCTCAATTTTGAATGGAGATGCTGCACTAAAAACACAATTTAATCCAGGGCTCAGCTTATTCTTCATTTGTGAAGCCAGCCTATGTTTGACTTAATGTGTGATTTTGCCGTCCCTGATCCAAGGTGGTCTGATTAACTCTTGGGGAATCAAAGTTGGAATAAGAGCAGCCTAATGCTGCTGACACTTTTTTTAAATCCATTTTTATTTTGTATGTATGTCTTTTTTTTTTGACAAATCATTAAAATACAAAAAATGGCTACCATCACCACAAACCCTCTACATCAATCACTGTAAATATTTTAAATGTGAACACTTGTCATTTATATGAACTAACATCTATTTTGTATTAGTTTTTTAAAAATAAATTCTTTTAAAATGTTGTGCTTTTCAGATGTCCTGCAGTCTTGGAGTAAAGAATCTTGAGTGTACACAACAAATCAAGTAAATATTCAGTAGGGAAAAAAAAAAAAATCAACGAGTGGTGCAAACACAATCATTATCTAATAATGATCTAAAAATGTCATTAGTTCCTCTCACCCCAGCCTTCTCCCGATGCCCTCAGTAGTCGTGTTTCATTAACGCAGTCTCGTGCATATTTAAAGTGTTGCCACAGAAGGGGTTGATGGACGTGGAAAAACTCAAAATATTTTCTGAAGTGTAAAAAACAAGTTTTTACGCTCGGGTAAATGACATTGATGGGAGATCGAAGCATCTTTGCCGAATATTATCCAACCATGGACTGTATATACAGTCCATTGGCACATGTCAAAGCGTAGGCTGCATTTTTAGGGGTTGTCACTTAGATCCATCTGCCAAACATTTCATCTCTGTTTAACAGCTTTGGTACAAGGGAGTCATCATTGGTTTCCCCAACCTTAACCTTCACTCTAACCCCTAACCCTAACCCTAAACCTAGCCCTAACCCCAACCCTAAATTTGACCTTGTCCCTTATCCAGTAAGGGTAAATGCCAGTTTTGCAGATGGAAGTAAGTGAAGACCCCTAAAAATGCAGCCTACGCTTTGAGATGCACCCCTTGTGTCCAACTCAGCGGACTGATCAGCTGTTTCCACCTCACAACATTATCTTCTGTTGTTTTATATTAAGTGCATAATGAAGCCAATGCCGCCAACTTCAGGAAACTACAATTTGCAGAGCCTAGTTCATTTGCACCAAACAAGTTGGAGACCTGCCTAATCCAAATTTCCTTTTTTGAAACATTTCTTAAGTTCAGTTTAATTTATTTGTAAATAGATGGAACCAAGACTTATGACAGTGAGAATCTAAATTGCAGTCCCACTAGCAGACTGGCTGCTGAGATGCAGACTGTGGGGAAGGTCTTCTGCATTGGTGGAGCTGAGTAAGTTGGCTCTGAAAGCTCTGATGCTGATAGGCTGTGGTACATGCAGTACTCCCCCCTGATTGGCCAGTGGGGCTGTGATCTCCCCAGGGCAGGGAGGAGCTGCAGCGACAGGTATTCATTGAGTCTATTTCTTCTCTCACATCGCATCCATCACATTCTCTACACAACCAATTTCACAGGATAAGTCACTCGGGTTGCGAACTGAAGCACAGGGCAGCAATATCGCCGGTCAGCAAGAAAAATCTGGCTTGTAACCAGGCCTAGGGCTTTTCTGTGTAGTGAGCAGGCTCTCCTTGTCTTCATGTTGCTTTTCTGTGGGCACATCGGTTTCCCTCTTTCATCCAAAGGCAGGCATGCCAAGATAGTTAAGAGTTAGGACTCTGCATTTCCCATTGGTATGACTGCGAGTGGATTCCTGCCCCTCTCGTTTAGCAGGAGCGGCAAAGTTGTCAGATTTCAATCTATGGATTACATAGACGATGGGAAAGTCTTCTGTATTACCAAAGCTGAGTGATCAAAAAATGATTGTGGGAGGTGTGTGGCTAGAGTTTCCTGTGAAGCTGCATGGTGGCTGAAACAAAATGATCGTCCTACCTGAGCAGGTAATGGTGACAGACTGGCACACAGTCTGGCTAGTCATGACACAACTCCTCTGAATATGCATTCAACAGTTGGAATTTGAGGAGCTTCCCACGTTAAAAAAATAAAGTGGATTATTTTCATAGGGAAGGTGTTGACAAAGACACACACACCCTTTATTATTACTCCACACCCCCACCTTGTGGAGATAAGCAGACAGCATGTGGCAGCACAGACAATCCCAGTATTGCTCAGCATCTCAAGAATTAACATCACCAGACCAGCAGCTAGGAAGTCAACTGAATGGAGCTCTTTGAATCTGCTCACAAAGGAAATCTTCATTTCAGCAGCAATCCAGTCTAAGCACTTTGATTTATAACAGAACATCCTGGCTTCAATGTTCATTTCATACACATCTGTTCCTTCAGATTTAAAAATTGTTTCAGAAGACAGAGGCTTCTGCAAAAGGGCAATGAGTAATACAAACAATTATCAAAACACAATGGTTGATTGCACATCCACTGTGATAAAACAAAAGCAAAAATTCCATGGGAACTAAAGCAAAAAGAATGAAATTATTCAATGAGTCAAAGGTGAGCTCTGATTTTCTGAATGCTGGGACTGCTGGATGCGCGTGCCTCTGAACATCTGAGACAACATATACAAGAATGAATATGAACTGATAGCCAAAACATCATGACCATCGACAAAGCGAATACCAGTATCTTGTCACACTGGTACATTTCAAGGTCTGAAAACCTTTTGACAGTAAGCAAGCAGTCGGTTCACATAGTCAGTATATTGGATGCGGGACCTGAGCAACTTTGATGTGGACCAAATCATTTCGGCCAGATGAGTGGGTCAAATATCTCCAAAATGTCACACTTACGGGGTGCTCCCAGTCTTCAGTGCCCACTGACAGTGGACCAAGGAGGAACAAACCATGAACAGGCAACAGTGTGTTGGGCGCCACAGGCTCATCATTGCAATAAAGCAGAAAATTTCATCCCATTTGGTCTAAACCAATGGTGAGGCTACAGTGGCACAAGTTCATGAAGATTTTGGACACCGTTTCAGGAGGAATGTGTCCCCACTCCCCACACACAGTGCATCACATCCTACTGCACATGGGCCGTCTGGCCACAGACCTGCCAAAGTGGCCATTTAAGCTCCTGTCTACCATCAAAAGCACCAATGATGGGTGAGCAAGTGTCAAAAGTAGAAATAGAAGAAGGCCACCTGGTCTGAAGAGTTCGGTATTTTAGTTTAATTTTTAACATCAATAATATCAGCCAGGTCTGTGCATAGTGTACCTGGGGAAGAGATGGCACCTGTATGCACTGTGGGAAGGGACCGGGTGGTTCAGGAAGTGAGATGCCCTGGGAAATTTTCTGCGGGGAAATCCTGCATCTGGGAAAGTTCCTGTGCACCATGTTTACAGAGCGATTTCCATGGCAGGCAGAGGACCAACAGCAACTCAAACAGGTGGTCATAACTTTTTCAGTGTACACATTTTGAGCACTCTGAGACCAAAGAATCAGTGATACTTAAACTCAAATGCAGTCCTGGAATTTAGTTTTGCAGGAGATCAAATTACCCAGACATAATGGTTAAGAATTACAACGAATCAAATCCGCCAAATCATGAACTATAACCACAAGACAAGAGTTTATGCATATCCCACTGAGTCACAAGTCAGCTTGGGCTCAGGAAGTGTCTTAAGCAGAAATCTAGCATTAAATCCTGTGGGCCATACAGCACTGTATTTGAATTTTTTCTTTTCCAGGAAGATTGAGACATCATATCAGGGGTCGATCACCTTTGAAACCTGAGCAAATAAATCCCTGCCAAATGGGTGACTATGCACCTTTCCCATATACACATGCATACAGAACAGCTTGGCCTGTTTACCCTTTCACAAGGTCTGCATGTCAGTATGGCTCTGTTTATTTTATGGAATCTTTTAGAATTATGCAACATAAAGGCAGCGGATCCTGCAATCCACTCAACTTCATGTGTACAGGAGAGGTGTTTGAAGGTTTGGTGACGGAGATAAACTTTAGGATACGTGATGTACATCTCAGTGGAACAGGGTCTGGGTTGGAAAACACTCACCGTACATTGGAAAAAAAAAAAAAAAAAATCTCAGTCGTGGCTCTCAACAGAACTGGAGATTAGGATTTCCAAAGCAAATTTGATATATTTCGTCAAAGAATTTAAATGTCAGCAAAAAATTATCAAAGTTAATAAACTCCTGCCATAAAGGGTGCCTGGCATATATACGGACCTCACAGGGATATGTGAAACAGCTCATGGACACGGTCATGCACATTACATGCCCAGGAGGATTTACGGAGATCTCACTGCAGAGGCAACACTGAGGTACGAGCTTCACAACCGTCCGGTCATCCTGTTTCCATCAACCCAAACTGCAGTTTCCAAAATCCTGGCAGCCAAGAACTCCACACCATCTTGGAAACAGGCCAGTTTACACTGGCTCCGTCTCAAGATGGCAAAAGGCAGATTAATTTCATATTGGGCATTTTTAGGATTGGAATTATAACTGTACGCTGATTACATGCATGACTGCCAGGAAACCGTAAACACTGCTCAGCGGGAAAAACAACATGAGCTGTTCTGTTAAGGCAACACTGTGATGGGAGACGGCACTTTGGTGATGAGGAGCACGTATGAAATATTGACGGCAGGCGTTACTGGAGTTAATTAAAAAGCTGTGAGGTACAGAAGAAGCCAATTTGAAGTTAATCATGACATTAAGAATGCACCAGTCAGAGGGCACAGGGCTCTTAAAGT
The DNA here is from genome assembly GCA_029721435.1 of Gymnothorax reevesii. Lineage (NCBI taxonomy): Eukaryota > Metazoa > Chordata > Actinopteri > Anguilliformes > Muraenidae > Gymnothorax > Gymnothorax reevesii. Next base: position 34,198,566 of record CM056588.1, read on the forward strand.
GAGAATTACTTTTTAGAGACTCACTGCGCACCGAGCGAATCACAGCATTCGATTCATCTTCATAAAAAACAAACGTCATGATTTCAAACTTTCTGTTCTAGTTAAAGACAACATACAAACTGGAAGACATTTTGCAAAAAAAAAATTGAGTTATTGAAGCTTTCCCACCAAACGAAGCAGCTGGATGGGCCCCCATTTACGACCAGTGAAAGCACATTCTCTCATTCCCTTTAAGGAAGAAAGATGTGCTTTTCACCATCCCCTTTAAATCGCTCCCATTTTTCTCCAGGGGACCAAAAATATTTTGCCATCTCGTCAAACAGCTATTAGCAATGTAAAGGCACAACTTACACTAAACCAAAGGAACTTTGAGTCCCTCAGCAGAGGGAATACATTTGAACGAATATCGTGATCGGGAGAATATCACTAAACATAAAAATACACTCTCAGGCATCACAAATGAAGCAGCAGCGATCTCCGCTGGACAAATTCAAATCCGTTCTTCAGAACATCACCAGTACTGGGACAGAGAGCCTGCACTTTGACCAAAAGGCTGATCATCTTTATTAAACAAAATAAGTTAAGATCTCAAAACACCACAGTGGAAAAATGGCAATATTTCCAGAACATCCACACAGATTCAGGCCCGATCAGGATACGGATATTTCTTCATTCAGTCCGGCACCCAGATCAGAGAGACAGAAAAGGATTAAAGTGCAAAATTCATTAACTTCAGCTGCAGTTCAAAATAAGTCAAATCATCCCAACATTTTATCTACAGGATCTCAGTAAAAAACAAAACCACAAAGGGGCCGATTTAACCGGGACAAGAGCTTCAATCAAAGGGCATTTTACCACAGTAAAACCAAAGAGCTGACTGCCTGTGACTGTGTGTGTGTGTGTGTGTGTGTGTGTGTGTCTGTGTGCGCGCAGAGTTGTATGGTAGAGTTCAGTGTGTGTGAGCGTGAGAGAGCAGAGTTGTATGGTAGAGTTCAGTGTGTGTGTACGAGAGAGAGAGAGAAAGTGACGGAGCAGGGTTGAATGGTAGAGTTCAGTGTGAGTGTGTGGGCGTGTATGTGTGTGCGTGTTTGTGTGTGAGAGAGAGAGCAGGGTTGGATGGTAGATTTCAGTGTGAGTGTGCGTGTTTGTGTGTGAGAGAGAGAGCAGGGTTGGATGGTAGAGTTCAGTGTGAGTGAATGAGGGATGAGGACAGCAACAGGGCCTGTGGAATCAGACATCACAGCAGCTGAGGGTTAAAACCCCTTCCGAGTTTTCAAGTCGCCATGTTCCGGACGCTTCCGTAGACGCCGCATTTATGGCAGTAAGACCTTCACCAGCATTATAGCGTGCAAGACTCCTCCACTGTCCCACAATGCCCCACGGGAGGGGGTCCGTCTGCACTGCTGTCACAGCAGCTCAGTTCCAGAGCTGCTATCCCATAATTCCCTGGGCAGGGTCTGTCAGAGCAGGAGTCAGGCTGGCTGTCATTGCCAGGACTGTACAGGGAAGTTGTTGACTTCACACATGTCCTGTACAGGAGCTCCTCTGTGTACGTATGTCAGCTTCATGCGCATTCGCAGTTGTTGCTAAAAATGAAACACAAAGACTTATTTAATAAAATCTAACTCCGCCCATTCCTTCAAATACCACCTGACTGGAGGCACAATTACAAGGTAGGCCACGCACTGAAAAGGAAGGCGCAGCAGGGTCTGTATGGAAGACAACTTCCCGCTTTATGGATTTTTTAAAATTGAAAACAATGAGTTTGAGGTAATTGTACAATGACAGTTTTGTTACATAGGCATTTGCATCTATATTGTGTAAAGCACTTCCATAAGTTTTACCATCGACTGATTGATTATTTCTGGATTAAGATGATGAAACAGCAATCCAAAGGACGACATGCTACAATACTTATTTCCAGCACGGTCCCTGGTGTAACACACAAGACACAAACAGACAAGAAACAAAATCAAACTAATAAGACATGCTAGGAGGGGAAAAAGACATCCCATAAAGCAATATAATATAAAAAACCAAAATGCAATAAAACTATCCAAAATCAATAAATATTCACCGTGTTCCATAAATGCTGCTTGACCTGTCTTTTAAAAATCCCTCGAGATGATAGGAGTTTTATAGCAGGAGGCAAACTATTCCATCCCATTATACCAGTATAAAAGAAAGAATTTTTAACTGTATTATTAGCTCTAGGAACAATGCAGGAGTGGATGCTGGCCCTAGTGTTATGATAGTGCTGCGTATGGACCATGCTTACATTAGAGCATAAGTATTTGGGGGCATGACCATTAACGATGTTAAACATGGTTTAGCCCAAGTTGTTCAACTCTTAGATGTACAGGAAGTAGATCAGCTCTAATAAACTCCTCCTAACCAATATGAGTGCGGGGGGTGCATTTAACACGTACTGAATAACATTGTTTTGCAACACTTGGAATTTGTTTTTAAGCTTCACAGTCAACCCAGAAAACCACGCAGGGCACGCAAAATCCACATGACATTGAATCAGACTTGATACCAATAATTTCTTTACAGAAGACTCAAAAATCTTTGTCTTGCAATATGAACACTTAAACTTACAGGCACATTTGGCAAACACTTTGGCTGCGGTGGATTCACCTATAAGTGATTGATCCAATGTTAAACCCAAATATGTAACACTTGATTTAGACACAATTTCAGACCCATAACACATCACCTTTAAAGTATTTGATTTTGCCAACTTCATTTTAGTACCAAACAAGTTTGATTCAGTCTTGCCCAGATGTATAGAGAGCTTATTGTCTACCACTGGTTGACAGACTCAAGCTCTATGCCAAGAGTATTTACAATGGCTTTAACATGACAACCTGAGACAAGTAAAGCTGAATCATTAGCATATAATAGCAACTTGCACCGTACAGCAGCTGCCATATCATTAATGTAAACTAAAAATAACAGGGGCCCGAGGATCGAACCTTGGGGCACCCCGCATGTTATGCTCCGTGGATCAGAGAGGGTCCCCTCAACATCAGAGACTTGTGTCCTATCTGTTAGGCAAGAAGTGAACCATTTGAGTAGTGAGTTACTAAAACCCAAGCACTGCAATTTAGAAATCAAAATATCATGGTTCACAGAATCAAATGCTTTTTGCAGGTCAAGTAGTAACACACCAACACAATTCCCCTGATCAAGATTCTGACACACATAGTCGAAGAGGTGGATGAGACCGGTGTCAGTAGAATACGCAGCTCTAAAACCAGACTGGAGCTCATATACGTAATAGATCATGCCTGATGAGATACTCCTCCACCTGTTCATACAGAAGACGCTCAAAAATCTTTGATATAGTTGACAGAATTGATACTGGCCTATAACTCCCTGCATCAGCTCTGCAATTTTTCTTAAAAAGAGGAACCACCCTAGCATTCTTCATAGCGTTTGTGAAAACACCCTGAATTATTGACAGATTTATGACATGGGTAAGAATACTAGATGTAACCCCAGCACTATCCCTAAGAAACCTGGAGGGGATAAGTTCTATTTCATCCCTGCTGACCGCCAGAGGGCGGTGCTTAAAGCACTGAATATTCCCCTTCGCGCATGCGTAGTGCGAGTATGTATACCAACAATGTCACCTGTGACCTGCAGGTGACCCAAAGAAGATTATATCTTCCGGTGTCACCTGAGGATCGTTTCTTATTTTCTTCTCGCGCGTAGTTTGCTTGCTTGGAAAGCAATGAGTCTATTGCTTTACTACTAAATTCCGTTGCTAGTAGTTCCGCGACCATTGTCGGTCGGAGCAGCGATTGTTCGCCCTCCAGGAACTGCGACGGCGATCTCTCTCTGGTTGAGAGAGACTTTACGTTACTTTGCTGCGTTTGTTAATTACTTATCGGTGACGGTTGCGTTCGCGCATCCTTATCCCGACGTTTTAATGTAGTCTGTCGAGCTGACTTCGTTAGCTGGCTGGCGGGTTGCGTCAGCGTTTCCCGGTGTCCAGCGTGGATAATTATTAGCGGTAGCGCTTGCATAGCTACACCTTCAAGTGAGTTGCATTAGCCTCTGTTGGGTCAGGCTGCGTAGGCGCTGCCTCCCCCCAGCATATGGTCTGTTTTTGTGTTTGTGCTGTGTCCCGACGCTTAATTTAGTCGGTCGAGCTGACATCGTTTGCTGGCTGGCGGGTTGCGTGAGCGTTTCCCGGTGTCCAGCGGATAATTATTAGCGGTAGCGCTTGCATAGCTACACCTGCGGGTGAGTTTGCATTAGCCTCTGCTGGTTCAGGCTGCGTGGGCGCTGCCTCCCCCCAGCATATGGTTTGTTTATATGTTTGTGCTGCGCCCCGACATTTAATTTAGTCGGTCGAGCTGACTTTGTTTGCTGGCTGGCGGGTTGCGTGAGCGTTTCCCGGTGTCCAGCGTGAATAATTATTAGCAGTAACGCTTGCATGGCTACACCTTCAGGTGAGTTTGCATTAGCCTCTGCTGGTTCAGGCTGCGTGGGCGCTGCCTCCCCCCAGCATATGGTCTGTTTTTGTGTTTGTGCTGTGTGCCGACGTTTAATTTAGTCGGTCAAGCTGACTTTGTTGCTGGCTGGCGGGTTGCGTGAGCGTTTCCCGGTGTCCAGTGTGAATAATTATTATCAGTAACGCTTGCATAGCTACACCTGCTGGTGAGTTTGCATTAACGTCTGTTGGTTCAGGCTGCGTGGGCGCTGCCTCCCCCCAGCATATGATTTGTTTATATGTTTGTGCTGCGCCCCGACGTTTAATTTAGTCGGTCGAGCTGACTTTGTTGCTGGCTGGCGGGTTGCGTGAGCGTTTCCCGGTGTCCAGCGTGACTAATTATTAGCGGTAACGCTTGCATAGCTACACCTGCTGGTGAGTTTGCATTAACCTCTGTTGGTACAGGCTGCGTGCGCGCTGCTTCCCCCCAGCATATGGTCTGTTTTTGTGTTTGTGCTGTGTCCCGACGTTTAATTAGTCGGTCAAGCTGACTTTGTTTGCTGGCTGGCGGGTTGCGTAAGCGTTTCCCGGTGTCCAGCGTGAGTAATTATTAGCGGTAACGCTTGCATAGCTACACCTGCTGGTGAGTTTGCATTAACCTCTGTTGGTAGAGGCTGCGTGCGCGCTGCCTCCTCCCAGCATATGGTTTGTGTTTTGCTTTGTGCTGTGTCCCGATTTGGATTTGTTACTGAGCCCCTGCTGGTATAGGCAGCGTACGCGCTCCCTCCCTCCAGCTTACGGCGTCCATACTCGGTTTGTCCATAGCGTTCGCGCTCAGGTTATCCGAGGAGTATTCATTAAAATACCAGCTGGGTTCCTTACCCGGTATAGGTAGCGTACACGCTCCCTCCCTCCGGCTTACGGTGTCCATACTCTGTTTGTCCATAGCGTTCGCGCTCAGGTTACCCGAGGAGTATTCATTAAATACCAGCTGGGTTCCTTACTCGGTATAGGCAGCGTACGCGCTCCCTCCCTCCGGCTTACGGTGTCCATACTCGGTTTGTCCTTAGCGTTCGCGCTCAGGTTATCCAAGAAATATTCATTAAATACCAGCTGGGTTCCTTACTCGGTATAGGCAGCGTACGCGCTCCCTCCCTCCAGTGCAAGCCCCTGTAGCATACTAGCGGGAGCGTCTGGGCTTATTTGGACAGGTGAGTGTCGTGTAAGCCTCCAGCGCCACCACAATGGATGACTCCCATTTCTGTACGTCATGTGAGGCTCCTCTACAGCCAGAGGACGGCCATGACCTATGCCCCGCATGCCTCGGTCCTGAGCACCTGCGGGAGGCGCCGTCAGACAACCCCTGCATGAACTGCAGTTACTTGCCTTGGGCGGTGAGGGCTGCCAGTCGGGCGCAGGTGGAACATCAAGGGGATGAAAGTGACCTCCCCCCATCAGGCCAGTCTCCCCCGGCCTGTTAGAGACGCTCTAAGCGGTGGGCTGCGGCTACAGCAGTCGCACCCTCCAGGAAGAGGGCGAAATCTGCTCAAAAAGAGACAAGAAAGCAGGCTCTCATCTAAAGTCGATCAGCTATCTGCTGAGCTGGCCCAGGTCAGGCCCATGCTCAGAGACTGCCAGCCTGATGCCCCATTGCAAGGTGATTTGACACCCTCTCCTCCAATGCCAGTGCTGGTACCTGAGGAGGATACATTTTCCCTGGCAGCTTCGGCTACCTACTTCCATGGTTATGGGAGAGATTCGTAAAATGGGGGTTCCCAGGCATCTGAGCGGGGCGCCCACTCCTCGGCTCCGAGTTCAGTGGCTGAGTTGGGGGATGGCTCCATGCGGGCAATCATGCGCATGGCTTTAGATCGACTGCACATGCATGTACCACAGCAGGCAGAAGCTGCACCTGCTAGTGCCCTCTTCAGGCGCAGGCCAGCCCCCACTACCTTCGTTATTCCCCACTCTAAGGACTATCTGAAGGAGCTGCAGGCCTGTTGGAGACCTTCTCACAAGGCCTTATGATGCTGGAGCACATGCTTGCCGCATGGGGAGCTCTTTGTCGAATCTCACGTTGGCGCTCTCAGCTTCACTGCAGGAGGGCAACGTGGCTGCTGATTCTGTCACTTTTTGTGATGCCTCACTGGAGGCATTCGGCCTTCTGTCCAGGGAACTTGGACGGATGATGTCCATCCTGGTTCAGGCTCGTCGCCAGGTTTGGCTATCTCAGTCAAACTTGACAGAGGCATCCAGGAGACTCCTTCGCAGTCTCCCCATGGAACCGGGAGAGATATTTGGTCCTGCAGCCCAGGAAGCACTGGAAAGGACCATCCAGGCTGTGCAAACCAGGCAGCGGCTTGCGGGCCTTAGGCGGATGCCTCTTCTTGATAGGCCTCCTGCCAGCAGAACGAGGGGTTCCTCGGCTGCTTCTCACACCCGCTTACCACGGCCGACCCACTCCACTGGCCGTCGTGTTGCCCAGCGTCCCATGCGGAGACCAGCTTGGGACTTTCGTGGCCCTGCCCGCCTGTCCACCCCCCCCTCCACCCCCCCCCCCCTTAGGGGCCGGGGGGCCAGACATTGAGGCCGTGGGGCCGGCGGTCGGATATTTTTCACATCAGCTCCAACAGTGGGCTGCTCATACTTCAGACCCGTGGGTGGTTGCCACCTTGACCCACGGGTACAAGCTTCAATTCCGCCGCCGGCCCCTCACTTCTGGCCGGGTCAAAATGGCCTCTATCAGCGACCCGGCAAAGGCTCGCGTGTTGGGCCAGGAGTTATCCACCCTCCTGGCCAAAGGCGCCATCGAGCCCGTGGACCCTCTGTCGCGTCCCCGGGGGTGTACTATTCAACATACTTCCTAGTGACGAAACAGACTGGCGGATTTCGCCCAATCTTGGACCTCAGAGGGCTGAACATATTTATGAAGGTCATCCCTTTCCACATGTTGACCACTGCAGATGTCCTGCAAACTGTGGCACAGGGAGAATGGTTTACGTCCATTGACCTCAAGGACGCTTACTTCCGTGTCCCCATCACTCAAAAACATCGGCGGTTTCTCCGCTTTGCCTACCGAGACCGCCACTGGCAGTTCAGGTTGCTACCCTTTGGGCTCTCCCTCTCTCCAAGGGTCTTCACGAGGTGTGTTGCCGCAGCCCTTCCGCCTCTACAGTCTCAAGGCTTGAAAATTCTCCCATACCTGGATGACTGGCTGGTCTGTCCACCATCCCGTGCTCAGGTGTCCAGTGATACAGCATGTCTCCTGTCCCACGTGGCCTGCCTCGGACTCGAGGTGAATATGGGAAAGAGTTGCCTGGTGCCATCTCAGGCTACAACTTTCATTGGGATTGCATTGGACAGTGTAGCCATGATAGCCAGACCGCCCCCCGCTGTGTGGGCGACATCCTTCACCTTCTTGCCCTGTTCCAAGAGGGCCATTGGCTGACCTTCCTTGCATTTCCTCGCCTCGTGGGCGAACTAACGTCCATTTCAGCTGTGGTTCCGCTGAGCTTGCTGGCACTACGCCCCCTGCTGAGGTGGCTGAACAGCTTCCACTTGGATGCCAAGCGACACTGGCACAGGAAGCTCAGGGTGTCACAAAGGTGTCTCCTTGCCTTGGCTCACCCGGCACTCAGGCACTTTCTGCCACACCTGAGGGGCAAGCATGTCCTCGTAAGGTCAGACACATCAACCGTATATCATATAAATCATCAGGGCAGGACCAAGTCTGCGCGGTCGCTGCGACTGACAGAAGAGCTCCTCATGTGGGCGGCCCCCCCGTCTGATCAGCCTTCGGGCAATGTATCTATCGGGAGAGCGGAGCAACCTGACAGACTCCCTCTCCCGTCAAAAACTCCGTCAGGAGTGTGGCGCCTCCACCCGGAAATGGTCAGCACTATTTGGAGCCTCTTCGGCAGAGTGGACGTGGACCTCTTCGCTTCAGAAGTCTCTACCCACTGTCCTCTGTGGTTCTCCTTAGCCGAGACAACCAGTCCCTCGGGCCAGGACGCATTGGCCCACCCTTGGCCGGACTGCCTCCTGTATGCCTTACCCCCGCTTCCTCTGATTCGGTCGGTACTTCAGAGGATCCTTCAGGGGGGTCGCAGTGTCCTCCTTGTGGCTCCCTTCTGGCCAGGGAGGAGCTGGTTCCCACTGCTGCACGGACTCTGTCGCGGTGTACCGTAGCGCCTTCCCGACAGGAGGGATCTCCTGTCCCAGCTGGCGGGGCGGATCTGGCACCCCAATCCACGATGCCTCCAACTGTCTGTTTGGCTGCTGGAGGGCCCGAGTTGCTGTTTAGCTCCTGTGCGGACCCTGTCGAATACACCATATTGAATGCTAGAGCGCCGTCCACTCGTCTTCAATATGAGAATAGATGGAAACTGTTTTCCGACTGGTGTACAAGTCGGGATGAGGACCCTGTGCGCTGCTCTGTGCCAACTATTTTTGACCTCTTCAGTCTCTCTGGATGAAGGTCTGTCTCATTCGACGTTGAAAGTGTACGTAGCGGCAATATCTTGTGGTCATGTGAGGATTGACAATGGCACTGTGGGGAGCCATAGTTTGGTGTTCCTCTTCTTGAAGGGGGCTCAGAGATTACATCCTCTGAGTGCCCCAAGAGCTCCAGCATGGGATCTCCCCTGGTACTGGATGCACTAAGCCGGCCCCCATTTGAACCCTTGACACAAGCGGAGCTGAAGTGGTGTCTTGTAAGACTGCGTTCCTTCTGGCCATTTGCTCTGCAAAGCGTGTCAGCGAGCTGCATGCCCTGTCTGTCAGTGACTCGTGTTTGAGGTGGAACTCTGATGGCTCAGGGGTCACTCTGTGGCCGAACACAGCGTTTCTCCCTAAAGTGTTGGCTCACGCTCACCGCAACCAGCCTATTCGGCTGGCTCGGTTTGACCCTTCTCCAAGGGAGAGTGGGGATGAGCCTGAACTGTTATGTCCAGTGCGGGCTCTGAAGGCCTACACTGCAGCTACTGTATGCATTCGAAGGTCTGAACAACTTTTTCTCTGCTACGGTGGCCCTAACAGGAGTTGCGCCATCTCCAAGCAGCGTGTGTCCCACTGGATTATTAATGTCATCACCCATGCCTATCGGACGAGTAACCGTCCCCTTCCACCTGGCGTGAGGTGCCACTCTACCAGGAGTGTTGCTACTTCATGGGCTGCCCTTAGGGGAGTGTCCTTGGAGGACATTTGTGCCGCAGCTTCATGGTTGTCACCGGACACGTTCTCCAGGTTCTACAGGGTGAACGTCGCCACACCCCACCCCTTAGCCGTGGTTCTGCGGCCGGGGTCTTCTGACTTTTTGCACACTGAAGGTCCGTGATTCGGATTCTTCGTGACCTTGTTGGTATAAGTCATTCAGTGCTTTAAGCACCGCCCTCTGGCGGTCAGCAGGGATGAAATAGAACGAAAGTTACGAATGTAACTACGGTTCTATGAATCCCGAATGACCGCCAGAGCTCTCTGTCACTCAGAATCCTCGTGTGCTCGCGAGAAGATTCTGTAAGAAACGATCCTCAGGTGACACCGGAAGATATAATCTTCTTTGGGTCACCTGCAGGTCACAGGTGACATTGTTGGTATACATACTCGCACTACGCATGCGCGAAGGGGAATATTCAGTGCTTTAAGCACCGCCCTCTGGCGGTCATTCGGGATTCATAGAACCGTAGTTACATTCGTAACTTTCGGTCTAAGCTAGAGGCCTTATTCACTGACAGAGTGGAAAGGCTCGCCCTTACCTTATCTTCTGAGACAGGACTAATTGCAAATGCATCTGCAGAGACATTTTTGCTTCAATAAAAGGAGTGTTTTGCCATATTTATCAGAACCACCTGGCAGTTTACTGACCAGACTGGCAGCAACAGTTGTAAAGTAATGGTTAAAATGGCAGGCAATCAGCCACTTATTAAAACACATCTCATCATCAATAATAAGCCCCGCTTTACCAGACTTTGATTTTGACATTGATCCCATATCATTGAGAATTTTCCATAGTTTTTTAGGCTGTTTTGCATTTGCAGCAATGGAATCAGTATAGAATGCAGACGTAGCTTGTTGTACCTTGTAACTAACTTGATTTCTTAGATGAGCATAAGAATTATAGTCAGATGGCAATGTCCAAATGCTAACGGGCTTCGGTGAAAATCTGATCTGAGCTCAGTGACACTGGCACACAGAAATACAACATAAAAACAGATGCAGGGCATGTGCGTCAGACGCAGGGCGCAAGAAGAGTGTGTGTGTGATGCAGGGCATGACTGGATCGTGCGGTTGGGAGCTGAGACACAGGCGATGCAGCAGCTAACCTCACCTTCTGTGGATTCAGCACTTTGATGAGCTGGGTAACGGTGCCCTGCTTCAGGGCCGGGATGATGTTACTGCTCGGAGAGAGTAATTGCAGCTGGAAAGTCTGTGTGTATGAGAGTGAGAGAGAGAGAGAGAGAGAGAGAGATAGATTACACTTCACACAAAACACAGGATCAACCTCCCCACACCGCACAATGCGAGTTACGGAACCTTTTCACAGGAACTCACTGTAATCACAGCCCCTCCAGTCCAGGAATGTAGAGCTGCCCAGCCCTGTTCATGCAGGTTTTCATTTGAACCCCAACAAAGCTCATCTCATTCAATTACTCCTCAACCTGCTAATTAGTCAGCTCAGATTGGCAAAATGTCCGTTAAAATAAAAATCTACGGGAGCCTTGATCTCCGATAACTAGACGGCAATACAGAGGTTCTTCTCCAGTGGAGAGCACAGGGTCAGACAGTGACAGTAACATCAGTGTCCTCTTCTGACCACCAGGGTGCTAAAATTAGCACAATTACCAAATGAGTGAATTCAGTTGGCTGGGTGAATGCCAGCAACATTAAAATGGCAGAACTTTATCCCTCTGGCTCCTCAACTTCAAACTTCAGCTGTGCTGCTCTCCAAAGAGTAACACTACTGACATGAACAAAAAAAATGTAGAAACAGCGCGCGCGCGCACGCACGCACACACACACGACTGTGGCTGTTTCCGCATTTTATCACACACTTCCTGTTTCTGCATGTGCACTCACACACACGCGCGCGCACACACACACACACACACACACACACACACACACACACACACACACACACACACACACACACACACACACACACAACAACACACAAACCAAATCTATGGCCGTTTCAACATTTTATCACACACTTCTTGTTTCTGCGCGCACACACACACACACACACACACACACACAAACACACACACGCACGCACGCACACACACACACGCACACACACACACGCACACGCACACGCACGCACTCACGCAGACGCGCGTGCACACGCTTGCGAGCATGCACGCACACACACCTGTTCCACGAGGTCTCACTGCATTGCAGGTAATGGGCTCACCTTTGGTACAGCAGCCTGGAACACAAACTCCAGCATATCCACCTCGGTGCTGTTAGATGCGTGAAGGGTGATGACAGTGATATTTGGGTTCAGGTTGGACCTTTCAAAGGTGAACTCAACCGTCAAGCCGCTCTTATCATAAGCAGTTATGGATGGAATACCTGGAGAGTAAAAACAATTTAGTATTTAGGGCAATCAAAGAATTGCAGTCCCTTAACCTGGAATGATGATCCTGAATAGAAAGTATTACAGAATTTTCTCACAAAAGAAAGCAGAATACCAGCATCCTTGCACAGGCCTGTTCTCACAGTGTAAGTGATATGATTATGCCATTGGCCAAGGTGGTTCACTGAGAACTAATGGTGGTTTAAGCCCCAGTGTGCATGAAATGCAATCTGTAAAGCTATTGGGCTTTAGAGAAAGTCCCTGAGCCTCACTGTGTACCACAGGTGATTGGCTGCTTAGTCTAATCAACTGTAAATGGCTTTGGATCCCGTCAGAGCGAACTCACCCGCACTGATGTCATTAAAGAGCGGCTCAGAGGAGAGGCCGTCCAGGAGCAAAGCAGGCTGGGAATTGGACGTTGGCAACGTCTGGAGAGGGGGCGGAGCTGAATCCCCCCAGGGATGGGAGGTCGAGAATAAAGGAGAAAGATCACAGGACACTATTTTAATCTCATTTCCTGGATGAGGACTCTGGATGAAGTTTAAAATCTGGATTAGGACCAGATTTAAACTCCGAATTAGGCTTGGGCTAAGCTTGAGCGCAGGTTTACCTGACAGAGACAGGTCTCCCAGCAGGTCCAGCAGCTCCCCACCAGCTGAGCCAAGCTTAGTGGGTGGGGCTGTTTGGATCACAGGCACGACATCATTTCCTCCCAGCAGATCCAACAGATCATTGGCCTGGAATACAAAGGGGAGGGACCGACGATCAAAACTATTTTTTATTGGCAGAATCATTTTCATCACCCGATTACAATCATATGCGCACAATTAAATCCAAGATTCGCCATTTGAAATCTGTTCAGATCACAGTAAAATGTTACGCAAGGTGTGCATTGGTGTCAAGCTCCACCATGTTATCATACACATCAATAAGTCTGAATGCACATTGGCTCTACAGTCAAAATTGAGAGCAGATGCAAATATCCACAGAGCGGTGGCCCCAGAGACCAGGTAGTGAGAAAGTACTTTAAGACCCGAAGCAAAATCTGACCTTCAGTGTCGACTAAACTCAAAAAATATAGAACATGGACTACATTTGGAAACAGGCCGTTTTGGATTTTACTAAGGGCAGTTAACCAGCTAACTCAGTGATTCTCCTTAGAGGACCTCCCCGAGGATGAAGCTTCATACCTGTCTAGCAGGCTGTGGTGCACCAGACAAGCCTTTCAAATCCAGCACTGAGGGCTCGACTTCCCCGTTAGTCTGTGCTGCTTCTGTGGGGCCGTTAGCGGCAATCTTCTCCATGATGGGCATTCTCTCCAGTAACGCCGGCCTGCGGAGAAACTTCCATCAGTCACTGATACCGAATCAACCCTGCAGTGCAGATATAACTGACTGTGACACAAAATGAATGAACATTTTCCGAGAAAAAACATAAATAAAAAAAACATAAATACTGAATGCTGAGCCCGAACAAGGTGTCAATCTGCCAAAACCAGTTAACTACACACGAACATGAAGAATTACAAACATAGCATCGGTGTCCGATGAAAATCTCATATACAAATTATGCGTGTTTTTCAAGAGACAGGAAAAAAAAAAAAAAAAAAAAAAAAACAACTTACTAGGGGTAACTTACCTTTATTTTTTTGTGAAATGTAAAAAAGGTTGTAATTTTTGGGAAAACTGTTTTAATTCTATTTTTTTCATCAACAAATAACACTATGTCACGTACAAGGCTTTCCTTGAAATAACATGTCCTCATCCAGATCAGAGCTCATGCCACAATATTTTTCTCTTCTTCCATTGGTCCATTTTTTTTGAGTTTTTAAGAGCAGTCACAGTGTTTATTTCTGCGCCCTCTTACATGACAATCTCAGTCTGGCCAAAATGTCATACACAAGGTTTTTAATTGATACGGATGATTCGCTCGTTAGTTTGGTGAAAGAGTTGCTTTATGTTACTGAACCAGCCAAAGTAGGATTTTGGAGAGACTGTCCCACTCAAAGAAAGGAAACCTCCACCCGCAAACCCTAAACAAACATACACACACACTCACACACACAGAGGAGGTCAAAGTGTAGATCTCCACACCATTCTGACCCTTGAGACGTAAAACACAATCTGTGCCCTGGGCTCACCTCATGTGATCGTATTTCTTGAATAGAGCGTTATACTCGACTGCTCGCTGCTGCAGCTCCACGTCAATGCAGCTGCCATATATCGACACCACTTTCTTAATCCGACTGCAGAAAATACCAGAAAACAAGGCGTCTTTCAATGAGAAATAAAATACATGCAAGTTAGATTCACATACACTGAAAATGCATTTCAGAACATAGGCCAAAAACCTCTTAAAAAAATAATAAAAAATAAATTTACCAAATATGACACAAGTTAGCAAAAACTGGCCAAAAATGTATTTCATTTTCACAAAGAATGAGAATACGGAACTGCACCAGGTAAAGAAAATATACAATAGAATTACTATATGAAAATACTACAAAATGAAAGCTCTGCTGTTGCCTTTTTGACAGTAATGAGGAGTAAAAACCTTTGAATGCAGCAGGGTTGATGTTTTTTGGCAAGACAGATGACCTTACTTTATCCCGCTGAGTCGGGTCGAGAGCTTCATGATAGCGGTCAGGGCATATCCACGAGTCACCGGGGAGGACAAGTTAGACATCAGGAGACCTTCCAAAACATCAAGGACTTCGTCCTCCGTCACCTGCAATACAACAACCAGCAACATTCGCAGAGAGTCTTGGTGATCATCACCAAACCCAAACATACTCTCCGCAAGGCATTCGTGCAATTCCATGCGTTTCCACTGGAGGCATTAAATGCAAATACTTTGCAAAACCGTCAGAGAGATCTGAAGAAAAAGTAAGGAGTTCTGCTCCAGCCACACATACCTGGATTGGCTCCTCCTCTTCACACCGTCCCGCCATCAGAAGGTCGCCGTACTCCCCAATGCACCAGGAGGCCACCTGCACTAGCGATTGCTGATCAAAGAGAGGGCAAAGCAGGCATTGCAGAGACCGTAAGCGCAACTTATTTCCTTTCCTTTTCAATATTTACATAATTTTTTTCCATTGGTTCAATATTACCCATTTTCAATAGCTATTTTTTCTTAAATAATTATTATACATAATTAAAATGTTTAAATCCAAAGCTATGGATTTGGCCCATTTTCTTTGAGGAACAAAGCAAGGGTACATGTTTTCATAGATTACACCAACTTTTGGACCAGAGTGTGGACAGAATACAAGCGGTAAAACGGTATTCTTTGATTCACAAATCAAATAAGATCAAGTAATTGTCATTAACGTAATTGTGCCCCCCGCTGCATGTAAGATTTTTTGACAAAATTCTTATTCAACATTTATCAAATTTTAAGTATCACTGCTCATACAACCATCGAAAACGAAGAGTGATCAATTTTGCGTTAACAAGGTTGACAAGGGCAAAATCCGTGTAATTGTGCTGTGACCTTGAAAATGACCTAAAGGTCACCAAAATCGACTGGTGTTGCAAGACCCCCAATGTACATGCTGGTGGTAAATAGGAGCAGAATCAGCCAGCTGGCTCTTCAGATATCGCACCAACACCAACACCAATAGGACCTACAGACGGACAGAGTTGAAAACCATGTCCCCTGTTCTGCATTTCGCGATGGCGGGGGAAAATACGAGGAATGCTCAGGCTGGACTCCAAATTTAGATGGAGACCCCAGTTCCCTCAGAAGGCAGAAGAGGAGAGGCAGGCATGAAGCCAGAGTTTACCTGGGAGACATCCTCTAACACGGCTTTGTAGAGTCTCTGTACAGTATACGCATGCATCTCCGCGCTGTTAGTGATCAGCTGGATCAGGTTTGGGACAGAATCGTCTCTCACGTAATTCCCTGCCTACACAAAGCACAAATACCTCATTTTTTCCAGAATCAGAGGCAATACGTCCAGGTACAAGAAGAAACATTCCCACTAAGCATTTCCAACCTCGAGGACTTGCAAACTAGCATGCTTTGTTTGTTAGGTAGAATGAAGAATCACTGACATCAGCTGATATAAACTTCTTGATTGAAATAAAGACATGAATGGATTGTGCTTATCTGAACCCAGGCCTTCATGCATCTAACACACAACACAGTCCAGCACATCTTCAACATCTCTTGCAACAGGAATACTGCCAAATATTAATTTATCAACCTACTGGAATGACCTGCATCACAATATTTGCAGTGACATAAAGCTTGTTTTTAATAATTCATTCTCTATTGGCTCATTATGCACGTGTATAAAGTCTGCAATCTTTTACAAAGACTTCAAAACGCTATGCTCAGCGCAAAGCAAAGCTAGTATCTCACTGAGCGGCGAATACCTACGAATGAAGCAAATTTTGAGTTTCGTCAGAGTTCGTAAAAGAGCGCAGTTCACTAGAAGTTTTTAGGATCGCAAACAGTTTTTCTTGTCGCAAAGAAATTTTGAGCATGTTCAAAATTTCTTTGCGAATTTATTTCCTCACAGAAAGTTGCAGACGTATGTAAAAGAGGTGTATGCGTTTTTCGCTAAAGTTCTTTTTGGTTCGTGAAGTAGTGACCACTATACTTCAGAGCGATGAATGCTGACGAATGTAGACCAGTATTGGGTTTCGTGAGGATACCGTGAAGGTTTCGTCAAGACTGCAAAAGAGTTTGAAAATGGTTTTTAGGGTTGCAAAGAGTTATTTTTCATATTCTAGGAAGCCATTTCCTATTCTTTCGCAAAGAGTTACGTGAATGTTGCTAACTGATGCTAAACGTTGCTAAATGTCGCCAAAGACACCTAGGTCTATCTGGATTTTAGCCAACTATTTTCAGAAAAGTTGGCAAATCCAAAATTCGCTACAATCGTAAGCATTCGCCGCTAAGTGAGATACTAGCTTCAGTGAAAACTCACTCCACAGTTATAAGGCATACGGCATCACCATATTGATAACAACTTCAGGAATTCACCGGCATACCGTGGTCAGGACTCTCATGACGGTGTCTATGTGCCATCTTTTTGAGGGCGCGTACCTGAAAATCGAAAAGAGAATCAGTGAGGTCTAAGGAAAAATACAAAATTTTACCAATATCCGTGAAACCCAAACATTGACAGTAGGTGAGAAAGTTTGCAAGTGCTTGCTGGCCAATCATGCCATCAGAAAGTGAGGACGTCAACAAAGTCAGATTCTGACGATGGATCACAAACACTAATTCATCACACCTATCACACATTCATCACAATGAAGCATTAATCTTACAAGGTACAGGACCACAAATTTCAGCTGACATTAGCGACTCCAACTCACTTTGTACAAGTCTCAACAGCATTTGTAAACTGAACTAACACAATTACTTACACAGGTAACCCAGGATTAAAAATAAGAGTTGCTACTAGACACTCAGTCCTGTAACACAGTGGGACTTACTTCTCTGCACAGAGGAATATTCCGGAGGCACAGTCCGCTTTGAATTCTGGCTCACACGAGTCCAGGAAGTACAGCAACTCCTTCATCATCCCGCGAACGTTGTTCCCGTTTACAAGAGCAAAGCTGAGCTCCATCGCTCTCCTGCAGAACCAAGGGCACCAAAAAATAAGCTGCATTCCCAACCGGCTTCTTAACTGTGTTAAACTCAGAAGATGAAACGTCCAATGCTTCCCAGTACAGAAGTCTGGCACCTCTTGATTGACACGTCCAGGTCCTTCAAACAGTCAACAATGGTGCTCCGGTGTCTCTGCACTGCATTGTGGTCCGTCTGTACAGTCTTCAGCAGGGATGTCAAAGCCACGTATCTGGAGTACGAAGGCGAAAATGTGTCAGTAACCACCTTAATCCTTTCATTCCTCAGATGAAAAGTCAAATGAGAATCTTCTTCTCTGTATACTCTAATGCTGAGGTAACAATCACTTCTGGCACTGAAAGTCATAGTTTGTGACTACGACTTAGAATTCAGATTAAAGGACAAAAAAGCATTCCAAATATAAACACACTCTTGAGGAGTTGACATCCACACTCCTAATTAATGTAAAAATTATTTTAAACACCACTTAACACATTCAACTAGGCAGAATCAGCAAGGTTCTTTGGATCCAGAAGCTTTGTTCCCCAAATATGAAAACTTAAAATGCAACGAAACACAATTAACTCCTCAACACGGTCATCCTTTACAAGCTGCTTTGCAGAATTATCAAAGACTAGATTAGCCTTTTTCAGCATCAGATTCCAGTGGTGTGATCTCGGGAAACACAGGAAGAGGACTCACCTAATATTCTTATCATTGTTCAATAGAAATCGTCCCAAGATGTTAATTGCTAGAACCTGCAAGTGGGGAAAATAGCTACTGTTAAACAGCTTCTAATAGCCCAGTCTGTAAGAGTTAAACCAAGAGGAACATGGCAAAAGTAATTGTTGAGGTGCATCTTTTATATGCAATAAAGTTTTTGATTGCCGAAGAATTATGCTGTCAGAAAATAAGGGCGTCAACAAAGCCAGGCTCTGACGATGGATCACTCATTATTTCATCACTCAGCACTTCTTATCCGCCTTCAACATGAAGAGCCTTTTATCTGCATTAGCAGAACCGGCGCTGGAGAGGACAGGACCGCACACACACCCTGAGTCCGCTCTCCGATTTGATGTCCATAATGGTGAGGACCGTCTCGTACAGGATTGCATTGCCTACATTTTTACTCGTCTCTGTATTGGTTGCAACCTGCAGGAGGGGAGAAAAAAAAATTGATACCGTCCACCGATTCAGAGGCCAAAAACATACACACAGTATAACAACACAGATGAGACGCTACGATGAGGAATGTCCGATATTTCACCTGCGCCAGAATGTCATTCATTGCTTCACTGGAGTCATCGTCATTCCTACCCAAAATTCTCAGCAGCCTTAGAATCCGCACCTGAAAAACAGAAGCATCAGTGATTAATACAACTATTACTTAATGCAACTATTAATGGAGTCATCAACAAACCTGGCCCTCAAATCCAAAACATGGCCCTGGTCTTCCATCCTCACAGGCAGGGATTCTACACCTTTTCCAAAGTAAAATTCAAGCACTTTTCAAAGTACATTTTTAAGCTTTCCCAGCACCTGACAGCTGTGGCAAATTACATATTTATGAAACAATTCAGTCAAGCTGCGATTTATCATGAAAGTAATGCAATTAATGTCACAATTTCAGGCAGTTTCAAGCACCGCGTTAAAAACCTCAGCACTTTCTTCAAAATACAAGCAC
Source organism: Gymnothorax reevesii (assembly GCA_029721435.1). NCBI lineage: Eukaryota > Metazoa > Chordata > Actinopteri > Anguilliformes > Muraenidae > Gymnothorax > Gymnothorax reevesii. The sequence goes on from CM056588.1 coordinate 34,217,856, forward strand.
TTTATTCTAAACCCAAGCATCATCAATCCTTGAAAACACCACAGTTAAATTCACGCATTTCCAAGGATTTCCAGCACCCGTAAGAACACTAGTAAACTGTGAAATCAGAACTGAAGATTGGCCAGACGGGCTTCACACATGACCCCTGGGTAAAGGAAGGGCAGAAAACCAGCAGTTCACAGGATATGACCTCAGACTATGATCTGAGAAACGGAGATTGTGGGAGCAACTGGCAGCACTGAAGCCAGTTAAACACAGGGGGCCAGACCTGCAGGAAGGGGTCGCTGATGCCCGATACGTCGTGCTCTGGGGAGTAACCCGACATGATGAGATTCTTCAGGATTCTGACCAGCTGTGGCACCATCTACAAGAGAACAGAGAGAGATGCTGCCAGTAGAGAACAAAAACAAGAACTTCACAGTCTTCGATGGGAAGTAATTATTTAAGGACAAATCATTTTGAAAATAAAGACAGCACTAGACTGAACATCAGGGGACAACAGTAAAGCAACGAGATACTGAATACTGATCTGGCAGGAATGAACTCTTATATCGCAGACCATGTTGCCAGCAGTTTAAAATGGGAACCATCTTCATTTCTTTCTATGGTCAAATACGGGTGGATTTCAGCAGAAAGGACACAGTTCCATTGAAAGTTCAGAATAAATTATAGTAAAAATAGTTCCTATGCTACACCGCTCTCAATGCCATCTGTTATCTTGGGAAACCAGGTCATGTTTTTTAGCAAAACACACTGCTTTGAAATCTTTCAGATTACATTTTTTTGCACTTTGAGTACCACAAGACAAGTGCAATTTAGCTCAGTTATATTCAAGAGCAGCTTCATTACTGCGATCATTCAGCACTACAAGGTAACAACATGCAATTTCTCAAAACAATATGAAGTTTGCAATTCAAAGCATAAAACCTTAGGGCGCTTGCAAAAATATTTATTTGGGCAGTAAAGAACTACAATTTTTCATGCTCAGGTTGACATTACTACTGAATAGCTCATTGGTAAATAGCACAACAGGAAAGTGGAAAAAAAAAATGCATTTCTGAATTCAAGGTGAACTGTCGCTTTAAAAATGCCTGCATCAGCACATCATCTAGGCGCCTCAGGAGAGAATCTCTAGTGACTGTAAGAATCCAAGTACATAAGTCATGCCACAAAGTCATTACAAAGGAACACAATTAGGTCATTCCCTGTCAACTCAGCCACCCATATACATGACACCTCTCAGATTTTACTCAAACTTTGTCCAAAAATACTTTATGGTACCAAACAAAAGAATCCAAAGTTTCATGTCAGTATCTCTGACAGTTACAACTCTTTTACAGGTGTTCATTGATGAACACCTGTGCTAATGCTATTATAACTGATTTTAGACATTTTGGTCAACTCTATGTAATCGTGTCGACTTTCTGCCGAATTTCTGCCATACAAGGGTCTCAGAATGCCTTTCTTCGTAAAATGCGTTCATATAGAAGAAGGTTGATAATCAAAGTTTTCATTTCATTAAATGAATGTTTAAATATGTATATTTGTCTGGTTAAAATACCATTACCAACCACGTCGCGGGTTCGAGCCTCGGCGTACTCACCGGCAGGGGTCGGCAGTTTTTTCAGAGTAGCGCACAAATGGCTATCGCGCTACAGGGTTTCAAATTGGGAAGGGACTGTCGGATTTGGGTAATCGATAACAGCTTTGTTCGTTGCTTCAGCGCCTCCTGTTGGCCGGACGGGCGCTCGTCAGGAAGACTCCGGCTTGGTTCATGTCCGGGTATCCTCCGCCCTAGTTCTGAACTTGCGAAGATTCGACCAGCGAGTGTATAAGAATCAGTGGCAGACAGGCACGTGCTTCGGAGGAGAGCCGTGAACTGTCTCACTATCCTGTGTTGGCAGCAAGGGGTCGCATACGAGCAAGCTTTGTACATAGTTCCCCAATTGGGCATTCCAGATTCGGGTGGGATTGGAGATGCCAAATTTAAAAAAAAAAAAAAATGCCATTACCATCATTCAGTACCAATAGGGTCATCTGGGTGTCTGACGTCCAGGGTCTGAGAGGATCATTGTGGTCCAAAGTGGTTTTCTGACCCCCACAAGTCCCCCACCAATGGTACTATTATCCTAAAACTTAGTTTGGTGGTGGGAACGTTCCCAAATGTGAGGGAGAAACACATTTTCAACAGTAACATTCACTGAAATGAATCCTAGGGACCCCTAAAAAGAAGAATCACTTGCTGCCTTTAAAAAAATTTGGTTTTTAAAAGCCCTCCTCTCACCCCTCCAATCTCTCATCTTGATTCTGGCTGCAGAATCCTGATATATGGGCCAGAATGCACCAGAATGTTAAATTGCAGCTTCCTGTGTCTATTACGTGAGAAGTTATGGTCCTTCCAAAACGCTACAAACAAAATGACCAATTCATATCAGTCAAAAAGGGGCGTTTCACCCAAATTTCAAGAAATTTTCTCACGAAAACTGTCAGAGATACTGACATGAAAATTGGTATTCTTTCATTTGGTACCATTAAGTATTTTTGGACAAAGTTTGAGCAAAATCTGAGAGGTGTCATGTACAAGGAACCTCAATATTGGCTGTTTTGACATGGAATGACCCAATTCCATCCCGATTCTATTGTGTGAGCAAACTAGGTCAAAAAATAATAATACTGCAATTCACTCAGCCAGTAATATTATATCCCCGAAATACGAGTTTTGGGGATATCATGGTTTCGCCCACCCGCGGCATCCGCTGCCGCACCTGCAGATTTTAGTCGTTAGTGCTATAAATCACAAAATACTTTACATTGGCTTCTTATTTTTAGCATATGGGTAGATATGGTTCAGTGGATGAACGGATTAGATTTTGGGCAAGTATGCACTACCAGGTTTGCCACCAGGTGGTGCTATATATTTAAAAAAAAAAAAATCAGTTTTTTTAACCGTATCTCTGGAAGAAGTACTTACAAAGACCTCAAATTTGCCTCATATTGTAGGTCTAGTACAGGGGAATCCAATAAAGGGAGCTTCGAGGATTGGGCAATTTCAAGGATGTTCCCCTTGCTGTCGGCCGCCGACAGCATAGGCCTAGTTGAACAAGGATTTGCTTTCAGCGCTCTACAGTTTTGGAGATTACAGAGGAGAAGGAGCATGTGGCTGGTGAATGTGGAGATGCTTGATGTGACAGATATGGGTTGGTGCTTTTGAGTGCGCTGTTGTGTGGTGTAGGGTAATGCAGTGATCTACCAACCTGCTTCATTGTCTATTCAAAGTATCAACTACTTAAAATGGTTTATCCCCTGTGTCTTTTTGACATCGTACCTTGAGAAGAATTTAATTAGGACAAGACATCTTACTAAGCTTAAACCTTTTCTCTGTGTAATGGGAATGGAAGAGATTATGACTTATTATGGCCAAGCAGAAAAGAAAAAAATATTCACGAGAATAAAGGTATATAGGGTGGTTTAAACAAAAGAGATTGTGGTTTTTATGTCTGGAGACACAACCCGCTCATTCAGCTGAAACTACTCACTTGGGGGGGGGGGGGGGCAATGAGTCATTACTTTCATATGGGGTAAAAAATTCAAAAAGAGTCATTATGCTGTCAAAGAAAAACTTCACATAATCTATTCAAGCATTAAAATGAATCCTCAAGGAAGGCCGAAGATTTTAAAAAATTACTGAAGTCAAAAAAAGTTTGGTAAATGTATCTGGGCCATACAAAGATGTTTAATGCTGCTTAAAATTAATTCAAAATTACTTTAGAGCCTCAGAATGTACAAGTGACCATCTTCCACTGGCTGGAGGTTTTATTATTACACAGAACATCTGTGATCGTAAACTAAATAACAACCAATCACCACCCACATGTTCTTTCCATATAATTCGCACCAATAATGGACATAGTGGATCTCAGTGATGTTTGGCAACTAAAAAAATCTTAAATGAATGAGGTAAACATGAAGACAGAATCAGACAGGCTGCATAGATTACTTTCAGTTTCACTCCATTTGACATTTACAAGAAAAGGCCTGAATTGAATATAAATAAAGATGAAATTACCGGCTTATTTTGCAGATATTTTTCAAAAACCTACACAGCAGACCCCCCTAACGGTTTTGGGAAACTTTTGAAGCCATAAAAAACACCTGCAAAAATGCTTCACTTGACTGAAGAAACATGAACGTAATAAGCACTCAATACACACAGATGGGAGTGAAGTCTGGAGAAAAAGCATGTCCTCCGTTGTAATTTATCACTGTGTAAATTCGCTCTCCCAGTTCAGGACTGTACAGGGATCAAAGACTGTCTTAACCTCCTGCTCACAGCTTTTGTCCAAAGAATACAAACATAAAAAAATACTGAAGTGGATCTTCACACTGAGGTAAGCGGTAACTTTAATTCGGACCTGTAGCTTATGCACCAAACAAGTTGACACAACAGAATTTACAGTTGGTTAGCTGCTTGACAGCTATTCTTTCATAAGGAAAAGACACACGACCATGAAGGAATACCACTTGTAAGTACCAAAGATTTTATAGACAGATGTTGCGAGGACATTTGGGGTTGTGGGGACATTTTGGGTGGTCCTCACATAGGATTACAGCAGATGAGTTAAAGTTGAGGTTACAACTACAATTATGGTTACGATTCGGAATAATCTGGTCATGATAAGGGGTCACGAGGAAAGGCCATACAGAATAAATTGAAGTCAATAATACAAGCTGTGTGTGTGTGCGCTCAATACACAGTGCTCTGCACCAAGTCCTCTAATTTGCTCCCGCTGATAATGGCAAATCGCTGTGAACATTCACACAACCGTTTTTACTGAAACGGTGAGCAAAATCACCCATAGCCCAAATTAGAAACACTTCAATGACGGAATTCAACAGTGTGGTTTAAAAAAAGACCTTGATTATCTTCACAGGAACTAAATGAAACCTACTTCCAAAAGCAAAGAAAAGAACAAATGTCTGCCGGCATTATGACGATGATAAAATGATGCATGAAAAAGCATGCAAACGGCTAATGAAAGTGAAAGCACGCTTACCTCCTCATTCTAACACAATGCAGAATGGGAACAGAAAAATGACAGGGAGAATGAAGTAATGTTAGGAGGTCTCAGAGAGAGATCCACTATTATAGAGTAAAATGATTTCAATGCAGTGCCATGCAGTATTAGAACAGACACTGTCATTTCCACAGACACTGTGGAACTGTTCCTCCCTTGGTTCCCTGGAACACTGGATTTCAAAACATTTTATACAAGATTAAGAGATACCGAACTCAAGTTTACCGGCATTTACATCATTATTGTGTGAAACACCCGGGAAATAAAGTTATTCGGTGTCACAGTCCGAATACTAATGGACTACCCCATAATATGAAGATGACAGCTGGGAGCTTTGATGTACAATCATTTAGAATGAAGGTGCTTTTCAAAGCCAGGCAATACAGAACAGAAGAGCCGAATTTGACATAAACTGCCCTTTAAATGACTGAATCTACAAGGTATATGTAGCGAAAATCCCAGCCTTTATATGAAAATAAGACACAAACGTTCACACAAAACATTTATAATGGCCTAACCAAAAATGAAATATGCACTTGAACAGTGAATAAAATGCAAATGTAAAAATAAATGCAGAAAGATTCACACCCGTTCCTGTAGTCTCATACACTGCAGAATTATTATAAACATAACACCCTTCACACAATAGAGGCGGTGAGGTGTACAGTGTGGTATCTTACCTTCCTAAAGTGAGACAGCGTGTCTGGACTGCGATCACACATCTCGGTGAGCAGAACCACTGACGTGTGAAGAACACCTATAAATACATACGTGAATCATATCAACACTGACTGAAAATTTACAACCAAACATATTGAATCATGTCAGCGCAGATCAAATGTTCACAACTTAACACAAGGATTCATATCAGCACTGACTGAATATTCACAACCTATCACAAGGAGTCATATCTGCGCTGATCGAATATTCACAACCCACCATCATGATTCATATCTGACCGAAAATTCACAATTGAACCAAAAAAAATCATATTAATGCCGGCTAAATCAACAAAATGAATCATATCAGTGGAAGTCGAGAGTTCACACACCAATGCAAACAATCATATCAGCAGAGACGAAAAACTCACAAACCAACAGAATGAATCGTATCAGCTGTGATCAAAAATTTGCAATTCAACACAATGAATCATATCAGTGCGGACTGAAAATTCACAACACAATAAATCATATTAATATGAATGATATTAGCACTGACATACGATTATCCACAAGCCAGCAAAAAAGGCTTGCAAATAATAAACATTTTTGTGTGGAGAAAACTGAGGCTAATGCACTCAGAATTCAAGTACAAGGCCATCTTCACTCTCACTAGAACTCAAAAACATCACAATTAATCTTTATGCAGTTAATTTCACAAATAATGGTCACAAAATGCTTGACAGAGGACTCTGGCCCGATCCCCCTGCAAGAGCCAGACCCAGGGAACAGTGACAGAGAGTGCTCATGGACTGCAGGATGTAGCTTCGAGAGGGTCTAGACTCAAGGACGGAAAGCCCAATGACTCAGGACGTGCGTTTAACACCTTAAACTCTAAATTTGCACTTAAGTTTTCCCTTAAGAAGATTCAAGGTCACTAAAAGCATTCATTTCCATATTGTAAGACAATGTCACATAAATATTCTGTATCTGCTGCTTTCAGCGCTTAACAGAAGCTACATCACATGTATACTGAAAGAAATATTCAAACCCAGGATGCGATGTTTTCATGGAAAAAGCATTACATCAAATGGAAAATATCTAGATCTTGTACAACATTTTAAACTCATTTCCCTGGCACTCAGCATGACGTATATGGTATCGTTTGAAACCTTGGGATCTCCCCTGGAATTTAAAGGAAGTTCCACAAGTATGACTACAGCAGCTGCATTTGACAGACCCTTTGATTCTGTAGGTTCTATGGGATAAAAGGACCAGGACGGTCGGTCGGGTTCACGGCAGATTGGCACCAGTTATGGCAGAGTACTCACCGTGGTTCTTCTCATTCAGCAGGTTCTTTGTTGCAGGCAGGAACATCTCCATCAACTCTGGAACCTTCCGGATCACATGAACCGCACAAAGTGCAGCCTATGGATAACAGTGATAACATCGCCTAATTCAGTGAGATTAATCTGCGTCTGTAATACAGGTCATAAATATCCTGGCACAATGCAGCAGTGGATATCCTAACCACAGCAGGCTCAGAGACCGGACGAGGATATGACCGGCCCTGTTGGAGGGGAAAGCACAAACTCTCACCTTTTTCCTCAGGTAGGAGTTTGACGCTTTGAGAAGCCGCTCCACCTCTCCAGCCAGATCACGGCACATCTCCGCAGAGCCCATGCAACCCAGCGTGCACAAGGCCAGGCCCTGCACATACTGTGTGCTGTGGCTCAGATCACTGACACGCCAAAGAGAGGGAGAGATCGAGGGGCAGGGCCAGGAGAGAGAGGGAGCGATAAACAGAGAGATGGAAGGAAGGAGAGGGAGGGAGAGAGATGAGAGGAAATGAGAGAAAGAGAGCGAGAGAGTCATCAGTTTGTGAACCGGGTATTGAGGATGGTCTTGACTGTCAACATGATGAGCCAACAAATTTTACCAGGGATTCAAAAAGAAGAAAATACTCAAGATTGCCCACCACGGGATGGCTGATATCTGGCCTGAATAACAAAAAACAGCGAAGAGACGGACAGAGAGGAGGGGGATCAAAGCATGAAAAGGTATATTTATGCATCTTATTGCTTATGTATCTTTATAATAAATTTCTTAAGAAAGATTGAATGGTTGAGGAGTTCTGACCTGGAATAGAATCATGACCGACAGACAGACAGACAGACACACTGATGGACGACACTCATTCCCATATCTCCATCCTCTTTGCGGCCACGGATGATAAAGCTCACAGACAGCTGAGGACATTAATAATAATAATTTTAAAAAAAATTCAACTGTGAAAATTTGGTTCCATTCTCTTACTTCTTGATGCAATTTGTCATGAGCAGATGGACGTCTTGCCGTTCGTCTAATAGCAACATCGCTCCCAAATAGCCGATTCGCTTGTCTGTGAACTTCTGTGACGCTATCAGCTTCAGGCACTCCAACTGCAAAACAGGACCCCTCGTTGTCAATTTACAGGGATGGACACTTTAAAAGTACAAAGAGCATCAAAAGCAAAAAAAAAAAAAAAAACTTTGAAGCACGCTCACGGCATGCACACAGGGCAGCAGCCTTTGGGGCGAAACCCTCACCTGTCCAAAGTGTGCTGGGTAGCCCAGCATGTGCATATACAAAAGCTTTGCCACATTTCTGCAGCGATAGGTGTTGTCCTCTTCCCTGAAAGACGACCTAATCAGAGCGCATTCCTTCTGGATCATTTCCCGCTCCTCTGCCTGCGTGCGAGCTGTCCGGATCGTCCGGATCAGCTCCCGAAGCCTGATGGGAGTTGGCATGCTCTGGAAAAGGCAAACATCCATGCCAGTTTACAAAGGCCAATTTTTACACTGTAAAAGCAAAGAAAAGAAGATGAACAGTGAATCATTCAATCCCGATAAACATTTCAATTTTTCGATCAGTATGAACACGCCAAATCTTTTTTCTTATTTGCTTTTATACAAAACGAAAATATAAACAAGGACTAAAACATTGCTCAATTTAAGATTTGCCAAAGGGTTACGATGATATTTCTTGCTAACAAAAAAGTAACTTAAAACGAGTTTATATATTGCACTCAGTCTACTGATAACAAGTGCCAATTCAGGGCCATTGAGCACAAGACCTCACACTCACTACCACCCTGTAGTAGATGATGCACTTAATGTTTGGTCAAAATGAGGCATTGCCTCACTTTATGGTTTTTACATTGGTTTTTACATTTACATTACATTCTCTTCCGAAGAGATTCATCAAAACATGGCAATCCCACTGCTCACTATTTTAGACATGTACAGCTCAGAGGTCTAATGGCCTCCAGTTCTGATTGCTTTCCCACTTTCCCTCCACCATATCACCATATCTCATGGATTCAGTTTTAGGACAAAACAAGTGTTAAATGATTGGTAAGCAAACTCTCACAATCAGAAACGCAGTGTAAAGAACAAAACAGCCCAGGACTCATCTAGATGCAAATGGGAGGAAGTCATTCAAGAAATACCAGGCAACACAGAAAGCAAAGCCATACAAAGAATATATTCATCCTGTCTGCCTTTAGCATGTGATAATCCAGTATTAAGTGGTGGGTCCCCTTCACTGGTCTGAAGTCAGACCAGCAAAGTCCCCCCCCCGCAAAAAAAATAAAAACCTTAATAGCACGTGAAAGACGCAAGCAACTCCTGGCAACTACACACATCACTTTAGACATGTCAAAAAAACAGTCACAATGCTGGGACTTGAGCTTTGAAACTTTCCCAAACTTTTTTTGACAAATGATTGTTCCATGTTTGTCAACAGGTGTTCCCCTGCTAGATGTGAACCTGATCAGATCTTAAGCTGACGTGTCAGCATTTTGTTCAGTCTCATCCAGAAGGCATATTCTCGAAGGCTGGATTTACACTGCTCGTTAAATGCGACAGGAATGTGGCACAAATCTTAACTTTTGCTCAAATGCGGGAAATTTCCGATCCGATCGGTCACGTGGCTGGGTAAACAACATATCGATTCTGCCCTCGATTGGATCCGTCAGACCGGATCCAGGCCTCATTCAAATGTGGTTTTTGTCCGGATATGTATCTGATGCGTATCGGATATGTGCCAATGTGCCCGTCGAGTAAATACATGTCAACATGCAGATCGGATATTTTGTTTAAAAAAAAAAAAAATTGTGTTCTTGGTGCATCAGAAATGGCGACGGTTTCTGACATGACATGTGGAATGTTTGTTTACTCATACTAAAATTTCACACCCACTGTTCATCATCAAACTTTTGTACAACCTGCTCCCATCAATCCCTTGATCTCTCTCGCCTCCACAGACTCCTCTGAACAGTGAAGGAAGCGACGATGGCGGCACAGGCATACGAGGCGATTTATAGCTGCTCTTCTCCTCCTCCACAGAATCCTCTGGATTGGACAGGGATCGCATGATAAACATCAAGCAAAGCTCAAAGTCATCCATTGTTTACAAAGAAAAGAAGTGTGTTGCCTATACGCCAAACAGAGGCCTAGACTGAGGCGGAGTCTGCGCACACATTTGCGCCGATGCGCGCGATAGGTGTAAAAGGCATTAACAGGAGAATCAGATGTAGGTTACCCAGCGAAATGTTACGAGCTTTCTTGAGGTTTTGATCAATTCTATGACTGCTAGGGTTGCATTCTTTTGTAGTGCTGCACGCACATTTGCTTTTATTTTCGGTAGCCTTCTCAACTGTGCATGTGGATCGCCCATGACAATGACCAGGTAGTGAGTGGTGTAAACAAACGGAATGGAAACAAAACAGATATCATTCACGCTCAAAACAAGATGTAAACATGCAGTTGAACAAATCGGATATGGGCCTCAAAATCTGATCCATATCCGATCTGGGCAACAAGACCTGCAACGTAAATCCAGCCTAAGAGTGAAGACTCTCCTCTCCAACATACAGACAATGGATCAGAAATGTTATGTCTTATGTACAAAATGTGAGAAAATCCCCCATTTTATCATCGGACCCATCAGAGTACTTCATCAATGCACAGCAACCCGTTTCACACGGAAAATATGGAAGAGGAAACGATTAATTGATGTGTGCTGAACCTTCTACATATTAAATTACTTCCAATCATATTTTCATTCATTTTAACCGGTCAGGCAGTTGCAGGTTTTATTACCTGACGGGGGGTTTCTTAATTCATTGGGAGCTGTATCCATTGAAATGTAATGCTTCTTCCCAAGTTTTCTCCCCAAAAAAAGGCCTCACTCAAAAAAAAAAATAAATAAAAATTACAGGCATAAGTATACATATTTACAAGGGCGTTCTGTAAAACTACTGTTTACAGCATTATGTTCTTCTTTGCCCATAACAAGTCTTGGCACTTCAAAACTGTAAAGCCCAACACCCATTGGCGGCGTGTGACGCGCGTCAGGTTTTTACTTTTCGCCACTGCTCAATCCCTTGAGCGTCAACTAAATAGAAGCGCATTTGTCTTTTAGGATATTTAACAATTTTGCCTTGTCATGGTTAGAGGCATACATTGAGCAGAAACCTCACGTAGTTGTCGAAACCTGTATCACCGTTTTTTAACCAAGTTACGGTTTTTGAAGGGCAATCAATTATTTTGCGGGCATTTAAGTTATTAAGCGATCTACAGTGAGACAACACCTAACTCAAGGTCCACTAATAGCGTCGCACATCACTTAAGTAGACGTCTTCAAAACTGAATGTCGTTTTCCTGAATATTTTTAGGGTGACACCCATTGCTTCTCAGTCCTGTTGTCATCCGTCAATATTGATGCTGCTGACGCTTCAAGTGGGCTTTTAAAAATGTCCAGAGTTTGATGCAATGTTTCGCGGCCAGTGGGCGTTGGGCTTAATCCAGTACAAATTGAGGAACTATTTCACAAAGATGACAGGTATGACAATGTCTTTCATTTTTCTCTAAACTGACTAAGCTGTGACCAGATGTTCATACCACAGCGGCGCCCTTGATAAACTCAAAGGGAATCTGGCATTTAGTTTAACAAAAGAAATTAATGCATAAATTGCTGCCCAGTGCATAGGGTTTTTTTTTTTTTTAACACACAAGGTATATTAGCTGATAATGGCGTTTGCACTCAAGCATTGGGTACATTGGCTGTGGCTCAGCATGCTGTGAAAACTGCACAGTCCTGCTTTAATGCAAATGCAGTCTTCTCTTCCATGAGGAACTAAAATTAAAAACGTATCAGAGTTCTGCTGGCCTCCTCCATGTGAGTGGAGTGCCATTCAAAGAAGGAGTTTGCATAGTTTTCCATACCCAGGCAAGGATCTCTTCCAGCACCATGAGAGTTTTCATACAAATACAAAGTGCTTTCTGCAGAACATAACAGAGCTGGCTTTGGGACTGTTCAACCTAAACACCTCACAAATAGTTTTCATCTCCAGCCACAGCCTGAGCTGGGGCCAGATTAACATGAATGATGTCCCATCACAAATTCACACTGCGGCTCTGACAAGTAAAAATCAAGATACCTTCCAGTATTTTTTGAAAATTGTTTTGAAGGACATAGTAAACACCGACCAGGTAAATAACTGACTTTGCGAGTGTAAATAGGGGTTTTTATGCAATTTGTTTGCTTAGCAGGGGTTGAGAAGGTCACGTGCCATGCGCAAATGGCGCATAAAATCAAAATAGCGGGCCATGAATGCGCCCACGTGCCAATTAAATCTTAATTTTATATTATACAGTATGAAATTATTCAGGGGAAAAAAACTCCACTGGTTGCAGTTGGTCGAGTGCATTCTGATGCTCGATCAATCAATTCTAATTCCAGGCCCTCACGCGGTCCGCAAAATTTTTATTCCCACTTGAGTTAAGGCAGTTGATGTTGATGCACAATTTCTCTAAACTAATAAAAGTAGCATTTTATAGTAGGTAGGCCTAATTACTGACGTGTATCACCTCCTCTCATACGTCATACCTGCATTATACCCTTCCTAAATATACACGCAAGTGTGCGTTTCAGTTATGGCTTATTGTTTGCAACAGTTAAGATTTGTGATATTGGCATTGGCCAACTTGTTTCAAGGCTTTATTGAAATGAACAAAGTAACAAAAAAAAAAAAAACATTGCAGCAGACCATCGAAAAACAAGTAGATCAGAAGGATCTAATAGCTGCGACCTCGCCTAGCATCCGTCACGAGGCCTAGTGTCCATGACTGGTGGTTTCTTGTACAAGTGTGATTTCGAAATTGGCAAATGACCTTGAGAATCAATAGGGGACCCTTCCTCTGTACCAAGAAGCTTGTTCTAAGATGTAATAGCCATCCATCAAGTTAAAGTGGAGTTACGGTGCGAAAACTGTGTAATCGGGGCAAAATCGACACTCCTTTTTTGACCGGTGTGACCTTGGGATTCGCCAGATGACCTTGAAAATCAATACGGAACCCCTCCTCTATACCAAGAAGCGTGTTGTAAGATTTCATAGCCATTCATTGAATTAAACTTGAGTTGCGGTGCGAAAACCGTCAAATCGGGCGGTTTTTACCTTTGTGACCTTGGGATTTGACGGATGACCTTAAAAAACAATAGGGAACACCTCCTCTATGCCTAGAAGCTATTTCCAAAATTTCATAGCGATCCATGAATTCTGGAGTTACAGCACGAAAACCTGCAAACAAGGTCGTGACCTATGTGAACTTGACCTATGACCTCGACCTTGTGCATGGACATCACTTTGGTGAAGGTCAATAAGTCCTGAAAATTTCATGATGAAACGACGACAAGAACATGGTGAAAAAGGTGTCACAGACGGACAGACATACAGACAGACAGAAGCGTTCATAGAGCTGCTTGGTCGCAGCTAAAAATTGGAATGAATTTGCAAGCAAAGTTTTGCGTAAGTAATTCAACAATGAACGTGGCACAGGCTACACTTGAGAACGATACATCTGCGAACCTACTGAATATTGTTTCCGCGCATTAACGTGTTTTATGTGCTTGATCGGTTAACATTAAGACGGAGTTGCTGTACGTTATCGACAGTAATGTGAACAGAGTTATTTACTGGCTACTTAATTTGGAACTGTATTTATTAGTGCACCACCACTGCATCGCGAGCAGTGAACTTAAAGTGAGCAACCGTCGTAAAAATAGCCACTGTCTTAATGCGAACTGGGGGTTGAAGCTCGCCGGTATCTACCTCCGACAGAGAGCGGTTACAGATGCTCGTCACTGAAGCCAGTCTGACTTGGAGATATTTAGAGCCAATTAACGAAACTTGCATCTTTTGCATGAAGGCCATCATTAATTGTATTAAGAGAATACACCAATTAAAACTTCCCGCCGCGGAACATTACCCAGGTATATATGACATTTTTATCACAATTTAGTAGTACATTAATGTGACGACGCTTTAAAATGATAGATGGCCGCGTAGGGTATGTTTTTATGTTGCAGAGCCATTTATGTTCGCTCAGGACTGCAATTAACTTGCGGTGTGAATTTGCTTTATTCTATTTGTTACTTTAGTAATTCATTTATTATTAATAATACATAAAATATACAAGTGCCTACCACCTGACCTCCTCGGAATCAGCAAATTGTTCTACAATAACGTCAGTATATTTAATGAATACTTTCCAAATATTACTCTGATCTCCTGAATATTTTTTGATTTACAGGCTCTAAGAGTAAACCAGAGTAGGTCTAAATTTCAAGCTTTCAAACTCGCTTCAATTTTTCCCAGCATTTTTGATCCCTCATAACTTCATGTGTATTAGAGATGGCAAAATGAAAATTTCAGAACTGAAAGACATATCGGAGCACTATTAAAAACTGCAATGAAATCAATTGTATGCCCATTCTAGGTGTCACAGTTTAAAGCCAAAATCATTATTTTGTTCAACAAGATTTGTTCTTTAACCAATTTAAAGTTTCAATATCATGAGAACAGTGGAAGTTTCAATGTCAACACTGCACCAATTTAATAACTATGACGTAGTGTAGTAAAAACAACTATTGGAACCATGGATTTGTCATGTGTTTTCATGTAATTATCCAGGAAAAAAACTTGAAAAAATGTACCTTAGGAAAACTTCACTGAGTTTTATCACTATGGATGATGATCAAATCAAAAAGGTCTCATTTAGATACCAGGCTCATACTCTAGCCATGATTCCCTCAGTGTCAAATAATTTTAACACTCATCAATGTAGAGCTGCAGCCAGTGCCGCAAGTAACCATCAACTTAGTACTACTTACCAGTGTTTCAGTAGACTAACGATAAAGCCAGTAGTTTTATTGAATAATTGAAATTGCAACGCCCTCTTGAGTATTTCTGTACATAATCTTGTCTTTTGTATCAAGCATCGATTCTTTCTGTTCTAAGCAATATTGTAATACCGAACATAAAAAAAGCAAACGTATGCATCAGAATGTTTTTAGCATTAAACACACTAAGCAAAATGTATGAGTATATGCAGTATACATTTTGATTCAAGGTTTATTATAGTTAAAATTATTGGCACATTGAATTTTGGGAATGGCCCATACATTTTGAAAATAGCCCATTGATTTTCCATGACACGGGCCATTGGCCCATGGGCCTTGCTGTCCTTCCCAACCCCTGGCTTGGTGTACCAGAGTCAAGTTTTCAAAGACAAGGGGGAAGACAGGGCTACTTAGTGGCCACCTGGTAACACAAAAGCTGCCAACAGACTAACAAATAACGACTTATGATAAACCAAGTCAGAAATGACAGTTTGCAAAACTGTCCTCAGTTCATTTACTCAAAAAATAAACCGAAATGAGCCCAAGTCTATTTTAGGATGGGGCACCCCTTTGAGTCCCGTTGTGCTATTCTTGCATTTCCCATCACAATGGTTTAATGAGGAACAGGATTTTAGAAATTGTCCACGCCAGCCTTTATATCTGCATTTTGCTATTCAGAGAACCACAACGGGCATGCAGAAGGGTGTACACCTCTGTCAGCTTCAGGTTTTTTGACTTTTTCTGTGAAGCCGACCTTGACCTTTGAAAATCTAATCATCTGTCTGTCAGCATTTATAACTCCATCACATTTATCAGAATCAGTCCAGATTCTATAACTTTTTCTGTAATCCAGCTGACGAACTCACTTGGCTACGCCCACCAAAAACCTCAACATGCAGTGTTCAAGCAGAAAGAAAAAAGAAAAAAAAAAAGGAAAAAACATACTGGAAATGATGTCTGAAGCAAAGTGAACAACAATATGTCCTCAATGTTCTGCTAAATGACCATTTCAGCATAAGACACACGCTGAGAAGTAATACAGGTGAACCATTTCAGCGGATTACGAGTGATGCCTAACTTGCGCTTAACCATGGCACTTTGGAAAATGGAGTACTGTTTATAAACACCCTCACAGTTTACCAATGCAAGGCAATCAGTAAACTAACTAGCTTGATAAGGTTCATGAGCACTCCAAGTCACAGTCAAAGTCAGAAGTTTATATACTCTTAGGGTGATGTCAGTAAAACTGATTTTGTAATCACTCCAGAAATTTCATGTTAAGAAACTATAGTTTTGGCAAGTTTGTTAGGACAGTGATGAGCATGACACAAACTTTTTTTTTAGGAGAACTGTTCAGAGACGGACTACTTTCCTAAATTCTTTATATCATCATGATTCGTATGGGCCAGAAGTTTACATACCACAAGTTGACTGTGCCTTTAACGAGCATGGAAAATTGCAGAAAATGATGTCACAGCTTTGGAAGCTTCGGATGGGGTAATTGACATTATTTGAATCCACTGGAGCTGTAGCTGTGAAAACAGACCTACCATCAAACTCAGCAGCTCCTTGCTTGACATTATGAGAAAATCAAAATAAATTAGAGAAAACCACTAGACAATGACCCTCAAGCATTACTGACCAAGTTGTGGTGAAATGGCTTATTGACAACAAGTCAATGTACTGGAGTGGCCATCGCAAAGCCCTGTCCCCAGACCAAAAGAAAATGTCAGGGTATAACTGAAAAAGCACATGCAAGCAAGGAGGCCTACAGTTGTCAGGTGGAACAGACATACCAACAACTTTTTGTGAGAAACTTGTGGATGGCTTTTTGAAATGTTTAATCCAAGTTAAAAAAAAAAAAGTAGGCGTGCAATGCACGGAATACCCCTCAGCCCGATGTCGAAGTTTTTGGAGACGCCCCCATGCCCGCCCGCCGCCCGACCGCATGAAGGATAGCAATACCCCGTCAGCCTTGAGGGCCGAGGGGTAAAAATTTAAACCAATGCTGCCAAGCACTAACTAAATGCATGTAAACTTCCGACCCAGAGGGAATTTTATGAAAGAAAAAAAAGCTGAAATAAAGAATTCTCTCTGCGGTTATTCCGGAATTTTACATTCTCCCAGTAACTTTACTGATCCGAAATGACCTATGACAGATATGTTTACAAGGATTAAAATAGCGGGAATTGCGAAGAAAAAAAATTCAAAAGTATGTCACTAAGGTGTACGTAAATTTCTGAATTCAACCGTTGCAAGACTGAAGACATCGTAGGGTCTGGCCATGCAAAAGTGAACATGTGTGATGAAAATTATATTTCTTTGTAACACATAGTGAATGGGCTCATCTTGTAGCTTAATCTTATTGAATTAACTTTGCTTTTTCAATACAAGATGTGAAAAAAATTACAACCATTTAAAGTGCATCTCCAACCAGAACAACTTGCTCAAGCTAACCAAAGCAGACTTTAAAGCTGTATAGGAGATGCAAAGAGACTTTTAAATAATTCACTTTAATGTTGTGACATAATAAGAAATATCCAAAAAGTAAGCTAGAGCAAAATACTTTTTTTTAAAAGATGTTGCATTATGACCATATTGATTGCTGTCATAACTGACTTAAGTAATAATAATATCTGTGATGCAGAATGTTTCTTCTATAATGAAAGTGTGTTATGTTACCTATATTAGTTCTTTTCTTGAAGTAAACCCAACTTCTCATGAGAATCTAGTTCTGCAGTGACGCAACCAATACAGCTTGTAATGACATAACCATATTCTTTTCCCTATGAAATCTAAGTAATTCCATATTTTGCTACAATTTTTGCTGAAAATATAGTTTAATACACTCAACAAAAATATAAACGCAACACTTTTGTTGTTGCTCCCATTTGTCATGAGATGGACTCAAAGATCTAAAATTCACTCCAGATACACAATATTACCATTTCTCTCAAACATTGTTCACAAATCTGTCTAAATGTGTGATAGTGAGCACTTTTGCTTTGCTGAGACAATCCATCCCACCTCACAGGTGTGCCACATCAAGATGCTCATCAGACACCATGATTAGTGCACAGGTGTACCTTAGACTGCCCACAATAAAAGGCCACTCTCAAATGTGCAGTTTTGTCTCACACCAAAATGCCACAGATGGCGCAAGCATTGAGGGAGCGTGCAATTTGCATGCTGACAGCAGGAGTGTCAACCAGATCTGTTGCTCGGGCATTTCTCCACCATAAGCCGTCTCCAAAGGCGTTTCAGAAAATATGGCAGTACATCCAACCGGCCTCACAACCGCAGACCACGTGTAACCACACCAGCCCAGGACCTCCACATCCAGCAGCTTCACCTCCAAGATCGTATGAGACCAGCTACTCAGACTGCTGCTGAAACAATTGGTTTGCATAACCAAACAATTTCTGCACATACTGTCAGAAACCGTCTCAGGGAAGCTCAACTGCATGCTCGTTGTCCTCATCGGGGTCTTAACCTGACTCCAGATCGTCGCCGTAACAGACTTGAGTGGGCAAATGCTCACATTCGATGGCGTCTGGCACGTTGGAGAGGTGTTCTCTTCACGGATGAATCTCGGTTTACATTGTTCAGGGCAGATGGCAGACAGCGTGTGTGGCGTCGTGTGGGTGAGCGCTTTGCTGATGTCAATGTTGTGGATCGAGTGGCCCATGGTGGTGGTGGGGTTATGGTATGGGCAGGCTTCTGTTATGGACGAAGAACACAGGTGCATTTTATTGATGGCATTTTGAATGCACAGAGATACCGTGATGAGATCCTGAGGCCCATTGTTGTGCCACACATCCATGAACATCACCTCATGTTTCAGCAAGATAATGCACGGCCCCATGTTGCAAGGATCTGTACACAATTCTTGGAAGCTGAAAATGTCCCAGTTCTTGCATGGCCAGCATACTCACCGGACATGTCACCCATTGAGCATATTTGGGATGTGTTTGACCGGTGTATACGACAGCGCGTACCAGTTCCCACTAATATCCAGCAACTTCGCAGAGCCATTGAAGAGGAGTGGACCAACATTCCACAGGCCACAATTGACAATCTGATAAACTCTATGCGAAGAAGATGTGTTGCACTGCATGAGGCAAATGGTGGTCACACCAGATACTGACTGGTTCTGAGTCCCCAGACCCCCAATAAAGCAAAAACTGCACATTTCAGGGTGGTCTTTTATTGTGGACAGTCTAAGGTACACCTGTGCACTAATCATGGTGTCTGATGAGCATCTTGATGCATCACACCTGTGAGGTGGGATGGATTGTCTCAGCAAAGCAAAAGTGCTCACTATCACACATTTAGACAGATTTGTGAACAATGTTTGAGAGAAATGGTAATATTGTGTATCTGGAATGAATTTTAGATCTTTGAGTCCATCTCATGACAAATGGGAGCAAAAACAAGTGTTACGTTTATATTTTTGTTCAGTGTAGGTTTATTGCAATATTGAAACCAGGTTGACTCCATTTTGTAATGAGAACAGCATGTTATGCATCTTTGCGTACACTTTGTCAAATCTGATGTCCTCTTTTGGTAGTACCGTAACCGAACACATTTTTGCGAATTTCACATTTAAAAAATATTCTAACAATCCATTGAGTATACCATTTTATTGTACTTGTAAAAACCTTTAGAAACGTGTATTTCAAGTTTACATAAGTTATCTGGTTAAAAAGATATTGCCCAATGAACATCAAAATTGTAGCGACGTAACCGGTTGGCCAGACCCCGTAACTGAAGTTAATCGCTATAGTTCTCGCAAAAACGCGTCGCTGAAAGGGTTGACGTCCGCACTAAAGCCGCTTTCACCCTGGACGCGAGAAAAAAATTTTTCGCCCGACAGATTACATTCAAAGTCAATGCAAAGACGCAAATACAAGCCTTTCGCGCGTATTCGCGTTTTTGCATTGACTTTGAATGTAATCTATCGTGTGAAAAATTCGTTTCGCGTCCGGTGTGAAAGCGGCTTAACATTTTCTCGCTGACAGGCAAAAATGATACTTCACGTCAGAACTGCAAGCGATCAAACCAGCAAGGTGTTCCCACCGACCTATACACGCAAGTAGCCAGGATCACAGCTCCACGTCAGCTCTATTGCTGGATCGCTTGCGGCGTAATCCGTCAATCTGAACACGTTAGCAGGTACAAGCAACTCTCATGTTACCCAGAGTTTCGTAGCCTGAAGTCCCCACCCACTTCAGCGGGGAGAGCGAATTGAGGACAGCTTGAAGATGGGATGTTTCACAGCCAAAATATCAGAACAGCCATCTAGCCCAGCTAACTAACCATCTGGCAAATGTTAGCTATCGGACTGGGTCATCCTTCAATCAACTGGTCAGTTAAACTCGGACGCGTCACGCCGGCCACAGACAGGCAACGATAAATGACCATTCGCCACCAGTGAGCATAGCCTTTAACCATTTGAGCGCTGAATAAATTTTCAAGGAATTAAAAATGTAATTATCCCGAGCTGTTGAAAACCTATCATTTGTCAACTTGTTTACAAAAGTCGCCACATGGTGGGTTTCCAACAGCATCTGGTTTTGACATCTTACAGCATTTAGCAACTATAATTTCCCGTGGCGCTCAAAGGGTTAATCAGGAAGCAGCTAGTCAGCTAGCGATCCCTGCAGATAAGAGACTTTCCTTACGAAGCTGCCGAGCTAACGTCATCACTTGGATGCAACATGTCGAGGTTTAAATCAAGCAAACTTACCTTGCAAGCAAGCTGGCCATCTTCCTATTGAGCAAATTAGCGAGTTATCCCAGTAGAATAACTCGCCAGCTAATGCAATAATACAAGCAAAATTCCGCATAGTTAGCCAGCTACCCACTGGAGTGCAGTTGGGCGGAATAACGTTAAGTTACTCCATTTCAGAGCAACTCCACTCTCATAAAACAGCGTAGTCGCGTGGCAATTTAACTCATCTAACGTTAGCTAATGACTGACAGACAGCCTGTCAGTTAACGCCGAATTCGCTGACATCCGCTACCCAGTTTGATTAAACACTCAAGCTGCATCGCTATCTGAAATCTAGGCCTCCGAAATGATTTCAGCGTTTGGCATAATGGTTATCTGAACGAAAACGCAGGCATGCTGAAACAACAACAAGAGATAACACAGATCAACATTTTAAGATGAAATCTAGAAGGCAAAATCCACGGACAGCAGCTTGTCCACGAACAGTCGACCAGCGTTAGAAACGGACACCAAAATACTGGCTAAGTTCGCTAGCTAGCGAGATGAGCAAGTTTGTAGTGCTTAGTCTCGATGGAGGCCAGGAAGCTAGTCAGCTCCTGAAAATCGGGAACTAACAGACACTTGAGGATGTACTTAAACTAGTGTGCAATATCCACACATTACAACTCGAAGTTAAACTCACCAGCCGGGACGAGACCAGAAGAAACGAGAGTTTTCCCTCTCTGACGGAAGGAGGGGAAACTGACCTCACTCTCAAAATGGCGGCTCTGCCGGCCTCAGTACTGCTACCGAGGCGGCTGAGAACATAGCACGTCCCCTCCCATCAAACTTTACTGAGGTTAGAAAAAGACGCAGTTGTGGCCCCCCGGAGACTGTTCATGGTATGCTGGTTTTCGAGCAATCGCAATTTATAAGTGCTATTTTTTTTTTTTTTTGTTATTGTGTGGAAGCATGTAGCTGAGCATGTAACATTGGGTCATGTTCATGTTTACGTTACCTTGTGCAGCCAACAGCCATAGCCGTATGCCATGACATAAAATAAAAAAATCATGTCCTTGGCAGACGTTTGCAAAGAAAGTCCACATTTTAACCGACCGAACTGGAGACGATTGTGAATCAAGAGGGTCTTCATTACGTTTATGAATTCTGAATATTACTTTTTTTTAAGCCCCTTTCACACAATACTGGTTGGCTTGTCATTATTTGCATTAATTTGTTATTGACCACCAAATGAATATTTTCCACTGACCATGTGTCCACTCTTTTACCAATGATCTTTTAATTTGTTTCATTCATTTGCGTTCAACAATTATCTCCTCTACATGCAATAAACAGATCATTTGCAACATGGCTCAATATGACCATGGAACTCTTCAGGGAATGTACAGGAATTTCTGAAAATATGTCTTAAAAGTGGAAGTAATCCTCTAACACATGGATGGTGAGATTTGGAAAAAAATGATCACCTTGTTAAAATTCTGTGATTGCTATTGTGTTTGGAGCAAAAACTAGCTTGCAGGGTCTCCATGACTGACATTGAGAACCAATGCAGAGTAGCTCATACCGTGTAGACAAGATTATGACATTCCCTGTTCGTGCAACTTTGAGAGGAACATTTCTTGCAATATAACCTGTCAAACAATATTACTTCTGGAGAAAGAGGACTGGGTTAAAATGAAAAAAGGGAGGGGTGGAGTGGCCATTTCCTGGCAGAATATTGTAGCAAGGTAAAATCAGAAATTGTGAAGACATACTAAAAGTAACTACTCATCCAAATAAATAACACAAAAATGACCAATTAATAGTAGATAAAGTATTTTTTGTGTACATAGATTTCACGCTTTCCCTATGACAAATCCTTTCTACAATGGGCTGAAAACTAAAACAACTGATGTCGAAACGTGATAATAATGCTGTATTAATAATAATAATACACTGCCCGGCCAAAAAAAAGTCACCGTTTGGAAATTAATGAACAAATTCTATAATTGGGATCATTATTTCGGTTATTAATATGTTTCAGCTGGCAATAATCATTTTTACCCTGACTGATGAAGCACGTCGCTGCTCATTTCTTTAAAAATCATGTCGGAAGACACATCCCTTGACGGTGGAAAAGTTCTTACAGTATTTCAGAACGGGCAAATTATTGGGCTTTATTTAGCAAAGAAAACCATGAATGACGAAAACAAGTTAGGGGAATCATTTTCACAGATAAATTTGCCACCACAAAGTCCTGACCTTAAACACATTAAAAGTTATTGGGATGTGCTCAAGAAAGACCACCGAGTGGTTCAACCATTATGTCGAGAAGACAAGATCTCGGCCAAAAATTATGGCATTTCTGACCGAAAATAAATGTTCTGGCATTGCATATAGTTTTAAAAACAATGACAAGACGAATATGCATTGTAATCAAAGCAACAGGGATTCCAACGAAATATTTGTGTGTTCAACTTTTTTTTTGGCCGGGCAGTGTAATAATAATGAACTTGTGACAAATGTTCAGTTTGCCATGCTACATCTGTTTCATATCATGAACTGATTCCACAAAAAATACATAAAGCTGTTAATTACCTTTCATATAGATCAATGAGCAAAATAGATTACTCCAATGACAACTCACTGTTCCCTTGCACGATCTTAGCCAAAAGAGAACAGAGGATAACTGCTTACAATCTGCAAACACAAGCACAAAACTTTCAGTAGGAAATCAAAATGGACATCCCACCTGCTCCTACATCTATCCATCCATCCAATAATCTTTGTTGCATATTGCTAGTCAGGCTCACTGTGGGGCTGCCACCTATCCCAGCATTTAACAGCCAAGAGGCAGGGGTGCAACCAAGGCCATCTCACTCTCCCCCACATTGGAGTTCAAATTAGATAGATATTAGTCGCAGACACCGAGTGCACCACCCTCCACTGACCTCTCAAGGCACCATCCTACTAAGCACCGCTATAATCTATTCCTATCAAAAGCCTTGCTCCTGATCATCCTTGGAAATCCAACAGGCCCAGATGTGCCATACCGTAACCATTATTACACAGATGACATTCCTCTTTGCGTCCTCAAACCTTCCCATTTCTCAGAGGGTCAAAGGTCAGCTCTTCTTCTGCTCCTCCCAGCCATCAACATCAACTGACATATTAGAGGTAAAAAATTCCCAATGTTCCTTTGGCATTTACCTCATACATTTTACTAAGAAGACCATCTAAATTAATTATTCAACCTTTGTCCTGGGGATACCATTGTAAATGCATATTATGTGTCACACCAGAGATGATCTGAGCCTGTCCCTATGTGCTTTGTCTTGCCTTGTCACAAGCCACTGAGACTCTTCTTCATCTGTTGTTTCTGAGAGTCCAGCACTCTCCCCAGTCTCTCCAAGGGTCCTCTAGATATCACTCCAGTCTCCTCAATCTTCCTTTTGTGGTGGGAAATTAATCTTAAATACTGTAAAAATAGAAGTATTACTACAATCACAGTTTAACAGAATGTAGCCAGGGTCATATGGACCTTTAAAATACTGAGAGGGAGTTTGGAGCTGAGAAAGAACCAAAAAACTCATAAATCTGCCAAGAAACCTCAATAAGCCAAACTCTGCAGAACCCTCAAGGCTGGCCTAGTGAGCTAACCTTCCGGAATCACCATATCGGTCAGCCTGGTCCTACTACCTGAGCCTGCGCATCTGGGTGTTCTGGAACCATCCATGTCATCAGATAACTTACTAAACTTTAGGTGAACCCAAGGTTTGGAAGACTTAGGTGTGGTCTTTGAGCGTCCCTGGCGGCCGAAAATGACGGTACACTATGATGAAATTACAAACTTGTTACTAAGGATGGGCGGTTGCTATGGGACAATGTCAAAGGAATGTGCCAAAAGGCTAATAAATATGAAGGTTCTGACAGCCGGAGGGCAGTCGGCGTGGGTGATTGATGAAGAATGAATGCTACGTGGTTTGTGCAGACCAGCCTGGGTCTCTTTGAGCTTCTTCTGGATGTATTAAAAATAAACCCAATTACATCAGACAGTGGAGAATGGATCTATTTTTTTGGCGATAGATTTGCATGAGTCAGTGGAACACTTTGTCCACTTGCTTGGACAAAGTTTTATTCTCTGGTCATCTCAGTTGGCCTGTAACCATCCTCGTCCTCTCAAAGAGGCTGCACATAATTTCTGAGTGAGTGCAGCATATCTGAGTAGTTTGATAATGAAATGCATTCTATAGTACATGAGGAGCATTCTAAATCTTCAGCACATGCAAAAAATGCATTTATCGGCGATTCTCATCATTTTGAATGGGGTTATGAGTCAGTATGTAGGCTATACAACAAAAATAAATGCAGGCTATTATTTAAATTGCCACTTGACAGACTCTGTGAATGAGACTTTATTGTAAGTACGGCAAATTGAAGACAAGCACAGAGGTTATGGCATGTAAGGTCAATCAATTTGTTTGCAACCACGTCCTGTGACTGAACGCACAAATGCGAACGGTTCAGTGATGATGTTTGTGATCTAATGCAATTTAACCATAATCATTTTAAATTATTTTAAAACTGAAAAAAGACTATTTGACCTCCATTCATTTTTTCGTATATCCCACAATTCATTTCGGTCTCTAGGTTGTCAACGCCATCTATGGATTGTGTGTCAGTGGTTTCGCCTGTGCGCCTCTGCAGTGCTGCTTGGCAGAGCGACAGAAAGGCGGATTCGGGCCAAGTCGGAACGGCCCGGCGGAAAACATCATAAGCCCGGGCTGGATATTACCAATCAAAACATTTTTGAGTATAAAATGAACGGGTTCGCGCATGTGTGTGGCCCATCATCAAGCGAGTATGTAGTCAATTTGTGTCCATTTTACGGTTTCTGTTTTCATTGATTTTCTTCATTTAGCTCGCTAACAAGCTAGCTAGCTAAATAACCCAGATCGGTTCAGGCTGAGAATTTGTTAATCGAGTGGTCCGCTTTCATATTGCTTTCTGTTCGATCTACTATTTCCAAACGGGAGGGAGAATAAATTTTGCTATAGATCCCTGAGGGAAATCGGTAATTCTGTCGGGGCTAGGAGGAGATACGATTTTTTTCCGACTGGAGATAATGTGTCCAAGCGAAAACAGACCAACCCCTTCAAAGTTAATTGTAGGTATCTTATGTATTGTAAGCGTTTTATTATTTTGTATGGAAACACCGCTCAGCTCATACACGGAATAATTAGCTGACATTTCCATGGCTGTCTCCATTGTCAATTAATTCTCATTGGGCTATTCAATCTGACACAATTTAGGAGAGAATTTGCGTCGGTAGCTGATAACTATAGGCTTGTAAAATTTGAATTGGTTGTAGATTATTAATATAATCGCCCAGGACGAGGGGGTATTCAAAGGCTCATGAATCTTGTTCTTGTAGCAGTTGTGCAAACGCGCGGCCGTAATGCTCTAATATTAAATCTAGGGACATAGTTCTACATCGATGATATCGTGAGACCCATGTGTATTTGAACTGACCATTGCAGTTTTACGTCCTATTGAATTGCCCATTCATTTGATCCAATAAAACTCGAGCCGCACAAAAAGAGCATAAGTGTTGCATTATGATCCCCGAGAAGAAATTCAAGCTAATACTGTTGTTTCATTGTCCGTGCCCAAACATTTATTTAATAAAAACACATATGCTTCTATTTGAATTACACCTGGTTCTCTTAGTTTATCAGCGAGGAACATGTAATGGTTTGCATCAACTCTTCTGTTCAGAGGACACATGAACACCTTCTGGACTACAAGTCACTGTGTTGGAAATGTAATTACTTGGGGGTGAGTACATGGACTCAATTGGTCATATTATGCGGTTATTTGTTTGAGGAGCACTCGATTAAAATATTGAAAGAGTGGGTCTTTCTTGAGGAAACGGTTACCGAGTGTTATTGCACGTCACTCGTTCTGTTCATCACAGACCTCTGTCAAACTCATTAAATCAATTGATAATGCATTTGGAACTCCCGAGCGAGTTTCATTAAAGGTTTATATTTGAGTTTAATCACCAGCAAACACATAATTTACCGCTAATTAGGCCAACTTTTTATATACCGATGCTACTTTTGTGGATGAATGTATGGTCATTTTTCATGGTTGGTTGACTTGCAGTGCAAAAATAGTGGAAAAATACCCTTTGATTTCCAACAGGGGCGTAATTAGACGTTGAAGTCGCCATGCAGTCTAATTTGTTTGTGATATGAGGGGGAATACATGACCAGGCTTTGCTGTGCTTTGCATTTTGACAGATGATCCTCATTTTCGATTTCCATTTCTTGCATCAACCAAAAGGAAGCACTATGTTTAGGATGTGGCCAGTGAAATAAGGCAAAGACACAGTGATTGTGGTTGGCTTGGAGACGGGGCTTAAGGGAGGCAAAGCTCAGTGATTGTGGCTGCTGATGAACAGATGAAATCAGAAGATTGTTTAAGTTACGGGTGAGGGTAGGATGGAGCGAGGGATTGATAGGCAGATTGGCACAGCTCTGCCGTGATGCAGGCGTTGTACCGGTCCATTGTGGCGAAGGAGGAGCGGAACCTAAAAGCGCTTTACCAGTTAATCTTTGTTCCACTCTCAGCAGTGTTCATGAGCTGTGGGTAGCGACTGTTAAACAAGATCCTGAATACAAGTGGCAGAATGAGCTTTCTCTGCGGGGTGGCTGGGTTGACCCTTGGGGAGAGGGTGAGGAGCTCAGAATAGAACTGCTGCTCCGCCGTGTTGAGAGGAGTCAGTTGGGCTGGTTTGGTCATCTGGTCCGTACGCCTCCTGGATGCCTCCCTTTAGCCTCCCAGGCGTGTCCAACTGGGAAGAGGCCTGAGGCAGTCCCAGGACACACTGGGGGGATTATATCTCCCGGCTGGCCGAGTAACTGTTTGGGATCCCTCAGGAAGAGTTTGAGGAAGTAGCTGGGGAGGGGGACGCCTTCTACCTGCCTAATCTGCTACCCCTGCAACGCGGCGTGGGATAAGTGGCAGAAAACGGATGGATAGATGGACCAGTCTTGGCCTTAATTGTCTGACAAGCAGATAGATGTATCCCTTTGTCAAAAGGGATTGAGTAGATGCAATATCTGAGTATTTACTAGAGAAGCTGGACATGTGTAAAATTGATGCATTCCATTCATCCACCCATCCATTTTTTTTTTTTTTTGAGAACAGTTTTCAAAAAAATGTAACTTTTCAAGCTACCGACTTGAAGTTTGATTGCTATAGCTGTTGAGAGGAAAAGTAGTTTGATTTTCTGATTTGAAATGCTGCCTTGCCCCCACAAGATTTGTTCATACACATCAGGAGCAAATGCTTGGGTCAGCAGTTTCTATCCCAAACATCCTATCCAGGGTCCAGAATGTTTTACCAGCAAGCAGACAATGAAGACCTATTAGTCTGAAAGGACAAGCTAAATGCTGCAGCTCCGTTGGTTTGACAGAATAATGAAAGAGCACCTTTGTTCATTTTTTAACAGATCTACATAATGGAGTGGAGAGAGATCAAACAATGATCCGGTGTCATTAGTCGGATTGCTATTCGGCACTGTGTCGCAGTAACATCACATGCAAGGCTAACGGTATGAGGTAGCCATCTTTCAATCATTTTAATGCTACTCCTTTTTTGTCTCTAACAGCTTGGCTCAGAAAACTGACTTTCTGATGACTCACAGTATTTATTGAAGGCATTTTAAATATTTTTTTGAAGTTTTTTTGCATGTCAAAGTGGAGTTTTTGCACACCGCCAAGATGTGTGCATTTTATTCAGGGCTGGGTAGTACACCCACTGCATTGAGCTGAACGAAGAGCTTTTGGATGCATTAATGTAACCTGCTTCTAACTGGTCCACAAAATGTTTCTCAAGTCCTTATAACTCAAACTTTAAAAAAAGAAAAGGCAGACGGGGAGACAAACAAACATTTACTGTCCACTTTCTTGTGGGTAAAATTGTATTTTTGCATTTAAGTTTCAGTTGACTGATTGTAGGCAAGGTCTGACTGACCTATACTGTAGCGCACCGCAGTGGTGCTCATGAGAGGCGTCTCTCAAAAGAACAGGAAATAAGTCTCGAAATCCAAGCTCAATCTTGGCCACTTGAGTATGTCCTCCCAGTATCACAGATTTCATTCTGTGGAATTTTTTGTCTGAGTAACTTCTAAGATAATTTGACCAGCCAGTACTGTATTGATGGAATGTGAAAACACATTGATTGAAAGATAGTTTGTAAAAAACTGACCATTTTGGATCTTGGAAGGATGTATTATAGGAACACTACTGCTCATATCCCTGACCAAGGAACTGGATTTGAAACTGGAGTTGGTCCCCGGGCACTGCTCTGTGGCTGCCCACTGCTCCTAAATGTAGGATGGGTTAAATGCAGAGGACAAATTACCCTACGGTGTTCAATGAAGTATATCTTACAAAGAGGTCAATCACAAATTATGTTCTGGTTCAGTGGAGCACTCTTGTGTTCATGAGGATTACATTGAAATAAATACCAGGGCCCGTATTCACAGAGCATCTTATCTTGCCGCTAGGAGTATTCCTAAGTCGCGCTAAAACATTTTATGAAGGAGTAAAATCGTATAAGTTAAGCACAAACCAGCTGAGAGCAACTTTAAGTTAAGAAAACTGGTGACTCCAAGAATAGGAGCAGTTCTGAGATAGGTGGGAGTAAATCTTTGCTACAGATGACGTCAGTTCTCATGCACGAGTCTTGGTTCAATGAGCACAGTGATTTGTTGTTTGTTGACAGGGCGGCCCATTGAAAAATTATCCCACATACAACCCATACCCATGGAGGAAAAAATGAGGAAATAGTCCAAGCGGCTGGTTTGTCCTATAAAATAATAACATGTTGAGCACTCCTGAAAATGCACTATGCGCAGTCCCCACATATCACGCTCTAGGCAAATAAACATACACAGGAAAGAGATAGTTGTAAAAATGCCAATAAAACGAGTCAATAATAAAACGCTTCATTTTCCCCAATAATTGGCAACTTATTAGCCGACCCAATGACAATATTTTGCGATCATTTTTAATGTCGAGCCGTTTGCCCAAAACTGTCATGGATGAAAGTTCAAAAGGGACGCGAAAGCCCAACTGGAGCTACAACTGGTTACTGCTGCTGGCCTAGCTGGTGCTGGAGCGAAAGCATGTAATCAAAGGGAAATTTGGCTTGGGGTGAACAACAAATCCTCGGACAACAGACCACTGCGAGAAGCGGTGGTATGGGCTGTAATCGCACTGGAGGTCCGAGATTGCAGCCTATAAACGGGCTATCGTTTAAACATGAAAGCAGACTAAGCTTGGTTTGTAATTTATAGCCTACAATTCAAATATGTATACAAAATATGACATAGGCTGGTATTATTATGATCTATTAAATGTAACCCTCGCTCAACAGCCTAATAAAATAATTCATGCACAGCAGGAGGAGGTACAGCACCAATGCCCACTCTGAAAAAAGGGGGTTCTTGAGGGTGCTGTGTAGAACCATTGGGGTTCCTTGCTAAAGAAATGGAACCTTTGGCTCAAAACCTTTAAAATATTTAGCTTCTTTGTGAATAAATTTTAGCGAGTTAGGAGTCCTCTTGACTATTAAACTCTCCCAGACTTCGGAGCTACTTTTAGGCCAAAAATGTTTTGTGAATAACACTTTGAAAAATAATTAGGAGTCATAAATTTACAACTGACACGCCCATTTTTTCAGGAGTTTCTCCTAAATCCGGCAATTAGGACCTACTTTTAGCGCTAAGATGCTTTGTGAATAGGGGCCCAGTTTTTTTTTTTTTTTTGTCTCCATCTGCTCTGTATGGCATTTCGGTTTTGGTTTTTTGAGAGCGAGGGCCATAACCGAGAGAGATAATCAGTCTCTACCAAACGTGCTGTAAAGGAGGTCAGCATTTCACTGCCATTTTAGTTTGATTGAAGCTCAGTGAGAAGGGAAAAGGTGGTGCGCTGCTCGCTGAAAAAAGTGCATGATCTTTATATTCACGCATTCAAACATAAATCATATTTATATTTTACATATTCAAGTTTTTTAGACTCAAAGGAGCAGGGAGTGAAACAGTGTGGACTGCCTTTCTGGAATAATGGTTGACACTGCCTCCCTGTCTGCAGTTGTGCTGGTCCGGCTCATGCGTGCGGAGCTCCTGTGCGGGTCTGTCATTGGTTGAAAGTTTGTGTGGCACATCTGGGAACTATGGAAATGATCTAAATAGGCCCAATAAAGGATGAAGTCGAGTGATTTTTTTTGGTCAGCTAACCCCACAGAGCCTGAGGATATTGGTTGGGCCTCTCTTCACATTATCCCTTAAAATAAATGCCAGAGAAATATGGCTGGTGTGGTATGGGAATGTGTGTGGAGTGAGGGCTCTTGGGATGGACACCCTGGCGACTTTTATAATAGACTTTAGAAGTGAGTACTCCCTGTTATTAGGTTTTCGTTAGTCATGTTGTAGCAGGTACAAGGCAGAAGGGAAACGGACAAAGACAGACTCTTGGGGAAACAGGAAGAGAGGTCAGTGTATTGAGGACTGAGGAAGGTGCTGGAAGAGAGCCATAATGCCATGTCTCCAGGAGAGGGGCAGCCTGATAGGCCTGCCCAGAGAGGAAGGGGGGCAGAGGCGGTACTAGGCCTAAGCTGGAGGTCTTCAGGCAGGATACCTAGTGGAGCACAGAAAGAGGCTGTTTCTCCTGGGAATGCTAAATGCTAGTCAGTGTCAGCACGTGGATGTGAGTGTGCGTGTATGTGTGTTTGTGTGTGTCTGGGTCTGTGGGTGAGGGCGTATGCCAGCGTGTGCGCACGTGTGTATGGAGTTTTACTTCCTCGAGGTTGTTGTCTGGACGCATACATTGAATAACTCAATGTACTAACATAACATGTGATGGCTTCTACAGGTATACCTCAAAACGCTTTTTCTGTGCATGCTTTTTCTGCAGTGCTCTGCTCTATTTTGAGAGAGTCTGACTCTGATCTCATTCTGTCCTCTTTAGTCAGGATGTTGAATACTGTGCCAGCAGTGCTGTATTGTATGCTTGCATTTTTTTTTTTTTTTGTAAAACCAAACAGTCCTATCAGCACACAGGCTGAAACACAGAGCACCATTTTGGGGCCTCTCTCTCCCTCTCTCCCCCTCTCTCCTTCCCTAACTGCAACTGTTCTGTGGTATCTCTTGCAGGGCATGCTTGAAAATGAGAAACATTTTCAAGAGCCACTTCCTAGATTAAATAAAGGTTAAAAAGGAGAATGCAGCCCAGATTGTGTATTGAAAGCTTCCTACATTACAAGTGGAAGCTGGTTTTGCCTCCTCAGTGTTTTGTGGGGTTGTGTTTAGGTTTGGTTAATTGGAGACTTCCTACTTCTCATCTAACGCATGCTGGGATACCCTTTGGCCGTTCCTGCATGGTCCGTGGCTGGAATAAGTGGGTCATGTAGCAGATGTACGGATTGGGAGAAGAATGGTTTTTCTGGGGAATTTCCCCCTCCATCCAGGCCGAACTGTACTCTGTCTGTGTGTGTGTGCGTGTGTGTGTGTGTGTCTGTCTGTCTGTCTGGTCTGACTCCCCTCCTCTCTGTGACTCCAGGGCCGTTTCTCTCGGTGGGGCTGGGGTGCTCTGAGTTCTGCATGGAGATGGACGGCAGGGAGGAGTACGCCGACGATGGCGAGTGCCACAGCAACAACTCACAAGAGCAGGAGAGCGAAACAGGTACCCACACTCAGGGGTTCAGGACTGGGATGAGGGGGGATTGGGAATGGGAGGGTGCAGTTTTGGGAATGGGAAGGGATTTGGGGAATGGGAAAATGGCCCTTGAGGTAAAGCAGCAGTCTCCAGCTGTGAAGATTTAGGGGAATGGGGCAGCTGATGGCTTAAATGAAGCCCGCTTTCGCACACTTCTTGAACAATCCTGATTGAGCACGAGGCTTCAGGCATTGCAAATATAGGTATACTGGGAGTAGCTGGAATTTTATTTAGAAATTTATGATCATGTCAGTTTAAAAGTATTCTTCAGTGGGTTTATTTTTCCCCCTTTACGTGTCCTTAGTATGCAGACCCAGAGTATTTATTTTCAGTAGCCTTCTTTTTATTTGCAAGCTGAGAAAATCCTGTCTGCTCTAAAAATAGATGAGTCAACACCTTGTCCAGTGAGCATTGTTCTGCAGTTTGGTTACGCTAACACAGAGGACATTTCCCCACAGAGGACAGTGACAGTTACCTGGACAACGTGGGTGAAGACGACACCTCGAGCACCTCAGCAGATGATGGAATGACAGGCACTAAGAGCGTACAGTGCCCCCTGCTGGAGGGAGGGGTGAAGGAGGTGAGAATGAGTGGCAATCTATGACTTATTTTAGTTGGAAAAATGTAACTTTTTTTGCTGGGTTCAGGACCATGCAGATTTTGAAATATTCCTGCAAGGACCTTGGAGACAGGAGCTGTGATTTAATGTGGAAATCCTGAGCAGGGACACCCAAGGACTGAATTTTTGTTTTTTTTTCAGGAACTTTACTGAGACTAAATTTGAGGAAATATCAGTAATATCAATTTATAACAACATTTCACAGAATCCTTACACAGTAAAATATTTGTTTTTGTCAGTTAGATCCATTTCTGGGTCTCACCAGGTTTAAAAAAAAAACAGCTGAAGCGACTCCTGTCAGTTGCCCTTCTCTCTTCTCATTTGTGACCTGAATTTGCCCACTCCACTCATGTGCTTCTCTATACGCAAAGCAGTTATACCATCTTCTGCAATGTTCGCAATTCAACCTGCAAATCGAAGCACAGAAAAAAAGTGAAAGGATATTCAAGAACATTTTTGAATAACTTTGACCCCCTCTGAGGTAGGGTACTGCAGAGTTAGGGGGCTTTGCAACACATGGGTGCATATTAGGATATTTTTTTCACTCATCACAGAGCTGTGCCATACAACGTCTAAAAGCATTTTGGCATCCTCTATCATTTCATTAATTCTTGGATGCAGTATGAGTCTTAGAACAGAGAGAACCATTCTATTGCCTTCGGGTTGCTGGGTAGACAGGATACTCTAAGCACAAGACACCGACTGAAAGTGAGATGTAGATCGTGTCAGTCCGTTGTGGGCTTTTATTTGTGTATAATGGTGCGTGTGTTGTCCCACAGGAGAATGAGGAATGGGGAGACCTGGGTAATGGCTACCTGTGTCCTCTCTGTACCCAGGAGTTCAGCTGCCCTGAGCAGCTCATAGCGCACGTGTACCAGGTAAACGCCTTTCTTCCTCGGGGTGCCTCACAAAGTATGATAAGGCTCAGCTGTATAGCTTCACCAGTAAAACTGGAACAGCAACCTTTACCCAGAAAACTTTATAATACTGCTTTGTGAAACAGGACTACACAATGAACTAAATTTTTGAGGACATTGTGTTGTGTATATCAATGTGTTGTACAATAAGAATGTATGTATCAGTGCAGTTTGCAAATGTTTGTACACATTTCCTAAGGGATCCAGTACTTACTCAAGTCACTCCATAAGGATCCAACAGTCATACATTTAAGCGCAGGCTGCTGTAATTTGAGATGATGTGTATTGCTGTTATGTGGTCATTTTTCTTGTTGTGACCAAATTTCAGATGCTAAGCAGGTTTGAGCTTGGTTAGTAGTTGGATGGGAGACCACAAGGAAATATAATTTTCTGCTGAAAGTGGTGTTGGATGGCCAATAGGGGGCGGTCTTTCCTTTGGTCAAATAAACCCTAGTGCCCTTGCACAGCGATGGGAACACTGTGCTGTAGGAGCGAGGTGTTACGAATGAGCCATTAACTGAGGTCCTGACTCTCTCTGTTCATTAGAGATCCCATGACACTCATTGAAAAGATGTTTGGGGGTTTCTTGGTGTCCAGGCTAAATTC
The DNA here is from genome assembly GCA_029721435.1 of Gymnothorax reevesii. Classification (NCBI taxonomy): domain Eukaryota; kingdom Metazoa; phylum Chordata; class Actinopteri; order Anguilliformes; family Muraenidae; genus Gymnothorax; species Gymnothorax reevesii. Next base: position 34,252,459 of record CM056588.1, read on the forward strand.
CTACCTTGGCTCTTTTAACCTCTCACCTATTTATCCCCTATTTAATTGGCTGTGAAAATTGTCCTCTCCACCACAGCAGATGTGTGGTGAGCATTCTGATACAAAATGGATGCTGTCGCATCATTGGTGGAGATTCCCCCACGTCACTGTAAAGTGCTAAAATGATGACGCTGTGCAAACAATCACTTGTTGAGGAGGAAGGTTAGTGTTTAAAAGTGTGTGCTCCCCTGCAGCACACGTCGATGGTGGGCAGCAGTAAGAGCTACATCTGCCCTGTGTGTGGGCGGGGCCTCGGCTCTCCCGGCTCCCTCGGGCGACATCTCCTCATCCACTCCGAGGATCGCCTGTCCAACTGCGCCGTGTGCGGGGCCCGATTCACCGACTCCCGCAACTTCAAAAGGTCTGTCCATGCGTGTACGACGAGACGTACACGCGAACATACACGGACACACTTTTCAGACACCAACTTCAAAAGGTCTATTCCTGTGTACGCACACACACACACACACACAGACACACACTTCACACGACCTGCTCCTCTACACACATGCACAATCGCACTTCTAAGACACTATCCACAATAGGCCTGTCTCATTGTGAAGAACTTTTTCACTCCTTACACCCACCAAACAAAAAAAAAATGTTTAAATGTTTTGACAGATATGTCGAAATGATTCACTAAAACATAAACACGAGTGAGGGGCCAGTAAACTGAGAAATTCAGCACTAAGTTAAGTAGAAACAGCCACCTCTTGTGCTGTCTTGGTATAGATGAACAATGTCATGTCTCTCTGGTATAGATTAACACTCCCATATCTCTGTGGTATAGATTAACACTCCCATATCTCTGCAGTGTAGATCAACACTCCCATATCTCTCCGGCATAGATTAACACTCCCATATCTCTGCGGTATAGATTAATAATTCCTTATCTCTCTGGTATACCTGTACTTTAACACTCCCATATCTATGCAATATAGATGAACACTCCCATATCTCTGTGGTATAGATTAATACTCCCTTGTCTCTCCGGTATAGATTATCACTCACTTATCTCTCCGGCATAGATGAACACGCCCATATCTCTGTGGTATAGATTAATACTCCCTTGTCTCTCTGGTGTAGATGAACACTCCCATATCTCTGCGGTATAGATTAATACTATCTTGTCTCTCTGGTGTAGATGAACACCCCCATATCTCTGTGGTGTAGATTAATACTCCCTTGTCTCTCCGGTATAGATTAACACTCACTTATCTCTCCGGCATAGATGAACACTCCCATATCTCTGCGGTATAGATTAATACTCCCTTGTCTCTCCGGTATAGATGAAGACTCCCATATCTCTCCGGCATAGATGAACACGCCCGTATCTCTGCGGTATAGATTAATACCCCCTTGTCTCTCTGGTGTAGATGAACACTCCCATATCTCTGCGGTATAGATTAATACTATCTTGTCTCTCTGGTGTAGATGAACCCTCCCATATCTCTGCGGTGTAGATTAACACTCTTGTCTCTCCGGTATAGATGAACACTCCCATATCTTTGCGGTATAGATTAACATGGACATGTCTCTCTCAAATCAAATCAAATCTCTCCGGTATTGTTGAACAGACCCATTTCTCTCCGGTATAGGTGACACTCCCCTGTCTCTCTGTAGGGAGAAGCTGCAGGAGGTGCTGAATTCGGGAGGGGTGGAGAGCAGCAGTAACAGTGGTGGGGAGGAATGCCCCGGGTCCCAGTCCTTGTGTGGAACGTCGCTCCCCAATTCCAGTCCGGGCCCTGCACTCCCCTCCCTGCCGGACGGCCTGTTGTCCCCGTCTGCCTCTCTCCCGGCACTCCCGGAGTCCCTGAGCCCCGCCGGCCCTGGTCCCGGCCTGCCGCCCCTCCCGGACCTCCTGTCCCCCGTGCCTGTGTACCCAGCTGGAGTGCTGCTGGTGTGCAATAGCTGCGTGGCGTATCAGAAGCTGGTGGAGTCGCAGTCGCCCTCCATGAGGAAGTGGGCGACTCGGCGCAGGAACGAGCCCCTGGAGGCCCGCATGCAGCGGCTGGAGCGCGAGCGGACCGCGAAAAAGACGAAGCGGGCGTGCGAGTCCACAGAAGAGCGGGAGCTCCGGCGACTGCGAGACCGCGAGGCGAAGCGTCTGCAGCGCATGCAGGAGAGCGACGAGCAGCGTGCCCGCAGGCTGCAGCGCGACCGCGAGGCCATGCGCCTCAAACGCGCCAACGAGACGCCCGAGAAGCGCCAGGCGCGACTCGTCCGCGAGCGCGAGGCCAAGCGCCTCAAACGCCGCCTGGAGAAGATCGACCCGTCACTGCGCACGCAGATCGAGCACGACCCCGCAGCCATGGCCGCCCTCACCGCCGACATGAGCCTGTTCCAGTTCCCCTGCCCCTCGCTGGACAGCAGCCTTTTCATGAAGCTGCCATAACCTTAGTGGCCCCTGGTGGGTGGACCTGGTAATGCAGGCTGCACAAGTCTTCAGACCGGCTCAGTCGAGTCACATATTCCCCCTGTCTGACGGAGGGATCACTGATGTGCAACTACTCCTGTCTGAACGCAATTACCCATCTCGCTGAGGTGGTGATGCACCTTCTGCCCGACACTGGATTTGTCGCTTATGTGCAACTTTTCCTGCCTGGTCAACATTGCGATGCAGCCGATTCGCTGATGATCCCCGTAGGATGCTGGTAGCACTCTTGTGCAACTATTCCCGTCTGGCTTGCAGTGCTCAATTTGACACCATATGGATCCTGACATCATATGACTCAAATTCTTGACAACGCGGACTTGAAATAAACACAGGGTGACAGGGTGAAGACTGTGAATTCTGCTGTAAAGACATGTTGCTCTTGCCCCTCCTTGAGTCCTGGATCTCTGCTCAGTATGAATGAACTGAAACTCCTGTTTGTGGTGGCGGCTCTGGTTTGCACATGGACCAATCGGTGGCGTGAGATGGGGAAAAGCCCTCTCGCCTCACCCCGCCCCTGCTGACTGGATTGCTGGATTGGACGGTTTTCCTGAATGTTTGCTCCGCCCCTGGATAGTAACGCTGCCTCAGACTTCTTGCGTAGTCTGGGGATGATGGGTTAGCATAAAGCTTGTGTGGGTCCTGTGACTTGCGCAAAGGTTGCAAACAGCATCTCTGGAGATGTTGTGAAAATGCTCAACAATGAGAATGTGTCAAGTTAGCAACATGAGGTTGCATACTTCACGCAATGATTATCACATGATTTTAAGTGACGCATTGAGCTTAAGAAGTTTGATGTCACTGGCATACTTTTTATTAATAATGATGAATAATGCGCAAATGATGACAAAAATATGTAGTAAGTTCGGCCAGAAATGTGATTATGTGGCTCGGGTGACCTGTGCAACATTCTCAACAGTATTCCACACAAAATGCAAATCAATGACAGAGACTGCGCAGAAGTATCGACAGTCCTGACGCTGCCAGTGAGAGCGACCGGCCTGTTCATATTCCCTCAGTCTGCTACCTCAGTTTGGGTCCCGGTTCTGGGCTCAGGGAGTGATCACTCCACCCTGTGGCCTCATTCCACTGCACCCAGAGGTGCTCATGGGAAACACACACTCAAACGCATGCGCATAGAAAACACAAACACACTCACGCACTTGTGTGCGTACATATATGCGCACACACAAATGCTCAGACACGCGCACACACACTAACTTTACAATTACAGCTGCATTAACTCTCCTCACACTACCTAACTCTACTCTCCCTAGACTCCTCCTGCGCCCGTAAGGTCAAAACCATCAGCTCCTTTGCACACGCTCACTGCAGAAAGTCTGTCCTATCCAGTGTTTTAGTCTTGAATTGAGACTGAAATCCCCACCCCCCCAAAGTAAAAAAAAAAAAAAAAAAAGAATCAGCCTGCAATGTTTATCTTGTGAAACTTTCTCACACTCCTCTTGGTAAATGTAGAAACAAGTCAAAAATGTCCCAGCTTACTGGCAGTATTTTCTGTCACATGGCAAATGAGAAAAGAATGTGATTCTAAGTCTAAATAAGAAAAGTCCTTTTTTTTGGTTTTATTAGAGTTCAGTAGAAGAAATGTTTGAGTGAATCCGTGTATGGAATATCAGAGAGGATGAACTGATTATTTTCAATATTTTCGCTTTTTAGCGCCTACATGCCCACATGACGTTTCTGTATAGCACAGAAAAACACTAAGACCCTAATCTCTGCTCACATTTCCTGACTTGAGCGTTCCGTTATCTTGTCCTCAGACCTTTATCAGTCTCACTCACCTTTCTGAATCGATTTTGCTGGTTGAGCACACACTGGAGGCAGTCTTCAGAGCTGTCCCAGCTTTCATTTCGACAGGATGTGGACTTGGTAGAGCTTCAGTGTCGGCTGGTATTCTTTCTTCCTCTTGATCAACTGAAGCGTTTGATTACTATTTACTCTATTGACCTAATTTCTTAGGTCTAAAGTCGTTTATAAAAACCGGTCACGGCACGCCCTGTGGCTTTTAATTCAGGGATGGCTGCCCCTGATTTGACACATCCATAAACTTTTAGCGCGCTCAGAACCAGGAAGATGACCAATAATTGCTGTGTTTGTTTCACCGCAATCACTGGTAGTGTTACCAGTTTTTTTTTTAAGTTCTACTTGTGTGAGCTAAAGATGTTTGTATATCAGACCTGGTTAGTCTGGCATTCACTGCATTGCAGACGACATGCATCTAAATGCAGTTAATTGTGCTGTTTATGGTAATGACCACAATAAGCTCACTGGGGACCAGTGGTGATGGACTCAGTCTTGGCTGATGGCATTGCCTTCATAACTGAAGACACAGATCTGGTTATTAGTCTCTCAGTGCCACTTTTTCCAGTTAATTATTAAGCATGAGACTATCTCTCCTGTTTGGCTGTAATAGTTTTCTTAGCTCGTAGAAGGGTGCTTTCCTCGTGTTGTGTTTGTAAACGTAGCTCTGTTGACGTGCATCTTGGCCAGTTTGCTTGAATGAATCCTAAATCAAATCCAATGAAAAACTGGAATGGAGAAGATAATGGTGATCTGGTTGGAATTTATTTTGTTTTGTAACGATGACAATACCTCTAGGTTTTTAACAGTTATGCAACAGGATTTGTACTTTAACTATGCAGATAGTGATGAAGAAATGGACACAACCACAATATTATTGTGCAACTCAGGCAACGAAGTATGGAGGACCATCGAGCATTCAACTCACTGCCTTGGTGCAGGATGACCAATTGGGCAGCTTTTCTTCTGTGGTACCAGTAGCACCGTATCAAAGGTGTATTGATGCCCATCATCTTCTGTGGTACCTATAATTAACCTAGCTGTATCAAATGATTTTGAATGGCTAACTCAGCCACCCAATTAGCCCTGATAAGCATATGTTTTGGACAAAAATACATGGTAAATTTTCACGTAAAATTGCACACCCACATTTATGTAGTTCTAATTGCTGCTAAGGTTTTCTTAATTTCACAGCATTTGAATTTCTGTCGCAAGGCTGAATAAAATGGAGGTATGAAGGTTCAAGCACATGAACTACCTCTCATCATCTCACATGCCTGCTGATTCTGGAAAGACTGATGCTATATTTTCCTTACTTTGGGGAAATGGTCTCATGTCCTAAGGATGAGCGCATTAAACCTGGCTGCTTTATTTATTTGGAGGAGTTGCTCACTTTAAAGGGGACAAATCATAAAATCAGTCTATTATGTGACAATTATGGTCTGGGAGCTGGACAAGGCTTAAATACCGACAGCTCCCAAATTATGCAAGACGGGATGAGATAGATGATCACATGGTGCGGCACAAACTCACCATTCCCTCTCCTTTGTGAGAGATCCTCTCACAGGGGTCCAGGGCATTGACTCAGACTCATACCTCAGTGAATCGCAGGAACTCTCGAGTTTTCCCGCATCTAGAGATACTCACACGATTCTGGTAATTTCAGAGGCTTTGTCGTTAGGCTTAGACTGGCCAATATCCCCCCCCCCCCCAGGTTCGACAGTGACAATTTTTAAAATGAAAACACGCTCTATTCTGAAATATTTAGAGGCGCATGAATGGATCCCAGTTAGTATGTGCACTCAAAAATGCTTGAATACTTTACCCACTTGGTGCATCAACTTATCGGACCAAATCCCTGAGATGGAATGACACTACAGCCTTGGTTTTAACAAGGGCACCAATTCAGCAGTTTATGTGGACACTTAAAAGGCACCTTTGCGCAATTATGGCCATCTTATGATATTCTTTCCAAAGTCTTGCCGCTACAAAATAGTCGCTCCATTTGTGATTCAAGGGATCATCAGGTTTTTGAAACTGGAGACAACAGGACCTCCGTATTAATACAGCATCACATGCTCAGTTAAAATGGTCCACTCGGAAACACTATAATTATGCCTTGTAAATGTTATCCCTTTTCCCTGTTCTATAATGACACCATGTACTGTACATTTCAACATGTGAAGTCTTTGTGACAAGATTGTTGAGTCAAAGTGTCATCCCTCTTTAAATATTGTGTCAAATTTTTACCATTTTATTCGAAATACCACAGAGGATTTTCACATATTTACAAAGGAAGACCTTTTGAGAGGATACCTGTTCCCAGTAGCGCTCGAGAGGTTGCCAACTTAGCCTTGAGTTCGGTTCTGGGGTGGATTGGTGCTGCATGTAATGAAAAGTGCATTTGCTCATGGGTTGCTGCATATGAGCTGGTGTTTCCTTGCTTTTTTTGATCAAGAAATTGAAATTTTCACTATTGCTTAAATTCAGTCCTTTTGTTACATTTTCTGAATACTGTTTTACTGTTAATGTTTACAAAAGAAAAGTTGCCAATGCAAATGCAGAAGGTATGATATGAGAAAACTATTTATGGAAAATCTGTCGTCACGTCTTGTGAACAGGCCCTTGTGGGTGACCCCTCTGTTACTGGATTAACAGATGTATAATACTGATTAAAACAATTACAAAAATAGAATGTGGGCAAAGGCAAACCCGTTATCTCTGGAGAGCAGTACTGTGTGGCTCTCCATTTCCATCAGAAGTTCAACCTCTGAACTAGAACTTCTTTTCAAGTGTAAGCTCATCGTGCAGAAGCTGCCCGTCCTCAGTCCTACCGATGGCGCAGCGTCCTGCGACCTGAATACTTTCCGAATCGGAAGCCTTTAGAGATGGACACAGCATGAACGATAATGACAGTTGATTTAGGAATAAGCCCTCACATTTTTCTTGTTGTCAAGAGCCACTTCATGAAGTGGTTTTGAATACTTGGAAAGCAACATAAAAACAGTGCAGAGACATTCATTTTCTCCTTGGACCTTGGAGTATATTCAGGGCTGACTGCAATAAACAGTTTCGTCCAATATATAACACCTGCACATAACTTTTTATTGCAGTCAGCCCTCGATATATGCGGACATGAATGTACTGTGTATTCTGCCTGTCATGATCAAGTGTTCATTCACAAACCCCAATTTTGAAAATGTTGGCACATCACGCAAAATGCAAATAAAATCAGAAGGGACTGATTTGAAAGATGAATTCGTCCTTCTACACTAATGTTCTCACGTTGATTTGGTTCCTGAAAATAAACTGCCTTTTGCGCACTAAAGCTCTACCTTGGATTTTTGGATGCATTGGCGAATGGTGTTGACTGACAAAGGTTTTCTTAAGTATTTCCGAGCCTATGCCATGATTTCAATAACATTTGGACAACGGTTCTTAAGACAGTCGCATCTAAGCAATCAGAGATAAAGCGCATTCAGAAATGGTCTTCGGCCTCACATTTTAAGCCCCAAGATTCAACTAGATTCCTTCGATATTTGAATTATATTACGTACTATCGTGGATACTATGCACCAATTCCTACCAATCTGTCTTTTTAGAATATTGTTCTCAAAGTGATAGATTATAAGCTTTTCCCTCTGTTGGCAGATTGGTAAGCCTTGAGCAATCTTTGCTCGTGAGGGATAAGACCTTTTTTGGGGTCTTTTTTTTTTCAAAATTGGGGTTTCTAGGTGCTGATATGTTAAAACACAAATGCATGGAAGCACATATACACCACGGAGGAGAGAAATAATGCCATCACCAGAATTATGCGTATATATTTATATATTTATATATTATACTGTGTTTACTTAAACATGATAAATGCAATATTTCATAGGAAGTTAGCTGTAACAGTAAAAATACAGTATTTTATGTACTTCAGTACATTGTGTTAAAATAGCGACAACCACAACGAAAAAAAAAAAAATCAGCTCTAAGTTCACAAAAAGTACAAATATACAGTACAAATCTAATTTATTTAAAATGGGTACAAATAAAATATAGGTATTAATGCTTTTGAAACTTCAGGTAGGTATACGTGACTTTAGAAAAAGGGTGCACTTTGGGTTCACACCTATAAGGCTTCCGATAAGATTTAATACGTATTGGTACAACCATAAGATATTAAAAGTTGCTATACAACATTTGCACAACCTGGATAATACTTGAGGATTCAATATTACATATACAATATTACACACACATCATTGCATATATTTTGCAGTTTTTATGCATTAAAGATGTCCTTTCTTATCAGTGTATATTACACATCACATAAAAGCAGTGTCACATAGTGCCATAACTACAAATTCAATCTGATATTACAAATGATTAATTTAAACCGCTTCATACAGTCACACACCATCAACCGAGCTTGAGCTGCCTCATCACCCAATTTAAACTGGGTTTTACATAAACTTTCCTCCAGACAGTCTAAAAATTAACCAAAAGCTGTTTCCACAAGATCTGAGGATATGTCAAGCAGGTCATTCATCATAAAAACAGGGACTCATCCCAGGCATTATCGCATGAATGTAAGGCCGGAGGTTTTTGTTTACATTGTGCAGCCAATATGGAGTTCCCCCTCTCTAAGATGCAAGGAAATATGAAGTTAAAAAGGGCATTTGGCAGTCTACAGAGATGCCTGGAGTTCTGCCGATCCAAATGCAATCCAAACTCTTCTCTTTCACCGGAACCAAAATTGTATATGTGGCCAATCTTCACTTTCAGACAACATACCAAACATGCAGGGCCCTTAAACTAGTCACCAAACCATTTCACAATAACAGAAAAAAACAAACTAAAACCAAAATTAATACTTAGATTGTAATCTGTCTGTTCCATGAATAAACATTTGGTCGCATTACCCCATTTCAACATTCCAGAACCACTTGTCGACTAAATCTTGTGTAAACTTACACTTTTTCACCCACAAAATGCACTCACTGCACCGTCCAGCTATAAAACACAGAACACTGCCTCTCATACAGAATAGAAACAGGAGAAACATTGCTTTCTGAACAGGTCTAGTTATATATGAAGGGGAGAAAATTAGGAACACCTGCAAATCAATCCCTCGCATGGATATTGCAGGCCTTAAGGCATTATTGACGAGCTTGAGAATATTACGTGAAAAAGGTTTTTGTCCAGGCCCTTCTGCTGGCTGACGATTCATTGGTTGCATACAGAAATGTGACAAAAATCCTTAGAAAAGACCAGATTATTTTTCAAATGAAACACTTCTGGAAAATTAAGCGAATGATGAAACATAATTGTCCAAATGACCGCACGTTAAACCCGATGGCCTCTGTTTTTACCCAAGAATCACTGCTATCAAACACAAATCGCTGGACTAGAGTTCATGAGCAAGAACTGAGTCACAAACAGGCTGCAGTGTGGTAACAGTCCACAGTTTGTATCCATCATTCGGCATTTAGGCTGATAATTTCACTCACTGACCTCAAGCCAAGGTGAGTAAGATAACTCTATGCAGATAATCACAGAGCGTGCTGCTAAACCAACAGCAGTCAGCATGGTTGGAGAATGCCTGGCCAATCATGGAATCAGACCTACTGATTGACAATTAAGTTTGAACTGCAGTATAGTTCCATTCTAAGTGCCTATCAAGAAATGGCAAAACTGGATTTAAGTCTTTATGTCAATACTTAAACTGAATACCGCATGAACTTAAATTTGTATGGAGACTGCATGTCGCATTTAGTTGCGTATGGAAACCATCCTTAAAGTTGCTTTACCGTCACACATCAGCATTCATACTCATTCTGTAGTTTATGTGTATTCAGAGACTGGGGCTAGTTTAGCTGAGGGATTGTTATGCATTAGTTGCAATTGATTGATTCAAGATGAAATAGGCTGATAGCTTTGGTCTCCAGCCAATCAGAGCAGAGCTGATCATCCAAGAGCAGCCCCCAATCAAAATCAGCCGTTTTTCAGATTAGAAAGAACAACAGGCCTAAAATGGCCTTGAAATGACATATTTTTAGTTTTTCTAAAAACCTGCAACACCTCTAATTTGAAAAACCAAAAATATACCGTGCCAAAAATAGCCTTACATGGGACCTTAAGTTTTATAACCATTATCTGTTACCATCATCACAAAAAGAATTTTATAGAAAAAATCAAATGAAGTAATGTTACTCTTTTTTTCTGCTGTGGTCATATCGATGGCTTCATGCAAGAAGTGACATTTTCCAATTTTACAGGAGAGCCAAAAAACCGCCACTGCACCACCTGCTAAAATTTTTTCCTGCTGATACGACTTTTTAAAAAGACATTTTAACCTCTTTAGGAACTGAGACTCCAGACTTGGTCAGGAGATGAATAGTCTCACTTATTCCAAAACAAACAAAAAAGTTATTTTTGACCGAAGCGTCTGTTATGCCCTTCTTGCATGAGGCCATCGATATGTTAGCACTGCACTGCAATACTTTTCAGGCTGGTTACAGTCAGGAACAAAAGTTCATCGGCTTCCTTAAAAATGAGAGCTGAACTTGAAGAGAAGCTTTTCTTCAACGCACAATGAGTCAAGACAATGGATGACGTAATTTTTTTTCTAACTAATAAACATGAGTTCAATATGTAAAACTTCTCATAGCAAGTGGAGTTTAAAGAAGAAATCGGTTCACATAACGTAATGGGACCATCATGTTTTACAGTGACTGCACAATGCCAAAGCTCGTCTGTGGTTTGTACTTTAAGAAATGGCTGGATGAGGCAGACTCAGTGACTCTGCTCAAGAATAAAGAACAAAAAAAGCAAACAGGAAATGCACTATTCCTTATCAACATTGATGGAAATGTGCAGGAATGTCAATTCTAAACCAATCAAATTGCACTTGTTCTTAATGGTATTAAAATAACCCAAAAAGAAAATACAATATTTTTTTCAGTAGTCATTGTGCAACACAAATCAGTTTCTTATCAAAAGATTCTCACGTTATTTCAGTCAGTGTCTGCCCGCTAATGCCATCTTTAGCACCACCCAAAGATCACGAACACAGAAAATGATGATTTTCCCCCCCCCAAACATCAGACTAAATGGAAAGGAAATAGATAATCATCAATAATAAGGTTTCTGCTACACACGCTTAGATCCGAGACTGCAGTTCATTCCGCACATCTTTGGAATGCCATAATACAACTTAAAACAACCCTGTGATTCAAATGTAAAGTCACCTGCATATTTTGATTAAAACGCAGATGAAAACCTTTAGAACTGCCATTGCTGTGCATGTATGAACATTGCTGACAACATTACAGCTGGGTAACCCTTACAAAGGCTGGCTCCCGAGGGCAAATATTGCTATGAGCACTGTGGATTAGACAGCCTGGAAATGAACAAAGAGGCGCTCTCCAAAATCATTCCAACCACATTAAATTATATGGACTGCAGTGCGTGCTATCACATGGTGCTTGGACCATAAGAAAACAAACAGTGCCCTCAAAATAAAAACAACTGAATCAGTGCCCTCAAAATAAAAACAACTGAATCATTGCCCTCCTAATAAAAACAACTGAATCAGTGCCCTCAAAATAAAATCAAATGAACTTCAATCGTAGATGAGCAGCCTCTATAAGCTGACCCCAAAAGATGGTCAGAAGTAATGGCTGGAGCAGTAGAGGCTCACTCCTACAACCATGGTGGATATTTGGATACAACGGAGAATCTACTCAGACATGTCTTACCGGATGCACTGAAGATAATTTTAGAAGACGAGACCGGAGTTCACTACCCAAGACAAACAAACACAATAATTTTCACCTTAAAACAACTACTTCTTCAATGCAAAGAATTTGAAAGTTGCTGATCACACAAGAGACAGGAACAGTGTTCCATGATTGGGTTTTAGTTAGTTCTGCTGAAGTCACCAGGAGAGGATCATTGTCACAACAGTAAACAGCAAAGCCGAGATGCGAGCTAGTGCAGGCCCTGCGCTCATTCACACAAGATGATTTTGCTGATAACACAGCAGTCAGTGCTATATAACGGGTAACCATCAATGTGCAAATGAATGCAGAAGCAGCTGGTGTCCAGACAGAATGCGCATGCACAAATATACAGACAGTAAACACTGATGTCAGAGGAAACCATGTGTGTCCTGAAAGAATTAAGCACAGACACATTGTAATGTGAAGCACAGACACGCCGACAGGTGAAGCGAAGACACACCAAGAAGCACAGACACCCTGATAGGTGAAGCACAGACACACTAATGTGACGCACGGACACAGTAATGTGAAGCAGACACACTCTGTAATGTGAAGCACAGACACACTGACAGGTGAAGCACAGACACACTGGGGTCAATGACAAATAAGCCTTTTAAAAATGTATTTTTTTTCTTTTCAGAATACATTTATTTGAAGTTGGAAGAGTGTGTTTAAACAAGAATTAATGGTTGCACAACATTTACAGGGTTTTAGTACAGTTTTAGGCGGTATTTGCAATTTCACCAGCCAAAAAATGTCAGGTGGCGCAACCAAAAGTTTCTTGGGGGGGGGGGGGGACCACTTCCCTCTTTTCTTCTAAGTGATTTTTTTTTTTTTTTTTTAGTAAGTGAGTGTGTCTACTCTGCCTAAAACATTACTACTTTGTAGTTGAGCTGGGTATTAAAAGTAAGTTATGGATTCTTTATTGTAGGGGGTGGGTATTTTGGTTTTCGAACATCCAACTTTAGATTTAAAATGTGAATAAATACTTTACAAATTTAAAAAGTATATTGCTGTATAGAATGACTATTTATATTACAATTTCCAAACACTTGTTCACGTCAATCTCCCATATCTTGGTTTAAATTAGTATTTTATCTGGTTGCACCACCTGACGATGCAGTTGCACCACCTGAAATTTGCTACCAATTCCCAATTATTCAGGCATCCATACTTGGACACCTATATAACCTTTTGACTTTGCTAGCAAGTTCATTCATTCATTTTTGCAATACAATTAAAAATTTTAGAATAACATTTGAGAGAGATCTACATACCTTTCACTCATCAGTAAAGGTCACTTGGGGCCCTTTTGATGATGCAATATCCTGTTTACTCATCTCTCTCTTCAATTTAAAATAAAAGTTATATGAATGCGGTTGCACAGCCCAGACATTTCAGATTTCCAGACAAATTTGTTTTTAATATTCCAAACAATTTAAGAACAATTAAACTTTGTTTATTTGAAAGGTTTTTAATATAAAAGTATGTCCCCATATTAATATTATATTAATTTATATTTTAAATTACATATTTAATACATTTCACAGTGTTAACTTGCTTGGACGGTTGCGCCACCTGACATTTTGAGGGTTTGAGATGGCAAAACATAAAATATATATATCAGGTTTATGATAAACTGGAAATATGTTCAAATTAAACAGGTTTTATGGAATAAAATGAAGCTTATTATGAATCATTTAAAATAATTTTAAACCAAAGTAGTGCGCTCGGACACAAAATCTGCATGTCAAATCATTGACCCACTGACAGGTGAAGCACAGACGCTCTGAGAGGTGAAGAACAGACACACTGACAGGCGAAGCACAGACAGTGGTGAAGCAACAAGCAGCAGTTAAAAACTAGTCCTTCTGAGAAATGAGCCCAAAACACACTAAGCCAAGAACCTTTTGGCAAAGGACAACTATTTAAAAAGAAAGGGAATGTTGGAAACAAAGAATGGCTAAGAGAATTACCAATGATTTTCAACATTAAAAATGTTAGACACATCTGGAGAATTTCCCACATAAGCCTATAGCACAAATAAAGGTTAAGTGATTTCAACATATTACCAGTATCAGTATTTGATTGACTAATATATTTTCATCCCCGTACAGCCATGATTTCCACTAAGTCTTGAGTAAATATGCATGATTTGGTCAAAGGTGAGGACATTTTCTCCAATGCAATGATTAGATATGATCAGATTGAAAGCCACTCACTGGAGAGCACACACTGATTGTGAAGGCTTTGGTCAATACTGTAACCACCGCTGATAATCCTCAGCCATCCATCATGAGGAGATCTGCATATATTTGTAGACAACTTCTACCCAAACAAATTTCAACCAAAGAACAAAACTGCCTCCTTATTTCTCGCAGTGAAAACACTTTGTGTGATCAACAGAACTCTACAACCAGCCCTGGCTCGACTGAGTTTTAAAGATCCTGGACTGATATGACGACTGTAAAATTCAAACCTTGAACAGCAAGCACATCCAGAAACTTCCAATGCTACCACCTTCACAGTCACACTCCTCTCATTGTAATGCGTTTATTCCCTAGGAAACCTCCTCCGGTGGCAGCTTCCGCGGCTGCTACTTTCCTGCATTAGAGCGCCCCTCGATGGACAACTTGACCTCCTGAGGGATGAAAGAGGGTCTGGTGGAGCCTGCAGATGAAGAGTGACCCAACTCCTCCTCAGTCTTGGTCCTGTATCTTTGGAAGCTTGGGACTGACCAGTGCCTCTGAGCTCCGATTATCGACAACGATGACCCCCTCATCGTAGCCAGTGATCGAGGGGCACCCTCGGTGTGCAAAAAGTCGCTGCTTAGGCTTCTGGGGTGCTCTGAGATGGTCCTGTCTGGCCGAGATGGGGTGTTCCCTTGGCCCCCACCCCTTACCTGCACGGGGTCCCCCTCCCCCCCTCGCCCATTGTCCCGGTGACCAACCTCAGCTCGACCCGTCACCTGGGACCTCGCTTGGTGTGGAGTCGGAGGCCCCATGGGCTGAGCGATCACGCCGGCAGCAGATTCACCCCTGGCAGGCGTTCCTGACAACTGTTGCCGCGGCAGCATCTTCTCCTGCCGTTGCAGCTGCTGTAAAGCGATAGACACGCACACATCCCCCACCTGCAGGGGGTGACAGGCCAGTCCGTACAACTTGGCTGTTCCCTCTGGGCTGCACGAGGACCAGCCCTGCCCGAAGACGAAGAACGGGTGCTCCAGGGGGACGTCGATGGCCACCTTGCTCTGCTGCTCTCCGACGGTGAAGTGAAGGGTCGCCAGGCCTGGTTTCTGGGCGCTCCTGTGGATCTCCACCACCATGCTGGAGTCGATCTTCAGGCCCCCGCTCACCTCCGCGCTCCTAACGAAGTCCTGGGTCTGAAGATCCTCCACCCTCTTCAGTTCCCCCGTGGCCAACTGGATGATGGCTCCCTTCATGAAGTGGGAGGGGTTCTGAGTGACGGGGGGAGGCGTCTGGGTTCGGACCAGGACGGATGGAGCGGGACTAGACTGAACCAGCATCTGCTGCTGGAGTCCCGGTTCTGTCGCGCCCCTGGCCGGGAGGAGTGTTTGGGCTGGAGAATCGGAAGCCTTGGATGGCTTCATCTGCACAGCTGTGGCGGTGGTGATAGCATCGTTACACAGACTTGCGTACTGTTGCTGCGGCTGCTTGCAGTCCAGGGGGACGAGAACTGGCTGCCCATTGGCCAGCATCACAGCGTGGTGGGCGGGCTGGCCAAACTCCGGATGGATGGTGACTCTTGGGTCAGCAGGTCCCGCTGGATGTACCTCGTACACAGGCTTGCCCAGAGAGACCACATTCTCCACACAGCCTGCAGGCAGGGCCTGCCAACTCCTCTGGGAACTCTGCGACAAGTTCAAGGGGCCCCCAGATTCTTCCCTACGGCCCCCACCCACACCCTGGTTAGGGGAGGAAGTCTGACGACAAACCACTTGCCGGACCTAGAGGATGAAGACAGGAAGTGGCAAGTTAGTAAACTGTCCTTTCTTTCGCCACCTGAACTTCCACAAACATTTTGTAATTCTACATCATAACAGAACAATACTCTTCCATTTTGCAATCAAAAGTTCTTTGAGCCATAAAACAATATAGGATATCACGTTATTTGATTATCTGGAGGGGCAAATGTACTATTATACAAATATGCCTATACTTCCAGACCGAATTCATTCATCACTATTGATTATCTGGTTTGCAAGCCAGTATGTTCCTTTCACACCCACATTTTCCAATCTACCCCAGCAACTGAGAATGAGAGAGAAGGCCTTACTTTTGCATAATCCCATGGCATTTGCAAATGCACTCGAGGCAGTTAATGCATAAGACACCCTTTCTCAATCAATTCTGTAGTCAATTTCCCCAGAGATAAAGTGGACAAACATTGAAATATCGTTAAAAATCCAAAAATGTACATTTTTCAAACTTTGTAAGAACTTTAGAAAGCATGGCCCCAAGGAAGCTCCATATGAAATATTGAGAGGATCTTGCTGGTGGTTTCCGAATGAAAGATTGTGATAGATTTTGCGAATGGAACGCGACCACAGCCACGATGACGACGCCGCCGTATGCCACCTGATCCCAATCAATCGCTCAGCCAGCCTATTGGTCGATGAGCAAAAAATAAGGAGATGGATTTATGGGACCATAACCCAATTAACGCAGATGGCCAGAGAGTTAATGCTGCTTTTACAGTGTGTGCAGTCTCAGAATCTGACGCGCTCAGCTGCCAACATTAACAACACAAACAGCAGTGCACACCACCTTGCACAGCATAGAGATGCAGTGCTATACTGAAACATAATTGAGAGCCATAGTCAGACTGAACCTCCTTATGATTTACATGGCTGTTTCCTCCATTCTAATGCAGCTTTAGTGCAGAGTATGTTAAACAGAAATAGAAGACAAATGGCAGCCTATAAATGATATTTTTCTATTTCCCACAAAAGCCATGCAGTAATAATTCAATTAATACAGGCAAATAAGTTAGGTGTGATTTGGCAGCGCGGAACACAAAAGTTTTTTTTCTTCAGACATTGAGACTTTTTCTCAATTAATAATACCAACAATAATAATGACCGGTACAAACAACGTACAATGACAAAAGCCTACAAATGGATGAGGACAAATACCAAAAATGCACAACGATCCACACAAACACATGCACAAAGAAAATTGAAAACAATTTCAAAATGAAAAATGCAAACGAATGCACCATGAGAAATGCAACAAATACACGATGGGAAATTCAAATGCACAATGAACAAGGCAATCAGAGATAGCAGACCTGGCCCCAGCCACGGGCTGACAGAAACACACACACACACACACACACACACACACACACACACACACACACACACAAACACACAAACACAAACACACAAACACACAAACACACAAACACACACACACACACACACACACACACACACACGATCATTGCTTAACCTGGCCCCCTAGGGGAGGGACCAGGTAAAAATGCAAACAAATTTATAATGAAACGCAAATTTACAATCAAAAATCCAAACAAATGTGCAAAGATAAAAGCAAACAAGTGAACTATTATTAACAATCACAACATGCCCAGGTGAATATAAGATCAAACCAGGCAGGGCAATGCACCGTTTAAAAGCCTAAATGAACCTCAGCACATGGCCCCCATTCCACCAACCCCTCTCAACCACAGAGTGGCTTCCTTCCACCACAACATGAAGAGCAATCTCTGTTCCTTCCCAGCAGAGTCTGCTGTTACCCAACCTCCAGCACAACCCACAACACCAAACGCACACCCCAGTGAAAGGGGAAGGAAGTGGACCGGAGCACGGAGCTGAAACCCTGGCCGTGTAACTCCACGGATAAGCGTAAAGGAAGTCCTTCACAGCGCTTGCGAGAATATTCTACAGCCACATCTGTCACTTTAGGAAGCAATAAAAAAAAAAAACCTAACTCCACTCAGACAGCACAGCAGGAAACACAACCATCGCCATCAAGCCAAGACACCTGAGCTTGGATACAACCTTGCTTCAAAACAAGGCCCTTAAATGCATCAAAGCCAAGACTACGCACTGCCTTTGTGTGCATGCTTAGGGCTCCCACACACAATAACCTCATCAGTATCATGGCAGCTGGAAACACTGATCTCAAGAAAGGACACAGTGAAAAACACCCTGTACTGGCATACTACCCAGTGTCCAGCAGTGCACTCATAGCATCAGTAGCATACAGACAGGAGGGAATCATTACCATCAGTTACAAAGATAGCGTTTCTATTCACTGAGGATTATTAATGCAGAGAAGTGTGTGCATATCAGACTGGGCACACGCCAAACATTGACCTTAACCAAAACGCTGGCCTCAGAACTAGAGGTGGTTCTCTGGCATTGAACTGTGGCTGCCTACTGCAACCACAAAGCAGCAGTGCATTATAAGCAAAGGATGAATCCCTGCAACAGGTGGGACAAATTACATCAAATGCATCATGGACGCTCACCTCTAGGTCTGTATCAGGAGTGTTGCGAGGGCCAGGAGAGCCCGTTTCCTCATATCTGCGGGCGCCAGGGCCCCCGTCCTGAAGGCTGTTGGAGCTGGGAACAGCGCGGGGAGGGCACACAGAGTCTTGCGGCAGCTGCCCCCTTCCGCTCTCACCCTCCTCCCCGCCGTTTACCTGCCGAGCCCTGTGCACATCTCTTGAGCCAGTGTGTGGGTAGATGGCAGGTGCTCCCCGAGGGCTGCCCTCCGCCGGGGCCACTAGCCCCCCTAGCGAGCCCAGGACCTGCTGATGTGCTGCTGCCGCCTGATCCGGGGTCAACACCAGTGAAACACTGCCCGCGGCAGCCATTTTGGGGAAGGCGTGGCCTGAGGGCGGGGGCTGAGGGGGAGGAGGCGAAGCCACGCCCTCCTGAATGACTGACGGGTAGGGGATGAGGTGGGGGACATGTGGGGTCTGTGATGAGATCAGGGGGCCCGGAACAAACCCGGGGGGGACTGCGTAAGGGACGCCATACGGGGACGCCATGAACTGCAGGGAGGAGTGGGGAATTTGGGTATACCCCAGAGGAGGATAGGGTATCCCAGGGTGCTGTAGGAGGGGCGAGGGGACAGTGTAGGCTGGAGAGATGTGGCCCAACACTGGGTGGAGGCTGGAAGGGGCGTAGGTGACTGAGGGGAGGGCCACTTTGTACAGCATGCTGTATTGGTCCACCGGGACAGTGACGCCATCGGCGGACTCAGCGCTGTACTGTGGAGCAGGCTGGACCTGCACCCACCTGCCTGGGGGTGCACCTCCTCCCTGGCTCTCTCCTCCGGAGGAGCTTGAGCTGAGAGGGGGCGCTCCTTCATCCCCCCCTCCCCCTCCACAGGGGCTGCTGACGGGTAGGTCCCTCTTTTTGGGTGGCAGACACTCCTGGTTGCGCTCGTGAGAGGGCTTCATGGTAGCCCCAGAGTCGGGGACTTAGGGGGGTCAGTCTCACTGCAATGTGCAGGGAGCAAATTTCACCTGCTGAGAGGGAGGTTTCACTGGAACTAGCTGTGGAAAGCCACTGCCGACATCAATAGGCACACCTTGAAAGAGTTAAAAAAAAAAAAAAGAAAAAGACATGACATGTACAACAAAATTTTTAAAATAATATTAGATAAGTTCTTACTGGCAAGATTACAAGACGCTTAAACCTGTCACATTCTTCTCAGACCCTTTTTTTTCTTTTCCATGTACGTAATGGATAGCAGATTTGCAACCAATTTGGTTCAATTTGAAACCCCGGTGAAACAGGAAGCCATTGGGTGAAATGCACCAGAATGAGAAGTCGTCAAATATGTCACAAGCTAATATAGGTAATTGAGATGTATTTAATGTCAAAGAATGATTATTTTATTGAATATCCATGTGCAGACTTCTTGACAGAGCTCATCAGGCCTTGAAGAAAGAAATACAGCCTCTGAGCACCTGTACTGGGAAGCATCACAGAATTACTTCTTCCATTCCGGTTGAAGAGCAACGCCTATTACGCGCGTAATCTTATCTTATAAAAGCATTCGTGGAATAGGATGCGTAATAAAAAATAAAAAAAAAACACTGTCTCACAGGCAAAAAGGTTGAAGGAGAAATCTGACCACATTAGATCTCATTTTTCGCCTGGCTGGCAAACTTACACCAAGAGTAAGAGTAGAGGTCTTGGAAACAACACGGGCAGACAGAAACCGGCTCAAGACCTAACCAACAAAAAGAGGGGCAAATATACGACTGTACTAATTACTAATACTGCAATGCATTTATTCGCCAGCTGTACATGTTAGTGCGTATTAATGCGCGACTACAAGCTTTATCTGGACCTGGCCAGTTGCAGCCCAGCCTCCTGAACTGCTGTTGGATGTGGGGAGGTGGTTACTTAGCAGTGTAGCATGAAATGTAAAGAAAGTACTTTTCGGCTATTGAACCATAACAAATTGTGTTTATTTTAAAGCATCACAGACCTCAATCAAGCGGAAGCAGGAGGGGGAAATTTTTCGCCGCGGAACATTGATGCAAGCTCAGTCATTAATGAGTTCGCCGCTTGGTAATACTAACTAGCTAGCTACAACACTTGTTTTCTTTAGCTGGCTAATGCTAGCTAGTTTGATTGGCAACAAGCTATCTACGTGTGCAATTTAGGCGTAAATTAATTTCATCTTACCTCTCCATGTCATTGTGGTGCTGTGCCTAGTGTTTTGAGACCCTTAGCTAGTTATTATGATTATTTTACTCAAATAAATGCGAGATATCAAAAAGTACCAATTTCACTGCCAAATCAAATTCGTGAAAATGTAGTGGCGCCCCTGAATGACGTCACTACAGTATGCTTCCTGGAGGACTTTTGCGGGAAAAGGAGGGGACTGCTATGCGTAATCACTTGATTGTTTAAATCCCACGATATTTTTAAAGTGAAGTTTCATAACGAAAATAAGTGCAACACAATCCACTTTGATGATAATTCCCTGATGATTCATTCTTCATTCACCCCAATCACGATCTGGAGAACTCCAGGCTTCCACTTAAAATATATATGTATATTCTGCGTTTAATACCGCGGGATCAATTCTGCGGCTGCGCTGGACTTCGGCCGCTTCGCTGAAAGTGCAATTTTGTGGGATGGCATGATCCAAATGCAAAATGATGTCACTACTGAAACTGAATTTTGCAACTGGACAATTTCAGTGATGAAGCAACCACGATATCCGAAATACATTTTATGAAACTGTGCATGACTGGGTCTTTGAGATGGCTGAACACATTATTTATCATTTATTGAAAAAGTATACAAGTCTCTGAGCACATGCCTGAAGAAAAATAAGGTGAATAAGACAGTTAAATTGAGGAAGTGTTCTTGTGTTTGTCCTTCGTGGCATGACCTGTGTATGACCATAGCTCTCAAACTCAGTCATGGGGAACCCCTGTGTATGCTGGTTTTTGTTTCAACAGCAAATGCAATGAAAAAAAATATTAATTTGCAGTCAGTTTTAATTAAGTCACTGCATTTGAGGTACAGTGAAATTATTTGCCATCTATATCCACACCTTGCCAGACATGGCATTGGAATACCAAGAAGATTACCAATCTTATACTGTGTTTATTGCTTGATAGGCAAACAGTCTCAAACATTACTTTAAAAGAGGTATAAAAAAGGAGTGCGGTTAATCGGCATACTTAACTCGTAAATGGGTAACTAGGCTAATTTCCATGTTGAACTCATGATAATTCCATTTACAATTCCCCCCCTAAAAATTTTACACAATACAGACATTATTTGCTTTGCCACCGAATTATTCATTATCTTCCAGACAGTTTGGTAGGCAAGTGTCCAACCCACTTATGAGTTTATTCATAGACCTCAATTTTCATTTAGATCAGTTATGGATAATTTCTTTGCATGCAATCACATATATATTGAAATATATTTACTGTCTGATTTCAGACGAATACGGTCCAAGTGCCCACAGAAGATATATTTTCCTGCCACAGTTATTTAAAAATGTAAGCAATCCCTCAGTAAAAATGACGACAATCGAAAATACAGGTGCGCATCCACGTTCCAATTTGGCTTTTGCTGCTGGACCAAAACCCAGCTTTACAGTGGACCGAGTTTGCAAACCCCAGGAGTGGGGGGCAGTTGAACAACTGCGATAAACTCGACCTCCGTTTTCGGACACTAGTCTGCGCATTGCGCAGAATTGATCTTAATACGTGAAGAGCATTGTGGGACATGAAAACGGCACTACGGAAGGAGACTGGTGAGTGAACTAGCATCGAAGCAGGTAATGTAGCGAGTCCATTTGATTTTTTCTAATACTGTCCGTTTTGTCGTTAACAACTTATATAATGTTTATTCGCTGAAGAAATATTTTGTCTTAGATCATATACGCCTGCCAGGGAATTCAACTACCAATTTGGATTCATTGCTTGGAAGGTGTTTACTATGATTAAGTTTAGAAAATCACTTCCTGTTTAAGACGACGCATTGCTCTGCTAAACATTGTAGGGCAGCCAGCTCGCCAATTGGCTGTGTGATGACTGATGGCTCATTTATTTTTCACGTTTTTCGGCTAATGTGATCTGCATTTTCTTATTCTTTTTAATTTACTGTATGAGCTGGCTTGCTAGAGTACTATGTTGTGTTCAACGTCGCAAGCTAGTTAGCTTGAGCTTATTCTCCTGTCGTTAGTGGTTTTTGACAGCTAGCTTGTTTTGCCCCAATGGCGCTGGCCTGTTGATGGCTAACTTAACATCTTTAGTTACCAAATCCTACGCCACGAAATGATTAATTTCTAAATATCATATCCTATCGGGCCGATGTAGTCATTATATTCCCCATTCATTGTGTGTAAGCTAACGTTAGCCACGTTACTATTGCGTGATAGACTGTCGAGGAACATGTGAAACGGTTTTCCAGCTGCACTAGCGAGCTAACAGTGCGAGTGATGAACCCAGAGATGTTTGCTGGTAACTTTACTTGAACTGTAATAATGTCGGGCATTTTTCGCAGACCTCAGTGCAATGACTTGGATAAGATTTCCACCTGTTGAATGAGGGGTGTCTTTTCCATAGTGACTTTCCATCATGTTCGCTGTTGGATTCAAAGCAGAGAGACTTCGGGTCAATCTCCGGCTGGTCATCAACCGCCTGAAACTCCTTGAAAAGAAGAAATGTGAGCTCCTTTCGGAAAGCGGTGTTTTTTTGTGTTGTTTTAACTCTACAGCGTTTATTAAGAAATTATTGTAAGGCCATATAACAGAAGTGAAAGCATCAGAAATGATAAGACTTTTACTGAGACAACCATCCAACGAAGGTTTTGATCACCAGGCGGATGAACTAACCGCATCTGCATTCGAGTTATTCAAACGCTGTTGTTCACTCGCAGCCGAGCTCGCTCAGAAAGCACGGAAGGAAATTGCGGATTACCTATCTGCGGGGAAGGATGAGCGGGCTCGAATTCGGGTGGAGCACATCATCCGGGAAGACTACCTGGTGGAGGCCATGGAAATACTGGAGCTCTACTGTGACCTCCTGCTTGCCCGCTTCGGCCTCATCCAATCAATGAAGTGAGTGTATGTCAACTTTATCTCTGTTCATTGGCCATACCTTTAATCTTTGATGAACAAGTGCACCCAACACAGTAATAAATCTTTAGGCAAATGGCAAAACGTGGTTGTGCAGTGGGAAAGTGTACTTGACCTGGGACCAAAATGTCCCGAGTTTGCGTCCTGGCTGCTGCCTTCGCGGTGTGTTCTTGGGCAAAACATTTAACTCCCACAGTGCCTCACTCCACCTAGGTGTATAATTGAGTACCAGCAAATTGTCAGGGAAACCTGACTGGGAGTTTAGGGAGTAATCTGCGATGGACTGGCATCCCATACAGGGGGGAGTATCAGTACTCCTAGTTGCTTCATGCTACGGAAACTGGGGTTGAGCACTGGCCTGATGAGCCACTAGGCTCGGAACAGACTTACTCCCATTAGGTATACGTCATTTGCGACTGTATCCTGACTTAATCTGAGAAGATAGGATGCGCTGGTTGCTCCAGATTCTTAAATGTACTCAAATGTACATAAATGCAAGTATTATTTTATGACCATGATACATGAGGACATTTTGCCCTCAGGGAGCTCGACCCTGGTCTGCAGGAGCCAGTATCCACCCTCATCTGGGCTGCCCCTCGTTTGCAGTGTGAGGTCTCCGAGCTAAAGATTGTAAGTGGATTATTGTGCCATCTTACGCCTGATAAATACAGTCCTAATTGTCAGAACAGGGGCAGAACTTTTGCTTTATTTGCTCTATACTCCAACCCATTACCTGGGAAAACAAAGAATTTCAGGGAAAAGGTGTGACTTTTGGATTTAATTCTCCAGTCTTTGTATTCATTACAAGTGAATGGTGGAGGACGCATGCTTGTTTGACCCCTTGGTCAATTAGCATCGTCTTCGTCATGTACGTATGTCTGTCTGTACGTCCATGTAGAATACCTGGAAATGACCTTTGTTGATGGGGGCCAAACTGGGCATACTGATCCACATTATAGTGAAGCTTTTCGAAAATGAGCATTGTAGGACAATATTTTACAAAGTTATGGCCCTTTACTTTGTCCATGAACTCAATAACTAAAAAACAGTTTTGCAGACAGGGACCAAATGTGGCATATGGAACCAGATTGTAGTGAACCAGAAACCTATCAAACATTGAGCATTTTAGGACAATATAGTGCGAAGTTGTAGCCCTTTGTCAGTGAAAGCAATAACAATTATCCTGTCAAGCCATTTCTCATGAATGTGCGATATAGCTGTGGGGTTTTTGCTAGCACAGCTTAATGTAAATACCTCTGAACTGCACTGCATTCTCCATATGAATATTTACTTAAGTTGTAGATCTCTGAACTGGAAACACAGTTCTGCTGATTGGTTGTTTGTATGCTAACACTTTGTTTCGGGACTCAGCTGTGTTGTCTGAGCTTTGGATGGACTCACACTTTGCTCTTTATGCAGGTGTCTGATCAGCTGTGTGCCAAATACAGTAAGGAGTACGGCAAGCTGTGTAGGACAAACCAGATTGGAACCGTCAATGACAGGGTAGGCTTTCAGAACATGCTCTGTACTCTTTAGTAGGATGATTTGGTGAAAATGTTGGATCTCATCAAGGTTTGATTGGCCTAGAGTTGCCATGCAAGCTACGCTTAAATGGGTCCTCTGGGATAACTCAAGATAACTTTCCTTGATATAAATGAGTAGCCAAATGTAGCTGTGGCTATAATATTTCGCAAATATTTGTCCTCGACATTAAGCTGTTTTCAGGTCATTAATACTGGTGCATGCATGCAACATGGAGCATGCAACCAAGCTGTGCACATTAGGAGAAAATATTGTCACATGACTTATTTCCATTGAGTTCCTGATAGTCCCCATCTTCCTCTCAAAGCTGATGCACAAGCTGAGCATCGAGGCCCCTCCCAAGATCCTGGTGGAGCGCTACCTCATTGAGATCGCCAAAAATTACAACGTGCCATACGAGCCGGACGCCATGGTCAGGGTGAGAAAGGCTCAGTGCTGCGGCCATTAGATGCACCATCTAATTTATGCTGCTGATATTCTGATATAACTGATGATGGTTTGTTGTGGCCTTCTCTGACCGCAGCCTGAGGTGTGTCAGGGAGAGGAAGCTGACCTCATAGACGTGGACATTGACAGTAAGAAGCCGGGTGGCGGGAGTGGAGGTGGTGGTGGATTCACGGCGCCCCCTGCTGCAATGCAAATGCCAATGCCAATGCCAATGCCAATGCCTACTGCCTTCAACTATCCGCCTCCGAAAGGATCTGTAAGACTGCCTTCTTTTTTCGTTACAACAGTTACCGTGGCGATGCTCGTTTTCCAGAAACAGTAGATTAAACAAAGTAAAGGACTAATCAATTTGGAGCAATGTTGAGTTAAAGCAGTAGTTCTTAAATTCGGTCCTGGCGCCCCCCTGTGTATGCTGATTTTTGTTCCAACCACAATTGCAATCTTAGGATTTTAACAAGCTGTTGATTTGTTTTAATTAGGTGCATTTATGCAAATATCCACATTGAGATATATTGTAAATATTGGCAGAGGGAAACAATTTAACCAAACATTTAATCAACATAAATAATCAAAAGGTTCCTCATTGGTGAAACTCTTGACACATGGTGGCAAAACCCAACAATTTACTTGGCAAACAATGGAGTTACACCTGTTGTGTTTTGTGTTGATTTAATTCAGTTCAGGCAGGATATTTAGGAAAAACTCAAAACCTAATTTGGAGCTTATTGATTTTCTCAGTCTAATTTAAAAGTGTTTTCACCAGAAAATCCTAACAATATTGAAAATTAATCACAATATGTTCAAGGGTTTTTATTCTTCTTGGCTGAATGGATATGTCCGACCAAATGTGACTTTAGATGGTAAGTAACTACTCTAAAACATGGAATGCTGCTAATTAAGAAAAAGTAACAGCTTTTTAAAAGCCTAGAATTGTAGTTGTGGCTGGAACAAAAGCCAACCTACACAGGGGGGCGCCAGGACCGAATTTTAGAATCACTGAGTTAAAGGCTCGCGCTGAAGAACCCAATAGCAGCGCTGATCTTGCACAGCTTTACTTTAACCAGCAACCTCCCAGATCCCAGTGACACACCTCAGTCAGTTGGGTTTGGGCTGCTTTTCTGATCCACTGCTGGGTCAAAAAGCTCTTTCCCACTTCTGATGCTCTGGGCCAGATTTGTGAACATTGAAAAATCTATTTCTAGGTTGCATTAAATTTTTAATGGAAAATCTTTATAGAAGTCTGAATTAAAGTCCGAAATGAAGTCCAGGAAGAATCTTGATCCGTGCAGCCAGCCTTATGACTGTCAGCCAGGCCTGGCCAAACCTGTTTCAAGATATCTACCATCCTCAACGTGCATTTCCACCCAAGCCAGACACACCTGAATCTACTTATCTCTTAATCAGCTGCCCAGCAAGATTTCTAGCAGTTGAATGAGGAATGCTTCACTTCTGTGGGTGGGAGTTAAAACCAACAGGATGTTACATACCCCAGAACGGGGTTGGGAAACCCTACTCAAAGCTCTAAGAACTGAAATGAAACTTGTGAATTTTGATCCGTTGCATTCCTGTGTGACCCATTATTGTACCTGGGTACTTATTAACTCGGCCATATTCCAGGTGCCCTTCAACGGCCCCGTGAGCAACTTCGATGGCTTTAACCATGCCCAGCCCCAAGTGAGGGGAGGGGAGCCCCCACAGCTGCCCAGCAGTCCTCCCGCCTACGAGCCTGTGAGTAACAATGTGACCCCGTCCCCGACACAGCCAGCCTATTCACCTTTCAGCAACAAGAGTTCAATTTTGCTGTTATGGTCTGTGATCGAAACCGCGCTCTAACGTACTACTCGCACTACCGATGACGTCAGATTTAGGGGGTAGGGTGTTCACTTACGCGTGGGGAGTGACTTTGTGTCTGCAAGTTCTTGGATGTACACTAGATCGGGCAGATATTTTGTGGGTGCCTCGTAAGCTCACTATTCATACACAAATTGCTCAAAATGCGACGCGACGTAAACCGCCAGAAAAACTCGCTGAGGAATACTAAGAAGAAGAAGCAACAGGAAGAGTTTGTTCGTAGTGAGTAGCATGTAGTGTGACTAGTGTATGTAAACCATAGAAAGCGGTTTCGAACACAGAGTTGGTTTAGCACTGTCTCAGCCTCTCTTGATCTGGCACAAAAATGTCCTGATTTTAACATCAGACACGGTTCATGGTTTATGATCAGTTGACTTTATGGCTTCATTTTTTTCTTCGCCTGGTAAGATCAGTCATTTTCCATATTCTTTGCTCTAGATATGAGTTTTCTTTGCAGGAAAATAAGTGATAAACCAGCTAATTATTGTTCATTCCGTCCTTTAGGGGTAGTGAAACAATTTTAGATTTATTTAGTTGACTGAGACTAACCGTAAATTACTGCCAGTGATTAGAGCTTTTGAGAGTGGTATGCAGTACCTTTGCTGGTGTAAATACATACAGGACAGGATCTCTCTATATCTGGATATTTTGAAGCTTGAATACAATCACACTTGCAGAAAATGCAGTCAGCTCGACAAATGTGATGGGCTTTAATGCATTCCTGTCTGTTCAGGACGATGAATCATCCTTTCATACTTCTGTTCCGTCCCAGGAATCTGGTGAGTAAATTAACTTGTTATTTATTGTTGAGTGCACATTTTCCTAGAAAAGGCATTTCCATTTTGATTAGTATTTACTCCCCGAAATTCAGCTCCGGATGTTGAGCACATGCTGCCCAGAGAGCATTACCACTTATTAAACACCCCAGTGTCCCCTCAGGTCCTGGCCCCTCCTCTCAGATCTATGACAACGCTGCCCTCCCCGAGCTGCCGTCAGTCCCTGACACACTTCCGGCTTCCTCCTTCGGTGGAAATACCGCACCCTCCGATGACATAGATTTTGATGACTTGTCTCGGCGCTTTGAAGAACTGAAGAAGAAGAGTTAATCCTCCAGCCGATTTCTTACACTCCCCTTGCTGGACTCTTGCAGTTAAGATTCCCTTGCTTGTTCTAACAGATATCCATGTTACCTCACCGGCTCATGGAAAAAGGTTTTTTCGTTGACTGCAGGGGAGGTTTTTTAACAAATTCAGATTAGCTTTCCTTCTCAACAATTGATTTCACTGAACTTTAGGAACACTTGTGAAGGAAAACCCATCGGTAGGTCTCTGTACTGATAGATTTTGAAAAATAAGCTGCTTCAACAACTGTCATCACACAGGAACCTTTTCTATGAGCACTTTGGATGCAAAATGGCCTTTTTAAATGAAGTTTGTTGTTATGTATAATACTAATGCCACTCATAGCATAGTTGTAAAGTGAAATCGGCCTGCCTTGTCACTTCAAATGACAGTCAACAACTGTGATACTGCCAGACACATGAAAAGCTAGCTGTGTGTGTGTGTGTGACAAAACACTGGCACTATCGGAGAGACATGACACCCTCTACGACGGCTACTTCCGCCCTGGGTGTTTTAAAGAAGCGCGATTCCCAGTTGGTGTTTCGATTCCTGGTTACATCTGATGTCCCTCCTTCCTTTTAACAGTTCATTCGCTGTGGGTGTCATTTTCTAGCACTACCAACCGGCTTTCCTATGTAGATATACGCGAGCATCCTGTGACCTCCAAGTATTTCGACAGTGACGCAGGTGCAAAGGGCACCGCACTGTCTGCACTGTTCACTCCATTTTGATGTGATTTAGGTTCAAACTGAGTAAAGCATGTAGGACTTTCAGCTCTCTGAATTAGTCGCTATCCAGACCACACCTCACTGTAAATGTGTGTTTTTATGCATCTTATCATTCGTGGTCAGAACTGCCTGGCCTCATGTCAGTGGTCTAGTGGAGGCTCAGACTGGAAACGCACACTTCTCTCCGCATAATACTAACTGCCGTGTGAATTTACATACAATCGACGTGTGTGACTTGGATGTATTCAAGCTTAGATTGCATTATTTTACACGGAAGTGCTGGTATCCTGAAGCTGCTAACCTGCTTTACCTTTTCAGGGCAGAGGGGCGTGGTCTGGGTATGAAAACAAGGGCAGTTTTCAGTTTACTCCTTTTTCTTTTGGTTGTTCATCCGTCACAAATTTTGCACATTGAGTTTTTATACGTTCGTGAGTCATTCAGCCAATCTAGTGCCGATCACAGAAAGACCGGTCTTTCACCCAGAGTACACCCGAGACTACAATAACAATGTTGTGCAGTCTGGACATACTTATATATTCATTTTGGCATATTTTTGTTGAAAAACAGGCTGGGCAACCTTGTTAGAATGATATTGTTACTGAAAAAAAGATTTGAAGCTTGAGTAAACCGATGATGGCCTTGGCAGTTCAGATGAACTTGTGACTATTTTAGTAGGTTTGCCATTCTCAATCAAATTACTGTCAAGAAACCAATCAATGCGTTCAAAACATGCTGAGCAAATCAATTCAAAATGATGCTTTTGCTTTTTTCTTTGCTCTTTTGAGACAGTTTATGTAAAAAACCTTTTCAGCTCCTAATATTAGTCCTGTTTTGCGCCGAACGGTTTGTGATTACTCTGTCGGCTATGAAGTGTGTGAGAGAAGTTCTCATTTCTCCTGTACTTAAAATCTTTCGTTATAAAACACTACTCATTTACCACATTGTTACAAGTGTAATCGTCATATGGTCTTCATTTTCAAGTGTTACATTTATACTGTTGCTAAACTCAAGCTCTGTATTAAAAACAAATTATCACTAAAAACTGACGCTGTCCAATATTTTCTTGGGTGTAATAAAGGAAGTATTTCTAAACATTGACATATGGCAGTATTTTTCCATACACATGGTGTTACTGAGGTTTATGGCTAATTTGATCAGTCTCAGTGTCTGTTAATGTTTAATTCAGACGATTTTATGAATGCCTAATTTAGCTTTCACTGAATCTGAATCATGTAATCATTCTGATTTCTATAATAAGATTTTTCTCATATCCTCAAATCTAAATTTCTGGAAAAACAGCTTAGCATTTTTAAATCCAGAGCAACCTGAGATTGTAAAGCTGTGCTAAGGCTAAACAATCCCCCATTCGTCAGCACCTCTGCTAAAGATTCTCTGTGTTTTTGAACTTTGTCACAGGAATTTATGTCATCTTAGCAAGAATTTAGTGATAGTCTCTTCCTCTATTAGTTACTCTACAACAGCAATGCACTGAATTTTGCTGAAGTCAAGTCCCTGGATCCAGAAGGGTCCCTAGATCAGCTTATATTTTTTCACTGAGATAATGCCCCCAATTTTTCTCATTTCAAATCCATAAGTATTTGTGAAGCTATGACTCAAAATTTCGCCTCAGCAGGCAAGGGTGAGGAATCCTTCAAAAAAATAAAAAGTATCCTGAATTAAGGATCCAGATCACTTTCAAAATCTCATCACTTTCACAAGATCCATCTTTGGTAAAATTCTTATGTATATCCATCATCTAATTTTTGCGTAATCCTGCGAAATAAACGACAAACAATCAAACCAACAAACAGGTCTTATCACATAACCTCCTTCGCCGAGATAATGACCTGGCACTACGCAAAGGTTTCAAGACAGAGGAAAGGGAGCGTGCTTTAATCATTTTTGCCACTTGGGGGCAGTCTCCACACGCCCCAGAAAGCATATTACATGGGAGGAGAGTGGAGTCCAAATCGCTAGCTTCTATGTCCATTTCGAATAATTTAATATTCCCAGTTGAATGACATGAGTATCACAGAATCCCTGCCCAGCTGACTGATTTTATTCCTGACAAAGACTTTGGAAATTGGCCCTTTACCAAAACATTAATATTCTTTACAATTACAGCAAGGCAAAGTAACCACATCGGACAAAGTTCCCTCAGGAATTTCAGAAGGGATTAATTATACTACATGAAATAATTACACTGCATTATTCTCCTTAATCGGCTCGTACAATAAAAATATGATTTCAAATTGAAAGTAATAGCTTAATACCTGATGTCCTGTTTGACATTCTAATCACAGACAATATGAGCTTCTACAGATAAAATGAGCCCAATTATACATTTGCCTTGTAAGATGTCTCACCATGAATGTTATGTTTTTGTAATGAGATGAAGCAGAACATGTCCTTCAGGAGACCACGCTGTTCAGTCAGAATTCAATCAGCGTGAAGGCCTGTGTGGCTGCAAAATTAAACTGCAGTAGGCATACTGTAATTGTCTTTAGAAGAAGCGCATTGGTAGAACGCATCTGGCCTGTTAATGCCCTTCATTTTCCATTGATGACCCTTTAACTCAGGGAGGTATGTAATGTATTTAGGGTCAGGTCACGCGGTAATGAAGTGACAAAATTGGTATAGTTTTGGAGCTATGATACAAATTAAGACAGAATTACAATTTAAATGGCTTTGTATAGGTCTTCCCTAGTACCTCAAACAACAAAAAACCACAACAAACGACAAAAAACTGGTCGGTAATGGAGTTACAAATTTGTAACAACTCCGTTACCGACCAGTATTTTGCCGTTTCCCCAAAATAAATCAAATTAAAAAAATTAGCAATTTTGTTGATTGAGGTACGAGGGACCTTTACACAGCCATTTAAATTGTAACTCTGTCTTACTTTATTTTGGAGCCATGATACGAAATACACCAATTTTGTAACTTCGTTACCACGTGACCTGGCCCTTTAGTTCCTATTCAGAAGAAGCAATGATCATTGCTCATCTGCCCAGTACCACAATACAAACTTCATCTAATGTGTGAGGCCTCGTCCCCGCAAAGGCTACACGTATTTTTACAGGCGGTTTTTTTTTCTCCTTTGTTTTCCAAAGGAAATCTCCATCCACACAAAAACGCTACAACGCGAAAAAGGCGGATTGACTAAGTGCATCCCCATTGAAACAACTGCAGATCAGTTGAAATATTCCTGTAATTTTATGAAAACAAATGTGTCCATCTTCAAAATAACCAGAGCGAGTGACTGAATACATATACTGTAAGAGCGGCATCGTACGTACAAGTGAAGGTCCGCTGGTTTTGATATTAGGAACATTTGTTTTCTCACTCCCCATTGCTAGACAGCTGTGTCCAAAATTAAAACTCAGAAAACTTTGTGGCATCAGCGTATTTACAAATTTTCTCATACTGTTGCCTGGCAACACTATTGTGATGACAAGTCATGGTGGCGAAAACATCATTCTACCTTTTTGCACAATGAATTTATGCTTACCGGAATATCTCATCACTTCTCTGACTCCATTATATACTGCGTTCCAGAAATAATAACTGTAAAAGGCAAACAAGCCTAGACTTCTAGGTTTTGCTAAATTTCAGAAACGCTCCCTGAGAATAAGCCTGCGGCAGAAATTGAAAAAAGGCAAGCTTGCCTAGCATCTATTTCTCCTTTCCACTGAAAATTTTTTTCAGTTTTTATTTCAATTATTTTGCATAAGACTCGAAATCTGCTAATGACGTGAGGAAAAGCGACTCATTTCAAGATCTCTGAGGGTTTCAAGCACACCGTAACTCAGAGAAGCTATGTTTTACTTGTGAGAGGGAAAACAATATTATTCTTGTTGTACAATAGAATTTGAAATTGACATTTTTGTGGTGTGACTTTCAGTGAAGGCAGATGAAGGAGAGATGAGCTGACATAATCCTCAGGACCCAGCTCAAAGTGATTAAGGTGTGGCCCCAGAGTCTCCAGCAGGGACGTGGGATTTTCAGTCAGGTCATCCATGGGGACGTAATGCTGTCTTGTCACAGATGGGACCCCACTCTGTGTGTACAAAACATACCTCAGTCAGCCGAGACTGAGCATGCCCCATCAATTCCCTCTCTCACCCGTGCTTGACATGTCTGGACATGCCATTCTCAGATGAGGCGGACAGGAACATTCTCTCACATCCCGCTTACACACAATCATGCACACAAAAACATGCCTGCATTTTCTTGAGTAAAACAGCACATACACTACTGTGTACAAAACATCTGGAGATTTATAAACATTCAGCATTTCATTTACTGTATGATTAAACGTTTCAAGCATACCTAGAGCTGAAATAAATGAGGCCTTTGAAATACCATACATGTGCTGGATTAGGCTCAAATCCATTTCTATTTGAAGGAGATTTGTAATCTGCAGTGCTGTAGGGAAACCTGGATACCCTCTCTGAATGTGTAAGGACAGTACTGTTCAGATGCACAGGGTTACCGGAGTCCTGTGGGGGCAGAACAGTACGGTCTGTGTTCTTGACCCAGATGGACCTGAGCAGAGGCGCCTCAGTGTGTGAAGCACATGCAGGTGTGAACACCATCAGACAGGTACTCCAGCCCCCTGGGTTCTTACAGAACAGACCAAAGGTATTTGGACAGTTTTACTTATTTATTTTGTGTGCTTTGACTCTGTAGTGTTGGAAATTGAAATAAAACTAAAAGGACGAGGATAAGATGCAATAAACTCATACTGATGGCATTTACATTCACATATTAGGTGATTAACTCTGGAATTACAGCAGTTTTAATGCACAGTGACTGTACAATTAAATATGAACTGAGACACACACAGTCTCATCTGAGGAAGAGATGAGCGGCGGTCTCATCACTGTACTGAAGTAAAACGCTAATCAAAGCCCTGGCCTGAAGTAACACTGATAATGTTAATAATTATTGTATTATAACCTGTTCCATGGATCTCAGCGTGCATCAGTGGCGTGCGGTCGGTTAGTTTGAGGTTAGTTTGGTGAGGCAGAATCCTTCCCTTTACTAGATGAGCAATCAGACGATTAACTAATTAAATAAGACAATTCGGCAGAATGGCGGGTCAGTTAAAGTTTCCGAGGCGTTATTACTCAGTATATCGAACCTGAAATGCTCACTAGACAGCAGCTTCGCGCGTACTTGCTTCCAGGACGCCGAAGCAATGTCTGTTGAGGACTGTATTTCAGTATTATATTTAATGATACTACTTACATTTCAGCATTATTCATTATATTTACTAATATTGATTAATTATATTCACTAATACTGATTATACATTTTTTATCATTATTCATTTTATTACTCACACTCAATCAGTAAACTAATAATTAGATTTAGATCATATTTAGCCATCAATAATCATAATCAATAACCATATCATGTAGGCAGCAGTAACACAGACACGCCCACACAATACATAACACACATACAAGTAGTTCATATATGCACAGGGAGGGGATGAGCAGTGCACACAGACATGCAGTTCACACACACACACACACACACACACACACACACACACACAGGCAGCACACGTACACATGCGCATGCACACATACAAGCAGTTCACACACAGACACACACACATACAAGCAATTCAGTTCACACATGTATGAGCAGCTCACACACATAAGCAGCGGGCTTCTGTAGCTTTGATTAGTAAGCAGGCTTCTGTTTAGTTGATTCAAAAACATAATCAGAGAGTGTATTTGATTTCTATAGCTTTGATCAATATTTCTTCAGTAAAATCATAAGTTGTTACTGAAAACATTATCAATCGAATCATTTATGTATCTACTATAATCCTATTCATCTGAAAGTGTTTTTCCACACACAAACTATAATTTTCCAGTCCATTTTAGTATACATTCCTATTATTTTTAAGTTCTATACTGAAAATTTTCCACCATTATTTAACAAAAAAAAGTCGGAGCGTAAAAAAAAAGGTAAAGACAAGATGGTTAAAACCCATGAATTGTGATTGGAGCAAAGTTTGTTAGAGATGAGATGGTTGCAACCCATGTATTCTGATTGGAGCAAAGTTGGTTGAGTTTTTCCCATAAATATTGCTCTGTAAAGGATGCCTGGCCAGGGACTGCTCACCGTGGGAATAAAGATGGCTTCTGAAGATTTAGTCTCCCTCCAATTATTCACAAACAAGGCAACCTCAAAAATATGAAAACATCTAGTTGGAAAACCACAAGAAGTTCAATGCTTAATCAAAATACAATGTAATCTCCTTTAGATATGTGCTTTTACACCCCACCAATAAAAGCGGGCATTTATTTTCAGTCTTCTTTCATAATCCGATTAACAAAATGTTTAAACGATATACAGAATTACCGAGAGCCGAGAATTTTTCTGAAATGATCATTCAGATTTCCATCCTCGCAGTCTCGAATTGAAGCGTATACATAAATGAATCTTTTTGTCATCATCTCCTCTATCAGTATACGGGCTTCCTATAGGCTTGGTCTTAATTGTATTAATTATCAATCAGGAATAGTACATGGGAACAGGTTCACAAAATCCTGTGACAAAAGTTTGGGTCACTGCCTCACCTCACCGCACGTCTGTGGCTCCCTATAAGCAAGCACTCGCAAATCTGCAGTTTCGAGAGCATTTCAGGTTTGATGCAGCGTACTGAGTTATAACGCCGCGGAAACTTAAAATGGCCCGTCATTCTGCCGAATCGTCTTACTAAACTAGTAAATGGTCTGATTGCTAATCAAGCAAAGGGGAGGATTCTGCCTCATCAAACTAACCTCCGCCTGCACATCACTAGGGTGCATCATAGGCCCTACCATCACACTTATGCTGCATCTGATCTGGCAGCCATTTTGGACTGTTAATGACATAAGGGGCTCACTTCAATTGCTTGGTTGTCACCTCTTACTTCCCTTCCTCCTTACTTTTCATCCTCCGTACTTTCCTACATCTTTACTTTCCTTCCTTGTTACCATCCTTCTTCCTTACTTTCCTACCTCCTTCTTCTCCTAACCCAGAGATCCATTATGGTCTGACAAAATAAAGAAGGTTTCAAATCAGTTAAGCAAGGAAGGAGTAGAGGAATCCTCAAGTTGACTTCAAATTAAACATCAAAAACATCTTAAGTGGAAGTATTTCTTGGGAATTCGTAACACAAACAATCGACTGGCAATGATATGCCTGTAGCCGTTGGTTACTGTGACAACACTTCGAAATGACAACTGAAAGGACATTTTCACGTTGCTTCAACCACCCTGTTATTTCTTCTTCTTCTTCTTTCTTCCTTCCCTGATGAGTAAAGCTAGGTGCAAGAGAAGGTAAGATTGATGTAAAAAATAAACATTTGTAACAAGCCATTTACTGACACAAACAAACAAAAACAGGTGGAGAGCAAACATCTGACTGATCTCATCAAAATCTGATAATTCGGTGGGGAATCCCTCTTTCTGTTTTCGAAAAGGTCATGGCCATGAAGACAAGCTGTGTTTAGGGCCAGGAGGCTGAAGACTCTCTGTGGTCAATGGAGGAACTTAGTGAGGTACAGTCATGACCTCTGGTCGCGCATCTCTATCACTCATTAGTCCAGCTGGATTCTTTGGCCACAGGCTCCGACACACTCATTTTCAGTATTATACAATGGACGTCAGGATTGTCGCCTTTCTGGAGCGATTACTGATTGTTAGTGGATAATATCTGTCTAAATAAACAAATGTTGCCTGCGAAATCAATCTCAAATTAAGATGAGCCACATACAAGTAGTGGCTGGCAATGACACTTGCATGTACAGCGCTCTCCTGACCTTTGAACCATTCAATATAATCAGCGTGTGAGTGTAAGCATTAAACTGTAGTTGTGGGCAGGGGCTTAACAGTTAAATCAATTCATACCTTTCTGGCATTTCTACACTTTTCTTTTGTAATCTTAAAATGCTCTTAATAAGCATATGGCATACTAAAATGTAAAAGAAATCTACCAGGTGTTGAACCTCGTCAATATTCAATTCTCATACATTTAAAAAAAGTCTGACCAATAATTTTCTTTGGTCTGAATAAAATGATTTGCTGAGCTTCCTGTCTGTCATCCGTCGCCGCGTCCCTTCCAGTCGTCTGCCGCTGTCACCGCTTGTGATTAGCGCCTCTCTGGCAGAGCAGCAGAGAGGTACAGACAAAACAGGTACTCCACAAAGTTAGCCTGAAAATAAAACAGCTGCAACTGCTCCTAATTTAATGACTAACATTATAGGGACAATTTTAGTGAGGTAAGACGTTATGACAGCAGTTTTGCAAGAAAATATGGATGAATTCTGCCGAAAAACAAGGCATCTGACTGCAAACAAACAAGCGCTGAAATTCTATAATTACTACTACAGCACCCTCCATAATTATTGGCACCCCTGGTTAAGATGTATGCTTTAGCTTCTAATAAATTCAGTTTTTTTCTAAATAATATACAACCACAATGAAAAAAAAGAGGAAAATCCGACCTTTATTTCAAGTGCATTTATTCAGTGGGAAAAAAATCCCACATTAAGAAATAATTATTTTACATCAGATCATGTGCGCCACAATTATTAGCACCCCTGATGTTAATACTTTCTACAACCTCCTTTTGCCAACAAAACAGCACCTATACAGAGAATACAGAAAGTGGGATCTTCAACCATTCCTCTTTGCACAATCTCTCTAAATCATCCAGCGACCTGGGTCCTCTCCTCTGCACTCTCCTCTTCAGCTCACTCCACACGTTTTCAATGGGGTTGAGGTCTGGGGACTGAGATGGCCATGGGAGGAGCTTGATTCTAAGTCTGGTGAACCATTTCTGCATAGATTTGGCCACATGTTGACCCATCTTCAGCTTTCGGGCAGAGGCCACCAGATTTTGATTTAAAATGTCCTGGTATTTCAAAGCGTTCATGATGCCATGCACCCTAACAAGGTTCCCAGGGCCTGGAAAAGAGAAACAGGCCCACAGCATCACCGATCCTCCCCCATACTTCACAGTGGGCATGAGGTGCTTTTCTGCATACTCATTTTTTGTGTTCGGCCAGACCCACTTAGTGTTTGTTGCCAAAAAGCTCTATCTTGGCCTCATCTGACCAAAGCACACGGTCCCAGTTGAAGTGCCAGTACCGCTTAGCGAACTCAAGACGTTTACGTTTATGATTGTGAGTGAGAAAAGGTTTTTTCCATGCATGCCTCCCAAACA
The DNA here is from genome assembly GCA_029721435.1 of Gymnothorax reevesii. NCBI lineage: Eukaryota > Metazoa > Chordata > Actinopteri > Anguilliformes > Muraenidae > Gymnothorax > Gymnothorax reevesii. The sequence continues at coordinate 34,291,066 of CM056588.1, forward strand.
GCTTGTTGGCATGTAGATAGCACCTGATGGTTGTTTTGGAGACTTTGTGACCCCAAGATGCTACCATTTGTTGCAATTCTTTAACAGTGAGCTTTGGAGAACTTATTTCTCTTACCATCCTCCTCACTGTGCGTGGTGGCAAAATAACCTTGCGTCCTCGTCCAGGCTTTTTTACCACTGTTCCAGTTGTTTTAAACTTCTTAATGATTCCTCTGACCGTAGATATGGGCAGGTGCAGGCGAGTGGCTATTTTCTTGTAGCCGTTGCCTGACTTGTGAAGTTCGACACATATCTGTCTTACTTGAATGGCGTGTTCCTTTGTCTTTCCCATGTTGAAGAGTGGATAAGAGAAATGGTCTCTGTGTCACGTCATATTTATACCCCAGGGAAACAGGAAGTGATTAATTACTTATTAAATGTTCCTAGATACTCTGATCAACTTTGTAAACTACTGTAGAAATGACAGAAGTGCTTCTATTAGATTTAATTCCTACGAATTGTTAGGGGTGCCAATAATTGTGGACCAGGTGATTTTATGAAAAATAATTATTTCCTAGTCAGGGATTTTTTTTCCCCTTAAAATTCATTTGAGTTGAAGGTTACATTTTTCTACAATTCTCAATGTGAGTATCCTTCTGCGATAAAAATTGAATTTATTTTAAGGCTTTTAACACATCTTAACCAGGGGTGCCAATAATTATGGAGGGTGCTGTATCATAACGTTAATGGTAGTTTGTCAGACGTTATGAGGGCATTTTATTTTATATTGCAAAGAATTGAATATTATGTAACTACTGTTGGTTAGTTATCACTAACTGGTGCCTCTTAATCGGACTCCATTGCCCCGTTTCAAGATGCTTTCACACCAGACGCAAAACCAATTTTTCGTACGACGGATTACATTCAAAGTCAATGCAATGACGTGAATACGCGCAAGATTCGCGCCTTTGCATTGTCTTTGAATGTAATCTGTCCTACAAAAAATTAGTTTTGCGTCCGATTGTGAAAGCAGCTTCATTCGCACTGCTCACTTTCTCACTGCACGCGTCAGGGGAGCCTCAGAGGTCAGGCAGGGGGAAGAGGGTGGGACTTGAGGGAGGCGAAGTTGTTCATGTTCAAATTTTTACTAAGTGCTGTGCCACATGCCAGAAAGCTAAGAATTGCTTTAATAAATGATTGGTGGACAGAACAGCCAAAACAGTTATGTCTGTGAGAATACTTTTCATTTTTTAAATTGATGTTACTTTTTTCAGATCTCATTATGGGAGGGGACACATCCCCCTGTATCCCCCTAGACTATGCCCTTGCTTGTGGGGACTAAAAGACCATTTGGAACTGTGGACCCAATAAGGATAAACGCTACAGAAATAACACTGTGGAGACATTTTTTGGGGTTCCCATGACAGAAATAGCTTCATTCTGGGGCAAGGGCTCGGGTTAATGTCAATGGTCATGAGTGGGTTAATGGTTGGGAGTAAGTCTGGTTTTAAGGATAGATATTAGAATAAGGCTGTAGATTATGGTGAGGTATTAAAGTTAAATATTAAAGGGAATGGGCATTTATAGGTCAAGGACAAGATTTGGATGAGGGAAGTGTTAAGATTGGGGTTAATTTAAGTTTTGGGGGTTGGGAAAGAGGATTTTGGTCCCAAAATAGTTTTCTGGTCCCTGCAATTTTGCAAAACCGAAGCTGGCCGTGTGCATGAGCTGGCTACAGGGAGTAATTACAGCACCATAGCTTAAATTGCCGCAGAATAAAGGCTCTGATTGGTTTAATTTACTGACACTCAGCAACAAACAATGGTCTTCATGAAACCATCACCAAGTGCTACCCAGAGGACAACAGTTGATTAGTCCACACCGATACATCCGTTGTTGTCTTGAGTAGAAAAACTGAGTTGAAAATTGTCTTTATAAAACAAATGCATAGCCAGTCTTCTTCAATTAAACATTCACGCAACAAACTTCAAAGTATATCCTCTTGAATTGGTAAAAATGAATTTTAATTGCATTGAACACAAATACAACAAGATAGCCAATTTTCTTCACAACTTCATATAAGATGTTAAGTAAAGATGATTAATGTTGACAACTGCATGTCAGCCATTTCCTGAGAAATTTCAATCTGGCGTCAATGTTATGCATTATAAATCAAAATCTGTGCAATTACCAGTTCAATTTAGTTGTCATGAAATAAAAGCCATTCTTTTTTTGCAGCTTAAGTGAGCAGCAAGATTTACAGCCTTTGTGAAGCATCAGTATTTTATACAGATAGAAGTAAAGATTCAGAACATTCTCATTCAGCAATGTTTATGATGCCTCGTCTCACAAAACTGCAATATATACTGACACACATTGAAAACGCAACACCCATATTTAATAACCAAAAAGAAGCAACCAACCAATGTTTTTCAATTCAATTTTAATACGAATAGAGAAAGTATTTCATTGTCCATAACACTGTAAAGTTTCATCACATTATCTCAAATAATGTTTCCGATACGCCACTGTAAACGCACGGACCCTCCCCAAACGTGCACAGTTGCTTGGGGAAAGTTCCTCCACTCCTCTTGTATTGCTGCTGTCAACTCGCAACATTGCGGTTGATGTTGACGCTGGGGCACACAGCGACCCAGTTCATCCCACGTGTTCAATGCGGTTAAGATTGGGTGACATGGATGGCCAAGGCAGAGCATCGACCCCTGCTTGTTGGAGAAAGTCTCTGGTGAGGCGTGCAGTATTGGGACGGGCGTTGTCACGTTGGAACGTGAATGGTATTCGTTGTTGTCTATGGTTGTTCAACAGTCGTTGAAGAACTGGTCTTGAAATCTTATCCACAAATCGCTGTGCCATTAGACCTCCACAAATCACAACAAGTTCAGTCCAAAATCTCACATTAATGGCAGCCCAGACCATGACACTACCCCCACCAAATCAATTTCTCTCCAGAACACTTCTGTCTTGATGACGTTCATATTGCCTCCTATACACCCGTTGTCAGACATCAGAAAATGAGACAGAGAACCTCGATTCGTCTGAAAAAAAAACCCAACGGTGGAAGACTTGTGGCAGCTCAAGATGATGACATCGAGCAAACTGGAGTCTGTTGTCTCTATGACGTTGTGTCATGATGTTACCTCGAAATGGCTTTCAGCACCTTAAGCCCGCAGCTTGCCGGATCAACATCATGGCATAGATGGGGCATCCGTGGCGTCATGTTCTGAGCAGTGTCTGCTGCTGTTTGGAACTGGTTCCTCAGATGGATCCGCCAGATGTGTCAGTCCTGACGTGCCATCGTAACCGGAGGTTGTCCTGGTCAGGGGCGGTGGTGAATGCTTCCTGTCCGTTGGTAGCGATGCTCCTGATCGGTGATGGTAGATGGCCTGACCCTGAACCAGCAGGCAACCTCTCTTTGAGATGTGCCCCCAAACAGCATCCCCGAAGCTCACTCCCTCTGCTGTTCTGTAAGCTGTGGAATTCTGACACTAATGCTGATAAGGATGGACCATTGTACCTTTTATGCGTCCAATGTCTTGCATTGCACTTGCATGTCATTCAAGTGATGCATTCAACCTTCTGCTAATGACATTGCAAAGTAATGTTTTGGAGAAGTGATCCCCTGACAGATGCACAAACTGGGTTTGAGCCCAGATTTGCACATATTGGAGCCTTTAATCTTCATAACACTATATTTCTTTTATGGTAATTTTGATAACTGCAAAAAATCAGATACAATTTAAAAAATTAGGTGTTGCGTTTTCACTGTGTTTCAGTATACACACAGTAAGAGAATCATAAAATAACATTTATAATGAGCTAAAAAAGTTCTATAATGTGAATGTAAAATCAAGCTGCCTCATATGATCTCTGAGAGGACCATAAAAGGGTGATGACGTCAGGGCCCTATTAAAGTCACGCTGGCTTCATTGCAACAGATATCTTACTGTGATTCAAAATACACTGATGTGTCTCACTATAATGCCGACATCTCAATAAAATCCATTGTAACTACAGTCCTAGGAGTGCTGTATACCGTGTCACTGAAATTCCCTGCTGATTGGTAATGGCCTGTAAGTCATGGGTTTCAAAAAATCGAATGTGCTTCAGCACAGTCTGCTGCAGAAACGGCGGCATCCTTACTAAACATGAAAAATGGCGGCATATAGTTTATAACATGGTTAATCGCCAAAGTCTTAAAGTCAAACATACTACATTTGTTCTCGCATTTCAATGTTTTTTTTACTCAAGTGATCTCATTACTTAAAATGAAAACCATGAAGGTCAAATATTAGCCCCACTGGTTCAGTACTATGCGCAAACACACCAAGTCAAAGTGACCACTGTGAGTCTCTCTCAAAATTTTGTGATAAGTTTTTTTTTTTTTTTTTTTTTTTTTTAAACTATTCCTCCGTGGGATATTTTCAAAGTCATCAAAACCCTTGGGGCTGCACCCACAAACTGCAGTCTCCAGATTAGCTTTTTGTTGGGATTAAAATTGAACTGATTATAGCAGACCATGGATTTTGTTTTCATGTTATCATAGCTGTGTAGATTTTTGTGCATTTATGGGGTCACTGTCCTGCAGAAAAGTCCACTTACGACCAAGTCTCAGCCTCCTAGCAAAGGCAACCATATTTTCTTGCACAATGTCTAGGGATTTGATGGATTTCGTGATTCTGATGTTCTAAAAGACATGCCTGGGAGCACAGGCAGCAACACATTGCCAAAGCGTAACTGAGACACCCCCATGTGAGGTGCATCTCCTTGTATTCATTCCCTTTTTACCAAACTTACAACTTTTACCCAAACTTACATTTTGTTATATTTTATTTTCATCTGACCGCAGAGCTCTCTTCTATTCCAAGTTCTAAAAATTTGTCAGAGGACAGACCTCAGGTTTTTTTGCGCTCAGTAAAGGCTGTCTTCATGCAAAAGCAAATGTAAGAGTTAACAGTAGTTGAGAGTAGTTTTACTTCACTGCATAATCACCATAACCTTAAACTAAGAGGAAAGCTGTGTGTTTAACTGTCGATGGATTATATGACTACACTGTTGAAGGAAGGGGCCATCGTACGTCTGTCCATCGATTTCCTCAACAGCCATCGATCCGATCGACCTCATACTTGGCGGGAGTATTACTGAGTGTGAAGTGGTTTGGTTGAGCAGTTCTCGTAAAAATACCAAAGGCCAGATGACTGGCCTGTTCTGAACAGGCACTACACTAATTCTAATTACTGGAGCGCTTGTTAATCAAAGTAAATGATTAACAACAGATTCATTAGTTGAAAAGGGTGTTTTTTTGTGACCTTTTCTAATTTCAGTCAAGCAGCTGCCACTGATTGGTTTCTGATGTGTTTTATAGACAAGTCACTGAGGAATTACAAGTGTTATTGTACGTAATGTTATGCATTATGGACCTGGGCAGCAAGAAATTAAACACGTTACAGATGTAGTGTAAGCAGAATATTTCAACTGTGCTGGGAGGGAAATGAGCCAGAGGTTCCCGGGGTGGGAGCTCGGTCCCGATGGAAGAGAAGCACCACCCCCTTCCTGAAGCGCCGGTCCCTCGCGCTGTAGATGACGACGTTGCAGCAGCTGTTGGCCGTCAGTATCCAGAAGGCGAAGAAGGAGAATGTGCACCAGGTGTAGCCCACTGCACTACCGAGCACAAACACCGCGATAGGCAAAAACGAGGCGGCGAACGCCAGCGTCAGGATCCCAATAGTCTTGGCAGCTTTGATGTCCGAAAAGGACGGCCTGTGGAGTCCCCGTCCGCCCCCCCCGGTCCCCCCGCCGTCTCCCCCCAGGACCGCCTCGGCCAGGTGTTTACGTTTGCGAGCATAGCGGCGGATGAAGGCGAGAGACAGAATATTTACCACCAGAGTCGCAGCCAGCAGGGTGAAGTCGAACACCGGGAACAGCAGCAGGACAGTGCCCACTCCGGCCAGCAGGGGGACGTACTCGCACATTCGGCTGCAGACATTGTACTCCAGAGTGAAGCCGTTGCTGAGGACGAGTGGCGACAGCGCCAACAGAAAGCTCACGACCCAGGACAGGAAGATGAGCAGAAGCACGCGGTGCCGCGTCACGACCGCATCCTTGTGTAGCGGCTTCAGAATCGCCACGCTACGCTCCAGCGCCATAAGGAAGATGGTGCTGATTGAGACGAAGGTGCAGCCAGCGAAGACTGGGCCAATCAGTCGACAGGGCTGCCAAGGGCCCCCTAACCCCCCCACTGACATCCGGGACCCTCCCTGACACCAGGCAGGCGGAACGCTGGTGACCATCAGAGAGATCTCGGTGTAGATAGAGAAGGGCACCACGAACATGCCCACCATCACGTCCGCGATGGCAAGAGAGACTGCGACAGACAAAAAACATGCCGTCACACAACATCTCCAACAGTCTATATTGTTCAGAATCCATTACCACAGTTCCAGAAGGCTTTGCTAACAAGTTTACTCTATTCACTGTTACAACTGTCAATCATTCTTCGTGACACAAAGCTTAGCATCCCGGCTCAATGACCCATTCCTCAGGCTTCTCAAAGCCACATATGCCCTGTGTGAAAGCAACGCTGATGAGCACTTCAGTCTTACTGTGACAGTAAATGGGTAAGGCTGCTTCATAGCTTTTGAGATTATTACCACTCCATAAAAAAGTAGACAAAATAGTGAGATCAAATTACAGTGTCCAATACGAACACAGGGAGGAAAACACAAGAATTTAAAAAGAAAGGGGCCTAATCCTATTCTATAATGATGGCACCGAAGACAACTCCAGCAATCAAATTATTTAACTCATACAACAGAAATGCAAATGACCCCACCCAACCCCCAATTTCAAAACATGAGATGTAGTTAAGTTAGTAAGTTTACTGACTCTAATGACCCCCTCTCAAGGGTAAGAGAGTACGACCACATTTCTGGGTATACAGAATATAAATAATACCAATGGTAAACAAAAATTATTCACATAATAACTTATCACATGCATAACAATTTACATGGTAGCCAAGACCAGCCTAAATACCTAAAAACTAAACACATACATGTATACACACATGATAACAATTAAAAACCAGCTCTTTGCATTTTTTGATTTGGACAGCCATAGACGATGCTTGCTAGCCTATATTAGTAGTTTCGATTACTGAAGGTTGAGTCTATTTGGACGAGTTACTTGTCGTCCACCTCTGGTCATAGTTGTCCACACGGTAGGGGGTAACGTCATGATTTATTACATCTCGTGAATATTCAAACTGTTTCATCACAATATCTATTAATTTAGCCAATTTCTTCAACTCTGAAATCTGTGCACAGTTAAAAATTTTAAGCATGGAGTGCACAATTCCCACCTCACAGTGTTTCCAGCCTATGGACTCAACATTTCTATATTAAAAAATGAAAACTTAAAATATATAATGAAATTCATCACCAACTTCACTTAAATTTTAAAGGAGACGCATCATGTCCTCTTCGTGAACGTTTGCACCATAAAAATAACCCTTCATTATAGGCCATCTGTGGTTCCTCCACCAAAATTTACAAAGTGTGACTCTCTTTATAATCCAGAAGGTAAAGATTTTTTCAAAGGTCAGCTCCTGTTTAAATGTCCTGTAATTTCTACAATGTCTATTAGTTAAAAACTTAACTTTGCCGCTCTTGCTTGCACATCTCAGAAAGTCTGAATTCCAGGGCATTTTTAATATATTTACCACTAAAACCATCTATAGAATTAATCCACAAATTACTAAAACCAGCACTGTCCAGAGTCTGTTTGACCATAGATGTCCACTTACGCTGGTATTGGTTTTCTGGGTCGGTATCCATGGCTTTCAGCAAATTACAGATTTTTTTCAGCAATGATCATTTTCAGTTATGATTCATAAATTCAACATTTAGCCTCAATATTAGCTAGAGATGCTCACTTTTCCTCAAATGCTATTCCAGATCAATTCCATAAAAATCTTTAAATTACTTTACAGATGGAGAAGTCACGAAAGTAAGCCATTTAACAAATCAAGTGGGCAATATTCTTAGAACTTGACAATGTGATTTTATTAAAATCAGATAATAGCCCATTAAAAGCACTGGCTTTAAAATGAAAGCTGATGCAATTTTATGCGCAAGATAAATCCAGTTCCCCGTGGAGAACAACATTCAAGCCATTTTTTGGCATTTTGATATGATTTGCAGCCATTATTGACCGTGCTCTTGAGTCAGTGAATGAGGTAATGGGGAAGTGTCTGCAGAAACACAGGAAAGCACAGGAGTGCAGGTTTACCTTTGAGATATCCCTGCGGTGTGCGGAACTGCTGCATTTGTGTGAAGACCGCGAGCGCGATCACGTTGCAGGCGATAATGGCGAAGGAGAGGCCGACCATGAAAGTGATGACCAGGGTGTGGTTCAGGCGACCGCAGCAGCAGAAAGGGCACAGAGTGGCTGCCGTCGTCTGATTCAGGTCACTCGTGTCCCCCTCCTGCATCTCTGACCCTGGAGACACGCTACAGTTCCTGCTGAGGTCGGGCATTCTGGTTCAGAAGCTGTATGAGCAGTCAGATACACATGCAGTTTCTGCTGTGGGGACAATGACAGACAATGGTGCTCTCAGTCGTGCCTGCCCAGGATTGTCCATTTTATATTCATTGAGCACATTTATATGGACAACAATAATCCGATATTAGCCTGATTAAGACAATACTCTGAATATCACCTTGTCATGTAACCACATGTTCTTCATCAGAGTAAGGTCATAGTCGGAATAAACAATTTTCGGATTAAGATGTGGACTATTCCGATTTCATTTGGATTATTGAAGTGCATTGTTGACATGTATGTGGCTTAATCGCACAATTAAGTCCTATTGGGAGTTTTCACAGAATTTTGCAACACGTATGACATTCAAACATAGACATTCATACATACATACATAACCTGAGCAACATAGCCCAAGCTTCTAGTTTGTTTGCATTATGACTGCTTGACAAGTGAAAATTTACTTATCCCATTGGCAAAATAGTCAAAATGACCTAAAATCAAGGATCGATATTTTGTCTTACTAAGAAAATGGTGATAGAAATAAGTGTTTTAAGTCTTAAAATAAGTGAATTCCCTTTCTTGAAAATCACTTTTTGCAGTGTAGATAACCAGGAACTAGTTTTGACAGCAGTGATCTTGAGTCCTGAGAGTGACACAGTTGTTTTCACTCATTGGTCATAACTCTGGAGAATGCCATCTGTCAAATGACTCCAAGAATAATCTGTCAATACTGATAAGAAGCCAGTATTGGCTCAGCTGAACATCTTAGTTCCTGTTTATTTGTTTCTCTCCGAAGGTGTAATGAAAAGGGATTAGCCGTAACATTGATGCTTTTCAAATGCAACTGCCAATATTTGTGCAGTGCAAGTTCTCCGGCCAGTTTCAGTGTATTTTGTATTTCAGTCACGCTCATCTTAGCGGCCACAGGGGGCCAAAGGCTTTTTCCAAGGAGCATTACAGGAACGTATGTGTGTGTCTGTGTCTGTGCGTGTCTGTCTGTCGCATGGCCAAAATGTTCCCAGCCAGATTATTCCTCTTGGCTGCTGATACTAACAGGTCACATTATCGTCTAATAGCCTCACAGGTAATTCTCAGGGCTGAACACATGCAGCAGAGGGATATTCAGCCTCTGTTACTGAGACCCATCAAAGCTCTCAGTGCCACCGTGAAGCACCCAGACAGCCTGTTTACAGGTACGAAACCCAAATGCATTTTATAAAGCAACATCTCTCAGCTACCTTAAGTTATTCAATGGACAATTTAACATCTTACTTATTGTATTTTTTTGCACCCAGAAATTTAACAAAACTTTATATGAGAGAGGGTGATGTAATGTGCCCGTGACGATTAAAATGTCTTACTTCTGTTTTCTTTCAACCGTCATTACAAAAGATGACACAGAATGACATGAGAAGTATTACAATGCAATTTTCTTAATTGAACCGTTTCACATTACAAAAGATAATTTGTCCTACTTGTATCGGTAAATGTGACAATAGATACTTCGGTCATATCATTTACCAGCTGAAGTTATCACAGTATTCTGTCATTTTGCATAGACTGACAGGATCGGTTTTTTTCCATATGTAAGTGAAATTACACTGAACAAATCTATAAACGCAAAAATGAAAAATGCTGAGTTAAATTGACCTATAATGAAATATGCCCGCAAATAGTGCTTACTGGTGTACTGAATGATTTGTTTTGGTGAATTCTGGTGACCCACTTCTCATTGACCACTCCCTGTGAGATTACTCACTCACTGAGTTATTCCGCCCCAGAGCTGCATAGAGCATAACATTGAGTTTGTCAGTCAGCGTGACCAGTAAACAGGCACTCCCTTGCACCAGGGCCAATAAAAAGCCACACAAAAATGTACACTTTTGTCCCAGGTTACAATACCACAGATGTCACAAGTCATGAGGGAGTGTGCCATTGACATGCTGAATGCTGGGATATCTGTGACAGCGGTGTCAACACACTTGAATGTGCATCATTCCACCATCAGCCGGTTGAGAAGTTCATTCAGAGACTGGCAGCTCTGTGAATCGTCCACGTGCCCGACGACCAGTGTGAGCACACACACACAGGATTGGCACATGCAGCTACAGCGTGATCGGCTCCGACCAGCCACCAGGACAGCTGACGAGACCATTGGACTGCATAACAGGCAGAAATCAGCTCAAACTGTCCACAAATGCCTGAGGCAGACCTCCAAGCCTGCTGACCACATCACCTTCGCTGGAGGCTTGCACGGTGGAGGACGATGTTATTCAGTGATGAATTGCGATTCCAACTGTACCACCCTGATAGCTGACAACGCATATGGCGACGTGTGGGCAAGCGTTACGCTGATGCCAGTTTCGTGCGTCGGGTGGCACATGGTGGTGCAAGAGCAATGGTATGGGCAGGCATATGCCATGGACGGCGTACGCTTCTGCATTTTGTTCAGGGCAACTTGAATGGGCAGCGGTACTGTGACGAGATCCTGAGGCCCATAGTCGTATTGTTTGTGCAACTCCATCACATGACATTCCAGCACGATAATGCCCGGCCACACACTGCCCCGATCTGCTCAGAGGTTCTTGATAAGGAGGATGTCCCTGTTCTCAATTGGCCAGCATATTCACCCGATAGGTTGCCATTTGCTCACCTTTTGGATGCTCTGAATTGGCGGGTCAGACATGTTCCGATTCCAGAAAACGTGCACCAGCTCCGAGTTGGGCTGCAGGAGAATGGGACAACATTCCACAGGCCACTATTGACAATATCGTGAACCCCATGCAGCGGAGGTGTACCATTTTACGTGATGGCGATGGTGGACACACTTGTTACAGAGTGCTGTGAAATCTGCTCGCTGACCCCTGGTGGGTTCAGGCTGTGATAACTCATGAATTGTGTACTGTAAATTGTTGCTCATGTTTCTGTTGCTTAAATATTAGGGCAAGAAAAAAATAATAATTGTTTTGTTGAAATATATCCAGATTGATAAAAAATAATTTGAAATATACATATATACATATTACACATATATATAAATAACTTTGTGCGTTTATATTTTTGTTCAGTGTACAATGGCAATACACAGTTTTTGATTTTAAGTCATTACAAAAAAAAAGACTGACAGGATCTGATATGTTATTATGTGATTTTTGTTGTCATGTCAGCCTTACACCGTTCGATGTACCCCAATATTCCATGAATAAGCCAGTGAACTCAATGCACCCCAATGGCTTCAGTAATCAGATTGAGATCCAATTTAAATCCAATTTAATGCCTTCTTTGATGTGCTGGAACAGGAGATTCACATCATGAATGTGCAGCCAAAAAAAATCAGTAGCAACTGCAAATTTCCATCAGCTCAGCATGACCACAATTTCGAAGGAATACTTCCAGCAATTTGCTGAACGCAAGTCATTGAGAATTTAAACCGCAAGATGCCATTTCAATGGCAATGGTCACACAGCAAAATGGATATTTAACTCTTGCCACTGCTGGCAAAGTCCCTGTGTGTGATTTCAGTCACCAGCACCCCAAGTGGGCTCACATTTGAGAATTGCCAGCATGCTCCTGTCGAGCGTATTGGCAAAGATGAGCTGCATGGACAGTCTTTGGCTTAGGAAGGAAAATGTCACATCAGTTAGCTAACGTTGATTATCTCCAGACAATCATTTATATCAAGGTCTGCGAACAAACCTTAGCTGGCATAGCTGACATGTTGGATACAGGATAAATGGGACCTGAGCAGCTTTCACAGGGCCAAATCATTATGGCCAATAACTGGGTTAGAGAGTCAAAGAGACATCAATGTATGAGGACAAAGGCGGCCATCCTCGGGAGCCCGAACTATCAGAAGTGCAACAGTTGGTAATCAAGTGTGACCCTAAGCCTCTTTCCCAACATCACCAAATCACAACAAACCTCTGCTCTTCATTTTTTGAATGCCGAACTGTGGTAATTGGTTAATTGATTAAAAAAAAACTTTAAATATAAACAGCGATGACACAAACATAATTTGGTATACGAGATCAGATGAAAACAAATAATCCAAAAATGGTTTTAATTACCAAAGTAGCCGTGTGAAAATTGCATAGAGAAATATCGGACAACTAATCTCAGAGCAGAAAGGCTGGTTTTCCTGCCTTCAAAAATCGCCCAAAACAACTCTACAACTTCTAACATATTCAGGCCATCTACTTTAGCTGCTCACAACTTGATCCACTCACACAAGTAGGTGTACAAAATGAAAATATACAAAACAAAATAAAAAGAGACTCAAAATCTCTCACCTGGACATTACTGAAGTGCAAGGAAGTTCATTTTCAGTCCTGGTGATGTGACGGAGGCATTTCCACTGGAAACAGAGGTGAATCTCTGATTGAAACACACTCAAAACACCAGTGAGGTTAAGATCGTTCCCTGAGGGCACGTGAGCATCATTGCTCCAGTATAGATGTCTACTTCAGAAATGCCCCACTGATTTCATACAAACCTCTCTTCTCAAACTCTCCATCTTTCCCTCTCCCTCACAGGCAGGAGTTCAAACACCCTGTGGCTCCCTCCTCCTCTCCTCCCTCCGGTTTTCTCTCGCTCCCCCCCCCCCCCTCCCCCTAAGTAACACCTCTGATGTCCGGTCTCCGCACCATCTGTTAACACTTTCAATTCCTGCAACTTTTCACACGTGCCTGCTCAGATCCATTCTCACCTCACTTTACAGGGCACGTCCATTGCCTGTCACTGCACCCCCCCCCCCTTCCAGTTCTTGCATTCAGTTCCTCGTTCCCTCCTCTCTATATTCCCTTTCTAGCACTGCTTTCCACTGCAGGTTCCTTACTTATTTTTCTGTCCCTCCCATCTCCTCTGTACCGGAGCCTCAGAGCCTCTCCTTGCAGAGCGATGCTCGTGTTGTTGGTGTAGGAGCGTGCCTGAGCTCTGTCCGCATGCGTTACTTCCAGCCCAGTGACAGGAGATCGGAGCTTCGCCTTCTCCCCGCTTTCTCACACATCACGAATGCACTGTACGTTAGAACCCTCTGTGGATTAAGAGTAACATTCTGTCCCTCCTCAGTCAAAGTTAGAACCTGCTTATTTCTCCATTAGGCTCCTGACCAAACACGTGCCCACAGAATACTCATGCCGAAATGCGCACACACGCACACACACATATGTGGTTATAGCAAGTTTCACGCAGGCAGTTTTGTGACATCACGTTGCTGTCTTGTTTCTGGTCAGCTCCTGTTCAGCTACCTTACCCCTGATGTTCTTCTGAGCGACTCTCGTCCTGCCTCACATCTTTCAGGAAATTAATTCCCCCCACCATCATATTCGCCCATCTTAGAAAATATTTTCCCATGCATATTAGGCCTAATTCAGGCATGTATATGTCCGAAGACTCCATCATGCACATGAGTACAAAATTAATATTTATGAGAACTGCTTCCATGACTTTAAACAAAGGGGTATGAATTTGTCATTCTCATAAATAATATAAAAACAGCGACCCATATTTTATTTATGATCTAGAGTGGCAAAACTGTAAAAAAAAAAAACAAATGGAGCACATTTTCCATGAGATAATTATAAATCATGATGATGTAAAGCAAACGTATAGCAAATACATTGAGCTCAACCAATGGCATCATGCAATCACTTTACTAAAAGGTTGCCGTCAAAAGCAATGTTGAACGTGGAAAGTTCATGGAAGAAGACGACTATTGCTTCTGCAGCGCAGTTGTAACTTTAATTTAAATGTCCAAATACCCAATGTCATCTGCTCCGGTGAGTCTCTTGTCAGCAGTGTATAGCCTTCTGCTTCTGATTAATATTAGGTGAATCATGAACAGTCTGCCGTGATTGAAAAAAATCAGCATTGAACAGCAAAAAACAATTACCGCACACCGTTCTCACAACCAGGATAATGAATTAAATACGAAGATGTATAGATAGACAAAATCAGCGAGAAGTATGTGCAATGCATTGTTGAACTAATTTACAATTTACTAAATCATATCTGGTTCAAAACTGGACCAGTCTTCACCCCAAATGCTAATTGGCTTGGGGATCCATGGTCGATGGAAGCATAGCGCAAACCGATGATGAAGTCTTTCGCATTTTTCATGACACTATGGCTAGCCACAGAAATTCATCAAATACAGTCCACCCTGGTTTTTATTTTGCCTGTTTGATGTTCCTGAATGAAAAGGCTATTACAGACAAACTAAAATGATAAAAGACCTTCAATCCCAGGCAATTCACTACACCTGGCCACACAGCTGACAATACTGTATATTTGTGTTAATGTGATGGAAGTTCTCCCAGCCTGACCTCTTTGGTTTCACAACATTTGCTTAATTCTATTAATTCATTTGTTGACTTTTCTGAATGATGTCAGAGTGCTGGGAGGCCAAAAGGTTTGGGCGAGGGTTGCCATCACTTGTTAATAGTTGTTGGCAAATCCATCTGGAGACAGTTTCCATAAAAAGGACTGAGAGTCACACTTGTATTCTCAGCTTTTCTCCAGGTCGATGCACCTCTACTGATTTTGACACAAAGTGGCACGTCTGCAGGGCCACTTCATGCATGCCACCATTTTCTTCCATGATTCATGAAAGCGTGCTCAGGAAAATGTCAGAGTGAATTTAAATCTAGCAAAGCGCAAAAGGGATGATAATAACACTAGAAGAGTTGATTTAACACTGAGAATTTTAATATTTGCTAAACTGCGATAGCAGATAATGAAGACTAATTACAAATTATGGAGAGATTTATTTGAAGGTGATGCATAGCTGCAGTTTTAAGCATTAAAAAAAATCATTCTTTTAAAATGTAAAGCATCTAGTTAAGCATATTGCACTTGTTGAACAGAACGTATAAAAGATGTTCTCAATTACGATAAGTATAGCAGCACGTTTATGCAAATCTATGCTGTTTCTTGAGTATTTAAATTTTGCATCTTTGACAGAAGTAAAAAAAATGCTTCATATCTTTTTGATGGAATGAAAAATAATGCTATCTGAGAGTGAATTGGCGAGTCCGTCCACAGCAGATTTATTGTTTGACCTAATCAAGCAAAGTTAACTGTAAGAGGTTGAATGTACTCATGTTAATATAGGTTAGGATGGGTCTGTGGTAGGATCCTGTATTATACGGCAGAATCAGATTTCTGCTGACTGGCTAAGAGAATGGTAATTATACAAACAGAGTTAGACATCCATTGAATTGATTCAAATATGGGTTGGACGGATTTCAGAACCTGCGGTCCAAACGAGCGGAAAATGTTTCAAATGTTTTTTTGAAACATTTGTGTTTACTATTCCTTGTGGGGAAAAAAAACAAATCAAATCAAACGGACTTCTCACGTGTGAATTGCAATTTTTCTCTGCACTTTTCAACTCAGCAATTCAAAGTGGATTTTAAATTGATCGAGCCAGAGATAAATCTGTGCGGGGCGTTCTGTGCACAATATCTGCGACGTCTATGGTATTGAGATTATGCTGCTGTCCATGGTCCTGATGCATGAAAACTCTAAAGTATGTCCATCATATTATTTACATATTTACAGTGAATTTATGATTGACATAAAATGCTGAAGTTTAATCTGTTATCATTCTAAAGCTTTTCAGACAACACAATGTTGAGAAATCGCGTCGAAAGACATGAATCAATAGTAGCATGTCCGGGTGCAGTATGTGAAGCAATTTGAATGCTTTAGAGTTTTTTCCATCAAAATGTGTCAGTTGATTTTTAAGCTGATATGGCTTGGCTGTAATATTAGCTAATTTGCCTCTACAGTTTTGAGATGAATTAAGCTTTAGTGGGGGAGAGGAGGAGCCACAGGTGAGCTGTGCGGACGCGCTGGACACTTCGGCAGTCCACTGCATTGCAATGTTGCATAGTGAATAAACTGTTAATTATTTAAACACAGTTTTCTCTATACAATACCATTAAAATTAGCCTTCGTACAGTTTTTCTGCCCATATTTCAAGGGTAATTTAACAGCATCTCTCGATTTACTCTTTGGAAGGATTTCATTCCCAAGGAAAAAAATAAGCATTGAAAAGATTTTTATTTAATGAGTCTTTTCAGTGAATATCTGAAATATTCGCGCCCTTGTCAATGACAGTTACCTCCTGCCTCCAGATTAGTACACCAGTCCGTTCTCGTCTGGTCTGTATGTGCAGTTCTCCTTCAAGCACAGAATAGGTAGCAGAGTTACATAATGATACCAGCCCCCCAACCCCAATACCAGCCCCCAACCATGATGGAGATGTGACAGCAGGGTTGTACACAGCCCCACTCATCGAAATAAATCTCCAGCCCAAGATCTATCTACCTACAGAAATAAATGGATGAAAGCAGACAAACACTCAAAACCAAGTCTGCTGAGCCCTGATGCGAGGAGTTATTACAGAAAATTCTGGAATTTCCTACTAGCCATGGGACTGCCATCGCTCAAATTCCTCCAGGCTGACACAACACCTTGTTGGGCACAAAAAAAAAGTAATTCCACAAAAGTCAAATCATTCCACTCCTTGAAAAACTTCCTCCCCAGAGTAAGGGCAGAAGGAATTACTTTACCATGTCAAAGCTGGCAAGCAAACCATAGAGTGCAGGAAGAACACAAAGAAAGTGACAGTGATGTCACTTTCTGATGTCACACTCTGGTATTCCATGCCACTGCTGAACACTAAAGAGAGCGGAGTTTTTGGTCAGGTGAAATGAATCCTGATAAAGTCAGGATATCCTGGCCTGGTTTAGGTATTGTGTGATTGACATTACATCATCAGGCACACGACAACACCCCCTACTGCAACACAGCCAGATTGGCCCACAGTATATAGAGTCAAAATTAGTATTGTCAATATTACACAATTCCTTGGCAATCCTGTATGTAGAGTTGGTGGTCTTGCTAAAGTTAGATTATGAAAATAAGTAAAGTAACAATCACTGAAAATGATCAAATCTGATCAGGAATCAGTAAACTCGGGAGGCAGGGAGGTGCACAACCTGAGGAGGGAAGAGTTCAGTCAATGCATGACTTACATTGAACTAGGTGACCTCACCTTCCAGTCTACAGTAAGCTACATGCCACAAGTTACCAGTAAGCAAACACATGTTCCAATCAGGTGAGAATTGCATGATGATTCGTGCTTTCCACTGGACGTCCACATGAAATTCTGGTCAACCTGTTGATCTTTTCCAGGAAACATGACATTTTCTGTCCCTGAAAATACATCACTCAGATTAAATGAATGACAGGTTGGATTATTCATTTTCCAACTTCCTGGATTCAGTCTCATCATTTGACGTTTCCCAAAGAAAAAAAAATTGCAGAGTTTAAATAGAAATATACTGAACATTAAAACTAAAGCGAGATGATCGATCTGGAAAGTAACAGTTTATTCAACCTTCAATTGTAAAGGGCCAAGGTGTGTGAGGGTGTGTGTGTCTGAGTAGAGGAGTGTAGGGCCCACGAATGTAAAAATCCATTACAAATGTAAAATTAACCACAATGTCAATAACCACAAATGTCATAATATGTCAACAATAAATGTAAAAAAAAAAAAAAAAAAATACCACAAATGTGAAACATTTTGCCCACAAGTGTAAAAATCTGTTTAACCACAAATGTAAATACAATGTGCCTACAAATTTAAAAATTTCCATTTTTACCTCAAATGTCAAAACATGCCAAGTGCAAATGTAAAAACTCATTGCTCGCCTGATGCTGTTTGTCATTTCCCTTTCTTCTTTCCTTCCATCATTCTTCTTTCTTTCTCAGGCTTCTCCTTTCATTCATTCTTCAATTTTCTTATTGACAATTTTTTTTCCCACTCAACGGTAATTTTCTAGCCTTCTTTCATTCTTAATCCATTTCTTAATCACCTTTCTCTCTTCATGTCTGTACCTTTCTTCGAATTTGTTATTTCTTTCCTTTTTGTTATTTTTCTTATGGTTGCATTTGCAGTTCACATTTTGACATGAGTTAAAAAATGGAAATTTTTTCATTAGTAGGTGCAATGTTTTTACATTTGTGGTTATTTTTACATTTGTGGTTGACATGTTATAACATTTGTGGTTATTTTGACATTTGCAGGTGCAATGTTTTGACATTTGGGGTTTTTACATTTGTGGTGGATTTTTTACGTTTGTGGGAGGAGACAGGGAGACAAAGACAACCGCACGGGTGAAGCCCCCAAAAGCCCGCGTCTCCCCTTTTTTGCGCATAATTTGACCAAAACCGTCGCCATGACAGCCAAAATCGATAGGTGTCCTAACTGAGTGATAACACATGTCCATACCAAATATGAAAGTAATCGGTAAAAAATAACAGCCAACAGCCAAAATGAAGGGTCTCCAGACGCGGACGCAGCGGCGGTGGCGGAGACGACGAGCATGGATCCATAGTAGCCGCCCGACTTCGCCCAGGGGCTACAATAATTGGTTTGGTCTAGGGAAAGGTCCAGGCCAGGTCTTTCAGTTGATCTTAAGTCAAAAAAGAAACATCCTTCACTCTGTAACACACATTTGATTAGTGGGGGTAGGAGGTGACCTCTAGCCAAGAGTCATCAGAGGGCCATTTAAAAATACCTGTAATAATTCTACATTCATTTGGCCTCCTCCATAAAATGCCAATACAATGGCTAATTTTGTAAAGTCATATGCGAGATGGTACCAGCTACTATGGCAGACCATATATTACTCAGAGCCATCAGATCTGGCAAATAGTAAAGAGAACATGAACAAAAACAAGAGTGAAAAACTCAAACTATTTGAAGGCTGAAATCCCGCATTGACTGTTGTCACTGAAAAACATCAAAATTTAAGTAAAAGTATTTCAGATACTTTTATGCAGGTTTGTGTTAAAGCCTTATTTCAGAATGAATCTCTTTCTTTTTTAATACAGTTGACTGACCATAACCATGTAACCACAACAGATAAGAAATCTTACAGTCTGTATAATTAAAATTCACCTCTATATTTTAGAAATGCATGAATTTAATGGAGTAATTTGAACTGAAAGACAAATGTTGCACGGAATGGCGTTCATTGTGGATCACTGATTCACAGTGGAATCACAATCATTCATTGTTTAAGGTTACAGTCAGTTGCACATCGTCATCTCTCTACATCCTGGGCTTTCAGTGGATCACAAGGTTGAAAAATAGACGTTTGTTATCACAAGGATTAGCGTGAGCGGGCTAACTCTGGGAAAACTAATTTCACAGGTACAGTGCGGAGACATAACCAAAAACCTGTGCACAGCTGTGTCCACAAATCGCTCTCAACAAAGGCGCCAGTTTCCTGTCCCACCATCATATACATAATTCTCAATGCCTCTGATTACAGTCCCATCAATAAAATGGTTCTATGTTTAATTAATTATAACTCGGCAAATATTGATATGGAAAACAGAGCCTTTCAAATCAAATGCATATCACCATAAAAACATCTGTACCGATATGCAATTTATCAGCTATGTTCAGGGCCTACAGTGATTTTTTTGAAAAATACATCGTACAAGGAGATACAATTCTTTTCACAGCTGACAGATCATACAATAGCCTTCACAGTCATGAATAGGACTTCTGAATGTAAAGTGGAGCAGTTTGTGTCACATCTAGCCCTGCCAATGTAAATAAAGCCAATGTATGAAAGCAAGGTGTAAATCAAAAATAAGACAACAACAAGTGAAAATTGCAAGAAGAGGAAAACAAATTCCCTCATGCACCTACATAGACAGCCACTTTAATGCACAACACACTATATGTGTTGAAGGAGGCATGCAAGATGACATTGAAACCGGGAAGAATAATGCATGTTTCTTATTGGCAGTGGCCAGAGAATGAAAGATTGATGAAGAGAGCGTGAGGCTGAGGCACACCTTCGGAGTCACATGGGCAGTCACATGCGGGGCTGTGTGCACAAGTCAGCCTTATTCTCGCTGTGAGTCAGGATGAGCACGCAGTGACATGCATCACACAGAACTCCAATCCCTAGAGAGGAAAAGCTGTGTTTATAAGGCTGAACGCCACCGTAGATCACCCAGTTGTGGGCCAGCCGCACAGTACCATCATTAATAAATCAAGACACTCAGTTTCTCTCCTGAACTCAAGCACCCAACACGGGTGAGAATATATCTAATCCTCACTCTTTTTCAGAATGTGCGTTAAGTATTTGTAGCCAGGTTCAGGCGGGATGCTTCACTGCCTGTATACGAGTGCGGGGATGGCAACAAGACCACCATTCATACGTCCTGAAAAGAGCTCCTGCAAAAGTACCCTTGTGCATCCTTGATGAAGCCTCCTCCAGGAGACTCCCTGGTCCTTGCTCCTCCAAGGAACATGAAATGTCTTTCAAGATGGAGAAAGTCAAATTTCAGCTAATGCGGTGACCGAGAAGATGAGGACAGGTAAAAGCAGTGTAATCCTTCATACAGAAACTCACTACACAATCTGCTCTGATTCTGACCAACACATCCAGCTGTAATCTCCATCCGCCGGGATGCAGCTGTGCAAGAGCTTGTGTGTCAGATGAAGCCCTCATCCTGATCTCTGCTCAGGGAACCCCACAGTGTCTGTGAACAAGCTACATCTGCCCAAACATATTCCAGACAGCCAGAACCAGAGCACCACCTCGTACAGGTGGGTTTGCGATGAAGGGGGTGCTGCGATACTGGAGATAACAGCCTGTGAGAGGCAGGGGGTCAATGTACCTCTCCAGGTCCAATCCTGATGCTTCATTCCTTCATTTGGCAGCCAATAGGGGGGCAGTCGGATGGGAGGTTATTTTTCCATTTTACCCTTTACAAGATATGAAAAACAATATAGTCTGAGAACACTAACCCCATGATTCTGACAGCACAATCCTCATGTCATGCCACTTACCCTCCAGAACTGCTATCCAGCCCAGCTCTCACCAGCTTTCCCAATAAAGTCTGGACCGAACAAATTTTTACTCTGATACCATTGTTAGTAGAAGCTGGCCAATTTGACAAAATGGCAAAAGCAATCCATGCATGCATTTATTTAACTTTTTTTTTTAAATCAAGATAGACTCTGAATTAGTCCAAGATGCCAGAAGTGATATACACGTTAAGCTTCACATAATCTCATAAACCCTTAATGTAAACCTACTGTGGCCCAAATAAACCAATAGGACCTGGTTAATAACATGCAAGCCCTTATGCTAAACAAATAGGAACCCTTATAATTTATCGATAGGAACCTTGTAGTAAACCAATAGGGGACCTGCTAAATCTACTCAGACCCTTACTGTAAATCTCTATGGATCTTGTAGGAAACTTATACAGACTTTGTGGTAAACCCATTGGGACCCTTATAGTAAACCTGTAGTAAACCTATAGGGGTTTTTGTTGTAAACCCGAGGACCACAGAGTGTTCCTTCAGCTAAAGCAGAAGTTCTCAACTTAACCTTGACAGGGCCGATGTGGGAACAACTTTTTATCCCAACCAGTCAGTGACACTGATGAGAATAAACAAGGTCTTTTGAAAACACTCTTTGGACTGACTAGTCACATCAGGAGCGTAAATGCTTGGTTGGAAAGTCTGCAGCACCCACATCGGCCCTTTCTGGGAGTGAAAACCTATGTAGTGAACATTAGCTACTCTTGAAAGAGTCAGAAAATGAGCATCTGCCGCTTATTTTGTTTAAGCCTACTATGCGCATCTCTCATTCCTGATGGTTAACACATCATAATAGAAAATAGCTTTTAACCCAGTGGCGAGAGTCACATAAAATACAACAGTTGCATATATTACTTGGGAGCCCTAGTGGGAAAACGTACATGAAGTTGTCAGTTATCAAACATCTAATCTTTATAACTGATAGTATGTCCCCTTGAGTTAAGACACAGTCGTCCAAGACTGCAAGACATAAAATGCAGCAGGTTAGAGATTAGATAAGAAACTTATCTTGTTTCAGTGATAAACTGCGAATAAAGAGTAAAACTAATAAACACATGGAAGACAGATCAATCATCATGGAGATCTGCCAATACTTGTAAAAGGCTTGAGAAAACATGATCTTAACCCTTAAAATGCTTAATTTTTACCCTCCCCATCCCAACAAAAGTTAATCATTCATTATTTAGTTGACAAATGACCGTGAGGACTCACAGGTATTTGCCGACCCTTCTGAAGGTTATGGCAAACTAATTTTCCAACTGAAAATTGACAAAGTTGTTGACCTTTTGAGGGCTGAAATGTGACATTTTGCTTAATATATTTAGCACCTTATGTGACTATAGCAGAGATTGGCACTTTAAGGTTTTAAAAAGTTTTATGCTCAAAATACACTGATGGACTTAAAAACTTATATCCAAAATTGTAGGCAAACTCTGATTCAAATTTGTAACCGTTTATTGACGTTACCCATAACAACAACTTCGACAAAATGTCAGATAACATCAGCAAAAAAAGAATGACAAAATAATCAACAATAACAAGTTTAAGAACAAAATCAAGAAACATGATCAACTCCAGTCTCAGCACCGAGGGTGACCTCCACATGCATGCAACAAAGCCATCACTTGTCTTGGCATGGACAGCACCATTCTGTTGAGCTGTTGCTGGGGAATGGCCTGCCACTCCTGGAGAAGGGCTTCTTGCAGTGCTGCCCTCGTCTTGGACGCTGGAGTGACGAGGTTGTCACTGGGGCAGTACCCTCAAAGGTACCGCTGTTGTACCTTAGAAGTGAGTTTTTATTTGTTTTGGAACATAAACGTACCTTTTAGACCCTAAAAAGGTTCACACATGTACCTTGAGGTCCTATAATTAGCACCAAAGGGTACATAATACCTGAGGGAACAGAAATGGACTCCTGCTGTACCCCTGTATTTCTGAGAGTGTAGGCAGACCAGGTCAGGGTTGATCATTGGTGCTTCCAGTCTCCTGGTAATGATCCACAAGTGTTGGCAATTTTGGGATGTTCCAGCCATCCACAGCCCAATGGCTTGATCACGTTGGGGTCTGGGAAGGTGAGGCATGGTGTGCGTAGTGTCTTTGAACAAATACTCTCAGGTTCTGCCCTCAAGGATTGTTTTAAGGCATTTGACAGCATTGCAACTGTGATCAATGAAGCTGGACGAGGTTACATCACTAATTCCTCTAATCCTGCTCCACAGACACAAACAAGGTCATGACCTCACGCACTGTTGTGTCTCCTTACTCAAAGACAACTGTATATTAATTATGTAATCATCTAATTAAAGTTACCCTAAATCTAAAATTAGACTATTTCTGTCTAATCAGACTTTTTTTGAAGTTTTTAAAGTCCATCAGTATATTATTTCATGATTGATGCAAATGACAATGTCAAAGTGAACTGCTATTTCACAAATATGTATCATGATGCGATGTTGCCATTTTGAGTGTTTTTTTTCTTTCTTTCTTTAAACCCAAAACCGAAAGGGGAAATCAAATATGCTGGACTTCAGGGTAATTACCATGTTGACATGCTAAAGAAATGACATTAAAACTTTGGCTACACCCCCAGATGACCACATTAAATTTTTCTGCAACAGTTCACATCCCCAATATTAGCAGCCATATTTCAGCAAGTACATACAATGGAAAAAAAAAATCAATCAATACATAGATACAATTACAGGCACAATTTTTCCCTTTGAGGAAGGTATATGCAACTTCATGGGACAGTTCAGTCATAAATGATAATTCTGTCATTACCTTCTCACCCCCATGGGAGTTAAAACATGGCTGAAGTTGCTTAGTTTATTTAACACACTGGGAGGATTTCAGCAAAACTCCATGGCTGCCATCTCCAAAACATCTTGAAGTCTGTGTGAACTCATTCATTTGTTCTTTAGCACCCAAACATAAACACTAACCTACTCCATACAGCTCTTGTAACATCATCCAAGTCTCCTGGTGCCAGATGCACTGTGACTAGGAAAGACCTGAGTGACACCATTATCTGGTGCAGATCTTCCCCCTCTGCAGGATGAGTAAACGCAATCTCTGGACCAAGCTCATTTACGCCGCTATGCTCAGCATTCGTTTTTCTCGATGATTGAAGTGATAACTGTACATCTGATAATCTTACTCGGATGTTCTCACCCTGGCAATAATCTCACTTCTCAGGCCAAAATGCAGCCAACCCAACCAACAACAACAATGAGTGCTAACCAATCAGAGGCAGAGTAGGACAGATCATGATTTGACCACCCCCCCCCTCAAAAAAAAAAAACAAAAAAAAATTGCGATACGCGGGGGAAAAAAAAATCTGTGTAAACAATCTTGGTGGAGACTTTGCAAATTCTCATCAAATAGCACCAAAGGTTCGCACTGATAATGATGTGTATTACAGGGCTTTTCCAGATACAGTGCAATTGTTTGGCCTCAGGAGATTTGGATTATGCTTCAGGAACAGCATGGAGTAATGTTGTTGTCATTTTGGCCATCTTTCAGACACTAAAGAACTAATGAAAAGTTCCCCCAAGGTTTTAAGTAGTTTTGGAGAGAGATGCTACCAAGAGGCGCCTCTCATCATCTTCAGTGTGTTTTATGGACAAAAAAAAAACTTCACCCAGGACTCACAATCATGACGGAGTAATATATCTCAATAAAAACAAATAAAGCAATGCAGTGCCCGCCAAATATGGCAGTTGATCCACACACATCTCTAGCCTGCCACCATAGACTGACCTTATTTCACAGACTGCAGACACAAATACAAACTGGTTACACCTAGAAATGTTCCAAATAATTTTTAGAACGATGAATACTGGTAAACCAGGTGTTTAAGCAGCAAACACAAATGCTTCCTCCGACTCCTGTCTGTGTGAGCGTGACTCATGAATTTTAGAGTGACGAGACAAAGCACCTAACAACAAGGGCCTTACAGGAGAGAACAGCTGGCATGCCTTTTCCGGGCTTGATAGCAGACGGAAAATAAGATAATAAATCCCACCAATCTTAGACCTGGTAGATTTTTCCCATGATAAAACATGCCTGATATCAGGGAAACATGACCTTGGATGGAAGATCTTTCAGAGATTTACTGCAACCAAGTTCTTTCATCTCTTATCTTTCACTACCATCTCTCAAACTAACTTACAACTGAAATGCAAAAGCCTTTTGACAGTGGCTACACTCAGGCTGATCTCATTTATATATGGCGTCATAGACCATTTATTTAACATTTTTTTCATTCAAGCCATTTCCTGAAATTTAGATTTTTTTTTTAAAAAGGAGGAAATTAAAATGGATCAGAAGAATTCAATCAAAGAACAAGGGACATGACAGCTCCATGAATAAGCGATAGATTATTACTTCTTTTATTGGTTTACAGTTTGTAGATTTATAGGCCAATCAATTATACTCACACAATCAGGACAGGGCTCTTTTTGGCCTCGAGATCTGGATGATGGTTTTTTTTGACAAAGTGGTACATTAACCATTAACTCTGGGATATTGATGAAAAGTTAACTGGTGAAGAGTGTTCAGATGAGCACTTGAACACCGGAGGACATCGCTGGACAGAGGAGCAAGCCGGGACACACTGAGGTGCGTAACAACACCAATTTTCTATTTTGTTTGAGGTTTTGTAATACACTTTACCCCTTTGTGCAGATATAGACACTGGTGCCAGTAAATTCCAAAATTTTATTCCTAAACAATTCTGTAATTTAATTTCCAAATGCCTTGCTTCGCAGGAATAATTTTCCAGAGTCTCCGTGAGACAAATCCTGAGTTATGCATGGCCTATTTTGGCTTTATAACAAAAAAAATTGGCATAATTTTGTATTCTACAAAAAGGGGTTAAGGATAATTCTGATGTTATTAAATGCTTGAGTCTTTATAACAATTAGCAGTGAGATTATCATCATTTTATTTCCCAACCATACTGTTTTGAGAAGAATCAATATTCAAGTGTTTGTCTTAAACAAGAGTAATATGAACATGGCTGGAATAATACAGGACCTGACAAGCTTACAGCTGTGACTTGCAGCGTGACGTCCATCTTGAGACTACAGTTGCGACGTGTGCTGCGCACAGCACCGACGCACTGAAAATGCTCTCTGCGCTGCATTGCCTGATCACAGCGTTCCTTTAGTTTATCATTTATGTTCCTGTATTTCCCCGCACGGATATTACAGGCAAACCAGAGATCATGAGGTGGTTTGAGGTGCTGTGGGCCCTGACTGCTTTTACGTACAGCTCTGCTCAGGACCTCAATAAGGAGAGAGCCCTGAAACTGATGAGAGAGATCCCTTTGATTGACGGGTAAGGATCAGCACGCAAGTCTGAACTGTGCGCCGATAGAGTTTGAAATGCGAGCACCAGCACTGCCCAAAGGCAAAATGAATTCTTAGCTTAGATTTTTCATTCCGGACAAATAATATTTAATTTAGGCTGAAGGTGTAAATGGCAGTAATAAAGTACTGGCATGCAAGAGTGAAAACTCATGCAGAGGTACCGGTTAACCCACATTAATACGGCAAGTCCTGTTCACTGCAAGCCTGAGATCAGAGACATGCCGAGCACTGTGATCTGGCTCCGAGACGCAGTGCAGAGTAGCACTGAACGAATAAGTAAACAGAGCAAAAGACTTCCATGCCCATTTATACCTGTAAATGAAAGGTAACCGCCCGTTGTTCAAAATAAAGCAAGGTACAAACTTGTAGCCCCAATTCTGTAAAAGTTGGCATATTCTGGAAAACATGGATAAATTAAAAAGGTGAGATTTGAAAGCCAGTCCATTCACCTTCTACAATACTGAGGAAATTGCAACAGATCATTTGATGCTTTAACTTGTGTATTGAATACATATTATTGTATACTGATCAAAACTTCCAACGCAACATTTGAAATTTCGAAATATTTTTGGTATGCCTTATTTTCTAACAAATTTCGGGCTTTACATCCGAACTGCACCTTTAAAGCTCATCAAGTTTTGTTTAGCTTTTTGTTGGGACATTCCGTTCCACCTGAATGCACACAGCTGAGATGTTTGCCACACCACTCAGACTGAGCAGAACTCACTGACCAATCCTTACCAAATGTGGCCAATAAATATCCAGAGGAACAGGGAACTTAAATGTTCCTTAGCATTCTTCTGTTGCTACTTTTGATCATGGGACGTCTTCAGCAAAATCAACGAGAAAGAGCCATCGGCATGCTTGCTGGTGGAATGTCACAGAGACGTTTTGCAGTGGATCTGGGTGTCCATGTGTCGACCATTTCGCGTCTCCGTAGGCAGTTGCATGACACAGGAAGCACCATTGACCGTTCACGTGCTCCTAGGTCATGCGTAACCACCCCTCAACAGGACAGCTATACTCGTCCCCAGCACCTCCGTAATCGCTTCTGACCAGCCACAGTTACTGCTACTCAGACTAGAGGTCGTCACCAGAACAGGATCAGCGACCAAACTGTACGCAATCACTTGCGTGAAGCTGGACTGAACAACAGACGTCCACATCGTGGTCTGGTGCTGACTCCTGCTCGTCGTTGTGCATGTCTGCAGTCGGCAAGGGCACATTTGGGCTGGGATGCACTTAGGCAGAGCAGGGTCTTGTTTTCAGACGTGTCCCGGTTCAAACTGAGCATGGGTGACGGCCCAGTACGTGTTTGGCGTAGGCGAGGGGAACGTTGTGCCGACGCCCATGTCTTGGAGCGTGACTGCTGGGGTGGACCAAGTGTCATGGTGTGGGCTGGGATAAGTGCCAAACACAAGAGAGAGCTGGTTTTCATCAATGGAAACCTGAATGCGGCCCATTACCGCGACAACATTTTAGTACCTGTGGCTGTTCCTCTTGTGACTCGGTACCGCTGGACACTGCAACAGGACAACGCAAGACCACATGTCTCCAGGGCCTGTCAGGATTACCTCAGGCAGCACAATGTCCAGTGTCTTGATTGGCCTCCATTTACCCAGATTTGAACCCAATCGTGCACCTTTGGGACATTCTGGGTCGTCGGTTGAGAAGGCGTGATCCAGAATCCTCAACCCTCCAACAGTTACACCGGATTCTCACTGAGGAATGGGACCGTATCGCAAACTGATTGACTCCATGCACAGGAGAATTCAGTCTGCATGTGATGCTAGAGGTGGGCACACCAGATCCTGACTTCGGCGATCCGGAATACCCATTCAAAGTGACTTAGCAAATTGGAACTTGGACTGTGTTATTCTTCACTAATTGTTCTAAAACATGGAATTAAACTAAAACTTGCAGGCGCATTTGAGAATGTATCGTTCCTCGTAATAAAATAGCTTGTATTAACATAAACCTGAGCGTTGCGCTGGAAGTTTTGGTCAGTGTACTTCACTTGTGTATTGAATACTTATTGAAACTAGGCCAATTTCAAATGTGACGACTGAAAACCTACACCAAAAAAAGTTGGCACAGGGGCAATACAGCACAAAGCATGATGAGACAACTTGCAGTATTCATGTGACGTGAAACATGTGATGTGAAACAGATGAGCTGATTGTGGAGCAGTTTGAAAAGAGCAAAAAAAAAAAAACTGTGCCTCAAGAGCAAAGATGGGTCAAGGTTCACCAATTTTCCAACCGACAAAAAAACGAAATAATCCAAGAGTTTGTGAACAACATTCCCCAAAGAGAAACACCCAAGGATTTTTGGCATTTCGCCCTCTGCAGCACATAATATATTTTAAAAAGTAAAAGAATCCAGTGAAATATTAGGTGTGTCAAGAGCAAGACAGAACACTGAATGCTTCTGAATGCATGTGATCTTTGATTCCACTGTGTGACCGAATGATTAACTCAACATGGGCTTGGAACTGCTGCGGTAAACCATCGTCAGGCATACACAATTCACCAAATTAAATCAAACAAAATCTTTACCAAGCAAAGCTGAAACCAATCAACAGCATTGTTCAAAAGCGCCGACAACATCTCTGAGCTTGGTGTCATCTGAGATGGACAGTTGCATAGTATAAGCATATTTTATGGACTGTCAATTCAACAATTTAAGTGGTTTTTAGGGAAAAAAAAAAAACAAGAGTTGTCAGAAAGACAACAAAGCTCGCCGGGGGGCAAGGTTAAAGTTTTTCTGCACGCGGACGAACGCGGACGCCGGGGGAATGACAATAGCTCTCCGGACATTCGTCCCGGCGTTCTCCAGCCCAAAGATGAAAAGGGAAAAACTGAGCCGTAATCAACATCCGGTCCAAAAGCTAGTGTCTGCTAGGGTTTTGGGGTGTGTCAGTGCACATGGCAAGGGTGATATGAACATATTTAGCGGCAACACAAGCTGACCTCTTTGTGTCTTCCATTCTTCGGACATCTCCGAATTTTTACTGTTTTTTTTTTTAATTGTTTTCATTACATAATAAGGTGAATGGACTTCAAATTAGTCCTTTTAAATTTCATTTGCATTTTTCACAATGTGCCAACTTGTTTAAAATTGGGTAATATTCAGACAATGCATCAAATTTAAAGGGCTGCAATTGCTATGCCATCACTCCATATGAATGTAAATGAAAGACTGCAGATCATCAGCTTCAAGCCAAGGGCATTTCTAAATTGGTGTCCATAGACTGTACTGTGCCAAACAGCATGGGCATAAATGCCCCTTGACCTGTGTTTGACATCCATCTCTGCACCCCCCCAGACACAATGACCTGCCCTGGCAGATTAGAAAGCAATTCAACAATCAGCTCAACTCAGTGGACCTGAACACCATCGAAACAACCGACACCAACATCCCCAAAATCAAAATGGGCCTCCTGGCTGCACAGGTACAGAGTAAAAGCACACACAAAGAAAAGAAAAGAAGAAGAAGAAGAAAAAAAACACACACAGTCATACACACGCAAACACACACACACCTATGCCTCTACATTATATACTCTCTAACCTGATGCCTCTTCACCTTACAGTTCTGGTCAGTCTATGTACCATGTGACACGCAGCACAAGGACGCGGTGAGACAAACTCTTGATCAGATTGACATCGTCCACAGGATGTGTGATGCTTACCCAGAATCCTTTATGTTTGCCGCAAGCAGCCAAGGTAAGATACAAAGACCCTCAGGCTTGATGTAACGTGACTTTCTGAACTGTTTATGAAAACAACATCTAATCATCCTCAAAAATCTACAGTTCGTTTAAAGGTACTGTGCATAGCATTCTTTCAATTCTTACAAGTAAAACGAGGAACTGCAAAGCCAGTGAAAATGACTTCTACAATGGATTAGGCAACATTGGTTTAGCAAATAACTTTATCCTAAAGAGACATGCGAAAAGCGCTGCGAGATTGAAAGGTCACTGGAGCATTGTCAGAACCATAGTCTGTATAAAAAGATGGACACAGTGCTGGGTCTGAAAGGAAAGGCCGATGCAGAAATCTCTAAAAATTGCTTTCTATTTAATGGCCAGCAGATGGTGACGTTGGTGGTTGCAGTTAGAAGTTTAATGCTATAGATGTCTATGAGAAAATGACCCTACTTTCCCACCTGATTTATTATTTAAATAATGATTGTCCACATCATTTTATAGTACCTATCACAAGTTCCATGTCTCCTTCGATATACATCTTGATGTTCATTTTTGTAAGTTATGGTCCTCAATGGACAAGAATAAAGGACAAAGCCAGAATATGCTTAAGGGGCGTGGCTATCCTCTGGTCCTCGTCCAATATGGTCAGATCCAGAGCCACGCTCCTCCCTGGATCTTCAATTCACGCTCTCATCCGGTAGGAATCACATCCAGTTTCAAAATGACAAAATGGTGCCGTTCACATTTACAAAATCGAGGCTTCCTAAATGGTATGCTGACATCGTGAAACTGTGATGTCACAGTTGCCTCATCAATCTTTTTATACAGTCTACGGGAAGAATCCAGGTCAGATAAGGTATACTTCTTATAATAAACAATCAGTCATCCATGGCCGTGACCATCAAGTCTGGTTTACTGGGTGAGCACAGACTGTCATAGTATGTCAACTGAGAGGTAAGGATCGAATTGAAGAGATGTGTGACAGAGGAATAACACCGAAATAAAAATTAAAAGCAGTGAAAGATAAAGATAAGTGATGCTACCCTGCAGTGGAGTTGTGATCGAGCTAGTCAAAGTTTAGGGCTGTCCATAAGCACTTGGTCAATCACAATTTCTGATTTTTGCTCGTTTCCTTAGCTCAATGAATATGGTGCTACAAGAGAGACTGAATATATTGGAAAAAGGAGAGACTGAATGTTGCTACAGTAGAGTCTGAATATGTTGCAGCAGAAGAGAGTGAATGTCTTATTTCATAAAACATTGAAAATAATGCATCAGAGGAGATTATGTTTTCACAACAGAATGAATATTGTTACAGTAGATAGTGAATGTACAAAAGTAGTTACGCAAGAAACTGAATGTTGTTACAGAAGGGACAGAATGTGATGTTACAGTAGAGAGTGAATGAGTTGTTTCAGAGTAGAATTAATAAGTTATTAGAGAGGAGTCCAACAACGCCCTAACAGAAGAAACCACCAGTTTTAGTCTGACTGATTTGCATTAATGTCACATGAAGCATAAAGAAGCTTCAGCCCTTTTCACAACGTATCACTGCTCAAATACTTAGACAGCACCGCGCACCTGAGGCCCTGTACTCATATATGCTCCACAGATATAATGGATGCCTTCAAACAGAACAGAACCGCCAGTCTGATTGGAGTAGAGGGTGGGCACTCCATCGACAGCAGCCTGGGCGTTCTGCGCCTGATGTACAAGCTGGGTGTGCGCTACATGTCTCTCACGCACAACTGCAACACACCCTGGTGAGTGCGCACCCGTCTGCTTTCATTACTCACAACTGCAGCACACCCTGGTGAGTACCACACCGGTCTGCTTTCGTTACCAACTGCAACACACTGGTAATTATCAACCCACTCTGTCTCCATTACCCACAATGTAACACAAAGAGCCTTCGTGGTTCATTCCTCCACCGCAGTCCATAGGTTCTCACAACTGCTGAGCAAGAGTACCCCACAAGCCTTGCCACTTTGGAAAGGCTAAATTCCAGTTTTCTGGCCATAAATCACTTGGGTCCCTTTTCTCCTATATCCAACATGTCAACTACAAGAAGTAACCGTTCACATACAAGGTACGGTCTGTTTGCAGACTTTGACATGCGCTATTATTGAGATATTATTCAACAGCATTAGTGTTGCACGATATACCGAAATTAGACACTTGATACTTTTACTTTGAAAACGGTTCAATACTAATGTCTCTCCACGTTCGATACTAAAGCCAAATGCTGGGTGACAGCACTACCTGAGACAAGTAACACCAGGGACATTTCAAAAGGAGACTACTCAGGCTGTTCTTGCTAGTAATTTGTTACCTGAGCTACATGAGCCGTGGCATTTGTGGGCTTACTCCCCACATTTTGGGAGAATTAGAAGTTTTATGTAGTTTTTTTTTTTTGGATGACAAGTTTGTTAATAAAGCGTTGATTTGAAAATGTGATCAACCATTGGGGACAGTCTGTTTCTGACAGAGGTGTACAGTAACGATGTACAAATACTTTGTTACAGTACTTTAGTTTTTTTTGTACTTTGAGTTTTTTTTTTTAAAACCAGGACTTTAACTTTTACTCTACTACATTTAAAAGATAAAGTATACTTTTACTTTGTTACTCTGACACTGGTCACTTCCTTACTCGTTACATATTAAAATATGAATGTAATTTACCATTTAAGGATTATCTGGATGTGGCGTCTTCGAGAAGAGCAACGGTGCTCGGCGGAGTATCGAAAGCGCTTTGTGCAAATGTTTGCCAGCCGACATGGAGCTGCAAATTTGTGCACGCAGTTACAATATTCTACCACTGGAAGGCACACCCGGATCAGTTATTGAATATTCACAAGCAAGCAGAGTTCACTCCTATCCGTTTTTAAGGAGTAGTATGAATTAAACTCCCCAGCTAAGCCTGATATGCAAACTGCTCAATATACTTGCTCATAGCATCTCTCCAGCAGTCCAAAAAAATTCTCTCTTGCTACAGAAACAAATTGCGGTCCAATGTAGCAACCACTTTGGCTACAATGAGCCAATGATATCCCAATTAGTAGTTAAGAAAAATCAGCCTTCTGAAGCAAATTTTCGACATGGTATTGATACTATGTAGTTCTACTATCAATAATACTGGTTTTTCAAACTGCCAATAAACTCGAGGAAGAAATTTAAAGAGGAGAGACTGCCTGTTTTTTTGTTTTTTTTTGAATACTGCATCCCTCATTCACCTGAAAATTGATTAAAGAGCACAAGGAGAGAACAAAGCATGGTTGCTTTGCTTCTTTCTATGCGTACTATAAAAATACTTTGTACTTGTACTTGCAGTTTTGATACTTAAAGATACTTTTGGTACTTAAGTACATTTAATATGAGCTACTTTCAGACTTTTACTGAAGTAATTTTCTTATGAGTGAATTCAACTTTAACCAAAGTAACTTTCAGTTAGGGTACTTCTACTTTTACTTTTTTTTTCCCAGTATTTTTTTTTTTACACCTCTGGTTTTTGATCCATTTGGTATCGAGTATTGAATTTTATCGTTTCAGTATCGTTTTGATTTCAAGGATCTTTTTGGTATTGAGTATCGTGATACTAGTTTGGTATTGATATCAAAGTCCAAATTTTGGTATTGTGACAACACTGAACAGCATTATTCAATTAATCTTTGCATGGTCATAATGTTTGGGTTCATTGGTAAAAGTACACCTGAAGTTGTTCCATAGGCAAAATGTGCTTTTCTTTTAGGGTTGATAACTGGCTAGTGGACACCGGATCAGAACCCCCAGAGCATAATGGACTGTCTCCGTTTGGAAAGGTAAGCAGCACATCAGGTATCCTGTTAGCAGCTATCCTTAAAAAGCAGGGAGGACAACATCAGTCTCTGCTAAAGAGTGAATTAATGTTAATTATATAACAAAACAAAGCTCTTAAAATATAAAATTTCTTCTTTAGTAGCCAAAGGAAAGTGAACTGATCTACTTTAATTTTCGTCTCAAGTAAACCATAGAGGGCAATACTAGAGAGGCAGAAATTAGTAAAGTAAAAAAAAAGTCAGAAAAAGTAAAGTCTTTACCCGTGAACCATTTAAGTAAAAAATATCAATTCAAGGGTAAGTGTTGCTCAGCAAATTTACAGTGACGGACCTGCGTTGAATTACAGAGTTGAATATGTGACAATGCTGCAGGACTTTGTGACGTGTGTGTTGAATGACAGTCATCTGTCTTCAGCAAGTGATAAAGGAGATGAATCGCTTGGGGATGCTGATCGACTTGGCGCACGCGTCCGAGGCCGTGATGAACCAGGTGCTGGATCTCTCCAAGGCTCCAGTCATCTTCAGTCACTCCTCGGCATACTCTGTGTGTCAGCACAAGC
The DNA here is from genome assembly GCA_029721435.1 of Gymnothorax reevesii. Classification (NCBI taxonomy): domain Eukaryota; kingdom Metazoa; phylum Chordata; class Actinopteri; order Anguilliformes; family Muraenidae; genus Gymnothorax; species Gymnothorax reevesii. The sequence goes on from CM056588.1 coordinate 34,325,991, forward strand.
GGAACGTTCCGGATGCTGTCTTAAGGCGGGTGGTGAGTTACAGGGGTGGTGCCTCACTGGGAACTTGATCAGGCCCTACTGCCTCATCACACCTCCGTTGATAAATATTTGGACCGCATCCTTGTACATGTAGAGCAAGTCCTGCATGCTTATAATGACTTCAATCTACGGTACATACGTAAACTAAGCTGATGTTGCACTGGGTAAAGTCCAAAGGGACCCTCCTCTAATTATAAGCAGTCATAAAAGCCAGGCAGGGATAACTAAATCTCATTTAATCAGCCATTTTATCTTCTCCCGCTCAAGTTTTGAGTCATTAGACGCAGCTGAAAAACAAAATCTGGAAAGCTGAAGTACAATCTCCTATGATCAAATTTATTTCCGTTAGGTGTAGCTTTGATTGGAAACTGGATGACCAGAATGCTAACGATACCAGCCTGCCAGTTATTATTTTAGGCCATTTCAGATGTCTTTTTTTCCCAGGGCTACTCTCCTGCACTTCATGTCAGTCAGGTAATTTGACTGACCGGTCAGTTAGAGGCTGTAAAGACCTTCAACTGAAAATCCATGCAGAAATGCACCCATCAAATACAGAAATCTTACAGACACATTCATAATTTGGCTTTTTGAACATTTGGAAAGAAAGAAAAATGAGAGGGAACAATGATGGTGGAACATTAATGAAATATTCTAATAACCCAAATGCAAAATTAGGGACACAGCTTTTATACTGTGAAACAAAAAGCTGAGGAACCCAGGATAGGGTTATAGGCTCCAAACCTATAACAGCAATGAACAATCAGAGCTCAAAGTGGCTTGAGAGGTCAGGGGTTGCAATCTCAGATCAAGCTCAATATATAGTCACCTTTATTCAGGTAATGGGCTCCATTTTGGCCTAGAGTTGATCCGATTTTTTCTGCTTGTTTTAGCAAGATAGGGCTGGGATCGTCATGGTGAACTTCTACAACGACTACGTCACGTGCAGCCAGACTGCGTCTCTCTCTCAAGTGGCAGGTCAGTCGCATCTTTAACTGCCAAGCAAGAGTGAGCATGTGAATGCACAGAAATGCTTTAAGTCTTCGGATACGGTTTTATTTAGAAATAAATCAATCTGCGATTCCTTCTCTTTTCTTTGGCTGCAGATCACTTTGACCATATAAAGAAGGTAGCCGGCCACACAGTCATCGGCTTTGGGTCTGATTTTGATGGAGTGAGAAGGTGAACAACAGCCGTGGATTATAAAATGTGCACAAGATACTCAGTGTGATAATGCAGCCCATATAGCAGCCTATTCTAGACTATTCTGACCACACTGCTGGCAAAATGATGTTCCATATACAGTAATTAATTCAAAAGAATGAATAGAATTACTAATTTGATTGCATAATTTCATTAGTCTCAATGCCATGATCAAAATCAGAAATAATACTCAAGAGAAAACAAACTAGTTGACAGAAGAACCTGATAATGGGGAACTGGATTACCCTCATTACTCCCATCTATAACAGTTATTACACACATTACACACAGAAGCTGCCTTGTGAGAAGGTAATAGGAGTATTTGATGTAATTTGAATAAACTCTGTGTATTCAAACTCCCATGAGGCGCTGTGCGTCCCACGGTGACGAGTACCTTCATGTTCCCTGGCCCTGGACTGCAAATACAAGAATGAGTGAACCCCCTTCCACACTCCTCTCATTCTCCTGAGATGGGGTGTGTGAAGGACAGGACTGGGACGCTCTCTGCCTCAACCTGACTTGCCTTTCTTTATTACCCAGACTGCCTCAGGGCTTGGAGGACGTGTCAAAGTTTCCTGACCTGGTGGCAGAACTGATAAGTCGGGGCTGGACTGACGTGGAGATCAAAGCAGCACTGGGGGGGAATCTTCTCCGGGTCTTCAAAGAGGCGGAGAGGGTGAGAGAGACAGTCACGCCCACCACCACCACCATATACAATCAATGAACACCACCACCATTATCATCAATCACCAGCACCACTCAAGAACACCACCACCATCATTACCGAACACCATCATCACTAGCACCACCACCATCACCATTAAACTCCGCCACAAGACAACACATTCATCATCAAACACCAACACCACCACCGAAGACCACCAGCACTACAACCACCACTAACAAGTCGATGCTAAGCGTCGAGAGAACCCCACAGCCTTTAGGTCAATTTTAATTAACAGCGGCATCCACCTATGGCAAGTCACAGGTAATGGTGCCAAGGTCAAAAGTCACATCCACTAATGAGCCTGACAATGCACACATACCCCTCACAAGGAATCTGCATACAAAATTTTCAGCTGCTGTGATCGTTTATTTAGGGAATCTGGCCTGGAAAAAAAATTTTAAGTTCAAGGCCACTGTGCCAAGATCAAAGCTTTAATTTACTAATGACCCTTTAATGACCCTTACCCTGTGCACCTGACACTCACAAGAAACCTGCATATCAAATTTGTAGCTGCTGTGGTAAATACTTCTGGAAATGTGGCCCAGACAAAATTTTTGAAGTTCAAGGTCACTGTGCCAAGGTCAAAGGTCAAACTCACTAATAAACTTTATGTTGCACACCTACCCCTCACAAAAAGCCAGCACAACAAATGTGAAACTCCTGTGGCCAACACTTTCAGAGATATGGCCCTGACAAATTATGGAGCCACCGCCCACCTGCCCAGACACCAAAGAGGATCACAATATGCCATCAGCACATAAAACCTCCAAAATCTAAACAAACACTACCACCAAAATCACCATCGCCACCACCTTCACACAGCAGCCCCACCACCACCATCTGACGCCACACACCAAACAACACCATCGAACACCACCACAACCATCATCAAAATTGCCAGAAAACACCACCAATCCCAACTACCACCACCATGACACCACACACTTCCACCACCTGACACTAAACATCAAACACCACCATCAAACACCATCACCATCATCAACACACCACTGCACACAAGCACCACCACTGTCAAACACCACAACATCAAACAACAGGGTCAAGAGAACATGCATGGAACCACAGTACGGTTATAACGCCTTCATCAGACGCACATTTCAGAGGAGAACTGCAAACTGTCCGCACTCTCAAGAGACAGCAGCATGAGTCATGCATCAGCACACTTGTACAATATTTGTAGGTGGGATAGTATGTGAAGACAAAACCTAACACAAAGTCTGAGGTAATAAACCTAGAGACAGTGCTAGCATGTAAACTGAACACAAAGTACGTTCTCATAAAACTACTCCGAGTATGAGCTAATAAAACAACCTTCTGCAAATAAATGTGGATTCAAACTGAAATCGGTCTTTCTGTTTTTAAAGGTACGGGACACCCTGATGAAAGACCCTCCAGATGATATTCCCATCCCCTATGAGCAGGCTGACAACGCGTGCAGGACCAGCCACGGCTATGCCCCCCAGGAAAATTCTGGAAACTTGGTATCCCGGAGTCCTCTTGCACTGGCCTTAGCCGCACTGCTGTCCTGGTTTTCCTGGGCCTCGTCCTCTTTCTGCTGACCACAATCATCTTACTATTCTGACAACGCCTGCTGTGTCTTCCTACCATTGCTACCAGAGGCACAATATGGACTTACTTGTCAAGATGTTGACTGATGAAGCTTCAATTCCAGTATGTGGCTTCTGATTCATAACACTCAACTGCCCCAGAAATTACCGTGCGCATAATTGCATCTTAAACCAGCTTAAGATGCTTTAAGTGGTTTACCTTTGGCTTCCTGCACATTCTACGATCAACAGGCTGAGCAGAAGTATTTACAAAAAATTTCCCGAAATAAAGTGTCAGTTGGTCGAAGACAGTGAGTAACTTCAGCCATGATTAATCATTCAACAGCACCACCCTGTGGAAAAAGGGGGAAAAACATCAGAGGGGAAAAAAAGCAGGTTTTTATGGCCTTCGAAGCTGGAGTGCCACTGGCCATTGTAATAGTCACTGCAAACGGTGCCATAATCGAGACAACCCACAAGGAAGATTATAGTTACCTGGATAACTACACTGGGAAAAATCTAGAACCCTCCATACCTGGAATACGTAGTCGAGAAAAAATGTGCCTTTTTCTGATGATCTCCCCTGTCTCCGCATACCAACAACCCATACAAAATGAAGACAGAGGGGCGCTCGACACAACCAGCAGCAGGAGACAGAGGATCACGTATTTTAGTGCAGTTGATGCACTCACTAGTGACGAGCACTAATTAGCCATACCTGTATTTTTTTCAGTGGCGTAAAATAGACTTGTGATGCAAAATTCAATGTCTTCCGTTTTTGACCGTGCTTAACCACTTGGGCCCGGCTATATAATTTACAGCGAGGTACTGTGTGCCGGGAGATATTTTGTCAGATAAAGCAATTACCGATATCACTGCGGTATCAGAGACAACAAGCAATTTACTAGTTTGGATGTTTATTCACGCAGAAATTATAGATTCACATTCACACATTTCAATCAGTATTCTTCAACAGTGTGGTAGATTTGGAAACACTCCAGACACAGAGAAACATTGCATTGTTCACATCGAAATCTGGTATTCTTGCGCGTTCCGTTGCGGTGACATACGTGGCAGTTTCGACGACCATGTATTATCGGGAAATGACGTTCAGTTAGACGGGTTGGCAAATTGAGGCGTGAGCCTTGTACTCTCAAGGTTGGCATGTCACCACTGTATTCAGACAAAGTGTCTCTGACAAAGGATAGGCGGAAGTCTGTGAAGTTTGATCGCCTCCCTGTTGCATCACTGGTAGACAGTTTGTACAGAACGTAAGAGTTCACAAGAGCACAGTCCACAAAGTAGAAAAACAATTTCTTGTACCACTTCAAAGTTTTTGTAGCACAGTTGTGCGAAGTTGCCAGCTGGTCAGACAGATCAACACCGAGTTTCCAACGATTGTAATCGACCACCACTGCCGGCTTTCGCGTCGTATTACCATCAGGTGTTCTCTTTCGAGTTGGTTTCATCTCATCCTTGTGAACAGTGCTGAGCATTCTTACCACTCTCTTGTCTCGCCATACAAGAGCTAGAATTTTATCAGTGCATCTACTTTTAGTCTCATTTGCCTCAAGCTTTGGGTTTGCAAGGTCCTTTGGCATATTTTTCCGATTAGCTTGCACAGTGCCGATGACATTGAACTTTCGGGAATGCATCTCCAAGAACAAATCTGGACACGAAAAACCTCGATCCAGTGCTAGTGTGTAGCCAAGTCCACTGAGATTTGACGTCAAGTTCATCACAACTTTCTGAGATGCAGGTATCGATGGATCTCTGTCCTTTCCAGTGTAAATGTGGAATTCACTCGTATACCCGGCACCTTTCCCAGAATCACACAGTTTGTACACCTTGATACCGAATCTCGCCCTCTTCATTGGACAATACTGTCTGAACTTGAGGCGCCCTTTGAATTTCATCAGACTTTCGTCAACAGCGATGTTCTGCCCAGGGGTATAGACTGAGCGAAATCGGTCAGCAAGATGATCCAAGACGGGACGTAATTTGTACAATCTATCAACTTCTTCATCCTCTATTTCTTCATTGTCACGGAAATGAAGCTGGGCAAGAATGTCCAGAAATCTGTCCCTTGGCATTACACTCCGGAAGATAGGTGCCTCAACAAGTGGATCGATGCTCCAGTGCTGCCGAACCTCCGGTCGTGAATTTACACCCATCAGGACCATCAGTGCAAGCATGCTTTTCATTTCGTTGATATCAGTATCTACCCAAGGCTTCTGATGACCACGAGCTGCCAGACGAAGTGGGTGTTGGAATTGGTATCGATTCGTTTCCCGGACTATCAAATGCATCAACTCGTCAGAAAAATACTCTTTCCAGAATATGTTGGCAGGTGTGATGTTTTCCTCATCCACCTGTGCAAAACTGACTGTCGTTCGCTTGGCGCAAGCATATTTTTTCGGACAAAAGTCCTCATCTTTCCAATTCCACCCTCGATTCTGATGAGACTGTGACGTGGATGGCTGTTGCTCTCTATCGAGAAGTGCTCGCCGAGAAATAACTGCCAGCGGAACATCTGACTCGTCACTTGAGTATTCTGATTCTCCGTCTGCCGAACTGGTAGATTTACCAGATGTAACATCTGCCATGTCGAGAAGTATACTGGTCACGAATCAAAAACTTCTCTCTTTTATTGCAAAACGTGCGTGTGATTCATACTCATGACGTGTCAGCAGATTCCACGTTTGTTAGAATGTGCGAACCAATAATCAACGTCAATCAATGTAATTAGATGATTGTTTTTTTTGTGAATACTATTCAGCTACAGTCAATGTAATTAGATGATTAGATTTGTGTGAATGCGTGAGTATCATCCGCTTCAGTGAGCAGCGATCAGTATTTGACGTCACTCATGATAATTGGCTATGCCAACAACGGTAAAACTATCACTCAACTGCTGAGTCTCCCGGCTGACAGGCACTTTACAGCATCACTCACATGCTGAGTCTCCCGGGCCCAAGTGGTTAAATAAAGCAATAAAACGTAAATTCCTTAATGACTTTGACTCTGTTCATTATAGATGTACGAAAAACATCATAAGGTGACCCCGAAATAAGGTTATTATATCTGAAGGGCTGCTGTGATAGCGAATATCTTTGTTCTCTTCAATCAGAAGCCGACATACAGGCCTCAAGAACAAGATGCACAGGCCTCTTTATCCAAAATTTGACAAAGAAATTGATTGCACTCACACAGAAAACATTAGCTAGACACTGTGGCCCCAATAAGTAGAGCTCTATGTTCCGCTATTAAAATAGATACTTGGCAGATGTCAGACTGTGCACACACTCAACTCTAGAGCAGAAAAGGCCCACAGACAAAATTAATGTTTTAAAAATTTATTTAGGAACATAATCTCTGAGAGACAACAGCATTTCTTGCGCTTTCTGTACATGCAATGGTAGAAAATAACCATTTTGATTTCTGACTCATCCTCAGTTGAGTTCTTTTTTCCTCCTTGTTTTTGCATGAAACCCACGCTGCCAGACGTGCCCGCACTGGTGCGACCGACAGCACTGACGATAGCATCGACAAATTCCCTCCATAGCTGCGCCAACAATATGTACACAGGTCATCAACATTGTACAAAAATTACTTTGTTACATCACCGGCAGCGAGCAACCCACCTCCTCGCACTTAGAACCCCACATTCTACGCAAGATTAGGACTAGTACAAAGAGTCGGGTGCAAAACGGTCCTGGGAGATATTTACAGCTATGTACACAGTCTCATTTAAGCATTACGAGAAAGAAATTTACACCGCAGAGACTTCTGACTCCAACATACCACAGGTGTCAGGAAAGATAATAAATAGGTTATCACCATTTAAAGAGTAGTTCACCATGCTTCATCATCAACTGAATAATTTCTTTCCTCAGCACATCTACTGTTCGGTATGGGTAAACAGAGGAAGAAAACACAAGGAAAAGGCATGACATTGTGATATTTTCTATAGCTAATAAAGATAAAACCATCTAGCGCAAAATGGCATCCATTTCTGGAAAGCAGAGGTAAGTTCCTGCGAACACGGGTGGTCACAGAACGGTCTAAGTGCGTGTGATGTGGTAGGGGCTGAGGTAAGTTAACTCAACCGACTCATACATACACTCCTTAATAAATAAACCGGTAAAAACGCGTGCATTTATCTGCTAAGACGAGGTCAGAGGAAAATAGCCAGTTCAATTAATTCGAAGAATAGCTTTAAATTGTGCAAAAAGGAAATGTTTTCCAAGTTTCTAAACCCTGAAGAACTCTGCAAAGTCACAGAACAAAGAATAAATTTGTGTTGAGCTGTGTGAGAAACAGAATATTCTAAGACTAACCCTTGCTATTAGCTAAGAGGCAAGAAAGCAAGCATTGCCATAATTCAGCAGCAAATATATTAAACATATCGTCGAAAGACATTAGAGCCTACACTGAATTTTACTTGCTGTTAAAAAAAAAAGAAATCTCACGATTTCAAGCCTTTGCAGATAAAGATCAGATAAAAAAGGCAGGGCTATAATCATTAAAAAGTGAAGAGAAATGAAATCTAAAAAAAATTCTGTAAACAATAGTACATACGCGAAGCATTGTGATGGACAACGCAGGTAACATGCTACAAGTGTTTACGCATCAAACAAATACGAGACGATAACATCAACCAATCAAAACACACACTGGACAACACAGACTGAAAAATGGGTTCTAAATAGCAGAAAAGTAAAGTTTTTGTGTCCTTATGAATCCAATGGGATCCAGCACCTCTGCACGTACACGATGTCTTACCTTGATTAATGTGAGGAAAAAGGCACCCGGCAGCTGGATGCTCGCATATCGTCTTTCATTGAGATTGTGGAATTGCAATCATTCTGGCGAGATTACAAAAACCCCACAAACACTAGCTAGAAAAAAGCACATTTTTACGCCAATGTGATGCATGCTTACAGAATTTTTGATTCAATGCAAGTTTGTCCGTCTCCCCTGACAATTCACGCGGATGCACACAACAGATTGAGACAGTGAGGTACAGACATTTCACGGAGAAAAATAAAAAAGACGCGTTCAATACCTCACAAAAAACACACAAAAAAGTAAAAAAAAAAAAAAAAAAAAATCAAAACAAACAAAGCAGAATAGCAACGTGGCTTGAATAACTGTTTTCTCCTGCGGAGGTTCATTCATAACGAAATCCCGAATTCGCAGGTTAACCAGACGTGCAATATCCGCCCATTGTTTAAGGAGGAAAATACTGCCCACATGAAAAGCAAAGCAGAAATGTGGCTAAAATGTGAATGATTGAGCCCTACAGTGTAAAGTTAAATCTGAGCATTCTACACTGACCATCCTCTAATATGAAAGAAAGAAGCTCATCGTAAAGCAGGATATTCCCATAACCCAGTTATCTTAAATTAAATGGGGACGTCTGGAGGTCAATCAAAGACAGCAACACAGAACCTGCCTGCTCTTTTTTTCAGAGCATTAGTTAATTAAGACAACATTTAGTACCTAATTTAAAATGCCTCTATTGAAAATGCTCTTCGAAAAAAAAAGGTCCGTTGAGCATACAGCCAGTTACAATGTCAATGACAGACTGCAGTTTAGTAAAAATCAAGGTTCAAACATTGTGTTCGGTTTAAAAAAATCCTTCCCCTTAGCACCCCCACATGGCTAAATGGAGAGCTCATGCAGCGACCTATGGACGGTTAATATTTGGTATGAACTACCAGGTACTTAAATAACCCACAATTTCAGATTTCAAGCGCAAACAAACAGTGAAATGCCAGACTTCATGAAAAATTGAAGCGTTGTGCTGATGGATAGAATGATGCATAAAATCAAATACCAAATCAAAATTTGCATAAAATGGTTATAGTACTGCTCAGAGACAGAGGTACAATTAAAATAAAACAAATCAGGGACCAAAATAATGATCTTCACCCCTGCAATCTTGGAATTTACTGCTCATATCACAAAAAAATTCAACACAGACCCACTGATTAATACATTAACTCGATCTGAGATATTAACAATGCCATTCTAATAGGTGAGTAATAGTTTATGGTATATTTGATTTAATGTTATATCAAAAAAAAAAAAAAAATTATCACAGAACAGAAACGATGAGAGAGCTTACTTCGATGCCATCTCACGTTATTTGACATCTGGTGTATTTTAAAATTTACTTCAGGTGTATCTGACAAAATTAAATGCTAAGAGTAAAAAGGCATTTTCTTGGTCTTGATTCTTTTATAATTTAATAGTTGTTATAAAGCAAAGCATAATATACCCTTTCTTTACATACCATATTAACCATTTTGCTACATTTGACTATAAAGATTGTGGTAATTACAGTGCGAAGAGAAGGGATTTCCCAAACAAGGTGATTTGGGGTTGTAATGACCCGGTTTTGACTGATTCTGATGGGTCCTGACCGGTTCGGGACAGAACAAGGCAGGGCCTCTGTGGCCATTAAAATACTGCAAAATACTGTGCACATATTTTGACCCTTAGTTATGAGGGAAAAGTGCCGCCCAAAAAGTGAACTGTACATACAAAGATAATTTTATTCAATTTTACACTTAACTGAGAGTGATGGTACAGTACATAAGTTATTTACACTGTGCAGTAATGTGTGGTAAAATAAATTATCTAGAAGGCAGCAAGGATACATTGGTTAATGAATATAAAACTGTACAGAATTCACCGCATAAACTTTTTTCAATTTGAATTTTCCATGAAAGTATTATTGGCTCTGTAGTGTTTCAAGTCACTTTCTCAGAAAGAGAAACGATGAAATGCCCAAGTAAAGAAAGACCAAAAAAAAAAACAAAAAACAAAAAGAAAACTGAAAAAAGTCAGCTAAAACCACCACTGTAAGTATTTTCCTGTTCAACTGAAACATTCTCTTGCTCATTCAGTTTGCAGAAGACGATTGTGTAACATCCAGCTGCAGAAGGCTAGCGCAGAGCACATGCTAACTGGCTGTCGGTAGACTGCCATGTTGGGTTTCCCGAGCTCCTCTTCTCATTCGTTGTTGTTGCGGCGAGTCCCTTCCAGCCAGACACGAAACCAAAAAAATGGCCGAAAGATCTGCTCTGTTCTCACTCTGCCTCCGAGCCCTGGTTTCAGCAGGGCTGTGATGTCGCGGTGCCCTGGGCTCCAGTGATGCTTCGCCATTGGCGGCTTTCCTCCGCGGGGAGAGCCCTGCAGCTGCTGCGAGGAACTATAGCCTCACGCCCTGCTCTCCAGTCGAAACCCATTGCGTGTTCGAAGCTTCCTCTGGAGACCCTCCTTCTCGCCCCAACCATCTACAGGGCGTCTGCCAAGCTTCTCCGTACATGAATGGACGCACGGTCGGCTTTTTCGATCGTCGCCCATAGGAGGGTTTGCCTGCTTCTCTTTCCTCGGTTTTTGAGAAAGGGAACAAAAAAATTAAGAAATGCACCTAGCCCCCCTTTTACTGCCATCCCCCTCTCTAGAAATCAGCCAGGGAAGAGAGCTTGAAAGAAACTCCACACTGCCTTTTCCGAAAGCGGGAAACCACGTAGGATCAAAGTGCGCGTTGCGTTTTCCCGGAAAAAAGATGCTTCCTCGTTTCGTTGAGGTGAATCTTAAGCTCGTCGACATGAAGGATATAGATCTTTTTTTTGCAAGAAAGCCCGTTCCTGTCTTAATCTGGCTAGCCCTTTCCATACGTTTGGCTCTGTACTTTTTAACGCCAATATCTGACGGCTGCCCGTGTTACTGTCATGCAGGTAATAGCACAAAGTCATCGTTGACATCGACCATTGGCACGTAGAAGGAAGGAACCTCGTTGACGCAGAGGGACTTGTGTCCAGCAGGGTCCAGCTCCTGCACCTTGAGTTGCCACTCCATCCTCTGCACAGCGTTGAGCGCGGCCGCCTCATGCTGCTGTCGCATTAATAGACACGTCTGCAGGAGAGAAGAATGACAGCGTTACCAATGAACTGCAACAGGAGAAGCACAGAAACGCAACAACTGCAACAGAAATCCCCATAATATCGGGCAGTAACCTTCTTGGACCTCTGCATAGTAGGTGTTCGACTCCACTAGTTTTCCGTTTCCTTCCACTCCATCAGCAGCTTTGTGAACAACTTGCCTAGACCTATTACCTCAGTTCAAAAACATTGATGACTTTGACTGAAACCTCAAACACAGACAGACAACGCGGTCCTCAAGGACTACAGTCTCCATGAAGTTTATTGTCTATCAAGCAAATATGGGAAGTTCTTCAAGTTACAAAAGAGGACTCCACACCCTCACCTTCATGCGGTCATACTTGTCGTCCACATCTTGGATCCAGGAAATGAACTGACGGGCATTAAAACGATCCCTCACCGACTTGTTTTCATCACCCTGAGTGCACAGAGACATTAGTGAAGAGGTCATCAGCTGTTGATGTTGTGTCACAGAGAGAAGATTGAAAGGTTGCAGAGCTAAAAGCTTTTTGAATGCATGGGCAAAAATAAGAGGGCGACAAGGCAAGGAAAACTGAAAGAAATAACCAGTTTGTTTTTGTAGCAAAAAACAAATTTCCCACCCCCTAAAAAACCCTTATATAGCCAAGAGCACCAGGTAAGTAGGCAGACCATGCAACAACAAAACTGGTTAAGAATATTGAGCGTTTTTCAAAGTTGTGGTCTGGAAACAATGGGGAATGCCAATGCAAATGGCAAACCAGCCAAAAACAAGTGTTACCACTAAACGTGGCCATGTTCCCTGCCAGGTCACAGAAATCGACTGGGGTCAGCGTATCACACCAAGACACAAATACACATTGAAGCCAAAGATGAATGAATTTGGTCAAGCCGTTTTTGAGATATTGCGTTCGCAACAAACGGATTGTGACGGACGGACGGACGGCGCTGAATGTTTTGCCCCCCGTTTAGCTCGCTACCGCAGCAGTGGGGGACAACGATGCCCCCATTCCTTGGGGGGGGGGGGGGATGTGGAAATAAGGCAAGACAGATCGTAATTTCAAATTTGTGATGCCTAGTGTTAGTTCAGTGGCCCCACCTGACTCTCAGAAGGCATGTTGTAGACCTCTGAGTCCAACAACATGGTGCAGGCGCTGAAGGGGACTGCCTGGTTCGCGATAGTTCGGGCTGCTCGACAGTGGACCCGCAACACCTCCTGTTCGCACGAAACAATCAGCTTCTCCTGCAGCAAGAACAAAATAAGGGGGTCAGGTACAGCGGGGGTAATCAAATGCGGAATTATTAGCACTCTTGATGATAATGAGAAAGACAGCCACGAAAAGCGTGGTTATGTGCCGACATGGTAGCCTTGACAATGACATGGTATTTAACTACATTTTTTTCCCCCAAATTATCATCAAAACTAAGAGATCCTCTTCATGTCATCATTGACTCTGACAGCAAAAAGAATCAAAAGAAAATTTAAGTCTAAAAAGACAATAAATTGTAGATAAACCGATGGACAGGGGCAATCGCAGACCATCCAGTGGAGTGGGCTTATAACAAGGCGCCCAAAAAAAACTCGGCGCAGTTAATATTCCCGATGTTACTTTCATAATACTGGGAAAACTTGGGACTTCTGTTTCAATCCACTATTCTCATCTTCCAATGTTTCCAATTAATGAAAACCATTGGGGTCCCAATTTCAGCAAACTGTGGAGGCCTATGCTTACCCTCTCAATGCTGTGCTGAAGTCGCAGTTTCCCCCGCACTGCCTCCTGCTGTCTGAACAGCTCTTTGAGGGGCTCAGACAGGGACGGGGGTGGAGCAATCTGCAAAACGCCAATACACAACCACTTATTAAACCATGTTTCTACACTTCAACCTTACCTTTGCAAACATTTATAGAATCCTGACAACACTGTAGCACAATGAACAGAGGCAAGGTGCCTCTGGGCCAACAACAGGAGAGGTCCCATAAAATCTTCCAATAAAGTCTACCTTTACAGTGGGCTCCACAGTGGGTAACATTTAAGTGAGGACTGACAGAGGACCCCCCCCCCGCCCCACTTTTTTTTCAAAGTGCAAAATATTCTTAGTTCAACTGAAAGGCGAGTAACGCACAGTTCTGGTACAAGAAAGGGAAGCTGGCAGAGAAGACCTTGACAGAGCACTTACCACAGGGATGTGTAGTTTGCTGAGTGGCTTGCCATCTAAGAGGTAGGACCCGGTGTATGTAACATACTCAGCATAGCACTGGGGAGCCTGGGGCGTGATGTAACAAAGGATCTTCCGCTTCTCCTCGATCTTCTTGCGGATCTGCAGGTACTCAAAGTATGGATTAGAACGATCGCTGTGGTAGGGTTCAATGTCATCCAGCTTTATGGCATTGACAATGACGGCAAGGGTCTGCTGGATCATCTCTCGAGTCTGCTGCATGGCGGTGTTGACCAGTTGGACCTGCACTTGCTGCTGGCTGGACCGGGGGAATTTTCTTTTACGCGGATGTTGCGCCTGAGAGTCGTCCTCCTCTGCGAGTTTCACTTTGCTCTTGCTTACACCAGTGGGGGTGGAGCTGAGAGTTGTGGTGATGGGCTCTCTAACTTTCTCAATGGTGACAGTCACAGAAGATGTGTTCACGATGTTGGGAGCACTGGCAATGTCATGAGATGGGGCAGATGATGTCAAGTTGCCTGCAAGTGAAGAATTATTCAGCTTGCTCTGATTGGCTAACATTTGAGCCCGATTCCTGGTCATCCTCTGTGGAATCTCCTCCACTTTCTTTGGAATTTCAGCAGTGGCTGCTACTGCTAACTTCAGCACCGCCTCAACAGGCTCGCTCACTGTGGCAGGATGAGCGACCATGGACAGGGGAGTCGAAGCAATGGGACTTTTATCTGAGGGATCAGTAGCTAGGCTCTGCTGTTTATTGCCGACTGCTCCATCATTTAAATCAGTGCCAGGGCATGCTGTTGCATCTGGCAATGTAGAATTCTCCACTGCAGAGTCTGCTGATGCATCCACATCTTTGTCAGCATCGACGGATGGCAATGAAACATTTCCATCATTTTCAGTCTTATCATGAAATGGAGACTTGTCGACTGGTGCAGCTGTTAAGTTGGAGTCGTTCTCAGGAACCTTCTGAGGCTCTGATTCTGCCTCATGGTTAGACCTGCAGTCATCTTCAGAAGGGTCAAAAGCATTCTGAGCAGGCTCACTCACTGGGACAGGAGAGCAAGGTGCTTCTGCTATACTTTGTAAGTCCATCTCCATCAAATCAGGTTCCTCTCTCATTTCATTAACTGGTGAGGAGATAATTGACGGATGTTTACAATCTGTCAGCCGAGGTTCTGTGATATCATGCTCCTGCATTTCCTTATCTGGTAAAGGTAAATCTGGCAAAGAGAATGGCCCAAGATCATCCAAATCTTCCACTGTAGTGGCAAAGGGGTCAGCCCAGGGAACCACAGGCTCATGACTGACGAGAGGTGCAGCCACATTATTTTCGGGGACAAAGCTGAGGGGATCCTGCTGGTTGTCTGGAGTCAAACATGGAGGCTTGGACAGAACCTGTTCGTCTTCAGAGATGGATTTGCAGTCAGTGAAAAAAGATTCAAGTCTAGAGGACAACACAGGCTCAGACTCCAGATGTGCTGCACTGGGCTTTACTGTTGTGGTAATGTCATCAGCAGCATCTTTGTGCTCTTCAAAATCAGACTGAGGAATATGAGATGTATTCATGTATGTCCTGGAGAAGACGGAGTAGGGTGAAGTTACAGAAGGAGGACAGGACAGTGCTGTCGGGAGTGGATGTTGAAAGTCTTCTTCAGGGTGTGGAAAAGGGACAACCTTGGAGGCTGCTGTCAAGTCCACAAATGGTCTTTCAGGAGACTTCAGAAGCATCTCAGAATTTGTGGGCCAACTCATTGAGTGATCACAGGAGTTTTCTACAAGGCTCACAGCAGAAGGATTGGGTGAAAGACAAAGAATATCGTCAGAATCCCTTCTGTCTGGAGATTCCCCCCAGTCCTTTTTCATTGCTTCAACTGCACATTGAGTAATGGCAATGTCATCTGTTGAATGATCCATGTTCTCATTCTCATCAATACCCTCATTTTTACCCTCTCCTGGGTCATTTTTCTCATACTCCTCATTTCTAACCACGTCATCCTCATCATCCTCCCCTTGTTCTTCCTCGGCTAATGGCAGGAAGTCACTCATAGGATCAGAGGGAATGAACTCTGGCTCACAATCGGGGGACAGAGGTAAAGAATTAGGTGGGTCTGACAGTTCATCTATATCTAAAGGTGGGAGAGCAGCTGGGGCAGGGGTAAGAGGGGCAGCAATGTCCAAACAGGAGTCCTGAGAGTCAAGCTTATTCACAGGAGACAATGGCTTTAACAGTAAACTACTGTAGATCCCATCAGGATACTGTTCTCTTGCTCTGGTAGAAATGGCAGCAGATTCCTCAACAGATGTGGGCTGTCCTGGCTCAAGGCTTGGAGAGGGGACACTAAGATGAGGAGAGAAAGCTGGAGTGAAGAGCTCAAGCTTGTCCACTGAGCCAAGCTTTTCCTCTGATTGGTGTGTACCTAAAGACTCAGAGGCAGCAGGCATACTCTGCTGCCGAAGAAACTTGTCTGCCTCCATCTTGAATTCCTCTTCCACAGGTCTACCATCCACTGAAGCTGAACGGCTAAGAACAGGCATATGAATGTTCTTTGCAGGAGTATGACAAGTATTCTCCTGGAGACCATGAGATGCATTAGAATACCGATCAAAAAAGGACGGAGAGCAAGCATTCATGGACATGTTCGTAGCAGCTGAGCCCTGGCAATCCATACCATCAAACATCAGATCAGGATAGTCCTCTCCACTGCATGATGGAGTGCGTGGGGTTTGCATGACCTCTTCAAGGCTAGAACATGAAATCACAGATGTTGGAGCCGGCATACCAGTAGGTCGGTTCTGATCTGGTCTAGGAGAAGCGGGTAAGTTTTCCTTCATTTGATGTCCTGTCAGGCAGTCTTTAGAATTTTGACTGTCCAGGGACGGAATCTTTCTGTCAGGGGACATCATCTGTGCAGGAATACCAACATCTTTCAGCTTCTTTTCCTTTAATGCAGCTTCAACAGAATTAGATTTCTTTGAGGACAGGTCTTGGCGAGTCTTCCTGAGGTCTTCACTTGACTTGGTCTTGTCTTTCAACTTAGGATCTCCAGACCTATGTCTCAATTTCTCCATCTGCTTCATTCTTTCTTTATGCCTTTTATGGCGCTCTTCAATCTCCTGATCCTTCTCACAAAGCATTCTACCGAAGCTAGTCAATCGGAGATCACCATCAACCAGTAGCTTTTCGCGTGGACGGCTGTCTTTCCGAGCTGGATTTTTGGACTGATTGACTCGGTCATTCTCGTCCTTAACCTTCGATTTTATGTACTCTGCTTTACTATCCTTATCCAAATTTAGGTCTTTCTTTTTGCTCTCAAATTTTGGACTGTCCTCCTTCGACTTCTCTTTTAAACTGATGACATGAGAACTCTCCTTCAATCCAGATTTCTGATCTTCCTTCAGATGCTTTAACAAGCCAAAACTGTCAGTGTATTTGTGTTTGTCTTCCTTAATTTTCTCCTTATGTTTCTCCTTTTTCTTTTTGTCTTTGAGCTTCTCACTGGGAATTATGCTACTAGCTCTGTCAGCCTTTTTTAACATCTCCCTTTCAAACTCTGTTTTATCATAATCATTCTCCCCATCAGACTTTGTCACAGAGGGGAAAGAATAAAGGTCAGCCTCCAAAGGCATCGGATCCTTTTCAAACGACAGGCATTCTCTGCGCACATATGACTCCTTGATACCCTCAGGTTTGTCTCGTTTGTCAAATTTCTCTTTTCGCACTTTGTCTTTCTCATGACTTTTCTTGGAGGAAGATGATGAATGCCTTTGTCTCTCTTTCTCCTTGAACTTGTCCTGCAGATTGGATATGGAAATAAAGTCCCTTCGGTCCTCAGAAATGTCAGGTAGGCTGATGTTGGAAGAGTCATAGAAGCTGCTGAGAATAGGTTCCTGACCTCTATCCATGAAGCTGTCTGATGAAATATCACTAATCTTGTCATTGGAGTCATCCTTACAGTCATTTAGAGCCTCCTCTTCCAGCTTCTCCAAGAGAGACTTTTCATTTTCACAGCCTCCTTTTGAGGATTTCCTATCTTTCAGGTGGTCCTTGTCAAATTTCTCTTTGTTCTTGCCTTTAGGTTTCTCCTCACTTGAGTGCCTTTTGTCTGGCAACTTTTGTTTGTTTTTCTTCTCCAGGGTGGAATCAACAGAGGTTCGATCTTTACGCTCCTTGTGTTTTGCATCTCCCGGGTCCTTTTTGTCCTCACTTCTATCCAAGGAGCCTTTTCTCTCTCTTCCACTGTCAGAGGTGATTTTGTCTTTTTTCTTGTCCTTATACTCTCTGTCTTTTATTTTTTCATTGGAGTGCTGTCTCCCTTCAGCCGAGTATTTTCTATGTTTTTCACTTAGAAAGTGATCAGCTTCATCCCTATCAGGTGTACAGTCCTTCCGATGCGATTCTGAAAAACCAATAGAGTCGCAGAACTTAAGGGCCCCTTTGCTGTAATCCCCCTCTTCATCCTCACTCTCATCAGTGAAAATTTCTGAAATTTTATACCAGGAATTTTCCCTTATCTTTTCTGCCTTCCTCTCATCTTTCTTAGTTTCCAGGAAATCCTTCTCTCGGTCAGAGTTCTTTTCCAAAAAAAGTTTCTCTTTCTTGTCTTTTACAAGTTCCAAGGACATTTTTCTTTCTCTTTCTTTACAATGAGAGTCCTTTTGTCCATCTTTGATTCCATCCTTTTTGTCTTTGGAGCCTCTATCAGTGTCCTTCTCTTTAGGAGCCTTCTCAGTGGAGATTTTATCAGTTTTGTCCTTCTCAGACTTCTCTTTATGTTTGTCACCTTTGAATTTTTCCTTCTTTTCCTTCTCATAGCTTTCCCCCTTCTTTTCCCGGTCTTTTCCGGAATGATTTCTTTCCCTGATCTCCAATGATTTTCCAACAAGTTCATTTTCTGCTTTGTCTCTGAAAAGGCCATCGGTAATGCAATCATCTCGCAACGCATCATCTTGTTTATTCTTGGAGTCCTTCCTCTCTTTGATGGATTCATAGGAATCTTTCCTTTCTCTGTTGCTGTCCACAGAATCCCTCTCCTTTTTCTCTCTAATGCCATCTGTTAGCTCCTTCCTCCTCTTCTCCTTTTCTGGCAAGTAGCTGGAGTTCAATTTCTGTTTATCGAACACATCTTTCTTCTTGTCTACAAATTTATCAGAAAAGTCCTTTTCTTTTTTTTTCAGTGTGGTTTCCTTCTCATTTTGTTTTTCGTTGTGTTCCAACTTCTTGTCTTTGACCTTGTTTTCCTTCTTTCGTTCTTGGTTCTCCTCTTTTACAGTTTCAACAATTAGTTTTACTGTGTTGTTTGTTTTGTATTCCTTGTACTCCTTAATTGGAGCATCCCAGCTATCATCGCCATAGAGGGAGGAGTCAGGAGACAGATATGTTCCCCATTGGTCATGGGTGTCATCTGAGATGCTAAGCTTACTGTCTTCCAGGTCTAAAAAACGATTCTTGACATTATAGCCAACATATTCAGCCTCACCCTTGGGTGCTTTATCCTTTTTTGACTTTTCCTCTTTTGAGCTCTTCTCTTTCTCCAATTTGGGATGCTTATCTTCCTTTTGCTCATTCTTTCGGTCTGATTTAGAGGACTTATCCTTGGACTTTTTCTTTTTCTCATCCTTGTGTGTCTTTCCGGTGTGCTTTTCCTCTCTTAGTTTATCCTTTTCCTTCAGATTTTTAGCTTTTTCAGATTTTGAAGTTTTGTCCTTTTCATCCTTGCTTCCTTTCTCTTTAGTTGAATTCTTGGTTTTCTTAGGTTTCTCTTCTTTAGAAACTCTGACAGGTTCTTTAACAGAAGAAAAGTCTTTGTCCTCTGACTTGACCTTTAATAGCCTTTCTTTTTCCTGTTTGGAGGTGTTTAATTTGTTGTCAGAGGGAGACTCTGTCTCAACAATAAGAGACTTTTGCCGCGCATCATCAAAGTCAAAAGAAAAGCTCTTGACAAATTTTTCATTCATGTCTTGGTTGAGCACAAGGCTAGGGGCTTTATCTTTCTCTTTATTTTTCTGTTTGTGTTTTACTTTATGCTTTTTCACCACTTTACCATCTTTATCAATCTTCGAGACTGTTCCATCTGTGTTGGAGCCTTTATAGAAGTCAGAGGTTGTCCTTTTCTCTGCTGCACTTGAGTGAATATTGTTTTTCTTTCTATTTACCTGCCTCTTCTTTTTCACCCGTTTCACAGATTCAATGCTTGAGTTGCCTGAGGAGTAGTCCGACTCACTTGAGAGTCGCGTTCTGATGGAGTCCGAGAGGGAGCTGACGTCTGACGACGTCGGAGAAGAGATCGTCTTCCAGCCGTCTGTCCTCCACTGCTTTGGGTGCTGTTCGGCTAGAGACTGAGTCAATTTCTGGGAGCCCAAACTACCGTGAGAAGAGGACGAAGAGCGTGAACTGAATGCAGAAGAATCTTTTAAGCTCAAAGCAGATGAGTCCTTAATACAGTTAGAGCTCCGGACAGAGCCCTTATCATCCTCGCTCTCCATGTCCTCACTCTCAGACTCAGAGGTACAGAATTTGCCACTGAGTTTGCCAAATCTCACTTCCTTGCTGGTGCTATTTTTAGTATCCTTTCTCTTCTTTTTGACTTTGCTCTTCTCTTTCTGTGACTTGGATGTCAAGATGGCAGACTGCCGGCTCTTGTTGTTGCTTGCTGGTGCTAGTTGTCGTGCCGTTGGTCTTGGAGAGTAACACAACGTTTGATCGTCCTCATCTGAGCTGTTGGTATCAGAAATGATTCGCCGTGCAGTCTTCTTTGGTGTCAGCGAGTTATTTTTGGAATAGGTTTTGACCTCCATTTTAGGGATGGATATGAAGTTGCTTGCTTTGCTTGCAGACTCTTTGCGGAATTCCTTCTTAAGTAGATGCTTGTCGTCCACAGGAGGGACCCTCTCCTCTTCATCATCCTCATCAAACTCATACTCATCTTTCACTGGTGTGGTCAGGGATTTGGGAGGGTCAAGTGATTTTCCCTTCAGCTTCAAACCCTTCTCAAACTCAGAATCCGTGTTATTGCCATCAACCGAGCTGGAGGGGGCAAACGACGGTGCATCTTCCTCCTCTGAAGACTCTGTTCAGGAGAATAACATCCAGTGATTACTATTCAGTAGAAAATCACAGGCCATTTCAAAAACATTCATTATATACAGTATAGGCAGGGGTAACGCTCTGCATAAACTTTAATGCAATGCATAACAGCTGAACTGGGGCGGTAAACAAGCCTCAGAAGAATTATAAAAAATGATGTAAATACCATTTTCATACAAAAATAACACCATGGTTTGATTAAAAGCAACCTTTTCAATAGGATATTCGCATTTCATACACGAACTCTGCGTATTGCGGCCAAAAACGCGATTTGAACAGAGCTGTTGTTCGCCTGTTGGGTGAATGCGTGACCTCAATTTGCGCTGTGTTTACAAATTTTCAAGTGCACGGCGTGGCAAAAATATCCATATGGAGGTAGATTTCAAATAGCCCACGCTGACGTCATGTCCCAGCTATGGCCGTGATTGGCTTACAGCCATCTAATTTGAGAAATTGCGAGTCTGTTCGTCCAGGCTAGACCTCCAGGGGATGTGAAATAAGTTTGACAGAAGTTGCTGAAGTTTGTCGCGAGTTCGCCATGATTTCTTCTCAACAATAGCAAGAAAGGTGAGCGTATTTTTACTCTACAGAATATCCTGTGACCCTGTTCGCTAAGTTTCAGTAAAATATACCAAGGAATAAACCGGCACCCGGCCTTTGAAGCCCACCGGTCACAATTCGCGCCATCTCCATTTCAACTGGCTGGATGCCAGCGCTGTGATGCTCGACCAGATTTCGTCAGTGTGTGAAATAAATTGTTTTACCAGTAACGTGCGGTCGGAAGTTAGTTTGGTGAGGCAGAATCCTTCCCTTTGCTCGATTAGCAATCAGACATTGAACTAGTCTAGCAAGACTATTCGGCAGAATGACAGGTCAGTTAAAGTTTCCGCAGCGTTATTACTCAATACATCAAACCTGAAATGCTCACTCGACAGCAGATTTGCGCGTACTTGCTTCCAGGAAGCCGAAGCAATGCCATCAACAAATATTAAAACAGTTCGACTTAGGCAGAGTTCAATGCTTAATCAATATACAATGTACTCTCCTTTAAATATGCGCTTTTACACCCAAACAAAAAGGGGGCGCTTATTGTCAGTCTTCTTTCATAATCTGATTAACAAAATGTTAAAACAATATGCAGAATTACCAAAAGCCGAGAAATTTTTAAGAATGAATTATTCAGATATCCATCCTTGCAGTCTCGAATTGAAGCGTATACATGAATTAATCTCTTTGTCATTTTCTCTTCAACCAGTATACGGGCTTCCTAAAGGCTTGGTCTTAATTGTTTTGATTTTCAATCAGGAATAGTACGGCAGAACAGGTTCACAAAATCCTGTGATAAAAGTCTGGGTGAATGCCTTTCCTCACTCTGGCTTCCAATAAGCAAGTAGACACAAATCTGCAGTTTCGTGAGCATTTCAAATTCGATACAGCCTACTAAGTAATAACGCCGTGGAAACTTAAACTGGCCCGTCATTCTGCTGAATAGTCTTACAAAACAATCGTCTGATTGCTAATCAAGCAAAGGGGAGGTTTCTGCCTCACTAAAGTAACCACCGACTGCACGTCACTGTGTTTTACTATGAATTATTCACAGTCGCTCATTGAAACCATCATGGGAGGAGGGTATATGGACATAGTAAAAGACAGTGCAAAGTTTTTTTTTTTTTTTAAAATCACCATGGTTTATTGAAGGGGGAAAGTTTGATTCATTTCGTAGCAGTGGGAGGGCAAACAACTGCTGGCATCAGCGACTTCACTGCATTTTATATATTAATGGGCGAGTAGCGTTAATGTTTGCCCTCCCACTGATAGTTCTGACATTTTTGCAGGCCATTGATCCAAAAAAACTTCACAGGTAACACATTCATACCATTTTTTAACATCAATGCAAAACCTAATGTTTGTTGAACATAATTGGGTGAAATTCAATGCATTTTCCATTAAAATGGGCCTAGGGGGCGCTGCTGTACTTCAGAAAAGGGATAGATGACTGAAGCATCATTTATTTCTGTTAGGGTTCCCTAATGGATAATTTGGCATGGTTTATTTCTGAATAGGCTGCATTTTCAAAAATGCCCTCAGTATTCACCCCCAATGTTCTCAATGGGTTTTGCTGAAAAATGCCAAAATCAGCTATTTTTGGGACCCTGTGGCTCCAAGACCCTTTCCTGAAATGGCATTGGACTTGCAGCAAACCCTTCATCTGTCTCTTCTGTACTTACCAGCAAAAAATCATTAAAAATAATAAAGCTTTGTTCACAGCAACTCAAGAAATGTTGTAATTTTATTCATTTGTATTGCCCATGCCTATACAGTAATGTCTTCATCTGAATTCACTGCTAAGTTTAATATACTTTTTCAAACCACTCATCTCATACTAACCTGAAGAGCTTTCTTCACTCGAGGTGTAAGTGCCTTTCCCAAGCAACAAATTTAACATAGTTGGGGAGTTTGCCACTTTCAATGGAGTTTCCCCCCTTCTGTTGCTTTGTCGAGGATCCCCTCCATATCGTAATAGCAACTTCACAACCTATAAAATTAGTAAAGCATGCATTAGGCAGGCGGTCATATACAAATTAAGCATGAATCAAATCACATTCTTCTATTTTTTAAAAGACTGTACAATGGTTTTTTAGAAGACTACAACTGAAATGCATGTTCTTGATTATTATGTTATTGCACATTTTGTGCACCATGACCGGTATTTTCCACATCTTGTTGGACCTGCAAGACCTAGCACAGACGAACCAATGATTGAAATGGTTTATATGGAATATTAAGGTAATACAATAAACTGTAAATGACAATCAGAGCAGAAATCAAAAGATCGACAGCCACTATACAAATGAGATGCCACATGAAAACATGACAGGTATAAACTGCTTGCAGTCAATTAGCGGAGGAGAGGCTCACCTTGAAGTGACCATTATTTGATGCGTCGTGTAGAGGGGTGTCATCGTCTAGGCCTTTCGTATTGACCTCCGCCCCCGCGGCCAAAAGCTGTTTGGCTACATCGTAGTAACCTCTGTTGCAAGCTTCATGCAAAGCAGTCCAGCCTAAAAATCACAAGAGTAACAAGTTGGGAGGCATGAAAACAATTCTGATTGGAGGTGGGGCAAGTCTGGAGCTCAAGATGACCTTACAGGGAACACATACACAACCGTTCAGAAGGTTGGTGAAAACACACATTTTAATAAAATTAACATTATATTGATCAGAAAAGCAGCGCAGGTATTATTGAAGTTGGCTATTATAGCTGGAAACCATTGATTTGTAACGGAATATCAATGTAAACGAATTAAGCCCCATTTTCAGCAAACATCACCCCTGTGTATCAATTCGTTAGCTTGATTGTTAGCTCATCCAAGTTCATGATGTTTTAGAGCCAGTTTTTCTTAGAAGCAGGCAGTTGCCCACTAGGCAGTACGATACATGATGGTCTCAGATTTGCATTTCTCACCTGCAAAGTCTTTTACATTCACGTCGGCACCTTCGTTGATGAGCTCCTTAATTCGTCGCGCCTCGCCACGGATGGCAGCCCTGTGAAGCCGAGTCTCGCCCCGCTCGTTGCGCTTGTTCACTTTGTCTTTGGTTTTTGACGCCGAGTTCGGCGTTCCCTTCTGACCCAGACTCGACTGCGACTGGTGCTTTGGTGTCCTGTCTGTAAGGTAAATGGTGAGTTGTACAAACTAATGATATATATTGTTTAAAGTGAGTGAAAGCATGTTATTCATCAACAAAAAATGCTTGCTCTTCAAAATGGGAAACAAATGGCAGTGATGACACACCACTTTCTACCACTGCGTGTCGCCCTAGCACAAGAGAAAATCAGCCCAGGGTCCTCTTAAACAGCACATGCTGCAATCACCACTTACTGGATTCCACCATTATCATGTACATTACTG
Organism: Gymnothorax reevesii; assembly: GCA_029721435.1. Classification (NCBI taxonomy): domain Eukaryota; kingdom Metazoa; phylum Chordata; class Actinopteri; order Anguilliformes; family Muraenidae; genus Gymnothorax; species Gymnothorax reevesii. Next base: position 34,350,632 of record CM056588.1, read on the forward strand.
AGTCTATGAGTAACTGCCTCAGTGCCGAAACATATCAACAAGAAATTGATCCATTAAATGTCTGAATATGAATGCACTGCATTTAAACCTGAAAAGTATATTTTCAAGTAGGTTGTCACAAAGCAAGGACTAGAAAATGTTGAATCCAAAAAGTTTGCATTGTGGAAACAGATTCAAATACGCAATAGGGCCCTACTACTTCACTTTAAGCATGCGTTTGGAAAAAATTCAAATGCACATAAAAGAAAACATGTACCAACAGGTTCATGGGAACAGCACAATGTCTCCATGCGCTTTTGAAGCAGCAAGAATAGCATTATCAGAAAACATCTGGCACATCTGGCAGGGAAATGAGAGACTAAAGAATTTCATTCCCAACACACGAGATTAAACAGAGAAACGCTCAACAGTAGCAGGGCTACAGCGGGCGACAGATGTTACCGCCATGACAAACACCTACCGGGACTGTGGACCGACTCTTCCGCTGTCATCTGCATGAGCAGCGCCACCTGCTGTCGCTCTGAGAGGGGGTAGCCGGCCCGGATCCCCGGCATGCCCACTCCGAAAGCCAGGCCGGCCTTCCGGGTGTTGGCGGGCTCCTTTTTGATGCGCTTTCGCTCCGGACCTTGCTTTTCTGTAAAAGAGAGGACAGATGCAAGGAGAGGTTTGAGGACAGAACGTCAGGGAGCGACGGAGAGGACAGCTTTCACGTGACCACTGTCTGGGCTACCTTCAACACAAAACCTAAGCATGCCCATTCCTAACGGACAACACAGAGACGGAGCGCGTTGTTTGTCGTTAAGTAAAACCCTTCTCAGATAAAGAACCAGAAAATTGTTTCCACTTCATCAGTCAGAACTCTCTGACCAAAAAGAACAAAACCTATTTGCACGCTCCATTACCAGTCCCAGTCAGGGAGGTTGGGCTGACTTGAACCTTGCGGCCTCACCTTTAATGTGGCACCTTATAGAGCCATTCACAATCTGCCCACAGGAGAATGAATCAGGAACACAACAGGAATCAAACCTTTCATTTCTCCCCAGGGTGGAGTCTCTCTTTATGACAACGGTAAACACCGCTCAGGGTTAGTTTCCCCAGAGGTCAAGGCCACAGCATGGGAACTCACGGGACAGACAGCAGCTGCACACGGACACACCCCAATGTGATCCTGATTGCAAACGAGTATTGCTGACAGGATACCGCATTACAGACTCTCACAACACTAGCTTTACACAGAGCCTGTCATACTTTTCAAGTAGCGCAAAGGTACCATGTCCATATATTATACTTTATTGAACCCCGTGGGGTAATTTGTCCTCTGCATTTGACCCATCCTGTAGTTAGGAGCAGTGGGCAGCCACAGAGCAGCGCCCGGGGACCAACTCCAGTTCTAAGGCCAGTCCCTTGCTCAGGGGTACTGGTTGGAGTGTTCCTATGATGCATGTTTTTGTGGGTGGGGGAAACCGGAGCACCCGGAGGAAACCCACGCAAACGCGGGGAGAACATGCAAACTCCACACAGAAAGGCCCCAGGCCGGATTCGAACCCACGACCTTCTTGCTGTGAGGCAAGTACAAAAAAAAGCTCAAAATGCCTCTGTCAGTTACTAAAGAGGCCTATTTGCTTCTAGTTACGCAGGATGCTGCACACAAAACGTAGATTTTATTTCCAAGGCCAGAGTGCAATTAATCAAAACAAAGCCATAAAAAAAAAAAATTATATTCCAATTCAATATTCCAACACAGTTGAATCTCGTAAATATCTGTAAAAGCCTTTTTCCAGGTTCACCCGACTCTGCTGCCCTTGAATATATTTGGACGCATTCCTTCATTTCAAACTCCAATAACAAGAGCCACAGAAGCGTCCCAACATGTCTGCAGGCAAGAGGGGGGGGGGGGGAGGGGGGCGGGGAATCAAATATAGCCAGGCTTTACAGCCATTCAGAGCAGGGATTCAATGCAGCAGTGCCCCGGGTATTATGAGGGAATGAAAGGCAGATTTCAAATATTATGCATATCTGTGTACGTGCACGTGTCTGTGTGTGTGTGTGTGTGTGTGTGTGTGTGTGTGTGTGTGAGATGGACATTCTGCCAGCATTTGAGTGAAGGCCGCAGCATTAGGAACAGAAAGAGCAAGCCTCAGGCCTCACTGTGAGTGGCAGCCAACACACAGACGCCCCTCCATGTCGTGAACAACGGCGTCCAGAGAATGGCAGATCTCAAGGCAGAGTGCTCGCACAAGCCTCTAAAGAGTGGGGGGGAGCCACATATCCTGAACAAGGGGGCGGGGGGAGTAAAGAAACGGAGGCCGAAGCAGTACTGCAACCTGAGGGCTCAGATTCACTCCCCCTCAAGCACATTTATTCTCAAAAATCGTTTGGAAAGTAAGAGTACACATGCCATGGATTTATTTTAGTCAATAATTGCAGTGTCAGGACGCAGCATTCCCAGTTGCTAATTGGTTAAAAGTATTACTACTCTGCATTGAGTTAGTGCAACACAATAAACACACACAAAAAAAACGAATGCAGTGAGCGCAACAGAATATTCCTTTATACGACAATCAACAGCTTTGAAATTTTCAACTGTCAAGCGCAGGCAAACGGGCTCACTCACTGACAATTAGGCAAATAATAGTACAAAAATATCTAAGAGCAAATCAAAGTATTCACGGAAAAGACTGAAACACAAATCATTAACGAAACACAATTAGCGCAGAAAAGTTCACATCAGGTTTGTGTCAACATTTGTCTGTTAGATTGCACGCTAAAGGGAATGCGAGCAGGAGACATGTTCAAGATTGTTCTGTCTTTGTTGACCAGATATGCATCAGCCTGACCAATTACATCTGAAAACAACAGCGCATTTTGTGTTCGTTTTCCCTGTTGCTAAACATACTGCTTGTACTCCAGACCAATTAAAAAGCCAATAAAACGGTCAAAAATACCACTGCACTCTGATTGGCTGAGAGGGTCAAAATGCAGTCTTCCGGGCCGTTTCACTCGCCCTCACACACAAACCTCAAAACACATTTTACTTTTCATAAAAAGTAATCAACGGAGACATTTTCATGGGACTTGCTTATAACTAGTAAAAAAAAAAAAAGAAAGAAAAAAAAACAGCAATCTTTGACAAAAAAGAAAAAAGATAAAATGCAAATTCAAACCCTGCGGCAACCAACTCAAGACCTCAAAAACACCCTTCAACAACTCCCCTTCTTCCTGGGGAGAGAAACTGAGCAGAAAGTGACAGAGAGATGTTGTCTGCAGGCGCTCATTCTTAATTAGACCAGAATCGGGGCATAATGAGACAGAAGTATCTACTTCGTACTAAATGCATTCAAATGGGAAGCTTTATGGGTCAGCAAAGTTCAAGTTATTTTTTATTTATATTTTCTAAGTACCGCATTGCCAGGCAGCAGAGTTACTCCAGCAACTTTTCCCTTCTTTTTTTATACATTTACTGTAAATCTGATCTCGTATTCTCTTAGAATTTAAAAAAAAGATCACATTACGAATTCAATAATGTCTGGCATTCTCCCTAGCGGACGAGATCCAGCCTAGAGCAAGAACTGCCTGAACTGAATCTGCGTGCGCCGTGGATTTCAAGTAAGAAAAAGTGAACTAAGTTCTTTGTGGTTACAGTAAGCCCACTCCAAGCATTAAATTGCCTAGCAGGGCTCTGACACAAACAAGGTGCCAGTGAAAGGAAGCAGGATTAAGGAGTTAGCTGGATAACCGTCAGAATAACAGCTGGAAAGCTGTCACATGTAGAACATTAAGTGAACACAGGAACTGTCATGTATTTTAGTGCTCTGTGGAGTTCTCCATCGAACTTAGTAATCCTGCCATGTGACAAAGGTCCCCAGGGGGGGTGCGGGAATTGGGCGAGCAGGTGGGGCGGGGGGTCGAATGACTCGAAAGCAGGAGGGGATTTCCATTTTCCATCCTGCAGCCGTCCACATGCATGCACACATCGCGCTAACACACTAATTCTAACAAATTGAGAATCCTGTTCACACCCAGCTTTATTCTTAGACACAGGCTTCCTACGCCATCCGTCGATCCCATAAATATGCACTCAGACGTCGTCGGGGGAAACGTGTTCAGAGACAAACGAGGAAGACAGCCGGAGGGTCTTGGGCCAATCGCTGAAGCGGCATCTGCAGCCAACTACGCACATAATGGGCAAACCAGGAAGTCAGGGACGAGCACAGAGGAAACGCCCCATGCAGTGTCAAAGCACCATCTGTGCACTTGCAGACAGGAAGTGACACGACTAAGCTTCTCTTCCTGGACTAAAAACGTGCTGTCTTATGTTATCCTGCCAAAGTAGTCAGAAAATTAGTGATGTGCATACAGAGGTAACTTAAAAAAAAAAAAAAAAAAGCATATTCACTGGAGCCTTCATGACAACTCTAATCAAAGGAGTTGTTAATAGGATAAGACAACTGCATTTGGATTGCAGTCAGCTGCCATTCATGCTCAAGAAACCTTCATGGTATATTGAGCATTAAAACCTGAGGCACAAGGCCCTGATTAAGGCATAGTAAACACTAAGGGATGTGCTATAAGGCCCTCATCATGGTGAATTGACTATTAAGACCTGCGGAACAAGGACCTGATCCTGGTGCTCCAGCAGCATACTTACAAACCCTGAGAATTAAATGAGTGCTGACCTGTCCTTCTCTGGGCAGTATAAAGCGCCTGGACCACAGCTACAGAGGACAGAACAAGCACCCCCAGCCAGCAGAATCTCTCCATGTGATCCCCAATGCAATTAGGGCATTCAGCCGAAAACCAAGCCCACTCAGTCCAGACAAAATCAGATATAATTCTCCATTGAACCACAACTATACAAAATGCGCTGGTTTAGAATTACAGATAGCTGGCCGGTGGAATATAAACTGGATCATATCCCGAGGGGTATTCAGTAATTCAATGGTAGCTTTTTCTGTGCAGTTTCTACAGACGTCTGTGGGCTCAGTGAGAGGCCTTCAGCCCCGTCCATTAAGCAAAATGAAGCAGCTGCTCGAGGCCTCACCGCTGAATAGAGGCATTAGCATACCGCGGCTACGTGTTGTTTTGCCTTTGAAGGGAGATATAGCTGGAAAAAGTGCATTTGCCAAGTCCATGAAGTTGTGTGTCAAAGCAGCACCAAGCAGAGCCTTTGACAATCTACCCAAACAGTGGCCCAAGAGTGAATCAATCACTTGCTAACTAACTCACACACATGCATGACGCACGCAAGCATACACACATTGAGAAATCACAGAAAGCTCCAATTACCTCGAGCCATGTCACTATTTCCACAGATCATTACTCTGGGAAAAGTACGGCTCTGTTCAACATTGTTAAAGAACCCGATCCACTCAGGCACATCACAGGCTGATTATAAAGCACAAGTCAAACAATTTGTCCCCCTTCCATTTCCTTGCCGAAAATTGCAATATATTCAAAAATCAGAGCGGTCACCATCCAAATATTAATTTACCAAAAGCGCAAATCATATGATTTTGCCTGAAACTACAAAGAAAACTGATGGGTTATAAATGGCAATCAGCAGGTTCCGTCATTACCTGAGCCTGCAGCATGCATTATACAAAAAAAAAAAAACGCACTGAAACTGAAAGTAACTGAAAATGGGCTACTGAAACAAAACTTGAGCTTTTGCAAAGCTGTTAGAAACCAAAGCAGCACATGTAGTAGATACAGCCTAACAGTACAAAACTGCAGCATCAACACAGCTGAGACTGACACAGCACAGGATCACAGCAGCATCAACACAGCCGAGACTGACACAGCACAGGATCACTGCAGCATCAACACAGCTGAGGCTGACACAGCACAGGATCACTGCAGCATCAACACAGCCAAGACATACACAGCACAGTATCACTGCAGCATCAACACAGCTGAGACAGCAGAGTATCACTTCAGCACCAATACAGCTGAGACTGACACAGGACAGTATCACTGCAGCATCAACACAGCCGAGACCGACAGCACAATATCAATGCACCATCAACACAGCTGACAGCACAGTATCACTGCAGCATCAACACAGCGGACACTGAAACGGCACAGTATCACTGCAGCATCAACACAGCTGAGACTGACACAGCACAGAACCACTGAAGTATCAACACAGCTGAGACTATCACTGCAGCATCAAGACAGCCTAGACTGACTGCACATTATCACTACAGAGTCAACACAGCTGAGATGGAGAGAGCAAAGGATCACTACAGCATAAACACAGCAGGACTGACACAGCACAGTACCACTGCAGCATCAACACAGCAGAGACTAACACAGCACAATATCACTGCAGCATCAACACGGCTGACACAGCACAGTCTCACTGCAGCATCAAAACAGCAGAGACTGACACAGCACAGTATCAATGCAGGATCAACAGAGCTGAGACTGACATAGGACAGGATCACTACTGCATCAAAACAACAAGACTGATTCAGCACAGTATCACTGCAGCATCAACACAGCCGAGACTGACAGCACAATATCACTGCAGCATCAACACAGCTGACAGCACAGTATCACTGCAGCATCAATACAGCTGAGACTGACACAGCACAGTATCAATGCAGCATCAACACAGCCGAGACTGACAGCACAATATCACTGCAGCATCAACACAGCTGACAGCACAGTATCACTGCAGCATCAATACAGCTGAGACTGACACAGCACTATCACTGCAGCATCAACACAGCTGACACAGCACAGTATCACTGCAGCATCAACACAGCTGAGACTGACACAGCACAATATCTCGGCAGCATCAACACAGCACAGTATCACTGCAGCATCAACACAGCCGAGACTGACACAGCACGGTATCACTGCAGCATCAAAAAAGCGGAGAGACTGACATAGCACAGTATAAATGCAGCATCAACAGAGCTGACAGCACAGGATCACTACAGCATCAAAACAACAAGACTGATTCAGCACAGTATCACTGCAGCATCATCACAGCTGAGACTGACAGCACAATATCACTGCAGCATCAAAACAGCTAACAGCACAGTATCGCTGCAGCATCAACACAGCTGAGAATGAAACAGCACAATATCCCTGCAGCATCAACACAGCTGACACAGCACAGTATGACTGCAGCATCAACACAGCTGAGACTGAAACAGCACAATATCTCGGCAGCATCAACACAGCACAGTATCACTGCAGCATCAACACAGCCGAGACTGACACAGCACAGTATCACTGCAGCATCAAAAAAGCGGAGACTGACATAGCACAGTATAAATGCAGCATCAACAGAGCTGACAGCACAGGATCACTACAGCATCAAAACAACAAGACTGATTCAGCACAGTATCACTGCAGCATCATCACAGCTGAGACTGACACAGCACTATCACTGCAGCATCAACACAGCTGACAGCACAGTATCACTGCAGCATCAACACAGCTGAGAATGAAACAGCACAATATCCCTGCAGCATCAACACAGCAGACACAGCACAGTATAACTGCAGCATCAACACAGCTGAGAATGACACAGCACTATCACTGCAGCATCAACACAGCTGACAGCACAGTATCACTGCAGCATCAACACAGCTGAGAATGACACAGCACAATATCCCAGCAGCATCAACACAGCTAACCGCACAGTATCACTGCAGCATCAATACAGCTGAGACTGACACAGCACTATCACTGCAGCATCAACACAGCTGACAGCACAGTATCACTGCAGCATCAACACAGCTGAGAATGACACAGCACAATATCCCTGCAGCATCAACACAGCAGACACAGCACAGTATAACTGCAGCATCAACACAGCTGAGAATGACACAGCACTATCACTGCAGCATCAACACAGCTGACAGCACAGTATCACTGCAGCATCAACACAGCTGAGAATGACACAGCACAATATCCCTGCAGCATCAACACAGCAGACACAGCACAGTATAACTGCAGCATCAGCACAGCTGAGAATGACACAGCACAATATCCCTGCAGCATCAACACAGCTGACACAGCACAATATCACTGCAGCATCAACATAGCAGAGACTGACACAGCACAGTATCACTGCATCAGCAACACAGCTGCGATTGATACAGCACAGTATCACTGCTGCATCAAAACAGCAGAGACTGACACAGTGCTATCACTGCAGCATCAACACAGCTCAGACTAACACAGCGCAGTATCACTGCAGCATCAACGCGGCGGAGACTGAGATAGCAAAGTATCAATGCAGCATCAACACAGCTGAGACTGACACAGTACAGTTTCACTGCAGCATCAACACAGCAACACAACACAACGAGGAAACACATGAACACCGCAAGAACATAATGAAGTCTGACACAGCATAAACTCAGCGGAGCCCGGTCATAATATTAGAAACACAAATGTAACCGCTCCAACTGATTCCTAGACAGACTCAACTGTTGTAGTGCAGAATAGTGCGAGCATCATTTACTATAGCAGCACTGGGGCAACAGTGTCCATCACCAATACTCAAAGGGCAGGAGTATAGCAAAGTGCTCCTTGTGAATTCATTTCTCATGCACTGTTGCGGCCCACTTTCTGCCAAAAAAGGGTCCTTCATTTCCCAGCTTTCTGCACCAAATGTGGACTCATAGCGTACTTCTTGCCAAATACATGTTACAACACCCTGTACTACGCACAATGTAACAGCCGGATATGTGCACCTACCAAAACACACAGAGGAACACACACATACATGCGCCCCAACACACAAGCGTACACACATGCACACGCAGATATGGTGCAGTGCTCCCTTACAGGAAAACTTTCAGCCACCGGCAGTGCACCTCTGCAGATACCTCATCTGTTCAAAGGAAGCGCTCTACAGTTCTGTGGGGAGCATTACCCAGCAGCCCTTGGGCCGGTGTCCGGTTGTGGTACATGAGGTGATGTAATCACGCAGATTCCCGCTTCTTAAATCAAAGCATGCAGAAAAGCTAAATCCGCAACAGTGTGTTAGCGAGTGTGGATTTCTCAGTTTTACAGGGCTATGTGGCACAGCAGAGATGGTAGCATCAGGAGTTACTCCACCGTTAGTGACTTATGATATCTGTTCCTGCAGGCCCGTACTGTCAGCTATCAGCCCAGATCGAGCAGCAAGCCGCAAGGCTTCAGAAGAAAGTGGAGAACAGGAGGGAATATGGGAGAGTGTGATGCCATGACATCGCCACTACAAGGCAGTGACTTCGTGAGAACGCCATCAGCTGGGCAATGCAATGCCGCAAGCAGCTGAAAACACAAAGCGGCCAACGTCCAGTCCTGCTCCGCTGGAGAACACAGGGGCTTCGCTGTATTTGCATCACAATAAACAATCAGGTCTTTGTGTCCTGAAGTTAAAGCAGATTTATTTACCTCTCCCCACCCACCCACCCAAGACTCCGCCCACATTTACCCACATTAGTGATGCACATTACCACAGACTGCCAGTCAAAGCATGCCGTAACCATGGATTCAAAGACGGCAAATGCTTTCACTTGGAGTTTCTGTAAGGGAAACAGCTGTCCCGGGCGGGGGAGAGGACTGGGAATCATTTACACGCGAGAAAAGGGTTCAGCTGTTCCTCCCACGCCTGAGAGAACTCAGCACATGCGGAGTTAACACTGAACTGAAAGAAATCTACATTCTGTACAGCTCCTGTGTGAGAGTGAAAGAAACTCAATTTCCATGACAGGAGGCACAGAATAGAGGGGACAAGCCAACAAATAATGTTTTATCCCCCCACAGCTTTAATAATGCTGTAGAATAATTCATCTGATTCACCTGACGCAAAGGAAATTTAAAACAAAACAAAAACTACAAATGCAGTCAAAAAGTTTGACAGGCTCAAATACACACCCCACTAAAAACAAACACTTTTCAAGCTCCCTGTCAGGTTTACACAAATAAAATTATTTTCCCCAACACCACAGCCTGATGGAACAAATCTGCTTTTAAGTGGATTATACTGAGCAGAGCCATCGGGAGACAGAGACACACAGGCACGCACGAGCACGCGCGCACGCACAAACACACACACACAACCACACGCAAATCTGTGCCAACATGGATGCATACACACGCAAACACAAAGATGAGCACACATCAAAGATTCGCAAAGAGGCCTTCACACACGCACACACACGCTGGTCCGCACTAACCCCTCCAAACGCGCACTGCAGTCTCCCTGGCACTTCAGCAGAAAGAGACACGTAGCTTCACTCACCTGAGTCAGACTCTCTCTGCTCTCCATTGGCTCCGACAGAGAAGGGCAGCTTCCTCTTCGGAGTCCTCTCTTTCATCTCTCTGACCGCATCACTCCGGTCCAGTTTGGGCGTCTTGTTTGAAGAGAGTTTTTCTTTATCCTGCGAAGCAGATGCCGACAGGAAGCGATTAGGCGACTCGTCACCGATTAATTTCACGCTGAGACAATTTCCTCAACCGAATCACAGATTTGCAAAAGGGCCATTACAATGAAAAAGAACATCATAATGAATAAATCAAATCATGCACTCCAAGATTAGCTGGCTTTCTTTTCCCCAGGAGGAAAAAGTCTCAGTTTCTGCAACACTAAGGCACACAGACCGGACAGGATTACACAGTAAGCATTTACGCAATCCAATAAACATATGACAAAGTATTATTTTAAAGTTTGGCTTATTGACACCATAGTAACACTGCGTAGCATTCGCTGCCTCGCTATAAGGAGGTTCCTCGTTCGAGCACCGGCTGGCCAGGGCCTCTCTGTGTGGAGTTTGTTTGTTTCAACCCATGTCTGGGTGGGTTTCCTTCAGGTACTCCGGTTTCCCCTGCCCCAAACAACATGTGTTATAGGAACACTGCTACCAGTGCCCCTGACCAAGGAACTAGCTTTAGAACTGGAGTTGGTCTCCATGTGCTGCTCTGTGGCTGCCCACTGATCCTAATTATAGGATCGGTCAAATGCAGAGGACAAATTACCTCAGAGGGCTCAATAAAAATGCATATCTTATATCTCAGACCATCTTAACTCTTTTCCCCAGACTCCCCTTCCTTTTCCCCATAATGACTACAAATGACGACCCAAGGGGAGACTAGGGAAAAGGTCCATTGATATACATATTAGTTGTCATATGTAGTCATCATGCGGAAAGGAGTTAAAAGAGCTGTGTCACAATAACTGTGCATGCTCACAAGTCTGAATTAATTGAACTCGCTCAACTGTGAGCTGAAATTTACTTCCATCCTTGCTAATCAGTCATCATTTTGCATTGTATTTATATTACTGTAGTCACTCATGCAAAAATGCTTCTTACAAGTTTTCCATGGTAATCAGAGGATTCAAAGCGCGACTAACTCTTTAGCTGAAGGATATGAAAAATGCGAACTGGTTTGCCAACTGCAACAATCATGGAAGGTATTCTTCGGTTTATTGACAATTGGCATACCAGCTTACATTCCGCATATCCTTCGGCTAGAACACAAAAATGACGCTTTGAATTTTTGAATTTCCATAGAAAAGTCCTTCATACAAAAAGCATGTCGTCTGAGTAACTAAAATATATAATGCAAAACAAAGGCGGATTGGAAAGGGTGGAATCAGATTAGATTTGCAGTCCAGCAGATTCATTTCCTTAGGCTGACAAGTTCTGAGCATGCGCAGGCATTTTGTCACAGATCCTTCAAAGCTGCTGTTGAAGAAAAACTGAAATAACAAAATAGAACAATTGAAGTTAAAAGTTGACATGCACTTAGGCGTCACACAGTACTCTTCGCGAAAAGATGGAAATCTGACTATTTACAAGGCCGTGAGGATAACGTGAGAAAGACGACAGTAACTGGTTAGGGACTGGTCGTCACGGTTGGCTGAGCAGCTCACGTATGCATATTATCGGTAAATGTAGTCCGGTGCAAGTCTCGCCGTCTGTTGTCTGCATGAGTCTAACCTTGTGTTAGTATACCACGCAGCTCAATAGCTACATGTATTGAAATGTTATGAAGCCTTACAGGGTCAGATACTGGCCTTATTAAACACTGGTTACCGACAACTAAAACAGCCATATGGAAACAAAGCCCAAATTATGAACCCCAGGAACACGCAATTACGGTGAGAATAATCCAACCTATTAATATAAATGGGTGTAGAGCAAGCTTAAATTTACTATTTCACTTCAAGACAATACTTTCACATTTCTGACATAAACCAGTGCCGTCGAAAGCATAATATTATTAGATGTCCAACCGATATTTTTCCAATAGGCTACTTGGGATTCCATATTATGATATTTTGTGTCAAGAAAATTGGTGTATATTATGCATTAGGGATACATCGAAATGAAAATTTTCGGCCGAAACCGAAAACGAGAAACGCCTGGCTGAAAACCGAAACACCGAAAGAAATTACGCCAATTTTTAGTACCATTGCATTTATGGCTATGGTTGTGTACTTACCTAATTAAAGTCAAGGCATTGCAATTGCATAAATTAATATTCATGCTTCAAAGAATAGATGAATTATAAAATTATTAATATATTTACTTAGCACTGATATTCCAACATAGCACAATATAAAATAAAATTATAAATAAAATGTTTTAGTCCTACTTGGCCCCACTCATGAATAGCTTACAGGCCTATAACTGACTGGCCTATAAGCTACTGGCTGCCATTGCTGGCTGGCCTATTAGCTACTGGCTGTATTACACTGTGCGTTGCCTTACCTTTCAAACAAGGTTGTGTTTGTTCACCGATGCTGCTGCATTTATGAAATGCGTTTCTCAGCCAGTGACCCTGTTCGTAGCGAAATTAGAAGCAGCGGTGTTCCCCTAATTCCCCTTGAGAAAGTTATTATGCTGCCCCTATTTTACGAAAATAGCGTGGAAAATAACTTTACGGGTGCTGATGAAGCAGTCTGTTCTTAGGAAAGGCATCACAGATGGGATGACACATCGTAAAGCGATAAATTCTAATACTCTGCCATCTCCCGCGATTTGCACGTTTGCTAGGCTACGTGTTTTGCCTTCAATTTCAAACTGAATTGTTTATGAAGCCTGAATGTCAAGCTGATAAACAATCATTGTTTTGTCTTGTGCTATTTGCTAAATAGGCGTGCAATGCACGGAATAACGTTACCCCTCTGCCCGATGTCGAAGTTTTTGGAGACGCCTGTCTGCCCGCCCAACCGCACAAAGGATAGCAATACCCCGTCAGCCTTTAGGGCTAAGGAGTAAAAAGGTAAATAATATCCTCTGTGTGTGGTGATTCCATATTTTTTCCAGGGGTTGTAGTTATATTATGGAATACTGATGGTACACAATTGCCTTGAGGATATATAGGCTTTTTCTATGAATACTCTATACCTTTTACCTATACCTATACGGATATCACTGCTATGCGTTTTTAGGTGGTAGGTTATTTAATGTGCAAGCGCATCGGTCACAACATCAGCTGCTATCCAATGCATCAGGACAATGTCAAACAGAAATTGCAATTGAGCACTTGCGGACTTCAGTGTCATAACGTGGTGACGGTAGTGCGCGTCCCTGGATTTAAACACCTGAATATTTAATTCACAAAATCAATGGAATAAAAGTCCGGACAGGGGCGCATGCGGTTTTTGCTTGCATCATCCAACATCCTGTTTCGGCCATATTGTTTCAGTGTTACAAGTCTTTCGGCCAAAAACCGAAAATGCGTTTTTTTGCCATTTTCGGCCGAAAGTTTTTGGTGGCCGAAAATTCGGTGCATCTCTATTATGCACGTAAATTCGGTAATAAGTGTTTTTCACTCATTTAGGATAAAGCAGAATCACTGCATGTTGTCACCTCGTCTTTTACTTCTTGAATCTTCATACATTCCACGAGCAAGCAGTTTTCTAAGTCTTTGAAGCTTTGTTTGGTCTTGCAAGATGTTTTGAAGTAATGAACTTAAAGTAGCTTTAATTTTTTTGCAAATTTTTTCTCAATTAATTTCTGCTCGAATTGGTAGTCCTGGTATGAATGGTAATATTGAGACAGGTCAAAACCTAGTTAGCCATTAGTACCCTGATAGGATATTGAAACAATACCATTAGCTAACAGGTTAATTTGGCGTCTTTTTGCGAACAGTACTGTATGTAGTCATTATGGGGAAAAGAGTTAAAGCTTGTCAGGTGGTGATTGTTATCTCCCATGAAATCAATACTATTTGGCTGACAGAGTGTCCACCTCGAGTGAGATCTGGGAGTCCTGTTAAGACAACAAGCCCCCAATTTATTGCCTAATTTGTGGGAAGAAGCTCCGTCCCTCTGGGTCACAAAGATTCAGCGTCCTTTTGAAAGGCAGCGCTGTACAGATACAGGACTCAAGCAGCAATGGGCCTCAGCAAGACAACCAGCCACAGATTGAATCACAGTGAGAGCACTGCTGTCCACAACTCCCCTCACGGTTCGCACATCCAGTAATAAAGGCATCCGCCCGGCCCAACTCCCCGCAAAATTTCCTCTCAGTGCAAAGTTGCGAACGGCACAGTCCCTGACAGGGAGGAGGGGCAACAGTGACTGCATCATATGACAGGACAGGGCTAAGCGGAGACATCAAAATATGACATTAGAATCTTCTCTACTGAACATTCTAACAAACCATTTGAATGTTAACTGAAAGCAGAGGAATCCCACAGCATGACTGTGCCAGGACACGAGAGGCATTGCTAAACTATCAGCACAGAGTCCTGGCATACAACACAAACACAGTATCATTTCTGCGGCGTGTCACATTTCCATTTGCCGCAAGAGTATGAAAACATGAATTCTTGAACAAAACTTTCTTGCCTTGGCCTGTAAAGGAAGGCCTGTTTGTGAAAATTATATTTCATCCGTTGCCCATTTCAGGCATGATCTTTGCAGCGTTTAAAGAATGGCTATGCACCCATTTCTCTACAATACAACAATCCATTTGTTCGAAACATTTCTCTTCAGCATACAACACTTGACATTTTAGGTCCGTACATAGCAAGCGAGGGGGCGAGATAATTTATTTAAAGGTACGGTAGGCAACTTTGGATTAACCAGCAAACACCAGGCATATTATGAAAGTAATGAGCAGATAAAAACAGCTCCTCGTTTGAGTAGTCCTTTCAACGCCACTCCCCGGAAAGATGGGAAGAAACACTGCGTAACTGCCATCAGAAGAACAGAAAAGGGAGAGAGGCAGTGCACAGCGCATTGTTAGTTTCCATAGCAAATCTTATTTAACGACTGAATGTATTATTCACATGCCAGAGGAAAACATCACATCATTAGCTATATGCAAAGTAAAGCATTAATAATATGAAAAAAATGAATGTAAACAATAAGCACTAAAGATAACCTGGCAATCACAGTCGTCATGCTAACTACCACTGAAGTAATTGCAAGCCAAGTTGAAAGACAACAATATTATTCAGCCAGCACTACTAGTCAGACTGGCCACTGTCCGGTGCTCCTACCTCTCTCCAAAAACTCCAACTACAATCTACAAGCTAGGTAGGCAATACATTGACGATGGAATACAGCCTCATGCAACCTTGCTTCAAAAAATCCAAACTAACCCTTCAAAATAAGCTAAAAACAGTCTATGGGTGAATCGACTCCCCACTACCATGCGGTTAAACATTAATTCTGACTACCTAGCTAGCTAAGTAAGGTCACCCGTTACTATATCACAACTTACTAGTTAGCAAGCAAGCAAAATGTTTTTAGCTGGCAAACGAGGTTTCAGAAATTGGTCTATTTAGTTTGCATTGAAAATAAATTGTAAAAAGCATCGCTGCCAACAGTGCATTATGCCATGTTCAGACTAAAAAAAAAGCTTTCTAACCATTGATTTACATTGCTACCCCAAATTACGGTGACCTGTTATAGAACCTTACTTAACTGGGTGACTGGTTTCACTTATCAACATGGCATCACTGTTGTTAGTACATGACGCCATGTTTAGAGCAGACTGCTTTAAAGTCTATTGTTGAGCTTTGAAAATCACTGAGACTTACGATCAGTTGTTCTGGGACCCAGAAACTTAGGCACGTGTAATATTAACTCTAAGTGCTAAATTTTTTTTAAATAAAATACCCACGTCATCCGCCAAGTTCTGGTCATTTTCAAGTGTTACTATATTTTGCTGGCCCGCATCGATAACAATTTCTCGCTCCTCAAAGCCAAGAAAGTCAGCTTCAATGTTACCATCACTTTCAGCAAACGAAATATCTAGATATTCAGCATTTTCATTGTTAAACTCACTGCCATCACTTGAAGAGTTCTTGAGGGCTGCAGTTTTGAACAATGCGTGGTCATAATCCACAAAACAAGAATATCGTAATGACTCATTCATAGGATGACTATGCAGTTCAAAAAACTTGTTACAATGCACACTCTGGGGTTCCTAGCAACCAAATCCCGACGTGGCTGTGAAAATACTAAAATCTGCTTATATAGAAACACACCTGCCCCCCAAAAAATCTTTTGCCGCAACCGGTAGATCCGGCGAGAAAGTTCCTCGCTGAAATGGCTGCGATCAGCGGCCATTATGATTACGTTTATCGCGGCTATGGCAGTGACTAGTGTTTAAAGGGTTAATGTTATGCCTCTTCTCAACTGTTGCACTCTAGAGCCATACAATTATGGAAAATACTTCATTCAGAATAACCGTCAATCACAGTTGTCAAACAGGACTTTACAGCCCCATTTTTAGTATCAAATAGCGAAATAAGACCAAACTTAAGAGGGACATTGAAGGCTTGAACATATATTCACATGTTAAGAACGACTGAAGACGGCAAAAACCAACTTCAGAAAAAAATTATTTGGTAGATCCTTTAATTATTTAGTATGGCCCATGTCCCATACACGACCAAAGAGGGGGCCGGCTTATAGCCTGTACTGCAGCCAGCCACTAGGGGACAGCCTTGATGTTTTGGCTGCACTTCCGGGGGGCGGTTAGGTCATCCATCTTTATGCACAGTTAATGATGCAGGGAGACAGGTCAGATAGACAGGCGGATAAGCAATCAAATCATTTCATTTGGGCCTAATAAAATGATTGGTTGGGCTTACAGCAGCCCTGTGATAGCTACAGGTACTAGATATATTAGTTTTAATTTCTGAAACCATTTCATTTATTGATTGCTGTTATTACAATTTCAATAAATTCAACAAAAAATAGTTCTGATAAATCTTACCTATCCTGCCTTTAATTTGCCCAATTTTAAAGACAGCAAACCAAATACCCAATTAATATCAATATGAAGATGATCGGTTGAATGTTCAGCCACAAAACTGCACCATCATAAACCTGATTAGACCGTGCTTAAATCAACACTCCTAAGCTGATGTTACACTGGTGACTGAGTGCAGCGGAGTTCTACAACACAGACTCTTTAAAAAAAAAAAAAAAAGCTTTAAATGCAGCAAACTGCTGAATTCTAAAACCTTGCTCATTAAAAACCATCATCACTCACAGATGGGGACAAGGCTGTAAATCCCAATAACCGTAAAAAATAAGGCCCTAACCGAATGAAATGCGGACATGTTCAGGAAATGGATCCTGCCCTTGATTAGAACAACATTCTTGAGAGTAAACAGGTTTAATTAGCGGAATAATGGATGTCCCGAGAGGGATTATAAAACCCCAAATCTGGGCTTACGTAATGACCCAACCCTCTAAGAAACAACAACAACAACAACAACAGCAGCAGCAACAACCACCCAAAAAAGCACTAAAAGCAGGTCTTGCTCTTGGCAGAATTCTTGGCTCAGGAATCACAGCCTAATGAGAGAGTTCTCTGAGTTCAGGGTCCTGTTTTCTGTCTGCGTGGCAGGACGGGGGGTAATAATGCTGGGGAAGAGGAGGGCTGTAAACTCCGCCTCCTGCCCTCAATCACAAGACAATGATATCACACAGCCCTCTTCCTGTTTCTGCCAGCACAGATTCACACTGAGTAGAGAGAGAGAGAGAGAGCGCTCTGTGGGCGAGTGCTCACACGCACGCAAACACACTCACAAGCACGCACACACATACACACACAGGCTATGTGCAGTACAGAGGAGGCTGACTGAGCGTATGAGAGGTGAACGCTAATGCGATGAAAACACACAGCACTTACACACACTGTGTAAACAAAACAATCTAAACGCACCCAGAACAAGCTTGTACAGACACACCTGCACACAAAAGGACACACACTCAAATGCAGCACACACGCATGCGCAGCGAACAGGTAGAGCATTGCTCCATAGCTGCCCGCGTGATCAGCACTGTTTACGGGTCTCCTAGCAACATGACACGCTGGCGCTTGAAGCGTCTGATGCAATCTAGCCAGGAATGCTGTACATACACCAGCCATTACCCATCAGCCCCGGCGTGTTAAACCCTGCACCACAGACACACGCGCATGCATTGACACACAGGCAGGCGCGTACACATACGCATGCATGCAATCATATACGCGCGCACACAGTAACAGTCAACCATCTAGCAGTTACAGACATGCAGGCAATTCCAAACTGGGGCCTGAGCCGGCAGAGTAACACTGCTCCAGTGCAGAGACTGTACCCCCCTGTCACACACTGCACTGATATAACACCACAGTTTCTCACACCATTTCATTTCTGTCCCGAGCAGCAGAGCCAAAACTATCAGGAACACAGAGATACTGACACAGGACAGCAAAAATGTTCACTGAAAATTCCCCAAGCTGTTCCGCATCACAACTCATGTTTATTATTTTACTTGACTAAAACTCACCGTGAACGCATGAGCATCAAGAGGTTTACTGAAGGAAAATTGAGGAACCTGATGATGACACAATATTAGGCATATGGAGGCTGACAGAAACCGAATGGTGCGGGTGTGGAGATTTACGGAGGACAGGCTGAGATTTCAGACAAACTCACCCCTAAGGTGAGATACTGCTAATAAACAGACCCCTCTCTCTCTCTCTCTCTGTCTTTCACTCCATCTCTCTTGCTCTCTCTCACTCCATCGCTCTTGCTCTCTCTCCATTGCTCTCACTCCATCTTTCACTCCATCTCTCTTTCACTCTCTCCATCCCTCCATTTCTTTCTTGTTGTGATTCATTCTAACTCTTGCTCTATCTGTCCATATTGGTCTCTCGCTCTCTACACTGGAGAAAAACATCACACTGTAAATATAAAATACACAAAATTTACAGTAAACAGGCTCCAATGACAGTCCTAAATCTAACTGGTAAGAGTCAAGAAGCAAAATTTGTTCCACAGTTCAAATACCAATGAAATGCGATGAAGTGCAAAGCAGAATGAGTTGACAGCAGAACTCCACACAGACCTCGTTTTAGCCCAACACAGACAGAGCGGTTACACTCCTGCACACGTCGCCTCATCCATCACAATAAAAATAACCGCAGCCATCAGGTTATATCAACATTGTCACCAAACGAATTCCAGATTTAAGCTACGGCTATTCTGGAGTCCACTGCGCTCTGCTAAAATTAGTCTTCAAAGCAGTCTCAACTTCAGCCAGACAGCACAATCGCCAAACAGAGAGCTGAGGACGCAACGACACCTTTAAAAATGCTGGTGAGATGAAAGCTGAACGAGAGGGTAAGTGCAGAGGAATGTGTCCGTAATCATAAGACTCAGGTCAGGCCAGTGGACAACCTATCCCAGGATTCACAGCGGCAGCACCCATAACGAGGGTCCAGGATTTGACCCTAAAGACCAGAGGTCCTCAAACTCAAGACCTAAAGGGCTTTAGTATCTATAGGTTTCTGGAATTTACACTCAACCAACAACAATTTCACACCTTGGGAGACTTTGTAAATAATCTGAGTCTGATATTCAGCAGTTAAGAGCAGGGACTCGTCAGTAAAAATCAAAACCAGTGCGCAAAGCGGCCCCTTCGAGGTCCCAGCGAAAACGGCCGCTGGTGCACGATGGTCCTCCCGTTAGAGGGCCGTCAGGGTCAGATCGAGCAGTGTAACTGGGCCCCGCCGGGCGCTGTGAGACGCCCTGTGTGCGGGTAGGGGTGAGGAGGGGGGTGTACGACGGAGAGTCCGGCCCTTACCTTCTTCCCCGCCTGCTTCTCGACCATGTCGGTGCTGAGTGGGAGGTCCTCCTGCTGGGGTGCCTTCGTACCCCTGCCCTTGGGCATCATTCAGCTCTCGCCGCAAATCGCTTCATTCACGCTTCCATCGCGTCATCGTCGACCGTCTGCCGCAGGGACAAAGAGAGAAGGGGAGAGAGAGAGAGAGAGAGAGAGAGACATTAACACCAATGATAAAAACTGCCATCTCCCCCCACCATCAACACTCACAATGGAGTCCCATCAACCTGACATCAAACCTTCCACACCAACCAATCAGGAGCTGAACTCGAACACTAGAGCTGTGGACTGCTGCTCTCTGCTTTGAGGGTGTGTGTGCGCGTGTGCGTGTGTGCGTGTGTGTGTGTGGGAGATTGAACTATCAAACACAAACATCTGAAACATTGACCAAAATGTTCTCAGGAAAATGTATGCACCAACAAGCACAAAAGAGCTTACTCAATTCTGGTGCCACTTTTGATCTTTTTTTTTGTCCAAGTGCTTCATATTTTTATTTTAATGCCTTGCTATTATTTGCCCTTCATTGTTTATAATCAAAAGTTCCGCAAATCAGGGCACGCCTATGTGTACTCATTCACTACACTGCTTTTTTTTTTTTTTTTTCAATCCATGTGTAATATGCGCATTGAAACAAAGATTCCAGAGAAGCACAGTAACGATGTTAGGATCTGATGAAGCACACACAGAATCACATCTTTACAATTTACAATTCACTCTGAGACACAGAGAGATGATGAATTTGGTGAAGATGGGGAATGAAGGATATGAATTCTCAGTTACGAAAACTGTCAAAGTTGAGCAAAATTGCACTTTCAGCTTACACAGGTGTATCAAATGATTTCATGCTGTCAACACTGGTGAGATACCAGACGCGGTTTGTGGCAGATTGCTTTTTAAAACATAATTGCAAGGAAAAAATATTAATTGACATGAGTGATCATGAGGTTGCTCATCAAGAGCCAGCAGATGTCTTCGGGAAGGATAACAGTCACGTAAAAAATGTACCCACTGCGTACACTCAATTCTGGCAAATACGGTTCCGCTAAATGGCAACACTTTTCCTGCAAGATAATTCCAAGCAGTAGTGCTTCTAACATGCCACACACCCCTTTCACTGATTTTGAAGATGATTGTACAATCTCTACAGAACACCCAGTGATTGAGGACACCACTGTTGAGTAAAGACCCCAGACCATACACAGGGTTTAAAGCCAGTCCTCCTGGGTAGAGACAGAAAACAGTTCTGTCCCTGTGAGCCAGTTTTAAAAAAACATGGCATTCTGTTCCACCCCGGATGCTCCCCATCTGAATCTCTCCAATAAAAACTGTTGAACATTACCCAAAATGCACTGCTTCGCATCCGACACCACGAGTGCAGGACAGGGAAGATGGCAAGAAAAGGTAACAAAAAGCATGAGTTTTCGACCAATCAGCCAGAAGCGTTCCAATTTCCTGAGCCTCAGGACTTCCTTTCACAGTGTCTTACTCCAGCCAATCAACAGACCTTTCAAAGACAGGTAATACCTAAATAGACAATGACCGAAGTATTGCAGACTCCAGCGAGTAACTTTGTTATCAATTAGATTGGATATTACTCACCCGAGCCTGTACTCACAGTATCTCAACACAGCAGATAGCTAGAAAAATAAGCTAGTTATAATCCACCGCAATTTTCAAACTTGACCAGAAAACCACACAAGCAAATCAAGACCATGCATAAGATGGCCATGATATTTACTATATTTCATCATGCAACAAAGCAAAGCTTCTGCCATAAACATTAATTTACTTCTGATATCATTCCAAGCATCGTCTGACCGTGTTCTGTACTGGACCACTGCAACCCTTCAGAATATGAGTACAGGAGGACTTTGTTACTAATCAAAACATCTGAGGGATAGAAAGAAACAGGGGTAAAGCCCCGAACAATTTTGGGTTAAGGACCTTACTCAAAGGCCCAACGAAAGAGTTCTTCATGACTTAATCCCACCACATGTACATTAGAATTTGGACACTGACTTGATTTTAACAGGCTGAAATTGCTTCGCTGTGACAGTCAGGAATTTCAATTTAAGATGTAAAAACCCTTACGGAGTGCAAAGCATTACAGTCCCTAATGACTGTGTAACTAGCCAAACAGTTATAGACGCCACTGGATAGCCAATCTCACTCGTGTGCTGCAGGTATTCAAGTCTTCTACAGGGGTACCTGCAAGAAAACCAAATGTTTGCCAATAGTCAGAGAGCTTTCAGAGGCCCAGATAAAGCAAATGTTTTTGTGTTTCTCAGTTCTCATCTCTCTGGGGGACGCGAAACACATCACACACGAGGAAATGCAGAACATCATCCATTCCTAAAAGTGGGCTCGTTTCAACAGCTTACTCTAATCAAAAGCACCACAGCATCTGCACACAGTGTGTGCGCGCCTAGGCTGTCCCCATTAACCCCAATTCATCACACACAAGAGTCTGAACGGGGCGTACAGCTACAATACTGTACAGCGCATTGAGGCCAACTTTCAGCACCGTCATTCTTCTGGAATCTTCTGCCCACACATTTGCGCTTGTGTTGACAGCACACTGAACAACGGAGCCGTGTTTCCCCAAGCCTGATCACCCCCTGAGCCCCGGCCCCCACAACCTACATCAAGGGTGCGTCCGAATTCATCTCACTACGCAGCGAGAGAGAAGCGGTACATGAAATTTACTGCTTGACCGAATCCTCTAATTCTTCAGAATGCAACCACTAAACACTGCACTATCCAATAAGACTACAAGTGTGGATATGAGAAACAGTTCAAGATGACACAGGAAATGACAGAAGTGCGTAAACGCATTAAAACATCATAAAACTAAAATGAGAATTATGAACAACTGCCTCCAACTGTGAGGTCAAGTGTTGGCTTTAAATTTTCAAGGGTGGACTGTCATGTTATGTCAGTGGTAAACGACCAGGTCAGGAGGGCGATTCCGAGGTATTTTAACAAAATGTCCCCTCCGTGACGAGACACTAAACCGTCCCCCAAACAAAATTCTGTTGATGCATTAAAAATTATTTTTACAATTTATGGGAATAATGGCGCACAGCGATATTCAGGAGGAAAAAGCTCAATTTTTCCCTCCAATTCAATTTGGTGATCATTTTAGTGTCTGTCACGGAGGGAACGTTTCGTTGACAATACCTCGGAATTGCCCAGGAGATGTGTGAAATGACAAACGTCTGCGTACGATTTCATGCATACGCACTGTACCTGCACAACATTGAAAGTTGAGCAGTAGGTAGGTACCAAACCAAATCTAGTATGCATAGATGTAGTATGAGTACAAGGACATGCCCCTTGTGCGCAATCAGTTATATTAACAACTTTCCTGGGAGGCTGGGGAGCTGGGCACGAACAAGCCAATTCTATCCATCGTATGCACAGAAAACAGTGAGTGTGGCCACAGGTATGAGTTATGAGGGTTTTCTTAAGGTAATTCCCTGGTTGGCACTTGCAGAACCACAGTTCTTTAATTTCTTCATTGCCTGCCAACGGCTCGAGGTGGGATACTCCACAACTGCAAGGGAAAGTATGACGACCATGACTTGATGTAATGTGAGGTAACATGAGGTACTGCTCAACTTCCTCTGATCAGACAGCGTTAGCTTCAGCTTCCTTCAGGCGCTGTGGCTTCCTGTGCCTCACAGACAGACAATGTCCCACCTCAAGGCTGCAGAGGAAATCATTTTAAGATTGCAATCTCGATTCAGACGACTTCTTAATGTCAGCCCTAAACTGCTATGATTCTGCTGCGTTTGCCGCAGAAGGTTACATTAAAACAAGCAGTTCAAAATTCTCCATATTCTCCAATTCTCTTTCAGCACAAGGGGCACATTTTAAAGACTGAAAGAGATGAACCTGAGGCCAGATAGTCATGTTGAACGGTGCCAGACGTATGCACAGAGTTCAAGTTTTTGTTCGTCTGAATAAAATATTCACTGCATACAATAATAGCTTTTGTTTGTTGTGGATTTTACTGCTGATCATAACACTGTCCCACAATGTCAGTCCGGCACACAAATTTAATCCATTTTAATGAATTTTCTTCTTTTTTTCTGCGCAGCAGTTATTTGGAAAATAAAATGAAATGATGCAGCTTCTTACAAATGACAAAATTATGGAGTAGTCAATGCTGACTACGCAATGTTGAGAAAGAACTTTCATTTGATAACCACCGATAGAATTGCCCAAACCCTCAACTAACTTAAAAAGTTGGTGTTCTTCCTCCGTGTGAACATTCGGCTTTGTGGTTCAGTGACGACTAATGCGGCAGGAATATCAATTTTAAGCCTATTTTCAATAAACATGAAGCATAAATGGATAGTTCCAGTGAAAAGATTGTTTCCACACCTCTTGTTCTCAGTTGCATAGGTTATGCACTTCTTAAAAAAAATGTAAAAAAAAAAAAAATCAGAGGTTTTGAGAATATAGAAAAGTTTACTTTTCTCTCCTGTTGTCACACATATGATGACCAGCATTGAGAACACGCTCCTAGCTTCAAAAGAGTCGCATCCTAAACACTTAAATTACTTAAAAAATTTAGAGTTTGGGCAGGGGCAGAAAATGAACTTATTTAGTCTAGCTACTAGCCACAAACTGATACATTTTCACAGTGTGCATTAAACGAAAACGTTACTCAGTTTTTTTCAAAGTTCTACTTAAAACTAATTCAACTACTACATAAGTAAAATCCTCAATGGACTGCATTTTCGTCAGTTTTGTGCAAGGGAATGAGGCAACTTCCGAAACGTTAACTTCAGTTTAAAACTCCGCCAAATCAGTGCTGTCCTTTCAGAGGTGGCAGTAACATCACTCTGCTCTTAACACAAAATTACTCACAACACATTTCAGTTTACGTTGAGCGACTGATAACGAAACACTGATTCACTCAGTAGGGGCGACTAAACCGTGGAATGACTGGTCATTAGATTTTAAGCAGCATTTCTGTTCATCACCTCACAAAGCCGTTAGAATTTTCCTTTTCAGTAATTGCTGTTTCAGTCAGGATAAAACTCAGCAGAATGTACCGCATTTACTTGGACACTTGAAGAGCCTTATACACTTTGAAAGGATTCAATATTAAATTACAACTACAGACACAGATTGACAGGAGTGTTATTCCTTATCGTTTTAGCATGGCATTTTTATTTGTACATTTTTAGCCTAAATAAAGGTTTTACCAAAAAAATCGTCCAAGTGAATCGTATTTAGTTCTCAGCAAAAGTGTGACTAATTTTATCAAGATCTGTGCAGTCCAACCCCGACATACACAGCTCATCAAAGAATAAAAACAAAAATGACCAAATACCATTAATAAAGATAAAACTAACAACCCCAGCCCATACACACATTCATGGACACATGCACAAACTCATATTCACAGAGGCTGGCAATAAAAGATGGTTAATTTTCATTAAATTCAAGATTAAATGCAAAGACGAGGAGTGAACGGAAGTACAATCCACCCTATAAGTACAAAATGAAGGCTTCACTGGCCGACACCACAGAACTCTGCTTTCCAGGCGAGCAGCGTGAGCTGCCTATTTGCAGCTCTCCTCAGGAGAATCCTGTGTGATTTCAGAACACTTCACACAGCGCATCATCGCTCAAGCCTCTCGCCGGATAAGACCCGACTCCGCTCGCTCCAGACTCTACACAGATGCCATACAGCATTAAAAACGCATTAGTCTCCATGTACCACAGCTTCTCCACCCAGAACCCTGACACAGGAAACAGGAAATACATCACAGAGCTATGCTGCGAAACACGGCCCAAATCAAGGCTACTCCAGCCACATTAATGCAGATCATGAGGCTACAGAACACTGATCCCGGATCAACGCAACCGAAGTGAGAGTTACAGAGCCAAATGTCTTTGCCAGTAAACTGGAACACACTGACGGTCTGGTTGAGTGTGTTCAACGAAGGAAGGACAGACAACAGCAGTAAACAGTGATAGCAGCAGCACACAGAACAGGTTAACATAATAACTGGAGCCACAAACCCCAGCTAATGCAAAATTATTTTATAATGTAGCTGGAATGCTTTGTAAATGTTATGCATGATCACTGTACTGCAGCAGGGCCGGGAGGGTAAGTGCTAGCAGGGGAGTGCGTTTCTGCAGTGGGGTTGGGTTTCTCCTCGGCTCTTTTAATAGCGCCGCAGTAGCACGTGACGGTCAGTCAGTGTTAGTGAGACTGCACTGGTGTGTGGGAAAGCACCATCTCTGCTGCGCGCACGCCCACACACGCGCGCGCCCACACACACACACACACACACACACACATGCACAAACACATGCATACAAACAAACACACATGCATGCACACAGTCAGTCCTACTACCTTGGCCTGGCTGCACAAGGTTCCCAGAAGCGTTGTCAGAGTGCAGGCCAAGCTAATATAGCCATGATGAACTACAGTTCCCAGCAGACACCAGATATGAGCACAGTGATACTCATATTAGGTAACAATGAGCAAGAGGGAGGAGCAGACTGTGTGTGTGGGTCAGCGGGACCGCAGTGTGTGGAGCGTGGGGGAATGGGTGTGTCGGACCAGGGGAGAAAGGCAGGAAACAGAAAGGAAGGATGTGTAAGAATATCTTTAGTGCAGAGCCGGGCTCCTGTGCACAGAGACAGGCTCTCATCAGAGTGGGGCTGGAGATCTGGAGGGAGATTAGAATTCAAACGCACACAGAGGATTAACACCAGCATTACTCCCCAAGCCGACACAATTTGGAGCACATTAATACATCCAAATGAGAGCCCTGATGTCGAACTGAAACAAAAGGATCAGGCAAAGCAAGGACATAGCAGTGTTATTCAAACTGAGCAACAATCGACCTCAAATCGACTAAGAACAAAACTAAATGTGTAGCACAGAGCAAGTCATCTTCCAACTCCAGAAGTAGAAAATCGCTCTATTATCTTGTAGAGTAACACTGCTCTTCACAGGTCAGGCAGCGGTCAGAGTCCCACCTAGCTAAATCCTTATACCCACACACACACACACACACACACGACCATAAACACCTCAATACTCACAAACAGACACACTGAACCACAAACCACCCACACTCCATCACACACATGAAGAGGCACACACACACACTCTTCAGCTGCGTGACACACAGACTGGAATGTTATTAAACAGGCGTCACACAGGAGGTGTGCCTTTATGTTTTATTAATGCACAGCCCTGCTCTGTATATCCCACATGAGGCAAGAGTCGCCTCAACCAGCACCGAGCTTATTTACATTTAATAAGCGCGTGTGCGCAGAAGGCGGTGTGTGGAGTGTAAACACCCCCAGCAGTCAGGCCTCATACCCGTAACCATGCAACAGGACCCATTCTGCACAGTCATTGGTGCAGTCGAGCACGTGGCCAAAGTGGCAGGGGTCCGTAACAGCAGCGAAAAGACTAATGGGCGAGAGGGGACGAGGTGCAGCCTGTGATTAAGCAGCAGCCGGAGGGGAGGGGGGGTGTAGAACGATAAAAGTGCACACCCACCCCACTATCACTCGCAGCTCATTATGGGTGCATCTTGGGCCAGGCAATATGCTGACATTATATCCATACCGTGACATAAGATATTGTTCAAGATTTCAGATATTGTGATATGACATAACTATTGTCTTTTCTGGCGTAACAGGCTGCATTACAGTAAAGGGACGCAGTTTTCTGCACTCAGACTGTTCTAGCTGTCGCCTGTACTTGCTTGGTCATCATATCCACGCTACTAATGACTGATCACCTAAAATTTCATACTGTGTACATTTTGCTAAAGAAGCAATATTTATCCAAATAATATCATCACAAATCTGTCTCAAGTGATTTTTAATTTTGTCCAGGGTGTGTCATGAGGTACCGTGGAGCCCGCACTGAAACCCCACTCCCAAGCTCCTTCCTGGGGACTGGCCAATCACGGCTCGGCACTTCTAAGCGGGGCAGTGCCAGGGGACACAAAGCAGCGGTATGAGTGCTTTAATAACCTGACTGAGTGCATGCTGGGAGACAGGCGCTAGTGTCTTTTTATAAAGCGCACTTTTTCTCGAGTTCAGAGGGGTCTTATTGCTGCAGTGTGCGTGAGAGAAGGGTGTGCGTGTGTGTGTGTGTGTGTGTGAGGGAGAGAGAGAGAGAGAGTGTGTGTTTGTCTGTGAGAGAGAGATGGAGAGTTTCTGCATGTGTGCGTGAGAGAGAGTGCGTGAGTGTGTGCTTGTGAGAGAGAGAGTGTGTGTGTGCGTGCATGTGTGTGTGTGCATGTGTGTGCGTGAGCATGAGTGTGCGTGTGTGTGTGTGTCTGTGTGTGTCTGTGTGTGTGTGTGTGTGTGTGTGTGTGTGTGTGTGTGTGTGTGTGTGAGAGAGAGAGTGAGAGTGTGCGTGTTTCTGTTCGTGTGTGCATGTGCACCTACGTATGCATGTGAATAGGGGCATGTCTTTTCTATGAGGCCAGGACTGGGAAAAGACTGGCGCCAACTGATCCTGGATCAGTCTTTACCACCACCATCTACCCAGAGCCAACGATAACAGCACAGGCCCTGTTGCCTAGCAATCCCTGACACGAGGAGAGGCAGCCAATAGGGTCTGAGCAGCAATCAAAGCACCCCTATGCATATATCCTGATCCATCTCACTGCTCCGACTTTAAACCTCATTCACTCTCAATGTGTCCTTCGGATGTTCTTTACTGCTCTGTGAAAATAGACATGTTGAATAGCAGTGCGTCAGGTGCTAGCATTAGCAGTCACACTCAAAACAAATGAATAATGGCAACAGACCAGAGAATTCCATTCACCGTGAATGGTCACACCAAGGACTACGGGAAGTGATGTCTCAAGTGAGTGTTCTGTCCGTTACCAGTTGAAAAAAATGAATGCAATTCAACAGGGAACAGCAATTGAAAAACTTTTATTCACATTTATTCTTCTTGATTCATAGGGAGAGAACAACCAAAAAAGAAAAAAAAAAAACCAACTGAAATATTCATCCAGATTAAAAAAAAATTATAATGAAAAAAAAGAAAAAAATGTTGATACGTCCCACTTTGAGCACCAATACAGGGGGCTGCCAAGCTGTCACGGAATTACAGTCCCATTACATTTTGGATTGTAACTCTACAACTAAATAAGATAAAATCAAGTATGATATGTCATATTGAAGGTATTAACTTGTTCTTTCATATTATTAAGTGAAAATATATTTTTTGAGAAATTTTCATAGAAGAAACAAGCAAAAGCTACTCCGTCACGGAATTACACAAAATTGACGTGGTTTTTTTAATGTTGTGTTTAACCATCCAGAAAGTTATGTTCCTATCATAGTTATGAAAGTTCAATATGTTCATATTTAAGGTGTTTTTTGTTAATACTGTAAGTTATAGAAACAAATACTGACTTTAACTCTGCTTTATAGGGCAAGAAATTTCAAAAAGTCAATGTCATGGAATTACAAGAGGCAAACTGTCACGGAATGACAACAATAGTATTGATTAGTTTATGTATTTATTGTGTATTTATTGTAATGTATTTATTTCAATAAATTATACATATATACATAATTATTTACATTTTCACAGTTTAGCAATATAGTACAATGAGTTTTCCACTTATAATGACCAATCATAATACATACTTCAAAATCTTTTTTTAATCTCCATGTCAACATTGGCTTGGCAGCCCCCTTCATTTTACAGGAGATGACACGTACAACGTACAGCTCGTGTAGTCGTTCACGTTCGGATAAAGTGCAGCAAATGCTATGAATACTAAGCTAGTATTACAGAATGCGTTTAAACAGTCTTACATTGCATTTGGTCCTGCAGACGCATCTCACCCCTCAAGTGAACGGTTTGAAGAGAAGAACAGAACTCAGGGTCGCTCTGTCTGCACCATGATTTCCCCAACACTAATTCAGCTGTGTCTCCCCCAATCAACATCTGCTGAGATGCTCGGGCCAATCAGCTTCACCAGAGACTCAGAAACCAACGCCAGACTCTTTCAGGAAATCATTTCGAGAAATGGTGTGTTACTTCATCTGAGCCAATAATGGACACAAATAATGACAAGCATCATCACCGAGGACGACTCACTGCTGGAGTCAGCTCATGCATTTACGCCAAGACACACGACAAAACAGCACAGACACAGCAATGAAATGGATGCAGTGCATGACAATACTCTCACCAAAAGCAATTTCCTGAATTGTATTCTGCAAGTCTTTACCTCCGGGAATCACAATATCGAGTGTTTAATCACACTGTACCGTACAGAGTATCCAACCTGCAGGTAAAAACCCAAATATAGATCAATGATTTTGGACACGATGCACATCAGAAAAGTTCATGCCTCTCAATAGTGCCACACCAAACATGGGGATTGATTTCATGTAGTGATTAGTTAAGGTAATTGATCGCTTACAAGAATGATGTAGCCTGGTTTTATTGATCCATTCAGCAGAATTCACTGCAAATCTAACCATTTACACATGCGCACATATGAAGGGACACTCACACACGCGCGCGCACACACTCTGCATTCTGCAGCAAAGCTGACTTCCTCCCCCTCTCAGAGTGACTGCAGATTAAAAAGCTCACCGCCTCGTGCACTGAATCTAGATTTAAAATCAGCCCAGTTTATTGCTGGACAGATTCACGGAGTGATTGCCATCTGCCCGGAGACGTGGACACAGAAATAATGGACCCCGTCACTCGCTGGAATACAAATCTGTGCTGATGTTCACATGTAGAGCAGAGATTTCCCACAAACCCAGTGAGTCCTGGGTCATGTTACCCCCATAGACAGGACCGTATAATCACCCAGCATGC
This sequence comes from Gymnothorax reevesii, assembly GCA_029721435.1. NCBI lineage: Eukaryota > Metazoa > Chordata > Actinopteri > Anguilliformes > Muraenidae > Gymnothorax > Gymnothorax reevesii. The sequence goes on from CM056588.1 coordinate 34,381,591, forward strand.
AAATTCCCTAACAGTGCACCCTCACGCAGCTCTCTGAACAGTAATCTGGATCCTCTGTAATTGAGATGTTACTCATTCTGAGGAACCTGCTTCAGTTTCATTATAGCAATAATTTGCAGGGCTGCAGCACAGCTTAATTCAATTATCTGTGATATAAATAAATCTCAGAGGAATGAGCTTGAAGGGCAATAAGGCCTGTGGTTAATAGAAATAATCACAACAATAATAAAGCCTGAGGCCCAGTTAGCAGAAGAGGAGTCTGTATCGGTGTCTGTCTGTTTCTCGCCCTCTCTCGCTCTTCCCTTCCACTCTCCGTCTCTCACACTCTCTCTTACCCCTCTGCGCTGAATAGGACACAGTGAACCTGCATCAGTCAGGAACAGTGTGACCTGAAGCCTGTATGAACAGCTCATCGTTGAGTTTTGTTCGCAAACGGCGCAGTCTACATATCTGGGCAGTGAAGAGCAGAGGCCGCATTTCCTTCACTCCTCGCGCGATATGGATGCAAAACACCACTGAAGTTAAAGCTGATAGAATCTGCGATCAGCTCACATTCACCGACTTTCGATCCACTGCATTAAAGCAAAGAGCCATAAGGCAAGAATTGTAACACTGTCCGAATGCGTGACGACATCAGTGCACGCGAGACCATCACAACCTCACTCCAGCCAGCCTGCCAGCGCTGAGGCGCAGCTCTGAAGCTCTGTGTTGGGCTGGATGCTCACGGCTGACTGCTGAACACGTTCTCGTCAGCAGCCAGTCAGGAGAAAACACTGATTCACAAAGAGAAAATGTACCTTTACTACTCGGGCTAACTGTAAGGTAGATCGATTCGTGGTCTACCGCTTCATTCGTCCGTCCATCCATGTATAGTCCACATCCATCTATAGTCTGTAAGTTACCCAGAAGCGTTTGGGTATCCCTTCATGAAAACGAGACTGATCACGAGTCTAAGTTGGGTAGCCCGAGTGACTGTGCCTTCTTGGCGTCGAGCTCAGCCAAACTGCTGCAAAATACTCAGTCTTCAAACCTGTCACCAACTGCTACTGAAAAATGTACAAACTGGATACAAAATGAAAGCAAAGAACTAACAGAAAAGTTGATGTGGTGCTTTTAAAAGCCAGTTAAGATGAAGCGTTGAACTCCACAGAGGCAAAAATAAACCAGCTCATTAACTTATTATCCAGATACACAACACTCAGCTCTGACTTTAATGACATTTTACTGACACAAGGAGCACTAGAGTAAAGCAGGACGCACATCAGACTCAGACAGAGCTAATCAGAGCAGGAAGGGGAAATGACTCAGCCAATCAGAGAAAAGGGGGATTAGGGTAAATTTTGTGGGAATTTGCCTTGATCTCTGGGGACTGTAGGACTACGACAGGCTCATCCAGCAGGATAGTCCCCATCACTGCGCTGGGGGGTACACTGGGATTTAATGCCCCGGACCGGCCCAACACCAGCTGCTCCAGCAGCATGAGACCCCACACACCTCCGGCCCACACCGTGCGGCTACACATTACACACACTGCACACTCGGGAGGCGCGAGAGCAGACATGAGAACACAACAGCCATTATCTCCATATTACACATTCTTACGGATCACAGCCAGAGAAAACACAATCATAGACATGTGAAAACCAATTTAGGCCAAACCGGCTCACCAAAGCACGGCAAATCTGCCCGTGGAGGGAGGGATGAGAAATACCAATATGAAATTTTTGAAATTCAAACATTTTAATCAAGGCTCATTTTCGTCTCCAACACCTCTTCCCTTCACCTAGCAGTAATTGGGCGATTCCCCGCACGTCACTCCTTCTGAGGGAGGACTGAAGTCGGCACCGCCACCTCAGCAGGGGAGCCGGGTGCTAATTAGCGCGCCGGGATGAGTGGAGTTTCACTGCGCGCTACGACAGAGTCGCTAAACGTGCTCCGCTAGAGCAGCGCGATCTGAACAGGGCTACTGTCAGGTTTACGATGATGTCTAAAAAAAAAAAAAAAAAAACAGTGCAGATGAAATGGGGTTTTTGACAAAGTGCCAGGGAGACGACACCAGGGAGAGGAACAGCGATGGTGGGGGTGGTGGTGTGGGTTGTGGTGGTGGTGGGGGGGGTGGTTCCATGGACCCTCCCCCCGGCCGTGCAGAAAACAGCACGAGCTACACTCGATCCCCCCCCCCCCAGAGGATGCACTTAAACTCTCTGCGAAACTCACCATTACAGCCCGCTGTGATCAGAGAGCCCTGCTCTGTAATATCATGATTAAATCTGACCGTCACTGTACCGCAGCCCAGCTCAAATATTACTGCTCCGCTCCAAACTCACTTCAAACAACTTAAAAGGGGACGTGAGAGGGAAGCTAAAGTAGAGTAAAATTCTGCAATATGACGTCAACTGGAGTGAATCAATCTTCCGACTGAACTTTTTTTCAGTGGGGAGTCAATTTGATTGAAGTTAAATTCGGTCGATGAATCTGAACGCGGATCGACCGACATCATTTGGAGGGGAACAGATAATTGACAAATGAATTTGATCAGCATCACGCCCGTTCAAACGCAATGACATCACATTAAAAGTAAACTTGTCTTCTAGGAAGAGAAGGGAAACAATTTTTGCTGGAAAAATACACAAGTTTAACAATTGTATTATTCTTCTGCACGACTTCTGCATATTGTTACAGTATATTAAGAACTAATGAATTGAGAAAAAGTGATCTCAGCTTGAGCCTACAGCTAGCCTTGGAACCGGAGTCACAAAACACCACCGTAAACTCCACCGAATACTTTCTGGAGTCTAAATTCCCTCACTTCCACCTCTAGCCCTCCTTCCAGAAGCAACAGAGCTGAATTCTCCAGGGTCATTCCGTACTTTAAGCAGGCTTCATGTACTCTTCCAGAGGACAGTACCCCCAAAACAGGGCTCCTCTCATTTGACCAATCCGAGCCAAACAGCACAACACAGGGCCTGCCTACATCAAGCAGAGCCCCACGCTTAATGCGCAGGGAGAGTTTGTTGTCACGGCAGAAGAGCGCAGTACACGAGCAATGGATTATGGGTAAGAGATGGGCGCTAAATGGTGGAGTAGGACAGGAAGCACTGAGCTGATGAGGGGGAAATCTTGACATAAATCCCCATCGTCAGGATGCCTCCGGTGAGCCCACACCTGGATGTTGCTGGGTCATGTGGAAACACACAGTGGTCAGAACCTCCTCGAAAAGAAAATGTGATCAGTTGAAGAGCCACAGCCTTCAGATTTCAATTTCAACCCCTCAGTTCATGAGGTCAGCCGCAGGACATTCTGGAAACCTGGAGCTGAGAGGCAGGCAGGGACCTCCTGAGTGACTGCTAGGGCGTTTGTGTTTCAAGAGGCGCACGCAGCAGGTAAAATGGGCTTTATCGGTGACCCTGGGGTCGGCTGGTGCGCCCTTGGCTTATGAGCAAATGGTAAGGGGTGCCAGTGGGTGAATGTCACAAGCGATACTAGTTGTCTGTAGTCGATAAGTAATGAACCCACTCTGCCAACTTGACAATCCGGCGACCGCCACCACACAAACCAGGCAGGGATGAAGTGTAGACCACATTCCAGCACAAACCATTTTCACAATGCTGCTGTCGTATCGAGGCAAAGCAATGCAGTAAGGCATTAGTGTTTGTCGGGCCACGTGACACACCTTTGGAGGGCTTTAATTAATACACGATTCGCTCCCAGATCAGAGGGTGGAGAGCCGTATGGTGAATTGGTTACTGGTTTTCACCAATGACTATAGACCAAAGAAACAGATGAGGTGAACTGACTAATTGACCATTTGGACAGATCAATAAAGTGTTCAGTAACAAGATCATCAGGTACAGCTGATCTCCAGAACTAGGGGTGGCCAACCCTGCTCTATTAGGGTCAATGACGTGACACTGCCCGAGTGCACTACTTTGGTTTAAAATAATTTTAAATGATTCATAATAAGCACAATTTTTGATAAAACCTGTTTAATTGGAACATATTTCCAGTTTATCATAAAAATGATAAAAAACATTCTATTTTTTGCCATCTCAAACCCTCAAGATGTCAGGCGGCGCAACCGTTCCAGCAAGTTAACATGATGTTAAATGTATTCAATATGTAATTTAAAATATGAATATAATATTAATATGGGGGCATAATTTTATGTTGACAATCTTACAAATAAACAAAGTTTAATAGTTTAATTGTTCTTAAATTGTTTGGAAAACCAAAATACCCGCCGCCTACAATAAAGAATCCATAAGTTACTTTTAATACCTAGCTCAACTACAAAATAATAATGTTTTAGGCAGAGTAGACACACTCAGGTATACTTACTAAAAAAAAAAACACTTAGAAAAAAGAGGGAAGTGTGTTTTTTTTTATTCAAGAAACATAACTTTTGGTTGCGCCACCTGACATTTTTTGGCAAACACAGTCTAAAACTGCACTAAAATCCTGTAAATGTTGTGCAACCATTAAGACTTGATTAAAAACACTCTTCCAACTTCAAATAAAGGTATTCTGTACATTAATAAACATTTATAAAAAAAACATTTTTAAAAGGCTTATTTGTCATTGACGCGTAAAGGTATCTTCAATATTAATATAAAGGCATGAATGTGGATGGCAGCCCTCGTATGGCCTGAGTCCTGTATGATAACTTAGTCACAACTCCAGCACTCAGGAGATGTTGTGAGAACACCTTGGGTTAGCTGTGATGCCCGCTTATCGCCCTGCGGAAAACAGGTCTTCAGTCCTACTGCCACCTCTATTAAGGGCGAGTTCAGCCAGTGAGTTCCACAGACCAAACGGCATTAGAATTCTCGGGGCGAGCCCTCAGATCAGCCTTTAATAATGTATCACTGGGAGGGTGAAAGGCTTTAGATGGGGAGTGCAGCCCCCCCGCTCCACCCCTGCTGAGCCCCCCAAAATGCACGAGGTGCAGGCTGCAGGGGTCCGGGCTCTGGAGAGGGATGGTGGGCAGGGCCCAAAGAGCTCTCCTCTCCACATCTCATCTCCCCTCAGGCAGCAATACCAAAGGCCTGCACAGAAATAACAGAGGCAGTTCTGATGCACACCTCAATTAACTGTCCACTTTCATAAAAACCCCAAAACAGTCCACTCTCCCAGGGGACTCCCAGACACAGCATGCAAATACACCAGGCCTGTCGCTGAAGTCACAGTAGCACATGGAGCCGCTTTTCATGTGACCAGTGAAGTTGTTGCCGTTGTTTTGCCGTTCTGTGAAGCAGATTGCGAGGCTAACGTTTAACTCTTAACCTCCTGAGTGCCATATGGCACTCTCGCATAACGTCTCTGTATTCATGTGTCTCAGTTGCCATGTTTAGATCAATCAAAATCACCATCCACTCAGAGCGTGCTGTGGATTGGCTCGGGATATTCAAAGCGTGAAACAACTTTCACTTTAGTGAAAATTATTCTTCACATTTATCTTTGTTTCCATGTTGTAGTGCATTATAGACAGTAAACCCTACTGTTGGTTAGACAAACGTACAACTCTCTTAAGTGGTATAAGCAACATAAAATAATTTTAAAGCTGCCAGAACAGAAGACTGTTTAGTAATTATATCAATACTCTGGAGTCTCAGCAGATTTTTCAACCCCTTTTAGAATTTTTAAAAATTAAACTACGATCAGATGCATGTCAAATCAGTGTCCGATAACTTTTCTTTCAACAATGTTGCTCTGTCTATAGTTTTTGCTGTACAAAGCTTTTTGTGGGGGTACCATAATAAGTAGCTAGATGGCTCATCTGCCGCAGGAAGGAGGGCCCTGGTGCACATTTCACTCCCAGGAGGTAAAGGGTTAACAGCGCTATTCTAGACCATCACTTGATGGAATCCCATAATGTCCCACTGTGGCCATGCACTGCCCTGACAGTAGCATACAAAGTACACAGTTAGCGAGCTACGCACCAATAATCAATACCCTCATCAGGCAAAAGCAGACCGAGGCCAATTACTGGTGTGCGAGAGTGCGGAGGTGGAATTTTAAACAAATCTAATTAAACTGGACAAGTGATCGCTTCCATCAATCAGACCGGGCAGAGTATCGAAGACTCTTTCGGTTACTTAATGTGTAACAGGCTGAAATTACCATACCCTCCCCTTCGTTAATGCAGAGTCATCCTGCTTCCTGCCTTTACTGTCGTACTGCTGTGCAATTAACCGCATGTGAAGAGCTGAACTTTGACCTTGTGGGTCCAGAGGGACGGTGGGAGATGAGGCAGTAATGTGCTGTAGGGAAGGCTGGGCTGGATGCGGGCTCTGCAGGGCTTTCATTACACCACACAGCGCAATACTAACAACACACTGCACTGACTTCTGAATGTGTGCATGTGCGTGTGCATGTGAGAGAGAGAGAGAGAGAGAGAGAATGGGTAGGTGAGTGTGTGTGAGCGAGCGACAGCAACAGATGGACAGTAACAGGATCCTGGGTGAAGGTGAACAGTCACTATGACAGGAGGGGCAGGAAAACCGTTTCCTGATACGACGCTTCTCAAAAGCAACCTTTGAAACCCTTGTTATCTAAAAATGAGAGGAAATGACCGGTAAATGACCTGATATGTGCAGCTAGTACTCGTATGAGGCCTGATAAAGGGATTCGGTGCTCATGACGCCAACTTTACTCCAGGTAATTCAGCATAAGTGTGATTCTTCACTTCAGGCAAATTACTGCCTCTGTTCTCAGCCCCCAACTGATTCAGCACAGATACCCGCGGATAGCAGCAGTGCATGATGGGAGCAGATCACTAGACTGTAAACAAATGAGCAGGGAGCGTAAAGCCTGCGAGCGAAACTCGGATCACTCCATGAAGTGGGTCCTGGACAACATTCAACTGACCCCACGGAGGCAGTGGATTATGGGAAGGCCGCGACAATGGGGGAGGATGGGAAGGTTGTCCCGGCCTGGAGAAGAGGTCATTCTAGCCCTCTTAGTTGCTGGCGAGCAAGCGAGATTTCTCCTACAGAGGAGGGGCAATGCTCCCCTGACCCTCATTTCGAGACCTTCATATTTCTGTTACTCAATGTGGCAGAATGTACCTTTGCCTGCTGTCTGACTGAGCTGGGGGGGGGGGGGGGGATGCACGTCTGGGTCTCTCACTCCCAAAGAGGGGCAGCTTCAGCACTGGGGGGAGGGTGGCTGGTCTGTCGGGCCCATATTAGGTTTCACCCCACTCATATCCCGCCTCTCTCCATCAAATGCCGTCTCACACACACACACACACACACACACACACACACACTGCACTCATTAGGTAACAGGACACACAGGACACTGGGGGTGGGGGGGATTGAGAGAATGGGCCTGCGCTGAAGGGGACAGCTGCTCAGACACTGGTCTGAAGGTGACGAATAACGACACTGAACAGGGGCCAGAGTGCATTACGGCACCAGCTATGGGACGGGTTACTAAGCTCGCTGTGGACACCATACTGGACAATTCTGACTTTGAAATTGAGACAAACCAAAGGGCTTTTTTACGTTCAGGTTATAGTAGCACACAACAAGGGTGCTAGATGACGACTAAAACCTGAATGCTTTCAAGAAATGTGTAAGCTACTTCAGTTCAGGAGGGTTTTTCAAACCAATTGCCTCAGGCTAATCTTCAGCCTGTCAGCAGCCCAGGTCCTGATGCCCATACATCATGAGCTCTGTGTACGATTCCACGATCCTGTAATGGCAGCATTGGCCGTCAGTCACTGCTCTGATGACCATCTGTGCATTTATTTCACAGATTGCGAAACTACAGTTAAAACAGTTGACCAATAGGGTTATTTTTCAGCATGGGTTGGGCCTCGTCTCTTACGAAAAGAAAGAGTCTTGTGTGCGAGCAGCTACCTCCAGTGGATCTGAGTGCGAGCCACCATCTCAGGAGAATCAGGGCACTAGCTGCTACCTCCGGTGGATCTGTGAGCTAACCACCATCTCCGGGGGATCTGCGCACTGGTTGTTAGCTCACGAGGGTCAGTGCGTTAGCTGCTACCTCAGAGGAATCAGTATGCGAGCTGCTTCCACAGAATTTCAGTGCCTGCTCTCGAGCTGCTTGGAATTTCCTGTTGACGGGCCGCAGTGCTAAGCACTGATGGCTTCATGGAAAACTGTAGGTTGCATTCAGAGGGAGAGAAACAGGGACTGAAATGTGCGGAAAACCTTCAAGGTCAGACTGTAGAAATTCTGCCGTCTCTCTCTTCAGACCAACAACTCAGCCAGTTAAAAACATCAAATATTTCCCTTCAGCGTCCCGGCTGACGAACTGGGCTTATGAGCAAGTCTTGGTGACTAAAATGCCATATTTGACTCGCAGTACCAGGATTTGCCACCACAGAAACAGCACAGAAAAGTGAACGTGTCCCATAAACTGAACCACACATCCACTGAACCACACAAAGCCAGCAGTCACTGGCAGAGAGTTTGCGTCTGCACAAAATGATCGCTAAAGAGTCAGTACAACAACGGAAAAGACCTGAACTCCCCAAAGAGTGTGGAGACCGGAGCAAGAGCTATTAAGCTCAGGGGAGGACTTACTGGGTGCTGACACCAGGTAACAATAATGCAAACATCAGGTGAGCAGCTGGGAGACGTGCCCAGGCTCGGCAGATGGAAAGCGGAGCCACTGCTTACCATCGCCGGGGCTAACAGACATACGAGAGGCGAGCAGGGACCAGGAGAGGGAAAGGCGATACTTGAATGCTAAACTGCACCCCCAGCTAATCGCGTTCAGTGTGCACAGCCTCCATTTTGTTCTCTTTACAAGTGCCTCCCTCACACCACACCGAGGGACCCATAACGGCTCCAGGTCCCGTCGGCTTTGTGTTTGCAGCCACAGTGTTAAAGCTGAAATCATTTCATCCCTAATGGCTCCACGTGGGTCTGTTTGCAGCCGATTTACCCAGCAGTAAAGTGACTCATCGCGGCACCCAAAGCTTTTCACAACAGCAACACCTCCCATTACAGCAGGGGGAAACACACAGGCACTCAAGCGCTTTTGCACACACACGCGCTACACACTAACACTCAAACAGAAAAATGCTCAAGTGAACACATTCACATACATCAAGTCTGTACACACACACACACACACACACACACACAGAAAGACACAAGGATAAACACACAACAGGTACGATACAAACACAAATCTAAACACGCTCCTTATACATACAAATTCACATGTGCATGCGCACACACACACACACACCAAATATACAATTACGTTTACAAACAGAAGAGCACCCGCACAAACACATGAAGACTCAAAGTCACCGAGACGCACACAAAACACACAAAGACATAAATGCAAACACACACTATAAAGACAGGCATTAAGCATGCGGTCTTATTCAGAGACAAAACACTGTACAATGTGAACAAAAACACACCCAGTCAAGTCAACATGCACCATATACAAACACAAAGCAGAAATGAAAGGCACAGTAAATAGACACAAAACTAGGTCAGGGCAGTTCTGGAGTTCTCACACACCCACGACAGCAGCTCCACCCCCCCACAGCATTCTGTAAATCCCTGCCCCTCCCCAGCACAGAGCCCTCCCGTATGGATTACATAACAGGGTGTGTATGGTACAGGGGCCGTCGCACCCTTCCCTCACTCAAACATAATTGTGGAGCCCTGAGTGCACAGGACTGGTGAAATGACTCTCTCTGCAACTCAGCCCACGGGGCCCCTGTGGAAGACCCCCAGCAGGGCTCTCTTTAATGCAGGTGGGGCCCTCAGAGAGGCAGCTGAGGGAGTACAGTGTGTGCTCACTGCCGGGGCTCTTGACAGAGACAGATACACACACAGGAATCAGAGCTCAAACCCCAAACGCTCAACACAGTCATATCGAGGACAAAAACAAACTCTGCGGTCGCAATGTCAGCCCCAAATGCTGCTTCCTCAGTTTACCGAGCCCTTACACACGACACCAGTTACACCACAAAACACACTGAAGCACCCCCCTCACACACACACACACACACACACACACAGGAAAAGACATGCACATACACACAGTTATGCGTAAACTACTCAGAGCTAAACTAACCATGCAAGACAAATGTTCTCTTCAGTCATATTGTGCTCCTGACAGCATCAATCACTAATCAATGGACACAGGATGACCGGCGATGAAAGCCTGTCCGCCCAAATTTCGCACACTGACATGATGTGCAGCCCGTTCAATGTGGAAAACTAAAATAAAAGCTAAAAAAAAAACCAACTTCTGCAGCTCCATAAAATACTGCAATCAAATGTTCCAAAGAAAACTTCAGATAGCAGCACTTCAGCAGTGTAAGAGTACTGCTGTTCAAGGCCTCTGATTCTGACAGCTCAGTAGCAGACCGCAGAGAACACACCGTGCTCACGCATTCAGGCAGTTCACAAAAACAGAATGGATGATGCGCACAAGCTCTCCTCTCCCGACACTTCTGTACACAAACTCAGGCAGGTGAAGGAGGGGTGGAGGGGGGGAGGGGGGGGATTTTACGCCAGATAAATGGCCGTGCTTCCTTTATTCACACAATGGGAATGTGGGTTCTGTGCTTAAGATGGGCGATGCGAGCGACAGCCCATGTTCCTCGACAGGCACCGTTATGTAGCTGTCCATTCTCACCCAAACAAAGCAAACCTGACTCAACTGATAAGCAGATCAGAAGCTCAACCAGATCTCTGGCCTCTGAATGGGGGATGGAGTGAAAACCAGCAGGCCGGCCGATTCTGCACTTATGCGCAGGTGTGCAGACGCAGCACCGAGACTGTGTGTGTAACACCAGCTCTGAATCACAGGCAGCGATAGGGCTGTGATTCACTCAGCACTCTCCCTGTACACAAAACAGAACTCACTCCAGCTCCACACACACCAACTACACCGCAAATGTCCTCTGAACAGAGGGGGAAAACAATCTAAATATGCAGTATGTTGGAGCAACTACACCCGTCGTGTGAACATACTTCTGCATACCAAGTGTCTGCAGGAATATGGGCAGGTCGACAGAAACATCTGCACACGCTCAGAATGAAACTCTCCAGCGTAAGAGCGTCTTCACAGTGGCACCGGAGAGCCAACGGCAGTGACTCATCAGTTTGCAGCAAAGCTCCCCTCCCCCATCCCACAATCCTCCGCTCTCTGAACAGAAACAAGCCCATAAACCAGAGAGCGAAACGGCTTCTTGCTAATGTGCAGAGCTACAGCAACAGCCTACTGCACAGTAGAGCTGCATTATGGGGACAAAATCATATATTTTTGATGGAATACCAATATTGTGGAAAGACCGGAAGTTTTACAACAGGCCCTCGCACAAAATATTTACACCGGAGGAGATTTTTGATGAACAGTCAATGATGACTGGGATGACTAGGCAGGCAATGGCTAGAAAAGTCTTATCAGTTCACACAACTGTATTCCATTACTGTACTGAGGTCATTAATACCAGAAAAGATAACATGTCATATCATACACATACAAAATGCATACAAAATCTCTTCATATAAACTGAGCTTGGGTTGAGGACAATATCCAAAATCTTAGCTGGAGCTTGTATCACAATCAACATACTAGTGTCAATATATTGCCCGAGCCCCACTGAATCTTCAGTATCTCAGAAACTCTCGACATATACTGAGCTTCGGTGGGGGATGGTGGGCATTTTTAGACCTTACTCCCTTTAAAACAGTGCGTGAGGAGAATGATGGCTGATCTCAAACATCAGAATTATACAAAACGCATAAAAATGGCGAAACTCGCGAAACCCAACAACAGCACACCGACCTCTCAATAACACACAATTTTACACAATTTAGATTTGCACGTGAGCGCTTGCCAAGAGCTCAAAAAGTTTAAAAGACATTGACTGAAAAAACAAAATAATTCATCTTTCAAACCTTGATTTTTTTCAGCAACTTCCATTGTAACTGGGCTACATGCTGCACTAACCACCCAGCCTGATACAAACTGACGGGGTGCTGTCTGACAGTTCGAGGACATGATATCCAGGATGGAGCCCACATCTATTTTTGTGGGGGGAGAGGGAGAGAGAGAGAGAGAGAGAGAGATGCCACACTCTGAACTGAGAGTGAGTCACAGTGACCTACATAGGCGAGAGCTTCAGCACTGCATCAGCAACACTGCGCATATCGCAGCCACACAGGCGACGGACGTGGGGGCAAATCTGAGATTCGGGGGGCAGAGCAGGGGCAGGGCAGGGAGACAGTCCGCAAGGAGTCGGACAGGCTCTCCGAAAGCATCATTACCGGGACGTCCTGTCAGGAGCCTGTGATTGACAGCTCTCTCCTCTGTATCTTCTGTCTGTCCCACTCCCCATCACTATATTTCGGATCAGAACACTGACTCTGCTCCTGACACCAGAACTTTTCCTCACACACTTTCTAGCTCTGTACAGAAACAGGCCGAGGCGATCGCTTCACTCACTTATAAGGAAATAAACATGTTTTATGTAACATGCTTGGATTTATCACAAGCTACAGAAGACAGGAAATTAAACGGATCGTAGCTCATGCTAACATGAGCCAGTCTGTCATGCTTCATGGAGTATCAGCACACATCTTAGCCAACTGCAACAGTCCTTCATGTGTTAAAAAAAAACAAACAAAAAAAAAATCAGTGAAAGCAGCCTAGAACAAAATGCACGGTGCTTTGAGGAACATGCACTGCATGAGCACACTCCATTTCCATGCTAAAATCAGCATTACGAAAGCTTCCACATGCCCATGTGGAGAGGAATTCACACTGCCAAAATGCATTTGATGTGCATTCGTTGCATGGATGTGTTGGTGAATGAAGCGACCCTCAGCTCACGCCAGTCTGTCATACAGGAAATACAGAGCTTGCTTGGTCATGAACCAGACTGTACTGTAGGGAGATGCGGATTTATGCAAAACAGGAAGAGATGTGGGGATATTTCCTGACTATACTGTAACCCCACCTTCTTCACCATGACCCACACATAACCCTCACTTCCCCTGGGGCGGGCAGACAGGTGGGCTGGCATACAGCTCTGGCTGCCTGCCTCCCTCATGTCAGGCTGCAGGAAGGAAAAGGCCGATTCCTGGGGAAACCTGACAGGAGGGCGGTAACAGAGGACACACCTGACACGGGGGCCACTGCACGTCCAGTTACAGCTCCATTCAGCTCCCGAATCTCTCGCTCGCTCGCACGCACGCACGCACGCACAGCTCATCTGTGTGCAGCTCCACATCAGAAAGTCTGTGCCCTTGGCTCGCTGCACACTCTTCCTCATCGCAATCCACACCATCTCCACCATGACCCCACACTGACGATCATCACGGTCATGACTATCCCGATGACATCATTGTTACCAGCACCATGCCCACAGTCACGGTCATAAACATCATCACCTTCGACAATGTAATAACACCATCTGCGTCGTATGCACTATAATCCATATCATCATCATCATCATCCTCATCGCTATCCACCGCCTCAGCGTGAAATGCACTCATGCTGAGCAGCTAAGATTTCAGAGCAGGTTTGGGGTACAGCCCTATTTAAGACACCACACTCACGCCACCCCACATTGAGGGCTGGGAACAGCCTGCTCAGCTGGGAACAGCTCAATCCTGGTATTTAGGAGTCCTCTATAAAGACGGCACTCGCTCATTCAGGGATTTGAGTGGCCCCACGTCGTTTATCTTTCCATGCATAGGGCTGATGCTTCCACACCCAAACACTTCACTGTTCCTCCATCACAGCTGTTACTACAGGCATGAGCAGCGGAGAATCCCGATTGGACAGGGGAGGGTCAGATACAGGAAGTGAATGCAGCAAAGATTCACGCCGGCGTCGGGCTCAGCAGACATACTGAATTATTGATGATGAGCTGTGGCGGCGGGGGTGGGGGGGTCAGAGTGCACTAATGCACACTGCTGAGCGCCAGGTCAGAGGAGTTATATTACACATGACATCATCCCCTGACGAACCACCCCCCCACACACCAGGGAGACAGCCTCCTGCTCGCTGCCCAAGCAGCAGAAGCTCTCCTGGGCTGAGTCAGTAATTGAGGCCGGGGATCAGACACAAACTGGCACGGTAGGCCTCCCATGTCAAAAAAAAGGTTGTACAGCTTTGGGAAATGCTCAAAAACACAAAAAATCTACATGAATAGAGCAAATTCACCAGTAACAAAATACTTTTTCCAAAGTCTACTTCTGGAGAGGCCTGTTGTCTTGACGAAGAGGTGATGTTATTTCTCCAATTATTCTCACTGACTTGCAACTTAATGCACAGGAGCTGCATCTCCAGTATAGCAGGCGTGCACAATCCCCTCATTACCCATGCTAGTGACAGCACACCAACTGCTGAGTGCAGTGCTGCGGATGAAAGGCACTGCGCTTTAAATAGCAACATCCCCGAACACGACGGCCACATAAATCACAGCCTGGCTGTCCACGCACAGTATATTACACGAACCTCGCCACGGTTCCTTCTGTAAACCAACTCCTGTCGACTGCAGTACCTGAGTAAACTACCTCTGGACGACCAAGGTACAAGTGTAAAAGAACTCTGCTAGACCATGATACGAGCAAAAACCAACGCCAGTCACAGTATGAGCATATACAGACTCCGGCAGACCACGCTATTAGTCTATAAACCAACTCTGTTCACCCAGTGTTGCGCACACCAACTCTGGCAAACAACGGCATAAGTGTACACCAACTCCAGCCGGCCACTATACGATACCAACTCCAGCCAACCACGGTACGAGTACCAACTCCACTAACCAGGGTATGAGCGTATACAAACTCTGGTTGACCAGGCTATGAGCGTACACTAACTCAGGTTGACCAGGCTATGAGCGTACACAAACTCTGGCTGACCAGGGTATGAGCGCACACAAACTCTGGTTGGCCAAGGTATGAGCGTATACTAACTCTGGTTGACCAGGGTATGAGCGAACACCAACTCTGGTTGACCAGGGTATGAGCGTACACAAACTCTGGTTGACCAGGGTATGAGCGTACACAAACTCTGGTTGACCAGGGTATGAGCGTACACAAACTCTGGTTGACCAGGGTATGAGCGTACACAAACTCTGGTTGACCAGGGTATGAGCGTACACTAACTCAGGTTGACCAGGCTATGAGCGTACACAAACTCTGGTTGACCAGGGTATGAGCGCACACAAACTCTGGTTGACCAGGGTATGAGCGTACACAAACTCTCGTTGACCAGGGTATGAGCGTATACTAACTCTGGTTGACCAGGGTATGAGCGAACACCAACTCTGGTTGACCAGGTTATGAGCGTACACCAACTCTGGTTGACCAGGGTATGAGCGTACACCAACTCTGGTTGACCAGGGTATGAGCGTACACCAACTCTGGTTGACCAGGGTATGAGCGTAGACGAACTCTGGTTGACCAGGGTATGAGCGTACACCAACTCTGGTTGACCAGGGTATGAGCATGTACCAACTAAGGCCAGCCATGGTATGAGTGTATACCATTCTGGTCAGCCATGGTAGGAGTGTACACCAACTCCGGCTGACCGCAGTATGAGTGTACACCAACTCCGGCTGACTATAGTAGAAGCTTACTTCGGGAGGGCTTGGTACGAGCATACATAAACTTCAGCTGGGCGCAGTACAAATGTATACCAACTCTGGCTGGCCGCGGTATTAGTGAATACTAGCCTGCGTTGCCGGCGGTCAGCGGCTGGCGGGAGAAAGGAGAGGAGAGACCGCCTGCACGATAACATAGGGATTTTGAGTAGCCGCCCACTTCCTTGAGCAACGAGCCGCGACGGACCACCCCTTTTTTAAACCAATGAAACTCGAGTGTAATTTGAGAGCACAAGTGATGCGTGGAGATCAAATCATCTAGTAAATGATCGCCTGCAGTTGTTCGTTCTTTAGAGTAACCTTTCGGTTGTGAATTTCAAGATATTCAAGAGATTCCTTTATCAAAGCGTCGTTCTCTACATTCGCCATCTTTGCTCTGGCAGTTTACGGCGTAACCATGCGTTGCGTTACATTCGATGACAGTTCAATTTTGATTGACACCTCTTAAGCCAATCAGTAATTCCCGTTCACTGGTGAACGGACAACACAGAATCCCTACGTTATCGCGCAGGCGGTCTTTCCTCTCCTTCCTCCCGCCAGCCGCTGACCGCCGGCAACGCAGGCTAAGTGAATACTAAAACTCGCCAACCACGGTACAAGTATATACCCACTCCAGCTGCCCATGGTATTACTGTATACAAACTCCGGCTGACCGCAGTGCGACGTGCACAGACTTCAGCAAAGCACCGTATGAGAGTGTATACCAACTCAGGCTGATCGAGGTATGAGCGTACACAAACTCCAGCTGATTATCTCCTGTCGACAGACACACGGCGGAGATGAGAGGACAGAGTGAATGGATGAGAGACAGAGATGGAGATTGGGAGGGGAGGAGAGGTAGAGAGAAGAGAGCGAGACAGACAGTGGAGGTGGGAGAATGGCCTTGGAGGTGTAAAGCAAAGATAACCGCACTGAGCGTGCAGTACAAGCTCTGCTTTAAACCATGTTTCTCTATGGGAAAAATGAACAGTATTCACAATATCATCCGTCAGTCCATGTCTTAATGTGCGGAAAATGAGGACATTTTTACATGAACACATTTCTCTCTGACAATGCATCAAATTCAGATGCTGCTTTTGAACCAAATCATTTTTTTTTGCTGGTAATAAAATAACACTGCCATCACTCTACTGATTCAGTTTCGAGGCTACGCTTTTCTGTTAGCCATGGAGAACCAGCAAAGAAATTTGAAGACACAGCTCAAAAAATGTCATGAAATTACAAATGAGAACAACAAACACATCACCAGTAATGATACCTAGACTGGCATTTAGAACTGCAGGAGGTAAAAATAGCGCATTTCATTAAACTAATCAGGCAGCAACCTTCATGAAAAAGTGTCGGAATTACAGGCAGATGTTCTGCTCAACACTTCGCAAGTAGCATTTTGCTTTCTGAATGTACATTTTATGTTTAGATCAAGCAAATTACAACACAATTTTCAGATATAAACAAATGAAATATCCAAACTTATTTAAAAGGGTTTGGAAAAAGTCCAGCCGTCGCACTCAATGGTTGCCAGTTCTTTCGAACCGGGAAACTCAAAAATTCAAACAGATCCTCAAGAAGAGATGACAAAACTTCTGAGACCTGCAGCTAGAGAGAAGGAGAAAGAGGGAGAGAGATGGACAGTGACAGCCAGAGGGAGGTAGGGAAGGAGAGTGAGAGGGAGGGATGAAGCGAGAACAGAGATGGGGGTATAAAGAGAGAGGGAGAGAGCGAGAGCACAGCGGTTGAAATTGGACGGATCTGGAGAGCCGTGTTGAGGGACACTGTGGGTCCAGAGGTCCCCGAACGCCCTGCTTTAAGCGGAGAGCTCAGTGCCGAACATCCCCTCCCTCTGGAGGTCCCCGCAGGCCTGTAAGAGCACGTCTGCACCGGGCAGCATCGCACCGCTCAGAGCTGCGGAGAGATTCAGCGATGCAGTCCACTCCCCAGAATCCCGAGAGCTCGCCCCTGGACGCACAGAGCAGGGTTGATCTGCGAGAGCCGGCCCAATTAACAGAGTGAAATAATCACGCAACAGACACAGTACTGCACTCCAGCAGTCCTGACACACAGCCCTGAGACTGTACGGAAAATGAGGTCAAGGCTTCAGCTCGGAGAGGCGAGAGATGATAAATGTGCTCTAACTGCTGTCCTCGAAGGCCCTTCAGACTGACCTGAAGCGCATGAGGAATGTTTCTCCTCCACAGAGCAGAGGCCCACTCAGGGGCAGAGACTGTTGCAGTGCATTCAGAGGTCGGATTAAAGCGCACTGCAGCCCACCACCAATCATAATGCAGACAGCAGGCGTAAACATATGGTTATACTCACTCCAACACACACACACACACAAATAGACGAACACACACAGAGGAATGGTATATACAGTCGCACACACCCACAAACAGTAGTCAATACATAACCCACAAACACAATACACCGCCAACACACACACAGTCACACACACACACACACACACACACACACACACACACACACACACACACACACACACACACACAGAGGAATGGTGCATAGTCACACACCCACAAACAGTAGTCAATTAACCCCCAAACACAGCAAACCGCAGACACACACACACGCACACACACATGCACGCGCACACAGAGACACACGCACACACAAATACGCACGTGCATGTGCACGCACACTCAGACACAAATTCCCACAGTGCACACACTCACGCGGACAGGCGCACACTCACACGCACAGACACACGCGCGGTGTCGGAGGTGGAAAAATAAAAGCAGACAAACTAAACCCACCGCAGAAGTCTGGGATTTGTTTCCAAGTGTTTAGCAAGACGACCTAAATGCAGAATCCAAACAACTGAAGAGCTTGGCTCCAAAACCGTGAAAGTCAGAAAGTACGCAGGCTTTCAGACTTCCTGTGCTAATGGTGGAATTTCACAGGGAGATTTTTTCTCAGTTCTCCCTCGGGAGCAAGAGGAGACAGGAAACACGGGAGAGGCAGACCTGCGGCACGCGGCCCAGTCCCCCAGTCCCCCCTTACAGGAACCCAAGGAAAAGAGGGGGGTTGGGGTCAGAGAGAGAGAGAGAGAAACACACAAGGGAAGAAAACAGGCAGAAGAAGATGGAGAGGGAAAAGGTGCAGAGAGAAAGGGGTTGATGACATTTCAATGTGAGGGATGGTCTTCTTACAGCAGGTTATTCTGTGTGAGACCGAAGAAAAGGGTTCCTGTACAGAGGAAACAAGGGAGTGGGACAGCAGGACAGCTGTGTGTGTGTGTGTGTGTGTGTGTGTGTGTGTGTGTGTGTGTGTGTGTGTGTGTGTGTGTGTGTGTGTGTGTGTGTGTGCGCGCGCGAATGTGTGTATGAGTGAGTCCAGTGTGTGTGTGTGATGCAATAAGTGATCGAGTTTGTGTGAACCAATTGAGTTTGAGAGTCTGAGTGTGTATGTGTATGTGTAAGCGCGTGTCTGTGTATGCATGTGTGTGCGGGCGTGTGCATGTATTTGCGTGACGATATACTGTATGTTAGCGTGTGCTAATGTGGGCATACTGCATCAGACTGTGCGCTGCTGTAGTGCTCTACAGAGTCTGCGTATAGAGACAGGAGGACTGTGAAACTGTGGAACAGATGGTGGCTGTGTGGTGATCCGCTGCTCCCGACTCCCGGTGCCGATCCGGCGCTCCTGACTCACGGAGCTGATCTGGTGCTCCTGACTCACGGAGCTGATCCGGTGCTCCTGATTGTTCAGGCTAATCCCGACTCTAAAGCTCTGGCGTTGAGCCAAGACTGTTATTCAACAAACAAAGGCTTTTCACTCCAACTCCCCTCACCCCACCAATACCTCTTATCTGTCGCAGGAGCTGCTGCGCTGCTTAAATCTGTGAGTGTGTGCGTGCGTGTGCGTGTGCGTGTGTGTGTGTGTGTGTGTGTGTGTGTGTGTGTGTGTGTGTGTGTGTGTGCGCGCGTGCATGTGTGTGTACGCTCACGTGTGTGCGTGAAAGAGGCAGAGAGAGAGACTCTGTGTCTGTGTGCGAGTGCAAGTGTGAAATACAGAGATAGAGAGAGACACTGATTGGGAATGAGCATGTGTGTGTATGAGAGACTGTGCGTGTGCGCGCATTTGAGAGTGAGGCACTGCAATTGCGAGTGAGCCTGTGATTTTGAGTGTGCATAAGCGCATGCACGTGTGGGTGTGTGTGAGTATGTATAAGTGCCTGCACATGTAGGTGTGGGTATAAGTGCATGCATGCATATCTGTGTGTGTACGGGTCTAAGTGCATGCGGTCATGGGTGCGTGTGAGCGTGTATAAGTGCATGCGCGTGTAGGCGTACAAATGCGATTAAGGCCCTCTGTTTCAGTGCAGTGCTCTTACTGCAGCCTTGCTCAAAGTCCAACTCAACACCAAATGAATGATGTGACTGGTTGCCTGGCAACCTCTGAATGCTATTCAGCAGGTGTACCTGAACTGATCGAACACAAACACGCACACAATCAAGAACAGAAACAACAGTTCTCACAAACTGAAACACAAAGATGCACAAATGGGTTAGTCACATGTACATAAATGCAGGCAAATACACCATTTCACAAAACACACACACACACACACACACACACACACACACAAAAACATGCAGCTGAACGGTCTCAGTTCACGTAATTCAGCTTTACGCCGATTCTTCACAGACACTTTTCATTCGGTTATAGCAGGAACCGCATCCCCCATAGTAACATGTCAATTACTCCTTTCCTGAGGGAGAGGGGGCACAATAAGGCGTCACATCCTGGAGGGCGGGGCCAGGAAATGGCTGGAAAGGAAACAGGCAGATGACGGGGCCGTAAAACGCCTCAGGGCCAGTAAATCAGGGTTTGCAACTCCCGCACTGGTCAGGACAGCCTGACCACAGAGAAACACTAAAGCAAGGAAACAGAGCTTTGAATCACCGTCACAAGCGACAGACTCAAACAGGAGCTGTTCGAATAGGTACAGAGACACGAGAGAGAGAGAGAATATTCTCTGCACAGTGGTGCTGTACTCATGAGATGGGGACACCCTCACCGAAGAGCTTACATCAACAGAGCCCCGCCAGCTTACACAAAACATTCTCACAACGTCCCTGCAATGTGTTGGCAACAGGCCACTGTTGACAGAACACTGAAGTAACACCGTGTTAGGTGATGACAAGTTTTCGCTCCGATTTCGGCGGAAGATAAACCTGCCCGTGAAGAATTGCCCATCAGCAGAAGAAAGCGGGCTGTGACCTGGGCTCCTGTTGGATTTTCTGCAGGAACAGCTGGGCACCTGGTGCTTCAGGTGTCTAACAGAGACTCAGAAGGTGGGTGGATCCCCCAGCATAGTAGAGCTGCAGGGCCAGGGCCCTGCTCATTTGAATCAACTGCCAGTCATTTGGATAATAAAAACCGTGAGCTAAATAACAGTCATGTAATCTGATAGTTTTCCCCCTCTAAGACCAGCCCCAGCATGTGGGTCTAGGCAGCTGCACCTGTGATTTTCCATCCACGCCTGCAGGATGGAGCACTGAGCAGAGAGCCTCACGATTCCTGTGGTGACTGTGGAATGTTCCGACCAGGAAGTCGTTAAAATCACGACAGGCTTACACCTGAGCTGAAGGCCAATACTCAAAGCATTGTGATCCTGAGCTACGCTCAAAACAAGAATGGGGCAAACGCCAGGGAGACGAGGCCACACTGGTGCTGCACCAGAGCCAACTACCCCCAGTGGCTCCAACAACACAAGCTAACTGGCACCTGTGTCTCCAAGAACACAGCTAACTGGCACCTGTGGCTCTAAGAACACAGCTACCCAGCATCATACAAGCAGCATATCTTTGTTTACTTGCACCTCAGACATGACATAAACAAAGAAAGTAAACTCTTAGGACGCAGCGATGCAGAGTGAATGTCAGCCTACCAAGGTCAGGCAGTTCAGATGACCTCGCTGTTCAGCACGTTGGCCAAAGTCCTGGAAAATCGCGACCTCCCAGAAACAGGTGCTACTGGGTACAGCACTGGTAACCATCTGTCCCTCA
Source organism: Gymnothorax reevesii (assembly GCA_029721435.1). Taxonomy (NCBI): domain Eukaryota; kingdom Metazoa; phylum Chordata; class Actinopteri; order Anguilliformes; family Muraenidae; genus Gymnothorax; species Gymnothorax reevesii. Next base: position 34,403,242 of record CM056588.1, read on the forward strand.
GCATTTACCATCTCGTGGGTTTTCATTGCAACCCTATTTTAGCACAGCTGACATAAAGCACAATATTAAGAGAGAAAGCCTCACCCGGCCTACCTGCGCTTTCATTGAACACAAGCCCTCAGCAACCATCGCAAAGTGCATTTATTAGCATTAACACTTGGGGCCCGCCACTTCAAAAGGGCTTCATTTCAGTGCCATCTCATACGAGCAATTCATATCCCCAGTTACCATGGCAACGTGGCAGCGCAGCTGATGCTATACTTATCATTTAAAGAAAATATAATGGTTATTCATGGCATTCAATGCTGAGGTCACCACTTTCCAACATAAATTGAAATCTGGTGCGATGTCTCACTTTCCTCTCCAACAATCTGTGGCTCATACTGCACATCTGCAAGGTAATTCAGGGCAGATATTATAGACTATCCAGATGGCCTGCACCATATTCCCAGCATTAACAGTTCTTTCCTCCTTCTGTGGACACCAAAGGATTCAAGACTTAAAATGGCCAGCGGCTACAGGAGAATGAAGTACCATAGGATGAAGGGACGTACTTAAAGATACAAGCAGCAAAACAGTCCTGTCGCCAAGAGAAAGGGCGGCTGAGGGATTGCACAAGTAGATCTTCTGCTGGATCTATAATGACATCCATGAAAAGGATTAAAAAATCCTGTGATTAATCCTTCAAGGTGTCAGACAAATATATATGATGAGATTGTTAAGCATGAGCATTCTTAATTAATGCTCATGCAAAAACTGCAACGGACCTATGACTTAAGTGTTCAAGAATGCGGAATTAAAATTCTGAAAAGAAAAAAAGAAACCAACGTAAGTGCTCTTCACAATTCAGAGAGATCGGTCGGCACTGAGAGGGTTTATGTTTTTCCTGGTTGATTTCCAGAGCTCACAGGCATCCAGCACCCAATATAACCAGCAGTGTGATGATAGTAAGCACTTTTTCTGAGGATTCATCTGATATTGCAAACTTTTCCAGGCTGCACTGCAGTAAAACAGATCTGCTTCCCTTCCGCATCTGCGCCCAGCGCTAATACTGAAACACCAGGCAAAGAAACACCATCCCCGCAGAAAACTGACCCATTCTACACCCACAGAGAAAAACCGACCCCCGAGAACACAGAACGCAATGCTAAAGTACTCTCGGCTGTATGGGCATAAGACAAGGAATTACAACATATAAAGGGTTTTTTAATGTATGCCTGTGTAACAAAATGTGCTTGATATTTTTGGGCTTGAGAGAAGTTTCAAGAGTCAAAAGGAAGACAGAGGTAATTGTCCAATTTCATCTCGGACCTGGCAGGTTACATGGAAAGTATGGAGCAGGACAGCTGGCACTTTGGCATTCAGAATATGAAGTCTGACTTGATGCGCAGACATCAAAATTAAACGTCATGTAGAGTGGATTGAACAGTTTGGTTGATAATGTTCCTACATCAAATTGTTATTAGAAGATATTTAAAGTAGGTGAAGGCCATGTAGCTTCCACTTCTACAACTTGATTATCCAGTGAATACACCTAATGACTTTGACACAGCGACACCAAAAAATGACATGGTAGTGCAAAGGCGTAATGAAAGTAACACTTCAGAAACAATGTGACCTTTTGACCCCATTAACCGGGTGAAGGTCATCCACCTTTAAAGTTCTGCAAGCTGATTATCCAGAACACGCATGCTGCAAATTTATATTTGTGGCGACAACAAAAATAGTGGATGCAATCAAGGAAACAGTGTTTACAAAGAATGTGACCTTTTGACCCCTTAAAGTAGGTCAAGGTCACCCATCTTTGAACTTGTCCAAGCTATATGTCCCAAGAACTGTCCTTGTGAGTTTCATGCCCCTGACATAAATAGGAAAGGAGTTATTGTCTGCACAGACGGACTGATGGACGCAAGGCCTTTGTAATACCCGATGGCCATATTTTGGCCTGGATTAAAAACCGACCCCTTCTACGGTCAAAAAAGCCGACCCCTTTTGATTTCTACAAAATCTACATTTTTTCTCATTGGCATAGATTAAAAATACATTTCCTCTACTTTTCTTTTTAGCAGGAGCTAAAAATAAATGTGATGCGGCCACGTTTCTACCATCTGTCTCATCAGTAATCAGCCATTTCCAAAACACGCCTGTGATTATGGTCATCCGGAAGCATCTGTACAATCACAAACGTCCTCTGCACACCCGCCCACGGTTCCGTCCGACCAAAACCAGCATGTTTCATTCAGCCAGCTCATCCCACAGAACGGAGGCCTGATGTTATCAACGGGGTCTGATCCAGCCTCGCCAAATCGGCTCTTTATTTCCCCAGAGCGCTACGACGGGCTGAGAGAGCTGAGCCATCCAATCCGCAGAGCCCACCGATGCCATCACTGCACTAAAACTGCTCTATATTTAGTCACAAACCCCTTCTGTGGCACACACACCAACGCACACACTCACTCACTCACACACACACGCACACACACACACACACACACACACACACACACACACACACACACACACACACACACACACTCACTCACTCACACACACACGCACACACACACACACACACACACACACACACACACACACCCTCTCTTCTCAATATCCCAAAATCTCTGTCTATATCCACCAGCTACAGAATTACCAGAGAGAAGAGAAGAGTGCGAAGGAGAGAAAGACGGGAGGGAGAAAGAGAGGAGGAGGGGAGAGAGAGAGGAAGAGAAGAGAGACAGAGGGAAGAAGAGGGGAAAGAGAGAGGGATAGAAGTAACTAACCCTCCCTGTCCCGCCATCCAACAGAGTGCCCTCCCTCAGGGAAGTTGCTAATGATTAGCAAAGGTGCTGCTAGCTAAGCGATGTAGCCACAGATGAATTTAACCCTTGGTTGCATAGAGGTAACCGTACACACCCACCACCCTTAACAGACAAAAAGGCAAAGTCATGCAGCAAAATGCATAAAAAGGAGATACTGATGCATGATCTGTGGTTAGCCATCATTCACTTGAGGACAGACGCAGGGCTGGAAGAGCTCGTCCTATCCTTTTAGAGAAGGCTGTGTGACCCGCCCCACACATGCGAGCGACTGCAGTCTCAAACAGCCCCGCAGACCAGCATCCTGAGAGGCCAATCAGAGTGTGTTTGATGCTTTACCGAGTGACCCTCTTCTGCTGATCGTGAGAAGCGCACACGCAGCGAGGGACAGCGCGAGTTAGTCTCTCTCTGTCTTCCGCAGCTGCCGTTTCAGGCCGTCAGCATTTCAGACTCCAGCCTTCCGGCTTCTGCGGTGATGAGTGAACTCTGAGACGTCAGCTCAGAGTGTTTCTCCAGAGCACCCGTGTCTCCGCTCGGCCTGAACTCTGGGCCTAAAATGAGAACACGGCCCAGAGTAACAGCTCGGGCGGGTCATACACCCAAACACATAACAGGGAACCATAAACTAACCAGGAGGAGAGAGGCAGAGTCACGCAGGGCCTAAAGACAATCACTCAGTGACAGAATCGCTTCCTGTCAAACCAAAGCCAGCCACAGCTGCATTTCTGCACATCCTCCAGTGATCGAGGCTGCAGTGAACTGCCAACAGGGCAGCAGAGATCCTGCATCAGCTCACACACTGAATCATGCTTCAGTTTCCACAGTACAGAGACACACAGCTGAGCTGCAATGAGTCCTGGTCAGTGGTTTTGTGTGGTCAGTCGCGAGGAATGAACTAAAGGCACCCTGCTATCGTCAGCGTTGGGGGGGTGGGGGGGGGGATTTGGTCGCACTGGTCAGTGGTGCTGGAAAATCCCAAATCCGCACACGCTGGCCCTGGAAATCCCAGCCTGATCAGACAACAGAGCGCCATTCATTCATTCCCACATCACTGACCCCACCCCCCGCCACCATGTGACCACACACCAGCACACAACCAGGCCGCTGCAGGCCTCCCGGGGCCTGCGGCAGGGTAAGGAGGAGGGGGAGAGAAGCAGGGTAATGTTCACAGCACAGACCCGCTGCGGGACACACATGTGCATGCGAATGTTGGCATGTGAGCATGATGAGATATGTGCAAGGGGGGGGGCTGGTAGTGTTGTTACACAGTCAGCCCTGCTGCTTAGCTGTGTCTCGCCGAGCGTCATCTTTGAGAAACGCACCAAAAATGATAATGCTGGACCACACAGGTTTTTGTCGACTCAAAAATACTCTTTGTCATCATCATCATCATCATCATCATCATCATCATCATCATCATCATCTCTGTTTCCCAGAACAGTCCACCTCCCAGAACCCCCCACACCAGGCCCATTTTAACCACATAACTCCATTCAAATCAAAACCTTTATAAATAAATTTAAAAAAAAAACAACAAAAAAAAAACACTGATTCCAACACATTAACACACACTCTGACATATTCACTTCCCACAGTCACGAGAGAGCAGTTCATCATTGGTCCAGCCCACAAAATGAGGCATGTCCATTTGGGGAGTTAAATCTACAGCTGGGAACACAAGTTTTACAGTGTAAACACAGAAAGCTCAGTGAGCTTTTCCTTGGCTAATGAATACTGCCACCGCAAGCATTCATTCAGAGGCAATAGCCTGAAAACATCCTCGCTCGGATGATTAAAGAGTGCTTTCAAAGGACCAAACTAGTGATTTTTATTCCAGGCATCATTAATCATGAGGGATAGTAAACAGAGGAGTTCCTCTCTAAACATATTTTGGAAACAGCGCTAATCTGTACATTCCAAATGACTAGCTCTAAGCACAAGCACATTAATGATACGTTCTGCCGGAGTAAGACTTGTAGCTGCACCAGAACCTATGGGTGATGTGGGATCAGGTTAACTCCCCAAATTCCAAACTGTCCCCATACATTACCGCTGCAAACTGCTAAGAGCCAACACTCATGAAAACCGCACTGAACAGCTGCCTTGCGTATGAACTGAAATTGCAACGATTATGGTTGCATTCACACTTGTGCCAGATATCTGATTAGCCAAAGCATTTACAGCCAGCCTAATATTGTCAAGGTTCCCCTTTTACCGCCAAAACAGTCCTGAAGCCCTCTCGGTATGGACTCCACTCGACCTCTGAAGGTGTGCTGTAGTATCGGAGACTTAAGCAGCAGATCCTTACAGTCCTGTAAACTGTGAGGTTAGGTCTCCATGGACCAGGACCGATTTTCCAGCAGATTCCACAGTTGCTCCATCTGATTGAGGTTCAGTTAACACCTTCAACTCTCATGTTCCTCAGACCATTCCTGAACTAAGTTTGCAGTGTGACAGGGCACGTAAACTTGCTGAAAGAGGTCACTGTCATCAGGGAATCCTGCTGACATGAGGGGATGCTCTCAGTCTGCAACAATGTTTAGGTAGGTGGTAGGTGTCAAAGTAACATCAGCATGAAGACATGGACCCAAGGTTACCTAGCTTGCTGCCTTCATATATAGCATCCTCTCTTCCTCGGGCGTACAGCGCACATGGACCCAGTCTTCCACATGATGTAAATAATACAAGAGAGGCGATTCATCAGACCAGGCAGACCTTCTTACGTTGCTCCATGGTCCAGTTCTGATGCTCAAGCGCCCATTGTAGGTGATTTTGATGGTGGACAGGGGGTCAGCAAAAGCACCCTGACCGGTCCGGTCATAACAGGAGATCCCCGTTATATTCTTGTTTCGTTTTAATATTTAGGTCTAGGCCTTTCAAATGCTGTAACTTGTCTAAGAATTCACCCTCAAAGTTTTGAGAAATTGGGTCCTGAATAGAGCTCTTTTTACCCTTTTTTTGAGTTGGGACCCTTTTTGGACCCCTTTTTCTCCCAACTTTGAGGGTGTCCCACTGATATAACAGTACAAACCTATCAGACACCTCCCAAATGAACAATACCTGCAATAAAATTTGTGGGATACCCTCAAAGTTTCAAAATAATGGGAGGCCTAATTTAAGCCATTTTCAGCCCCGGAATGTTTTGAGCGCCCCCTATTGGCAAACTTTGAAGGTGTCCCAGTAAAATAACAGTATTACTGTATTGTACCCTCCATGTAGTCTCCATATCAAGAAACTAAGAACTGGGACACCTTCAAAGTTATGAATTAGAGGGGTGGGAACTTGTAAATTTTTTGTTACTGCCCCAGGGGGTCCAAAATGGGGGGCACTGAAACTTTTGGTTATAAGAGGTTAACCATGGAACGGTTTGGGTTTGGAAGTTTGGGTACCATAACCATCACACAAAAAAAAAATTTCAGCACACTCCAGAGGGGTCAACAATGCAATGTGTCTGATATTGTCCTATCCTTAGAAAAATTGGTTCTTAAAAGCAATAAGCAAAACTGTATTTTTACAAACCTTTCCAAAACCGTTAGTTAATTTCATAACTTTGATAGACTAGAAAACAGGTTTTTCAAATTTCATAACTTTTCCAGGAATTTCATCACCGGGGAAACCCTGACTATGTCTGGATACCCATTATAGACACTTTTACTCCGGCCAAGCCCACTCCAAACACACAAGCGCAGGGGTCCTCCCAGCTCTCCAGGTGAAGCAGACCCTACATGGCTATGGTGGGTGGGTTTGCCGGAGATGAAGGGGTTAATATTAGATTGCTCCAAACAGGCTCTGGGACCCCCCTCTGCAGACAGGAACCGTAAACCGCAGAAGCTGCGCATCGCTATTCCCGCTCACACGCCCAAATGGGTCTCTGGTGCCACCGCCGCCGCCATGGCAACGGACACATGCCAGCTCATCGAGGAGCGAGGGAGGGGAGGAGAGCTGCTCGGATGGAGAGAGCAGGAAAGAGGGCGAGTGAGAAGGGGAGTCACCACCATCAGCAACCCCAACAGGCAAATCTGAACCTAAAACTGATGAACCCAACTGCACAGTAACCGGCACTACAGACTGTTCTCTAAAACTCTTCCTGGCGTTAAATGCAGACCAAACATTGTTTAATTTCCATGATCTTTTACTATGCAAAAATAATAAAACCAATTAATACTATCCAATCAGGTAAGAGCAGGGTTATCCATTTTATTCCTGCGTCACGTGGACAAGCTCATAACACTAAGACAACAGAAGGCACTCCTCACAGCTGAGCAGAATAGGATGCAGACAGGTGCGCATGGTGTTTTTTCAAGCCACAAGAAAATGTTGGCTTATTGCACTTCTGGGTGGCAAATTTCTTCTCAGTCAGCCTGAGAAAAGTGGAAGGCTGACGTCACAGGGACCTGGTCTATCGCTTCACCCCGAGTGGAATTTTCAGCGGAATCTGAACTGTATGCTCTGTACTCCGCGATAGCAGCACCAGCTAATCCATTCACAGAGCCCTACATACATCAGCTCTCGATCATAAGGAGGACTGAACGGCCAACCGACAGAGAAAAGAAACAGCCTGGCTGAGACAGAACAATAAAACCTCACCACTTCAGCTTTTCAAATTCAGGGACTAAAGATTTTCAAAGGCAGAACATACTGTACACCACGCAGTTCATTATTTACCCTTAGAGCACTGAAATAATTAAATTTATAATTAAAAAAAAACAAAAAAAAACAAATTGCCGCATGATAGGTTTTCAACAGCTTTAATTGTGATATGTTACATCAGTGAGCAACATTAGATGCCTTAAGTACTGTACAGGTCAATCTCATAATTAGAAAGAGCTGCCAGTACTAAAGGTGCATCAGGCTCAACACATCGCTGACCCCAGCGTCAAATCCTCAAGGCCTCACGACTAAACTACGTAAGCGTTGAAGGGCAATTCCGTGAAAATGTCACCCTCAAGTGATTTTTTTCAAACTGATGCTACATGGTTGAAAGATGTATCATTTCGAAGGGATTATGTTGCATTTATGAATTCAAGTGATTCTAGTTAAAGCAGAACTTGGTTTCCGTAGAATTCTGAGAAATCAACCCCTTCATTCCGAGTCCAGATTTTTTCAACTTTTTGCCCATTGTGTATTCTTTGTCATATTTTCCAGTATAGATGGACAAGATGATTATTCCATGTATATTCTAGTAATTTTTGTTCTTTTGGGTTGTCATTTGTAGAATAGAATCATTGCTCCAAGGTTTTTTCACAACTACGGTGTGAAAATTGGTGCGCTACCATATGTCAGTCTGCTACCATATTGCAATGGAATGTTTGCACTGATTGATAGGATTCCAAGAAATTTTGCAAACTTTGATATTACTCTTCCATTTCCTGAACCAAATCTGAATACCACAATTAATTTCACTTTCTAAGCTGCATTATTGATGTATCAGAGACTGACAGATTTTCAGTAACAGACAGACAGTAACAGACTGACATGCTAGATGTAACAGGTTTTCACTTTTCACTTTTCCTTTTGCAATGAATTCTGGGAAACCAGAAGTGATCATGGAGGAAATTTTGAAATATTAGGCCTATATAAGGCACAAATTTCGCCCTGTCCCATCCTGAAGTAGCCCTTTATAAATCACACCAGGTAAGTGCTTTTTTTTAAACAAATAGTTCAAGTTAAATAAGACTATATGATCATTACATATTTCAGTGCATGCCACGATCGCACCGGCGCCCGTAAACGGCCGTCAAGTCTTCCTCGCGGGCTTGATTAACACACCTGGCAGTCACTTCCGAGGCACGCCACTATTTAATACAAGCGTTATCCCATTTGACCTACCCCAGCAGACCATGAGGACAACGACAGTGTGGTAATCAAAACTAGTAGCGCAACATTCTCCGAGATCAAGGCAGCCAGTGCCTGTGAGGAAGCAAGCTCACATTCAGTTTGGTATATCCGACCCATCATCATAACCGCAATTAGCAATCTCGGACCTCGGTAAAAATTTTGGAGAAAAAAAAAAATTCAACCTTTTTTTTTTTCCATTCAAGTTTTATTCTAGGTATCTTAAGTGTAACCCGTGTGAACATGCAATGTTACATTTCACCAAAAATCAATTTCTGTTTGCACATTATTCTCTTCCTCTTGTCTATGCATGCATTGTTTTGGGGAGTTTTCTTTAATTCAGTTGAATTTTTATATTAATGCTGTTTGATCTGACATTTTGGCGACGTAACTTCCTCCAAATTTACGGTATTCTACTCAGTATTGAGCTCTGCTGCGGAGAGGTAAGATGAAACAAGTGCTCTTCAGTGGTTTTGTAAAACGCAGTAAAATGCTAAACTGAGGCGAAGATACTTCTTTGTAGCATTAGCAGTCAAAGATTTTGTTCATTATTGCTACAACGGTTACTTTGGTGTTCATACATTTTTTTTTTGTGTACGGCACTTTTGTGAAGCATGCTAACTTAGTTATCGTTAAGACCAGGCTCATGGAGCGTTAGGGGGTTTTTCATGCAGTTCGCAGTTTCTTCCGACTCTAATTTAAAGGTGCGATTTTAGAAATGTGACATGCAAAGTTGCAGTACTGACATTAATGCATTGCACGCAGGTACATGAGCTCCCCATTTCCAAACTACCGCCGCCATCAAAGGTAAAAGGAGGTTATGTTTTCAGTCCCGTTAACTGGAAAATGTTACGACATGCTTTATGCTCAGCTAGTATTAAGCTCTGCTGTTTAGAGCTGTGGATGTAGAAACGTGACATGCGAAGTTGCTGCACTGATATTAATGCATTGCATGCAGAATAAAAATCTTTCAGCTGACAAGAGAGGAGTGAAAGAATGTCATTTGCTGAAAATTATGTGTCATTTATTAGTCATTTTCAGAGATGTCAGTCCGTTACTACCAGAAGTCAGCCCGTTACTGAACCATTTTCAAAACCGACAACAAGATCAAAGCAGCCAGACGCAATCAGAAATGTTTATGTTATAGAGACAATAGCCATACTGGCCTTGGTAATGAATATTTGTCCACAATGTTATCGACTTCAGAAAATTTTGGTACTGAAAATGTTGCTCTTTAAATTTTAGTACTTCTGGGTCAGTCCGTTACTGATGGAATTTTCACCAATAAAAAAATGACTTGATGGGACAAACCTTTACTATCATGGTTGTGGATGATTAACTCCCACTACCCCTTTCTAAACTCACAGAACAACTGCATTTTCCAATGCCTGTAAACAAGGTGGAGGATAAATTTCCACAATTTTTCTCTGAACGTCAGACCGTTACTCACAGAATGGCCCTAAAACCAAATTCTTAAGCCAATTCAACATTGCTTCATCTGCATTATTCACATGCAGAGCATGGAAACACTGTCAGAGAGAACACTGGATGGAAAGTTCATTATAAAACAGAATGAATGGACCACAGATCTCTGTGCGACAGGGTCCCGTCATGCCTGGATTTCACACACAGATGACTGCGTCGAGTTTTCATTTGAATGGAATGTGCACATGAAAGGAACCGCATCGTTTCCATTTCGCCATGGATCGAGTCACAGTGCGCTAGCCACACCGCGGCGCATTAGTCAATCTACCCCGTTCAGAACAACCTGAGCGCACATTAACCAGATTGTAAATACGTCATGCTCCAAAATACGCTCAAAAACTGCTCCCTATCTCCGACACAGACCATATGTCATGCCAGCACGGCACTAAAAATAATGACCTACAGTACTTAGCAACAAACGACTGGAAACGGCCTAAATATAACCTGCATGAATGATACAGAAAAGTGTGAATGTCCCAGTTACTACAGTGAGCACAAAACAACAACCAAATAACCAATCAGGCCCCTCTGCCTGGTCATGTGACTCCAACAGTAGCACACATGCATTCATAAGAACTGCAGCTGCACTAGAGGCAAAACTAAGGACTCAAGCCGATACCAACGGAGTATTGATCCGTGATACTAGAACGTCTCTCCATTTCATAATCACAGATGAAGCACGCCCTGGCATGAGAACGGCTGCATTACACATCTCACAGCTGCAAAATCTGCATAATTCATTAAAAAAAATTCCTGCAATCTGGCTACAGTTTTCAGTTCAAAGAAAAGGTGCATCTGTCCTTCCACGCACTAATAGCAAAGCAGGGTCAGGTGGGGTGCTGAAGCCGACCCAACACGCAGAAATAACCCAGCGTAGGCCACAGAGACATTACAGGGTGAGAGGGATCACAGATCTACCCACTTCCATTAAAATCACATCAACATTTACACCTGAATGAAATGGACTGAGACCCTTTACAAGTCCCTGAAGTAACCAGAGAACAACACCTCACAGGAGAGATGAGGACCAAATCACACCAAGCGCTCTGGAGAATGGGAGAGAGAGAGAGAGAGAGCGAGAGAGCGAGAGGTGAGATGAAAACCAAACACTCTCAGTACTCATTCCTCTGAACTGGTACATGATCTGGACGGGCTGGTATCTGAACCCTGAACCTGGTTTGCCTTTACATCATAGACAATGTTCTCAGTTATCGGTCAGGTTAAAAGAAAAGCTATACAGGTCTGAACAGTAACAGTAAACAGGTTTGGTTTGTAGTCGTTGAGCCATTGCCAGCCTTTTCTGTTCACACCACTGCAGCTGCTGTGATCCCCAAGCCTCCTGTAATCGCACTGGAGTGTTTTACATTTCATCCAGCAGCGATGGAAGGGGTTAACAGCCAGAACTGCTCCTTCCAGCACTTGATTCTCTCCTAACCAATAAATGGACTGCACCGTTTCTAGCTCCGCCTTTCAAAAAAAAATCGGACCAGCGTGCCAAATGCCCCAACAGGAGGGTCATGAAAAATCGGAACGAACGGGAAAAGTTCTTCTGATACCATCCAAAACTTCTGACAACGGAAATGCAAAAATCACCATTCCAATATGTAACAAACCAGACTGAGCCAGACTGCTTACTGGAAATGAGGTTAAACAACCAGAGTTCAAGGTGCACAGGTGAGATGATACGGTGTTGGCCATGTCAAAGCGTCTGTGCCACCACAGAATTCATAAATCGTGTCATTCCCCCGGCAACAGGGCAAAACCAAGGCCGGCAGCTGCCATGTTTTCCATAAATATGCGCAACTGGAGATGGTTTAAGGCTCTGTCGGCAGGAGTGAGGAGGGGAACGAACAGCGGTTGCGAAGTCCGCCAAGTCAATGAGGCATTCCGGGAGTGTCACATGACCACACCCCTAGAGCTTGGCTGAGCAGGAGGGCTTCATTAACACCAGGCCAGGTCTTTCATCACTCCATCTTTTAGTCCAGCCATTGACGCCCCATAACCCACTCCACGAATCACGTCACTACTGCCAGATACAGACAATAGAGGTGCGTTTAACCTTTAGAACTTAAGGGCAAGATGATCTACATCAGGTGTAGAGGAGCTTGGCCGCATTGAACGGCTGTATCTGAGCGAGGCTTTATGAGGAGAGGTCAGGGAACCTCTTCCTTACATCAACACCAACTTTCAGATGTTTGAAGGAACTCACAACCACTTTTTCTTCACAGCTGTAAGCTGCTCTGACTTCGGAACAGCAGAAAACCAGCTAAGTACGCCAGCTAAGCCACGCTCACCTCCTACCTTTACACCAATACATACAACAAACTTTGACTCACTCAGCCCAAACTACTGAGGTTAGCTAGCACTGCCAATGCAGTAGCATAAACCAACTTCGAAGTGAGATGGCTCTGCGGTCCCCCAGAGTAACAGCTGGAACAGGTGTGAAATACCAGCACAAATAACTCACGATCGAGTTCCAATTAGTAAGCATTCGTGTCCCGATTTTCAACCAAAAATACCTCCAGAGTATAAGTTCTAATTAGTAAATACTTGTGCAATAATTTTCAACCTCAAACAATTCTAGAGTATAAGTTCTAATTGGTAAATACTTGAGCAAGGATTTCAACCTCCATGACTCCAGAGTATGAGTTCTAATTTGCAAGAACTGTTGCATTGATTTTCAACCTTAAATAACCGCAGAGTATCAGTTCTAATTAGTAAGCACCGGTCCACTTATTTTCAGCCAAAAATATCTCCAGAGTATGAGTTCTAATTAGCAAATACTTGAACACTGATTTTCAACTTCAAATAACTCCAGACTGAGTATGAGTTCTTCTAATGAGTCAACACTAGTGCACGGATTTTCAACCTCAACTAGAGTATGAGTTCTAATTCGTAAGCACTGGTGTACTGATTTTCAACCTCAAATAACGCCAGCCAGAGAATGAGTTCTAATTAGTGGGCACGGGTGCGCTGATTTTCGACCTCAATACTCCTACTCACTGGACAGAAACTTCAGTGTGGAGGCCCAGGATATTCTCAGAGGCTCGACTCTGTTGCGGATATTTCTTTCCCTCCCCTCAGTTCCGCTGGAATCTGTGGCTCAGGCCGCGGCACACAGAGAGAGTTCAGCAGTAAATCTCGCTGATGCAATCTAACGGAACATTGTATTACGCCCGGCTCGGTAAATAACAGATCTCTCAGCCAAGAGAGGGGATACACCCCGCCGGGACAGCTGAGGCAGCAGCAGAGGCTGCGTTTTATTCTTTACTGCGCACTTTACAGACAAAAAGGTGCTACAAACGACGAGTCACAGAGAGGCAAACATTCACTGAACTAGACTGGAAATCACGCCAGTAACAAACTTGAGAATATGTTCATGACACCAGCAAGGAAGTAGCCAGCAACAATTTCAACCAATTTCTTCACCAAACAGTTACCCAAACCATTAAAAAAAAAAAAAAACATAATCTTTGAAACATTTTATAAATTAAGATGACACAAATACTGAAATATCCAGCAGCTGGTGACTTAGTTGCCCAACTTTTTACAAACATCAAAAACAAAATCTCTGCAGCAAAGAAAATGCCAGTAGGGTACAAAAACAGGAGCTATTCGAGTGTAGAGCAATGGTCATGTGACCGAGTCTAAGCAGCATCACAGTGCTCAGAAGCATGCTAATGCTAAAGAAACAAGACAAAGCCAAACCTCCCATCTCCATAATCAGGCCTGTGGAAGTCCAACCCCTCCACAACCTTTATTTAATGCCATTGAGAACTTTAACCCTTAAGCTACAGCTTTGAGCTTTCACGACACAAAGGTCAGGAAATGGCCAAACTCAATCACCGATACGCGCTCAGACTGGTACAGCGTCACATGCGCAGAGTAAGCCAGATTAAGGGTTTTCCACGGATGGATAAAGAACAGGATTTTTATTTCCCTGATAAAAATACCCACGATTTTACACACAGGCTACAGGAGAAGCAGATGTGACGGCCTCATGTGTGCACAAGGGGTTTAGACAGGCACTAGTCTACCAGTCTTTCAGAGGGACAATTTAAAATTTATGAAGGTTTAGGTGGGTAACAATCGAATCAGAAACGTAACTTAAAAACTAACACATATCCAACCCAGTCAAAAATTAAAAACTCCACTCCAAAACACGGGCAGACCACAGCCTGCCAGTTTATAGTGGAGTACATTACAGAAAACAAAAGCCAGGAGAGGGTACATCGCTCAACCAAGCAAGAGGAAACACTTCAGAGCTGATTCAGTGCTGGAGATCATAAAACACACTCACCACTCAAAGCTGGGCCAGGTATTCTATCACATTCTTGTGGGGCCTTTCAAAGATGCTAGCTGTTTTCAGACATGTTTTTGTAGTGTGAGCACCGCATTCTACCCAATTATGGCAGAACTTCATGGCATCATGAAGCAACTCACTGGAAAGAATCGTGTGTGAAATAAAATCGAAATTTATCACCAATCGGGTTGGAAATTTTACCAGCCACACAACCTCAGAATTTAACACAACCTGGTCTGCAACCTGCCCATGTAGCAGCAGGATGGGAAAAATCAGCCCAAATCAATAATCTACCCAGGATTTTAGGCTGATGGAGGGGGTTAATTCCTTACACTGCCCAATATAAGACTGCACGTGCTCAGAACTCCTCCACAGTTCAGGCCATATTGTGGACTGGAAAAGGCAAACCTGGTGACATCATCAGCCCAAGGAGGGAAACAGAATGGGGGGGGGGGGGGGGGCGCTGGTAACAGACTCTGTGGCTGCTGCTGAAAGGTCACAGAGTCCCGGACAGGAGTCCTGAAAAGGCGGCCTTTGTCCCGCGGGGCTTTGGAAGTGAATATACCAATGCGGGGGGAGGGGGGTGCTCAGGCACAATGGGCCGCTATAGAGGAGCCCCAGGGGGGCCCGGGCAGCTCCTGCCCCCCACCCCAGGGGCCGTCATTCAGGGCCGCATCACGCAATCACCCCCCAAAACCAGGGAGCACAAAGCAGCACCGCAACCCTTTCCTGACCCCCGCCTGATTCAGGTCACCCCCCGGCCGCACTCTCGCCCTCTCCCCATCTCCGGGGCGGCGTGGCTTTGTGCTTCAGGCCACGGAGCACAGGAATCCAGCTCAGCTATTGACCAAAACCCCTCGAGCGTGGACACCACTGGTGACCGCAAGGCCGCAGATTCAAATGCGCGTAACCGCCAAACCAGGCTCTGACAAGACACCAGCTCAGGGAAACAGGGGTGATGACATTTTAGATGGCAAGTGCCACAGTACGAAACAGATTCACAGAACATGGAAATAAATAACATTTTTCTAGACAACTGACCGTGTTCATAAGGGCATTGGCTTAGTTTTGGAGGGCGTAAATTCTCTAACAATGCAGGAAAAACACCATTCTTAACGGAACTTTTCAAGGAGGAACCCAGTATTTCACCCACCTTATTTACACAGCGACTGCCGCCAAGCAGGCTAAGCACTGTGCAATGCCCGCGAACGAGCTTCAGTTCAGGGGCCAGAACCTCACTGGGATGATGTCTGACCTGACAAGCTAACAGCAGCACAGGCCGCGCCCCGCTCCTGCCCCTTCAGCCGGCCTCACGACACACGGAGCAGGGGGAGGAGAATTTAAGGATTACCATCTCCACGGTCCCGAGGTTCCCGGCCCCTGCCCCAGTCACCACAGGGGCCGCGCTCATCAATTACATCAGATCACCATCGATTTTCTCCGCACGGCTTCTATTTTAAGAGCCGCTCGGCTACAGAGAACAACATCTCTAAAGTTCACTCAGCACAGAGCCGGCTGGCTGTAAACAAAACACTGCGTGGGATTATCTCCAGGGAAATCGGATATTTTGGGGAGTTTTTTTAAATGTACAAATGAAGATTCTCACCATCATCTGTTATTTTAAACAGATACACACTGCAGCTCACGCATCTCAACAGTACAGCCATTTCCTGTCTCCATTTAAGGGGAAATCTCTGGGTCCTTACAGCATCGCTCGGTGGAGTCTGGGGTTAGTGTAAGAAAACTGGACTCGCTCGCTCGGCATAAAACCAAACAATTCACCTGACCAGCCTGGCTCATGGTAAACATGGGGGGAGGGTGTAGCCATGTGGTGTACTGCATGTACCAACACAGACTTGGAGCAATGCACTGCTCAGTCCACCCCCGACAGAGACAGGGCACGCTGTGGCTCCAACCGCATACAGTCAGCAATATGGCAAAACACTCACTGCTAAACACACATACCCAGAGCTAAAAACACGCATGGTTGAATGCACGCACGGCTAAACACACACACACCACAGCTTTAAGGGCAAGAAGATGATTACCAGCTCCACCCCCTGAATTGTAAAATGCCATTTTGTTCGTATTTGTTGGCTGAGGCCATGCTGGGAAGGGAATGTGGGTGTGGAGAGGAAGGGGTTAACTCTGCAGGGACCCATCTGTTGCCGGGTCTGTTCCTGGCGGCCGGCCTGGCAGGTTTGGCACAGATCTGGATGGGTCTCGTTCAGGGAGAGACACACACACACACACACACACACACACACACAAATATACACACGCACATACTGCTCCTGCAGCTGATTGACCACAACATTCCATACAGACTTCCCTCTCCCACCCTCCTTTTTTCCCCAACTCCCTAATGACCTCCTCCATCCATCCCTCTTTCCATGACGGCCTCTGCGATTCCTCCCTTCCCTTTCTCTCTCTTCATTCCACTTGCTCTCAACATGCCACTCTTTCAGAACCTCTACCTCGCTCCCCTGCCCTGGCAGCCACAGGCACAGGCACACACAGATACACACACAGACACACAGACAGACCATCTTTGCTTCACTGTTGGTGTATTACAGTTTAATCCTCCAGGACAAAAGATGGGGATCACACTGGTACTCAAACCCTGCTCTCCGCCCAACACTTCAGGACTGGGGGGGGACTTCATTCATATTTCATATATATATATATCATATTTTTAAAGTGAGGAGGCCCCCACTAGTGTCTCAGAGCAGCACCAGGGAATAAGCACAACAGTACTTGCACACAGATAGCACATGAGCACAGTTCCACAGCAGGGTAAAGGGTACAGCACAGAGTATTATAACCTCAGGATGGTTCTGGAAGCACACAGGCTGGCAGTAAAGCGTAGTCTCCGGTATGGAGAGACAACAAAACACTACAGCCCAACCCCCCCTCCTCACCAGAGACAGGAGACATACATCAACAGCAGCAGTGTGGGGCGGGGAGTTGAGACACAGTCCATAAGTACTTGGACACAGGCACGGTCAGTGAAAACTGGCTCTACAGTCCCACACCCTGGACCTGAGGTTACAGAGACACTGCATTTGGCCCCAGACCCTGTTAAAGGTCATATTTCAGACATACTTGGGGGATGGTGCACCCATCCCACAGCCTGAATGTCCCAGCCAGCGATGGACACTTTAGGACATTTGCTAACGCGGCCCGACCTGTACGCCACGTGTACTTCTGCAGGGGGCGGGGTGAGATGGGGAGGGGAGGAGAGGAGAGGGAGGGAGAGAGGGGGGGGGGGTGGGAGCAGCTCCACTGTGAAAGGGACTGAGATAACAAAGGAGCTGCAGAATATAGTGACAGTTGAAAGAAACGAGAAGTACTCCGGTTTTGGCCAGCCTCTCGCTCTCCGCTCTCCCCCCTCCCCTCTCTCTCCCTCTCTCTCCCCCATCATGAGGTTATTGTGTCAGAAAGCAGTTAAAGCCGCAGCTACATGTGGAAATTTCAATAGGGGAGAATAAGCCCATAAATAACAGCACACATCCATTCTAATTCAGAGCATGCAGAGGCTGCAGTCTCTCCCAGGCCGAGAGCACGAGTCCGGGCCCATTCAGAGAGGCCTGCAGGAGGCCAGCTGGAGCCGGTCAGAGCCAGGAATCAGGTGGGGGGGAAGAGAGTCTGTCCAATAATACAGGGAGCACCTGGACCCACAACAGCTCTGGCCTTAATTAACCCTTTCAGCTGCTTCAAGAGCCATGTCCATGGGCGGGAGGGGGGGGGTTATATAAAAATCACTGAGCTGCTCTTAGAGGATTTTACTATAAACAAAAAAGCCAGACACACAAAACTATGCATTTTAAAGATGATAATTCAAGGACACATGCAAACTCTGGACTCTGTATTCGCGCGGTTTTGCCTGGCTGTTTAGCCTGCGCTAATGGGGCTTCCTCACAGTGTAAACAACAGACAGCACCTCAGGGCCTGTTAGCAAACAAAGCTAAATAGAGGACACCAAGCCAAACAACCAGGAAACAGGAGTTACCAAACAGGAGAATCAGCCCAGTCCCTCACACAGGAGAGCAATACTTCTGGGACACGCGGCTTCTCAAATTAATCAACACAACAGTCATTAACCTACATAAATCATAATTACTTCTACTTTCTCGGCTGGAAATTAAATGAGTAAGTGAGAAAGAGGAGCTCCGCACTGCAGCACAAACGACAAAAGGAGAGGTGAAGTATAAAATTAATTGACAGGAGTCATTAGTGGAGATAAATCATTCCAAACCTGAGAGAGAAGAATTAATGAAAAATGTGCAGGGAGACATCTGCTTCAAAACGCCCAGGACTGAGCGTTAGCGCCATTCGCAGAATGATGCAATCAAGGAACTGACTGTGACATCGCACACGTGTCCGTTATAAATAGCACGAGCTGGCTGGAGGCGACTCGTTATAACTGGCACAATCAAGCGATTCAGCGCCGAGATGATTTTAAATGGACAATTTCTCCTCTGGAGCAGAGGCTGGACGTTTTAGGCAGAATTATTTTCATTGATACAGAAAGTTCAGTGCGCAAAGCTTCACACTCCAGAGAGCCAGATTCACACATAAAACGCAGATCACTGCCGGACTGACTTCTCTCACCATCAGTGAAGGGCACTATTGAGGACTACGTCGAAATTATTTGTGGATTATAAAATCGACACATCAGAGCAAGCATGTCCATCACTCCTGTAGTCTCAATAAGGTATGGCTTTGTTCATTTAATATTCACCTTCAGCCAACGCAAGTAAAGGATTGCACATAAAAGGTGGTTCACAAAAGATAACATCCTACATTACCTGAACGCATTTACCTGTCCATGGGAACTTACTAAACCCCTGAGTAAGTGAAGGACCTCGATTAATCATAGTGACAGTCAGGAAGTTTCAGGGAGCTAGTCAGGTTGACAATGAATTGCAATTTTATTAATTTAAAGAAATCCCCATAGTCCACTCTAAAGAAACTAACAGCGGTGGTGAATGAAGTCATGACGGGCTAAGAGCAGGAAAACATCCCCTGCCACAGTCACGACGGCGATCTGCCCATCATCACTATCTTCCGCACGTGTGCAACGTTTTAGGGATGTGCCATGACAACTGTTGGAGGAGCTGATTTCACCAGCAATGTAGCTTCCGATATCGACAGGCGGACAGACAAACGGGCGGACAGGCGGCCCGCACCACGACATAATTCCCCCTCCCCTTTTTGGCCTTTGCTGGCAGAAGATAAGAAAATAGTATATTTGTGCCTGACAGGCACCTGCAGAGCCAGCAGATTACCTGGTTAATGGTGAAGAGGAGGAGGAGGGATGTTTCTGGAGGAAGAGGTACGTTCGCTCGCCCTGTAACGCCAATCAGCAAGAGGGACTGTGACAATAAGACTCCGGCAGGGGAGCGACGGGAAACGAGACCATTTCTAAATGAGCCATTTCCAGCAGCAAGAAACGTCATATACTGCACATGATGATTGGGTCTTAAGGTGATCATTTCACAGACAGCAACAAGAATTTAAACAAAACGAGACCTCCTAAAGTTGCTAATGGAAATTATCACGCATTAATGGAACACAACTTACATGTGGTAATAGGGTATAATTTCTTATTTTGCCAGTCGCGGAAATTCCAGACCTTTTTCCATATTAAACTGTATGCAATATAATTTTAGTGTTTTTGGCCCTGTGATTGGTCTCACTGAACTTAAGACAGCGAAGAGCCGAGCGTCACCATCGGACGAGAGACAGGGGCTCCACATCCCATACACAGGGAGAGTGTGGCTAAGTGTCCGAGTATTCACCTCCAGATCCAGAGAGGAGCCGAGGCCCAGCCATTACAGTCCAATCACAGATGGCCTACAGTTCAGCTGACTGCATCACTGATGCGCAGATACAGCACATGAGCAGCAGGTACAAACACTCACCTTTGCTGCGGTGAGACAAACAGACAGGGGATGGAGGACTCTGGCACCACACTTTTAACGGATGATTAGATCAGAAACTAGAGGCAATCGTAGAGTGCAAACCTCCGCAGAGGGAGCACAATCCAAATCTGCGTGAGTGGGAGCAAAGTTGAGTTATCGCGTGTCAAGCGATTTCAAGATGGCTGCCGTGGCGGACATATTGTTTAACTGATCGTGGTGAAAATCAATAGGGTCCATCCTTGATGTAATAGAAACGCACCCACTAAATTTCAGACAAATCCATGAATTACTTTTTGAGTTGAGTTTTGTTGTTCACAATCAAACAGACAGACAGACAAACAAATAGGGGCGAAAACATAACCTCCGCCCCAACTTCGTTAGCGGAGGTAACAAACCCCTGGCAGAGCCAGCGGATCAGGAGATTATAGTCAAACCAGAGCAAAAACCGAAGAGAGATACTCGTGATATTCCGCCGCACTTGGAATGAAGGCATTGCAACGTGGCCAGACTTTCCGTTCTCTTCTCTTGGACAAAAGTTGGGAAGCCTGCCTGACCGCAGCAGGCCTGGGGGGGGGGGGCTTGTCAGCAAAGACCTCCCTACTCACAGAGACCCTGAGATCTGCTCTCACACGCAACATTAAACCCCAGATCTGCTGCCTCTTAAACAGCAGTCATTCTTCAGAGAGAGGGGGATGTAGTTAATGTGAGAGAGAGAGAGAGACAGGGGGGAGAGATAGAGAGAGACAGGGGGGAGAGAGAGGGGGAGGGGGGAGGAGAGAGACTGACTAAAGTAAACACATAGTACAGATGAGAAGAGGTCCTTGAGGGTCAGAAGGAATGCTCCCCCCGCTTTAAAAACAGCTCTGCAGTGCTGTGAAGTCACACCTCACACCCATACGTGTGAAAAAAGCTTCACATACACCCTGAAGCTACCCCAGAGAAGGGCTTTTAGGCCGACCCGGAGCAGACCAATAGCAGCGAGGCAACGGTGAGGAATTAGAGGTGTGAAGTGACCAGGCGACAGTCTCCTTTATCACTGCTGTCAATCATCTAACCCGTGCAGCACAAACCAGCCACAAACATGGAGCAGAGCACAGCGCTGTCAATCACCATACCCACGGAGCGAACGCCGACCGCCAACGCTGAGAGAACTGGGGGCACATACTTTCACTGAGTGAGCATCGTGATGTTTCATACTACAACAACAACAACAACTGCAAAACCTGCCCAATAAAACTGGGTCTTGGCGAAATATAACAAAACATAATTTATAAGAACCTAATTATAGCCCAGCTGCATTGGAAGAGGAGCAGCATATTCATTAGGACATACTGCGGGAGAACCGCTGTGGACCTGATGATCAGGCTTTGACCTCAGAGGACGAGTACACACCGTACTGCAGGCATTCCAGAGCAATGGAAACCGCACTGGCTTTTGGGTCAAAACCATTGCTGGGGGAAAACAGAATTTTTAGAGCTTTAGTTCCTGTGCAGAAGTTGAAGATTAACAACAATTCCTGCCATTTTACCATCTCCTGCAGTAAGAGAAATACTGAGTGTAGCACCTAACAACTCCACAACAGAGATGTGCACTGAACTCATCAATACTGTCAGCTTTTCCAGCTGAGGCAGATCAGTGAGGTAGATTTTTATGAAAAGAAATCAGAGGGTGGTAGTGAGTGGGGCTCACATTCAGAGTCTGACCTTGCGATGGGAATGAAAAACACGGAGCCTCTCGGCACAAACTGAACTCGGCATGATTTTGGAAAGCATATGAAACATTGGACGCTTACCCTGAGTTACCAGGTATAAGGATTTGGTGCACCCATCACACAGAGGAAGCCAATGAATGGGCAGGCCTGACTGTAGCTGTGCGTTAGACCTGACTTTGGCGCTGTGTTAGGCCAGACTGCAGCGGTGTGTTAGGCCTTACTGTAGATCCGTGTTATACCTGATTGTCGAGGTGCGTTAGGCCTGACTGAAGCGCTGTGTTATACCTGACTGTGGAGGTGCGTTAGGCCTTACTGTGGCTGTGTGTCAGGCCCGACTGTGGCAGTGTGTTAGGCCTGACTGTAGCCCTGTGTTATACCTGACTGTGGCAGTGTGTTAGGCCTGACCGTAGCCCTGTGTTATACCTGACTGTGGCGGTGTGTTAGGCCTTACTGTGGCTGTGTGTCAGGCCCGACTGTGGCAGTGCGTTAGGCCTGACTGAAGCGCTGTGTTATACCTGACTGTGGAGGTGCGTTAGGCCTTACTGTGGCTGTGTGTCAGGCCCGACTGTGGCAGTGTGTTAGGCCTGACTGTAGCCCTGTGTTATACCTGACTGTGGCAGTGTGTTAGGCCTGACTGTAGTGTTGTGTTATACTTGACTGTAGAGCTGTGTTATACCTGACTGTGGCGGTGCATTAGGCCTGACTGTAGCGCTGTGTTATACCTGACTGTGGCGGTGCATTAGGCCTGACTGTAGCGCTGTGTTATACCTGACTGTGGCCCTGTGTTATACCCGACTGTGGCAGTGTGTTAGGCCTTACTGTGGCTGTGTGTGTGGCGGTGTGTTAGACCTGACTGTGGCCCTGTGTTATACCTGACTGTGGAGGTGTGTTAGGCCTTACTGTGGCTGTGTGTGTGGCGGTGTGTTAGACCTGACTGTGGCAGTGCGTCAGGCCTGACTGTCCCTGCGGGTTTGTACATCTCCAGATGATGAGAAAGGGCAGCTGCAGGCCCAAGAGTCCCACACCTGCCCCTCCTGTCTGAAGCTGCTGCTGCACCTTAAAGGTAAAACACCCATCCATCACCTCACCAGCTCATCCCTGCTCCTGATCGACGAGATTTTGCCTGACAGCTCTACACCGTTCTACCAGCTCCAAGGAATCGGGAGCTTAGTGGTTCAAGCCATAACATAGCCATCAGAGCTGCAGTTGGGCCCTTGAAAAAAAACCCTGAACGCATCTCCCAACCTGCTCCAGCAGAGATGTACCCTCTAATTACCCATGAGTCATTTCACTTACAGAATCCGCTAAATAACACAAAGGCAGCATCACGGTTCTGAGCATCCCAGGACTGGCACAGATTTGCATGCCATCTGGTTCCAGTTCCACATGGGTGGACCAACGCAACTCTCCCTCCCAACGTAAAAGGGTCGCTCACAGTCCACGGCTTAACAATGTGCTGTATCTTAACCAGGCAGGTCTACACAGCAGAGTGACACGGCCATGACCCAAGAGCAAACACTGGGAACCACTGCTCTCCTATTAGCATGTGAGAGCTATGAGGACTTCATGAATGATTCTTACACACGCCAGAGTCTCTGGGTTTAAATGGCACGTGACCATATGCAGTCAGTAAAGACTGAGACTGTTAAGACAACTCCGTTCATCTGAGTGAAGTGTGTCCTTCAACACGAAGGTCCAGCCCATTTTCCAACATCGCCACGGTCAGCCTGGAAGAAGTAATGCTATTTGTGAAAATACTACACTACAGTTTGCAAAAACAACATGAACTGAAATCACAAGCCTGCCATGAAAATAAGAAAAATAAGATAAGAAATGCACAAACACTCAAGCAAAGTGCTTTTCCGAAGCTAGCAGACTAATGAAGCAAAATAATCTCTTCACATAATTTGTGTAATATTTATCGTTATATTTTGCATAGTCTCTTATGCAAATCAATGAATGATCCACACACTTCAGTGGGGCCAGCAGGGAATTCAGCTCTGTGGACAGTAACTCAATGTACAGAACCCCACAGAGCAATACTCACGCTGCTTTCAGTAAACACTCTCAGCAGTGTCCACTAAAAACACACATTAAGGTAAATGCATTAAAAGCAATACACAAAACTCACAGCAAATGTCCATTTCTGGCATATGCCACCTCAGAGTTTAAATCTGAATTATATACAGCTACTTTTTTAATAAACCGATGAATCTAATCCTTTTCGAAGGAAAAGCAGACTGCTCCATCACGTAGCCCAAAATGACCATGTGCTGACATCAGCAGCATAAAAAAAAACAGCCAATCATCTGCCAATATAAGCCATATTCATCAAGTATACGGCCGCTGAACTGATGGAAGAACCTCCAGTGAAGAGCCGGTTATTTAGATGTTCTGGTCTCTGCATTTTGGTCACATGACCACACAATCACCAACAATCAACAAACAGTGCACTACAGCCACCACGTCTTCTATACCAATTGTCCAAGATTACCTTCACCGCTTCGTGCATAAAAACAAGGGCATTGACTGATTGGATGCAAGGACTTGATTGGATGCAAGGACTTCATATAAAATGCAGGGGCATTCACTGATTGGACAGAAAGACTTTGCATAGAACGCAGTGCCATTCACTCCGATTGGACGGGAGGTTGGAGACTTTCAAAGTAAGATCCACTCCAACAACGATATAAAATTGAACTGCAGACCAACTTAAAAAGAATTTTACAAGGCTCAGTTCGCAGTCTTGGAGATTCTTTAGGCAGTGTATAATTTCGGTAGATCAATGATGTACTGCGTTATCTGGCTGGGCTGGACTCGGTTCAGCAGAGACCCCGTGCATGACCACGGCCAATCATTCTGACTTTAATAAAGGCCAGAATATTAACCCGTCAGTCAGTTCCTGTCCATTGGTCAACCTAAGAAATGAGAGACGGGCACTTCTGAGGATGTCGAATTTAATCACGGGCACAGTACCGCCCACAGTGCCACTGGCACCACAGAAATGGCTGACCAACATCATATCAGCCCATCATCTGACCGAATCATGCCCGGCCGAGGTTACACAGGGTAACAGAGCCTCGCTAAGCATGGGCTGTGGGAGGGGCAGTAATCCAGAGTGACAGCACTGTCGTCATTTTGTCTGCAGCTTGTTTGGCACTTTTCCACTCCGATTCCATTGCTCCAGCATCTATGTGACAATAGAATTGAGTTTTCGAAGATAAGAAAATAAGATCCAAGAGCAAACTGTCGCAGGAGATGGAGTAAGTTTTGTTCAGTGAGATAATGTATGCATTTCCTTACAACCATAAAACACTCCATGCCCATAAAAAGTGAATGTTGCCGACGATGTGCTCTCGCGAATAATAATTTAACTACAAGTGTGCAAAACATAAGAACGAGTTGATGACCTGAAACCAAATGGGGACGTAGTTCCATTTAACCTCAGCATGTCGATTGGAACATTCACCTTTCAAGATCTGAAAGTTTTTAATTTCTGAAAAGGTTCGGAGTATTCAAGGACATTAGCACAATGAACAAAACTAACTCATTCCTTGCGTGAAAGTAATCCTGGAACCCATTTTCACAGATGTTTCAAAATCTCCATTAATTTTTTGCATACCCTAGACCATTGGAACTGGAACTGAAATAATGCCAACGAACCCACATACAAACTTACATTTGTGAGTTACAAACTTACTGTGTCTCCATATGGCAGACACATGACGCATGGAGTCACGACACACTGTCGGCAATTCTGCAGGTTATGCAGACCCTCTGCTCTCTGTTTGCCATTACAGTACCAGTGTGGCAAGACTGGATTTCTCTAGAGGGGGTGCACATAACAGCCAGTATAGTAATGAATGCATTTCATTACATGTGAAAGGATGTGAACTCCTTTCACATCACATTTTACAGCTGAAATGAGAGCCGCGCATAAGGCACTCTATTTCAGTCACTCTTGTGGACTTGCCTCATCTTACGTCACCTGAACTTCCAAATTTTATTCATCGTTATTATCAGACAAACTCGCAAGCAAAGCTGTTCAGAGAATCGCTCTGCTTAATAAACCAAGTTGAAATAAATGAAATAAATTTGGTGGCACTTGCCTCTTTTGTAACGGCGTCTGTAATTGTGAGCATTTATCATAATCCCACAATTCTGAATTCTGCAATACCAGCATAAAAATAAGCATTTTAAAACTTGCTAGAAACTTGCTTTAGAATCCTCGATGACGGCACATTCGCAAGTCTGGAACGCATCTGCAGATGGGCCCCTCGCTCTGACAGTAGGGCTCCCCTCGCTCTGACAGTGCGGCAGCTCCCTCTCCTCAATCGGACAGTAGGGCGGAACAATCTCCTGACTGACAGTAGGGCGGTCTCCTCTCCTCACTCTGAGAGTAAGGCGGCCCTTTGCTCTGACAGTAGGGCAGACCCTTGCTCAGATAGTAGGGCGGACCCTCGCTCAGACAGTAGGGCGGTCCCCTCTCCTCACTCTGACAGTACGGCGGACCCCTCTCCTCTCTCGGACAGTAAGGCGGCCATTTGCTCTGACAGTAGGACAGACCCTCCCTCAGATAGTAGGGCAGACCCTCGCTCAGACAGTAGGGCAGACCCCTCTCCTCGCTCTGACAGTAGGGCGGACCCCTCTCCTCGCTCTGACAGTAGGGCGGACCCCTCTCCTCGCTCTGACAGTAGGGCGGACCCCTCTCCTCGCACTGACAGTAGGGCGGACCCCTCTCCTCGCACTGACAGTAGGGCGGACCCCTCTCCTCGCACTGACAGTAGGGCGGACCCCTCTCCTCGCTCTGACAGTAGGGCGGACCCCTCTCCTCGCTCTGACAGTAGGGCGGACCCCTCTCCTCGCTCTGACAGTAGGGCGGACCCCTCTCCTCACTGACAGTAGGGCGGACCCCTCTCCTCGCTCTGACAGTAGGGCGGACCCCTCTCCTCGCTCTGACAGTAGGGCGGACCCCTCTCCTCCCTCTGACAGTAGGGCGGACCCTTCTCCTCGCTCTGACAGTAGGGCGGACCCCTCTCCTCGCTCTGACAGTAGGGCGAACCCCTCATTGACAGTAGGGCGGACCCTCGCTGTTAGTACAGCGGACCCTCACTGACAGTAGGGCGGCTCCCTCTCCTCACTCTGACAGTAGGGCGGACCCCTCTCCTCGCTCTGACAGTAGGGCGAACCCCTCTCCTCGCTCTGACAGTAGGGCGGACCCCTCTCCTCGCTCTGACAGTAGGGCGGACCCCTCTCCTCGCTCTGACAGTAGGGCGGACCTCTCTCCTCGCTCTGACAGAAGGGCGAACCCCTCTCCTCGCTCTGACAGTAGGGAGGACCCCTCTCCTCGCTCTGACTGTAGGGAGGACCCCTCTCCTCGCTCTGACTGTAGGGCGGACCCCTCTCCTCGCTCTGACAGTAGGGCAGACCCCTCTCCTCGCTCTGACAGTAGGGCAGACCCCTCTCCTCGCTCTGACAGAAGGGCGGACCCCTCTCCTTGCTCTGACAGTAGGGCTGCTCCCGCATTGACAGTAGGGCGGACCCTTGCTCAGTTAGTACAGCAGACCCTCACTGACAGTAGGGCGGCTCCCTCGCTCTGACCGTAAAGCTCCGCTCCTCAGACACACCTGAAATGTGCTTTCGCAGGAGAACGCGAGTGGATCACAGAGCCCTGCTTGTTTCAGGCACACAGACCCTTTCAGGGAGGCATTAACATGTAGCCCCGGAGGGGGGAGGGCGCCCCGCTTTAGGGAACAAAGCCCCCACAGTGGTCTGTGCTTCAGCTATGCCAGTTATGTAATATGACTGGCAGCAGAGACTGCCCTATTCCCAGTGCTGTGGAATAATCGTATTGAGGACTGCAGCTCATTTTAGACAGCACTTCTGAGGTAATGATGAGAGCAGAAACCATGACTGTGTAACCCCAGGGCACACAGGACCACCCCATCCACTAAACCAGCCCCAGAACACCACTGCAGCCCAGAGTGATGCATGGGAGAGCCAGCCAGCACTGCTATCAAGGGGATAAAAAAGGATCCCAATACAAAAAAAAAAAGGACAATCATGTAGTGCGCGAGTGTGTGCGTATACACTCGTTTATGTGTGTGTAACACTACGCATGAGACATTATCCAAATCATTTTAAGTGTATCCTTTATCTCCTGAATGAAACCTCAAGCTAGCAAAAAATTTGGAATGTTCTGAATTAATAATATTACTCAGAATGAGAGTGCGTGCGCACGCGCACACACAGACACACACACACACACACACAGATGAGAAGCAAGTGAAAAAAAAAAAATACTGTAGGATACCGTAACCTTAAACATAATATTCCCATCGGATTGGAAAGCTTCAACTTTTCCGTGATCTCATTCTGAGAAAGAGGTTAGTCAACTTTCAAATACGGTTGTCTTGTGTGACTACTTAGTAACGAATAGCGTGATGGAAAACTCCATCTAGCAAACTGACCGACTCAGCCGAAATCTAGGTATGAGATTTTAAATATGACACAGTCATATCATATTTAGTCAGGAAACTTGTTGGCAGGAAACTACCACAAACTGCAAGAACTTGAGTTCTATGGTCACCTTCAATTCACCCCTGTTTCTCACGCCACCATTTTCTTCGCAGTCTTTGATCCTTTGTTGCTGGATTAAGTATTTGGGGGGAAAAAAATGCTGCACCGCCAACATTTCAAGTGTCATATCATTCGGCAAATAACTTTGAAATAACTTGCCTTTCGTACCCACGAAACAACGAAACTTCAAAACAAATGACCAGATTTAAAATACAAAATACTCTCAAAAAAAGCAACAAGCCACTTCTTCAGTAAATAAGGCCACAGCCACCCAGAGAGCACTCTAAACACACCTGCGACTGAACTGAAGGGTGCTGCTTGTATTCATGCTCATTCATTCTAAAGGTGCTTTCACACCGGACGAGAAACTAATTTTTCACACAACAGATTACATTCAAAGTCACTGCAAAGACGCGAATGTTCGCGTCTTTGCATTGACTTTGAATGTAGTCTGTAGCGTGAAAAATTCGTTTCGCGTCCGGTGCGAAAGCGGCTTAACATGGACATCATTGCTGGACATGCAATCTAACAATTCTCATTTTCAGAGCAAGGAGAAGTGTGACGTGGAAAATATCGCCATCGTTTTATAACCCAAGGGTGCGATTCGGGGGACGACAAGAGAGGCATCGTGAAAACAGCTGGAGTATAAAGGTTCAGGACGCGTCACGATTGCGCACCCAGCTTCCTGCTCGCAGCAGTGCACAGATAAAGTCTTAATCAGGTGAACAATACAAGCCCCTGAGCGCAAAGATCTTTCCAAAACCTGATTCTCAGCATGAAATTTTCAGATAGACAGAGCCTCAGGATGTCGAAGCTCCCAGCACTTGATTGGCTGGAATCTGTGGGTGAAGCTGGCTGTGCAAAGTACTGAGGGCATTGCGGCAGAGCGAGGTCATGTGACACTTCTTTCGTGACTGTGCTTCTTTGTGGGGGCGGTGACCCATTTTCCCATCCACCCTCCCGGGAGGATGAAGAGGGAGGGAGATGGAGCGCACGTGCACACACACGTGCACAACATCTCAAAAGCAACACATATAAATGCATACAAATACATTAACACACACACCTGAAGAGAGAAACACACACGCACGCGCGCTGCATTTTTATGTTTGATGTAAACATCCAATGGACTTACATTTATTCCCAAACCCCTATCCCTGCCCTTAATCATGAACACAAGATGCCTAACTCAGACCTTTTCCTAACCATAACCTTAACTCTTAAACCAAAAAAAGAAAATGAAAATGTCCCCTTAAGGATATATAAAACAAAAATAAAAATCTTGTATTCAATCATTTTTGACTCCTGCCAAAAACATTTGGATAATTGGTCCACTCATTGGTCATAAAGGCGCCGACAGGCTAACAGCAGGCAGGGCACGTTCAGAGAAGTGTGCACACGTGCACCAAAAGCTGCTAGTTTGTCGCGTTTTAGGTTCCTGGCATGCGACTGAACATCCCCCATCCTCCCCATGACTCAGTGTAAGGCAGAACTTTTACTGTAGATATTACATCCCTGCTGTTCAGACACTGCTGCGCCCTTTCCACAAATGCTTTACACATCCACATCTTCACACTGACACAGCAAAGAGCTGCATCACAGCAAGCAAAACCAGTGAACAGCAGCCGTAACCAGAGGGCTGCAAACATTCTGGCTTACGATGCACCAGGGACCCGAGTGAAACGTTTTAATTAACGGCACAGCAGTGTGGAAACCAAGACAAAAATCACGATAGCCATGCATGGTAGCCCAGGATAACAGCAACAAATTATAATAGCGCTTTACTGAAGATTTGGGTCAACTGAACTTTGCCATGACCCAAGTAAACAGCCAAAACTCAAATTGCAGTGTAAACTCTGGCATTGATGATTGACAAGATGTCAGAGGATTGGGCCTAAATGGGTACCTTGGTGAACACCACAATAAAGCCAAACCGTATTCCAGTGAGATAAGAACTCCTCTGTGGAATTTAATGCCATTTTGCTTCTCCAATTCTCCAGCACATCGCAGACCTCCGCTACACCGGTAGCATAACACAGAGCAGAGGATATTCGGCCGTAATCTTCCCTGAGTAATGGCAGCGTAAGCTGCTTAGGAGAAGGGTCTAGCCTGGCAGGTGACTGACTGTACATGCTGGTTTTCCACAGCAGCTTAGATAAGCAGGGAGGTTCACAAACAGAGAGTAAAACCAGTTTGAGAGATTGCTACTGCAACCACGGGGGGTCGGCTTGAGATTGCAATGACTGTAGATCACTTATGATCCCTTTGAAACCTAATAACGGACGCAAACACCTCAGTTCTCATGGTGTAACGTGCCTGCATATACAGCAAGCTACAACAAAAAGCAGCAGTTCACAATGCAAAGCAGTCATTCGACTCTCAGTCCTGTCGTCACCAAGTCCAAACCGGTTGGCAATTTACGCCAGTTTAGTTTGTACCCAAACCGAACCCTAATGACATCAAGCAGGAGGAATATGACACAACCACAGGACTACGGAGATGCACTATGAGCCAGCACCCACAAAAATAAAACAGCCGCCATTTTCCACATTCAAACTGTCTGCCATCAGCTCCCATACAGCCTTCAACCAGTCTTAAAACACTGCATAAGAGGCAGCTCCGCCAGGCCAGAGCAGGAGGTGATATTTACCGATTCCATGCTCGTCTTCTGCAGGGTGAGATGTAAATCCGTCAAAAAAAAAGGCAGTGGAAAATTCCCAGGGATCCTGAAAAGGAAGTGGAGAGAAAAGTTAGAAGAGTCAGGATTAGTGGAGAGGCAGGTCTGATTTCCGCATTCCAGACCCTTCCTGCCATTTGGTTAATTGCTGCTAAAAGGTAGAATCGGTGGTGGACTGACTGCTATAACAGGGACGGCATTGCTAATTCAGCAAAGGCTTTTCCGCTTTCGATGTGTTGAGAATTTTTAAACCGTTTCAATTTCTGTGATCTTTCTGAAAGAGTTCCCATACTTTATGGGCCACGGCTTGTGCTCAGGTTCAAGGGCAAAGCTTTGAGGTTTTTCAAAGGAGTCAGTTTTAATACGTTCAATTCTCCCATGGATTGTCCATCACAAGCCTGATGACAGCCATAAAGTTAATTCTCCAAAAGTTAACTCCTGGCCTCAAGGATGGGCCCATCAATGCCGCCCCGATGTAGTGAAAGGGTAGTTTTCACAATGTCATCCTTTCAGAGGCTTCCACTGCCGATGGGTGCAGTTTCCCTGAAACACAACGTTGCCCGATTTGTATCGTGCCC
The DNA here is from genome assembly GCA_029721435.1 of Gymnothorax reevesii. NCBI lineage: Eukaryota > Metazoa > Chordata > Actinopteri > Anguilliformes > Muraenidae > Gymnothorax > Gymnothorax reevesii. Next base: position 34,435,153 of record CM056588.1, read on the forward strand.
CATGGCCCCACAGGAGTCCTGAGGAGTTCCTTTATCCAGGTGATTCTAGGTGCTGCCATTTTAACCAGACAGCGAAAATCCTTCACACCACTAGTCAAAACCCTTCCACGGGAAACAGTGCTGGAGTTGGACTCTCTTCACCACAGAAGCCCAGGATCTGGCGACAAGTAAAACCAAACCCAAATAAAACCGCAACTAAGAAGCATCACAGAACTATCTGAGCAGTATTCATATTTGCGTGCAACTCTGGGAAATGGAAAAGAAAAGAGTCTAAAATAAGCCCGCATAAAACATTAAGGCTAATTTTTTTTCAGGGCAGAGTGTTCCCCCAGGAGCAGTGAAATCCGGGAGCATTAAAACCTCATTATGGGACGAAGACGCCTCGTTCTTGGGCCGAATTAGAGGACCTCGCCCACATCATGACCACATCCCCACAGTCACATGACCCTGAAGAGGAAGAGCGTGACAGTAAATGCAGCCAGGGAGGAGAGCTTTTGCCCGTCTCCAGAGAAACTGCACTCTCACGCAGCGGAGTGCTAGGATTGTTGCCGCACAGAGGCCCATTAAAGACCCGCAGCACTGCGAGACAGCAGCACTTAGCACAGCCAAGCAGCCAAATAAGCACCTGGAAAACTAACGCATGTAGCAGCCGGCCGTTAAAAAGCGTCAGTCCCCAGAGGCATTGTGTGTTTATTTTCAGAGCGAGAGCACAAGACTAAAATCACCAAGTCGCTACAGGCTTGAAACTGGAACCCCAAGAATATGGCGTCAAACACAAGGCTGAGGCCAGAATAATCAACTCTGAGCACAGCACGAGAAAAGCCAGGTGATGCAATACAAGCTCACAGCCATCACACCTACATTAGGTGCGAACTCAAAACATATCACACTGTACAAAATGCTATTTTCAGTCCACAGTTTTAAGCCAATTCTGCTGAAGTGGGAATAATCTGAACCCACGTTTAAATCCATTTATACCGAGCGTGCGTCACTCCGCGAGTGCGAGATGAATACTCCGTGTGGAGGCTGGCCTCATGGCTTGAAAACAGGTTCTCCTACTCAAGAGGTTTTATACCCAAGAGAGATGCTATTTGACTCGCGCATTAATTAGTCTCAAACCAATTAGGCACAATTTGCATGCAAACAACAATTGATTTTCATGTCAATATAAACATGACGCATCCTTCTTTGTGCTTTTCAAGTCCTGTACAATCTAACACTAGCGGCAACTTTGAAACTTTGTTTTAAAGGCACATTTTCAAGTCTCCATGAGGGAGAGATGTTGCTCTCTGGCATCACCAAAACTATTCCATCATCAATTCAAGCAATTCTAAACTTTAACTTTAAACTCATGAAATTGATAAATTTTTCCTGCAAGAAACTGCATGCACAATACGCATTTTTTCTTTGCTTAATTGTCTCCCTGTGCTTGGATTCATTAAGCTGTTATGCTACTAACCACATGCATGAGGATGTAGTATAATGTTTACTACAGTGAATGATGGGATAGAATGGGGGTTATCTGTGCAAGAGCCATTGCAACTGTACAAATCTAATCCAAATCAGGAAATGGACATGAACTTAAAGATAATCTCCACTAGAAAAAGGTATTTTTCTGGTAAAACTTCCAGTAAAAATGCCCCAAAAAAAATAAATAAAAAACTTCTGTGTGCAAGGGTATATGCCAAACACTAGCAGAAAACCTGAAGCAAAGTTCAGTTAGCATCCTAAAGACCCACACACTATCCCACCTGCGGTTAACACTGTAGGGTTATGAAATTGAAGAGACATGTTGTTTGGGCAAATCAGGAGCAGATTGCGTTGCTTAATCAAACATGTTTAGCGAACAACTTGCAGAACTTGGCAGCTGTACAAAGCAAACTCTCGTAACAAATTGTATAACATGGCTGCTCCAGAAAACTTAACTTCAATGTGCCAAGACGCCGAGGGACGTCACTGGCCAACATAACAGTTGGTCATGAGTCTTTAATGCAGTCTATGACCTCGGCTGGGACTGTACACCATGATAGCATATTGTCAACTGCCATAAGTGGTTGAAGTCTATTCAAAAAGCCACCACAATAGAACTGCATTGGCATTTCCATTTATGGGCATTTCTACAGAAAAGGGCATGATTACGGTAAAGACGTCCACCAAAAATTCTCTCCGGGATTCCACTTTTTTTAAATTCTTCAAATAGGCCTTGCAAAGAACAAGTGAGTATTAAAATGGCAAAGCTGGGTTATGGCTAGTTTTTTTAATTCATTTTTATCCAACAAACTTTAAGATGGTCAGATGTCTTCATCGTAATCAACAATTACAGTAAAGATGAAGTGACATACCGCTCTTTTCAGTGAAGTTTGCCAAAAACACTGATTACGGTAGAGAGGAGTATCACACTTCCTGCACGAATCTTTTGATCATTCAAACATGTCAAAGGCATTGAAAGGATCATCGTTACCTATAGTCTGAGTGTGAGAAGGCAAGTCTCCACATCCGCTGTCCGAACATGCACTGGCTGAAAAGGGTGAGGAATTTTTGTAGACTAGTATTTTGGGGGAAGGGCCCAAATGCCAAATTAACTATATTCCAATTTGCCCCTGCATAATTTTTCCATACAGCAAAGCACCAGCAATTTATATGTTCCAAAGTGGTCCGTTTTGCCAGAGCCTCAAATATTTCACCCTTCACAATCAATGCATGCGTCAACCCAGTGAATATACAAGGGATTCAATATTCTGCATAAATAGTTTATTTTGAATTAATGCAAACTCGAAACATAAAAAATTTTAACATGTAATACAGCAGCATCATCAGGACTACAGTCATATGTATGTAACAGCAGTATGAATTGCAAGTAGATTTTCATTTTAGTTTTAGTAGCAGAGTTCAAATTTGGAAACCTTTTTGTCACGAAAACATCATGTTGGACTCTGATAAAAAGAAGTTTCCACAGTTATGCAGGACTTTTCTCCACTTATATACACAACACCGGATACCTCGGCAGTTGATTACGGTAAAGACGCCGGTAAACACATATAATGCAGCCCCATGGAAATTTGCAACCAACGTGAGGGCTGAAGTTTTCCTTATTTCCTTCCTCTCTGAAAAGGTTTCTAATCAAGCATAACCTCATGAAGAAGCAATGGCTACAAAAACATATTTTCATGATTACGGCAAAGACATTTAATTTGTGTGACAAGTAAAAATTCTGATACAACCTGAGCCTTTGCACTCAGCCACCACAGCCTAAAGGTTTCAAAATGGCCTCCTTTTGTGTCGTTGTTGTTGGTGGAGGTGCTGTTTTTCTTTTGGGGCAGGATTGACACCTGGTGGAAAACTGTAGAACTAAAATAGCTGACTGATTACGGTAAAGACAGGGGAAACCAAAATTAAAGGACAGCTGCTTTTGGTCGAGGGGAAATACTAAAGAAGACTTGTTCCTGGTGGCAAGTCTGAGTCATCAGTCAAAAGGGTTTGATTTTTCAACTTAATTTTCTGTTGGCTCAATTTTGAATGATTACGGTATGGACATTTGCGACATACTCTGACCTTGGATGTCAAGGTCAATTGATTGAGTGTCCCTTTAAAAGTTGCCCCAAATCGCTAATATCATGCCTAATATTTCTAGCCCCAAAATGAATAGGAAACCGAAGTTCCATCGTCAAAAAAATGGATGGACCGTCTTTACCGTAATTGTGCCCTTTTCTGTAGAAACACCGTATACGCTGCACAGAAGTGCCTGCAACTGGAGGCAAAATGAGCCAATTGGCAAAACGCATTCATATCCAAAGAGACGATACCACCACAGCTTGCACTGTGGCAGTTCAGTTTCTGACTGGAGTCATATGTACAAACAGTCATTAAAAGGTCAATACACAGTCTATTCAGAGATTAGATGTGCTACAGGTCAAGATGTCGTTTCCTACAGCAAGTGGCTAGGGTGCTTGTTTGGGTGGAGGTTTTAAGCCTCAGTGTTTGCACAATAAGATAATTTCAGCTTTGGCGCCTTTGAGCAAGACCCATATTGCTTCAGGCCAGGGTACATCACCCTGTGCTCAGTATAATTAGCCAACTCACTTTTGATTAAAGAATCAACGAAACAACCAAATTGAAGGTCGTTCATAGAATGACTTCTCACCGAGATCGAAATTTATAAAGGTGAAAAGATATATTGTCTAAAGATCAAAAAAATTTTATATAAGACATAACGTTGCGATGCCATGTTTACGTACTTGCTTCAGAGTGATCGCAACCCCAAACCGCTAGAATCATATTGCGTTGAGGAAAAGAATCACGTTAGTTTCAAGTCTCCAGCCTAATTACATATCGTCCCATGAATAACACAAGGTTGCAAGTGACATTCCTGATGAAACCTGTTTTTCTGCACCACAAAGTAAGTACTTTGTGGTGCAGAAAAACAGGTTTCATCAGGAATGTCACCTGCGACCTTTAGTTATTCATGGGTCGAAATGCAGTTTTGGATCAAAATGTGTTTTTCACCTTTTATGTGACCTTGACCTTGTACTGTGAAATAGAAACAAAAAAGTATTTGTCTGTGGCGACATAACCTACGCCAACATGTCTCCAAGTTCTGTTAAGATTGGTGCTAGATGAATGGAAAAAGGGTGCATAACTAACAAACTGACAGACAATTAGATGTCTAACGCAACAGACTGATATAATGGCTGATTTCGGCAAGTAATAAACTTGCAATTCACTGACTGCTGCCACTGCTACACAGAAGTCACACAGTGATGAGGTCATCTCCACACACTCAGGCCTCCACATTGGGATTCGGCTCACAGAACATGCTCACCAACAGAACTGCTTTATTCATGACAGGGTTTGGTTGCTGCAGCCACAACAGAACAGCAGCAGAAAACTAAATTAGAGCTTTGCTGTGCTTCTTCCATCACATTTTATTTCCTGGCTGCAGTTCAAGTCAAATCGGCGGAATGACTTGAGGGAAGCCCCAAATGCAGGGTATTTATAGTATTTATATCACCCTAATTCTATCTCTTGGGAATCTTGTGACGCACAGATTAGAAATGGTACCATTTCAGTTTATTATGCGTGACTTAGTGCGTCAAAAGACTAGAAAAGCAAAAAGCTGACCGCTGCAAATCAGCAACACTCAGCCGAGAGGTTTCTGAAATCAAAATCACTCGTCACTGCACCCGGGACCCAACGCAATCACACACACAAACTCATAGCTTTGCAAAACTCATTTGAGTTAATTGCAATCTTTTTTTTTTTTTTTTTGTCTAATGACAGTCTGAACAAATTAATAAATAATCTACCAATGCCACATTCAGTGCGAGTCGCAGGCATTTACATTCATATGCCCAAAGAAACAGGTGGCATATTTGCATGCATGTCAGTTTCCCTTCATCATGTCAATTGGCCAAGTAATGAAGTAACAAATCCATCCACAACATGCTACTGACCACCTGCATAATCTCTGCAGGCCAAATAAGATGCCAATATAAGTGAGGCTCAAGATTTTTTTCGATGAGCATCTTAACTTAGTTTAAATTCAGAGGGTGATGATTAATTAAACAAAGTATTACCTCTCCGCAGAAATATTACTGCAACATGCAGATTTCCAAAAACTGATCCACTCAGTTATTGGCAAACACATCTGCCAATCCAAGCTCAAGCCATGTTAAGCTATTACGATTAATAAATAAAATTATAGCCCAATAAACCCTTTGACTGCTGAATACGAGAGAACATTTTCAGCTCTATTCTAGTCAGACTGAACCATTTTCACATATCACCTGGAAAATTGTCTTAGCACATTATAAACCTTCAGCAGAAAATGTGTAGTCCACAGCCTGCGATGAACAACTTGTACAAAAAGACACACACACACACACACACACACACACACACAAAAACACACACAAACACACACACTTCCTGACTTTTAATAGGCAGTGACAGCCCAAGATTTAATTTCCTTTCAAAGCCTCCAGTTTGTTTTTTTACTAACTTCAAAGTTTGAGCCTGGACAATTTGTAGCTTCATTCATTTGAGCGATAAGGCCACGCGCAGGGCATTGGGAATGAGGACGTCTTTATTGGTTGCCACCATCCTTAATCTGGCTTGAGTTTATAGGCACAGAGTAACAGACAAGAGATGGCCCTGTGACTGCCCTGTGAACATAAAGACCAGTAGGCAAAATAGCCAGTTCAGAATCTTTCCTTTTAAAGGTCCCATATCATGTCACCATGCACACAGCCAAATAGCCATTATGAGGGATTTCAAAATCTGTGCTTTGTGACATCAACAGTGGTGAGTGAGCACACAGAATAATGTAGGAACTAACTGGCCAACAGCAGGTTTCTGCTGATGCTGGTCGGCAGAGGTCGGCGCCCACCAGCACTCGGAATGCACCGACCAGCACTCGGAATCCATCGACCACCACTCAGCCCAGAAAGTGTTTTTTCCGCACAGCAGTATTTTTTCAAAGATTAGTTAAAACGAAAGCATCCAGTGTCCAATAAAACGGCGGGAAACAAAACATAAATGACCCCTTCCTCCCCCCTAATATTAATGTCAGAATAGTGAACTTTCGTTTTCGACCCAATCTTCTGCAGTGGTCGTCCTAGCAATGCGCATATTGTACATGTATTATGCTTTGACACAAGTGTAGTGGACGTGCAGACGGCTAGCAGAGAGATGGCCAAACGGAAGAATCAGGGCTCAACTGACACATTTTTAAGGTGAGACTCAGTGTTGCACTTACAAGATAATAACAGGGTTCGAAATTCGTGGCAGTGCGCTAGTGCACACAAAATAAAAAAAACTCGTAAATTTGTTTTCAAACTAGTCTGAGTGTCTAATAAAATATTGTCAACATGGAAAGAATTCCGTGGCCAACCTCTTTATCTGTTTTTTATTTCCCAGAACAATTTCAAAAGGAGGGGCCAACAGCGTTCACTGACCTGGTGCATACCGCAAGACATGTCCTCCTAACCATTCGCGAACGTATTTAATCGAAAAAATGAAATTAAATGCCCATTTTAAATTCAAATAGTCCGTTTTGAAGCTCCTTGACTTCAAAAAGGTAAAACGCCAACGTAACTGTTTATATTTGTTCGGGATGAATGCATGTCTTTAACCTTATGAATTGAATAGGCTACCTGTTCTGTGAAATTATGCATAATAAACAGGTCAACTGAAAAAGTAAGCTTTCTACGTGCACAAACATGTTATATGATATTGTATCAGTGTTGGCTATATATCCTGCACTTCGGTATACATGAACGATAGGCCTATTCTTTAAGCGCGATGTTTCACGAATTAGAATTAACCAAACGATCAAGTTTCATGTTATCCAGTCAGATCTTAATAACGGCAGCGTTCTTCCTGACCCAAGAAAGCTTTTTTTTCAACCCACTTGGCTATGTCTTCATAACCAAAGCATATTTTGACTTTGATAATAGATATGTATTCAATGCTATTAAAAAAATACCAACAATTTTCCTCTGCGTAACATCAATGAAGAAATTATTGATTTTCCTCATGGCTTTTGAGCACCATTATCTCAATTTACGTTAAAGTCACAGTAGCTTGCATAATGATCATGATCGAGGACTCTGCATGTTTATTTTGTACCCGAGATGTATAGGAAGTATATCATACTGTAAACCCGAGATAATTCAACCACCCCGCTCCCCAGCCAAAGGTTTGATTAGTGCGTCAACTTTTAAATCCCCCCCCCCCCTCAACAATCCCGTGAAATAATTTATGGCTTCTCCCACTTAACTTCAGAAGGGTGTGCCACCCGGTCAAAAAAAAGGAGAAATTCGGAAATACTGGAAAACGCTGCTGAACAAGAGAAAACCAATCACAGCAGCCCCCCACACCCTCCCGCTCAACAAGATGGAACGGGCCCGGCAGAAATTTGCCGACCACTACTCCTAGCATCATGGGCAGAACACTGCAACAGGTTGGGTGAAGTTGATTAGTTCTTCTTGCCTCCGGGCAGTCACTTCCCCATGTGATGTCAAGGAGCAGATTGTGAAATGGCTTGTAATAGCTGTGCATCTGCTGATATAATAGTGAACCCTGAAGCATCATTGGTATTGGATTACAAGAGCTACTAGTATCAAAATAACCTGGTCAGCTCCATTTCAGGGAAATAAACATCCCGTCTTCCTCTATGCGCTTCCTGTACCACAGGTTGAGCATGAAACAGAAAAGGCTGTGTAGTCATACAAGGTCCTCCAGCGCCCCAGAATGCAACAGCCATCAAATAATCGAAAGAAACAGCCATTTCATCACACATAGGCCTCCAGCAATACGGTGCTCATCTCACTTGTCTGCAGAACTACATATTACACAGATCTAACAGGACTGAAGCTTGCATGTGCTACTCTGACTTGCGGCACGCAGTAACGGTCAGCCAGGAGTTTAATGCAAATGAGTGTAAATGTGTTTGCACAGAAACACAACAGACAGGAAGCAGGAGCGCAAGGAATAATCATCGATTTGCAAACGAATCTCACCCATGAATCGCTTCATTGAGGCCCATTTGCATTAATGAAGAGAGTTCAAAACAGGAGTAAAACCTCTCTAGGGAAGTGTAGGCAGCTGAAAATGCAGAGATGCAAATAAAATGCGTTTTTCTCATCTTTCTCATCTCGGCCTAATGGCAAACAATGGGCTTTCAACACCCTGTCTTTGATGACAGGACACTAGTGTTAGACTACAGGAAGGACAGTCCAAACAGATACCAATCTGCCATTAACCATCACCTGTGAGGGTCTTATGGTACATCATTAGTGCAAAAACCCAATTCAGCCATGATGCACGATCTCCAAATGAGAGGAATCTGACCGTGCAGTGTGGTGGCCGTGGGGAAGAGAAAGTGAAGACCAGTGGTGGAGGGAGAGATAGTGAGAGAAAGAACAAGAAAGAAAGAGGGAGAAAAAGTGACACACTCACTGCACACTGCAGGAGAGCCAGTACACACAACCACTGCGCTAAAGTCAGTATACACACTCACTGCACACTGCAGAAGAGACAGTCCCGACACACGCACACGCACACACACTGCAGGAGAGCTGGCACTCAGACCAAAACACTGTTTGGGTCAGAGCAACCCCACAGGCTGTACTGCTGCTCAAACAATTCAGATTCTCATTTTCTGAAGCCACTAACTGCAGATTCAAGATCAAGATCACCGTGAGCCTGCGTTTATCGGCACATCAGTAACACAGATCTCCCTGACCTACACACCAGTACCCAACACACCGCGTCTGACATTCAAGACCCACGGAGCACATTGATCTGGGGTACGACAGCCTGTTTAATGAGATTCTGGGAAACGCCATCTCTCCACAGAGCGTATTAACCTATCGATATCCATCAGAGCATTGGTCTTGTTTTGCATCGGGAAACAGACCCCGGACCATCTATAAACGACCCCCTTTTATGCCCATATGCCGTGATTCATGAGCTAACCGCGTTTGCATTAATAATTCAAACTGCACGTTTATGTTCGTCTGTTCCAGGGTTTGTCAGAGAGAGGGCGAGACTGCAGGAGTATGTTTTTAAGTGTGTAGATGTCTGTGCACCCAGCCAGGGGATGGAGTGAAGGAATGGGACAATCCTTTGCACAGAATCATATTTTAATTATAACTATGCACGGATGCCAGGTGTTGGACACATATTTATCTAAAGAGATTAAAGAAACGAAAATGCATCTGTACGGTTTAAACAACACTAACTCCCTCTCTCCCCATCCAATCAGATGGAGGTGGTAAATGGAACGGAGAATGGCTTGCGCTCCTGACAGTTAAAGTCAGGTTTACAATCACTAAACCCTGCTCCCCATTTCAAACATTCAGCATTCCGTTGCCAAGGTAACAAGAGCTCTGTACTGTGAAACATGCGTGCCACGAGACATTCAAACATACATCTTAAATTAAACGCACACTTATATCATTCAAAGCCATCCATTTTTTTACCCTTTAACAGAACTCGGGCAAAAACCAGCCGGTCTGTGAATATGTGGATGAGAAAGAGGCTCAATACCACAAAGGAAGAAGGCAGGAGAGGGAGAGTCATTAGCGCACGTGTAAACCGAGAGCTCGCCCTGCATGGATCAATACGCAGAAACGCCCATCTGTTCTCACTGCTGCGTATCAAGCGCGCTCGCAGCGAGAGGCCCCGCCCCGCATCATGTTTGGCTGCAAGGTCGACAGGACAGAGCCACCAAATTCGCCAAAGGTAAGAGGTCATCACAAGCCCGCTCTCTCTCACTCCCAGTGGAAATAAAGAGGTCAAAAGAGCACAGGAAATGACATCAGTGCCGTGTGCACCGATGACATGTAAACCCAATCGGTTTTCCAGAGATCTAAGATTGAAAGCAAAGGAGCATCTTTCCTTTCTCTTGGTATGAGGGTAAAAAGAGTATAGGCGGATGGCGTTAAGTCACTAATCATGACTCTTGCTAGGTCCCTACGATTTCCGCGAATCACGGAATTGGCCAATAAAAACGGAATCCATTGAGAAACCCGAATTTCGCGGAAATCGGCATAATCTGACTGAAATGCGGTGCATAAAGCCACGTTTCCGCCGAACGCTACACAAAATATCTGCACGTCCAGATTACATTCAAACTAAGTCAATGTAAAGACTAGGGCCGTTGCGTTAATTAATCGCGATTAATTTCAGCGCAATAAACGTAATTGCCACTATGAGGCAGACAGACTTTCTTGCTTATTACTTTTTCTATGACACATACCTAATGCGGTCATTTGAAATGTTTCCGGGAAGAAAACTGATTCGAAGTCCGCTAATTACCAGTGAGGTTGGACAGCCTCCATCGCCTTGGCATAACTAGGCTTATGCCGTCGGAGGCGACGGCTGGGGGTATATCCCCCACGCCCCCAATCCTCCAATTCCCCAATCCTTGAATAGACCTTGAATAGACTTTCATTTGAACTTAATTTCAGGTCAATCGGTCAAATGGTTCTGATGATATGGCCAAAATGGTAATTTTCCATCACAAAGTGCCACCTGGAGGCAAAATATTGAACCATACAGGTATGATGTCATCATGAGACACGTTGTGAGGTCATGACCTTGCAGTTGCATAGTTTCATGTCAATTGGAGAAATAGTTCCAAAGATATAGCAAAAATGGTGAATTTTGTGTGACAAAGCTCCACCTTGTGTCAAAATTTTGAACCAAACAGGTATAATGTCATCGTGGGACACATCCTCAGGTCATGACCTTTCATTTGCACTTGATTTGAGGTCAATCGGACAAATATTACCAGAGATATGATAAAAAGTGATTTTTTTCCATTTTTGGCCCCTGGTGGCCAATCTAGAAATTGTAAATTGTCCAAAATCGAATCAGTGCTTCCTCTTTATGATACTTATGTGCAAAACTTGAAATTTGTAATTGAAATATTACTGCAGTTATCGCATTAACATGTAAATCAGTTTTTGGCCCCTGGTGGCCAATCTAGAGATCGTAAATTGTCCAAAATCAAATCAGTTCTTCCTCTTTATGATACTTATGTGCAAAACTTGAAATTTGTAATATTACTGTAATATTACTTCAGTAATATTACTGAAGTTATCGCAGAACAGTGATTTTTTTCCGTTTTTGGCCCCTGGTGGCCAATCTAGAAATAGTACATTGTCCAAAATCAAATCAGTTCTTCCTCTTTATGATACTTACTTATATGCGAAAGTTGGAATTTCTAATTGAAATACTACTGCAGTTATCGCATTAAAACTGCAGTTGTTTAAGTTTTAGAAAAGTAAGTTTTTTTCATTTTTGGCAAAACTGTCACTGTGTACAGACAGTATTACATAAAACTAGTACTCTGTAAAAGGCTAATTTAAACCCACCTAATGCTACTACTGCAATTTGAAATAATCGTTCGGACCGACTTGAAAGAACCAATTAGAGCCAGGATGGTGTCTGACAGCCGTCAAATAGTGCACATACACGCGCTGCAGACAGCCCCCTCCCCCTTTCTCCTCAGTTCACGCCAGTGCTCAGTCAAGTTCAAATCTCCCAGAGCGGGTTCAGGAGCTTAGAGCCATCAGCGAGGAAAAAAAAATGCCGATACCTCAGTTCCCAGAAACGGCACACATGGCTAAGACAAGTAAAAAAAGGAAGCCAGAAGAAAGAAAAAAATAAGTGCAAAAGAATTTAACAAAACCCAGGATAAAACCAGAGTAAACATCGGAGTGAATTTTTAGAAGTGGAAGGAACTCCGTGATCTGGAAGGATTAAAAACTGACGCGGAGTTTGCAACTTTTCTTGACAGGTAAACCCCTGCTTTATTTGTTGGTTCATTTTTACTTTGCAAATAAGCGAGTTGGCGTCACTGACATGGTCACCAAACTAACTCCAGCCCTAACCAGCATCAATTCATTTTCGCCCAGCAAATAAGCGAGTGAACGTCGCTTACAAGCACAGTCGCTGTTTGAATAGCCAGAGTCTTTTAATTGTTACAGTACCCCGCAGTGCATGTGATGTTACTGTGATGTTGCAGCCGAACTAACGTTAGCCTGTTTCAGATGCTAGGGCTAACGTTACTGGCGTTGTTTTATTAGAAAGCAGCAGAAAATCTCTTAATGAAGTGACCTGGCAGTCTTATCAGGTATGTTGTTGTCCTTATAAATATGTGTAACGTTTCTGTGTTCTCACAGCTAAATGCTGACGTACATGATTTACTGGCCATTCAGCTGGATTCACAAAAAAAACGGGTTATTTCCTGAAATAACCGTGTGCTGGGTTTTTAAAGAATACATACTGCTGTAGATTACTGTTTATGTCGACATGATTTATTTCTGCTCCTTTGTTGGCAGGCGTGTAGTTGGACCTGAAAAATCCGGGGCTAATATTCCTCCTTTTTTTGAAAATAATTAATCCTGGCTAATTCTAGATGGGTTTCCATTATTAACAAGTTTTTCAATTCACGAATAATCAAGTAGCAATCGAAGAGACGGCTTCCCCCATGCAATCTAAAAGCGACAAAATAATGCGCTGCATTCGGGACAGAAAAATCATTTAATTTTAATTATGTCTATGCACCTGCACTCGGCGACGGCATTTCAGACTATAGTAAGTGGTTTCATCCGATACATTTTCCAATCGGACAGCGGTCTATTTTTTTTTTTTTTAACTACGAATTGAGCGACCGTGCAGCAAAAACAGGTGTATGTACTTGTCGCCGAAATTACCTTCATTCGCTGAAGAGTTATGAAATGCCATCGCCGAGTGATGGTGCATAGACCTAATTATAATCTAATAATTTTTCGGTACTGAATATAGCCCAATATTTTGTCGCTTTTAGATCGCATGGGGGAGAGAAGCCGCGTCTTCAACTGCCACTTGATTATTCTTGAATTGGAAAACGTGTGAATGAAGGAAAACCATCTAGAATCTGCCAGGACTAATTATCATCCCTCGCCGCGCGATGAGCGCGAAGCGGGGGATATAGCACTGGGCTCCGTCTGTACAGACACATAAAATTGAAGCGGCGGGGGATATTGCCATGTTGGTGGCAAACACTTGTTTTCAATAAAAGGAGTGATATTAGCCCCGGAATTTTCAGGTTTAACAAGGCGCCGTGTGTTGGCCAGCAGTGTTGACTGTTCGCAACAGTAACGTCTCGCCTCGGCAACTTGGCCACTTTCATAATGTGAACGTGCAAAATCTCTCCGCAGTTGCATGGATTACAGTTTGTGTGGCTTCGCGTGCACGGTAGCTTTCCAGGGGAGGGTCTGATGAGTGCAGTGGAGAGGGAGGGGGAGGGATCTGAAAGTTGCTTTTTTTTTTTCCAAATTTTTGTGCAAAGTCCTCTCTCTCCTCAAAGTTACCGACTGCAGCTTTAACACTGAAATTAGTTTTTGGCCCCTGGTGGCCAATCTAGACATCGTAAATTGTCCAAAATCGAATCAGTTCTTCCTCTTTATGACACTTACTTATGTGCAAAATTTGTAATTTGTAATTGAAATATTACAGTTATCGCGTTAACACGTAGTGCGGCGGCGGCAGGACCAAAAACATAATATGCCCCGGAACGCCATTCGGGGATATAATTAGCTCACCTTAAATCAATTCCAGCATACTTTGCCTAACTTGCAATCAAGCCATTTATTCAGGCAACTGACTAATCAAAATCAAAATGCGGCCTATAATGATTAAGAAGTGATAATGAGAAGCAGACGGACCTAACCAGGTTGCCATGTTAGATTGAAAGAATTTCAATAATCTGAATAAATAGCAGACCTCTGAATTCCAATTTCATTGAGGCATTTTTTATGCATTATAAAAGATATGTCTAAAAAAAGAAAAAAGAAAAAAATTATTCAAAGATGGCCCTAGTTTTAACAGCTGAAAAATATAGGCTACGTGAAGTGGGAAACATTTTGTGAAGCATACCAAACGTGAATGCAAGAGAGTATATGTTTGCATTGCAGGCAATGGCCAAATGAACCAAAGATTTGGCAATTAACGTTCAGGCGAATCTTTGCAGCAAATTTGAGGAATTTTTTATTAGATAATTGAACAAGAGTAATTTAAAAATAATGTAACTCATAGCACTTTATTTTATTTACTTTTCAGTGTCTAAATAACCGACAGTGAAGGTGGAAAACATTTTGTTTAAGCGTATAGAACATGACATGTATTTTGTTAACGAATTTGAAAATCTTTCAATATACCGCGGCAGCCTGGTTAGGTCTGTCTACTTCTCATTATCTCTTCTTAATCATTATAGGCCACATTTTGGTTTTGATTTGTCAGTTGGCTGAATAAATGGCTTGATTGCAAGTCAGGAAAGTACTCGGGAATTGATTTAAGGTAAGCTAATTATGCCAAGGCGATGGAGGCTGTCCAACCTCGCTGCTAATTAGCGGACTTCAAATCAGTTTTCTTCCCGGAAGCATTTCAAATGACCGCATTAGGTGTCATAGAAAAGGTAATAAGCAATCACGTCTGTCTGCCTCATAGTGGCAGTTACTTTAATTGCGCTTAAATTAATCGCGATTAATTAACGCAACAGCCCTAGTAAAGACGTGAATGCACACGAAAATGTGAGCAGCCTTCGTCAAATTCTCCATCCCCGAGTGTTCGAGCAACACATCTCTCCGGTGCTGCAGAGGATCTGTGGGAAGAAGTTTTTCGTTGTTGTAGACGAGACCACTGATGCCAGGGGTTGCAGGGTTCTAAACATCGTCATTTGTCTAATGTTAGCTTTTCAACTTATTTGGCCGGTAAATAGCCAACAACATTTCTTTTCACAGTTTACTAAGTGAATTGTGTGCATGCAAATTATGACGTAACGTCGTACTCCAGTGGTGAAATAATAGCGGATTCATCTTTGCGTCAGTCTGTTCATGTATAATCATTACTGCAGAACATTTTATCCTAGGATGGAATACACAGTATTGGGATTACTGAACAAAACTTTCTTAAAAATAAAAAAATGAATTAAATATAGCTGATGCATTGGAATTAGACAACTGTTGATTCGTGGGGGAAACTTGGTGTCATTACTCCTGCTCTCGTACATTCATATTCATATATGATACACACCGTATATACAATAAGATTATAAATGACTAAAAAGGGGCAATCAGAATAATTTATGTCAGTACGGCCATTGTCTGCCTTTTTGTCCGTAGCTTACACTTCCTTTAAAGGGACAATTTTACTTTGTAGTATTATTTTAGGTTAAAAAAAATTCTTTCATCACAGTGCAATGTTATATTGCCTCATTATGCAGTACTTGTTCTGACTTCACGTATTGAGGAAAACGGAGGGTTGCATCAACTAATTTAAGGTTATTTCTTTTTAATTGGTGAACATTTTATTAATTAACATAAATAGCACACTCTCTCTGATGGTAAAATTGGTGCAATTGGAAAAAAAACAGAATTCCCAAAAAATTAAAATGGAATTTGGGGGAAAAAAAAGGATTTCATAGGGCCCTACCTTACACACCAAAATGAGAAACTATACCCATAACTGCTGTGCATACAATTATAGCCATACCTGTGCATACATATTCCCAAAATTAACTACAGCCATACCTGTGCATAATTCTCAAAAATCAACTATAGCCATACCTACATATTCTAAAAAATAAACTATAGCCATACCTGTAAATGCATAAAACTATAGCCACACCTGTGCACACATATTCCCAAATAAATTACAGCCATACCCGTGAATATTCTCAAAAATAACTAGAGCCATGCCTGTGCATACATACTCACAAAATAAACTACTGCCATACCTGTGCAGACATATTCAATAAATAATCGACAGCCATACTCCGCATAGATTCTCAAAAATAAGGAACTATTGACCTTTTGCAGCCCGACCCACTCTGCCCACTTCTGTTTTGTTGCCTCATTTCCGGATCGACAAAAAGCCAATTCAGGCAAATACAAACATGTTGACATCTGTGGCTAGCTTGCTCAGGAATATTAACATAAAGCAAAATATTAAGACTCTCTTGCACCAGAAGCTGGTGTTATACCTACCAAGCTAGCAGCAAAAAATACACGACTCTCTCTCACGCCTGCTCTCTTTGGCACCATTGGACTGCTCTGAACAGTCACAAGCTGGAATGGAAGTTTGCTAACAAAATAACCAGCAACCTGAATGAGGTAAATGGGTTAATAGCCATACCAGTATGTATATATTCTCAGAATAACTTCAGACATTCCTGTAAATGCGTACTCCCGAAATTCATTCCTACATCAGCGAATGGAAAAATTCAACCGTGTCAATGAAGATATACAGATAGAGGTTGAAATCACTTCTCAATTCACAGCAAACCTTTCCAGCTCTGCTAATAATACACTGCCCGGCCAAAAAAAAAGTCACCGTTTGGAATTAATTGAAAAACTTCTATAATTGGATAATTATTGCGGTTATTAATATGTTTCAGCTGGCAATAATCATTTTAACCCTGAACGATGAACCACGTCGCTAGTCATTTCTTAAAAAATCATGTCGGAAGACACATCCTTTGATGGTGGAAAAGATGTTACATAATTTCAGAACGGGCAAGTTATTGGCCTGTATTTAGCAAAGAAAACCATGAAAGACAAAAATAAGCATGAGGAATCATTTTCACAAACAAATTTGCCACCACAAATTCCTGACCTTAAACGCATTAAAAGTTACTGGGATGTGCACAAGAAAGTGGTTGAACCACTCGGTAGTCTATGTCGAGAAGACAAGATCTCAGCCAAAAATTATGGCATTTCTGATCGAAAATAAATGTTCTGGCATTGCATATAGTTGTCAAAACAATGGCAAGACGAATATGCACTGTAATCAAAGCTACAGGGGTTCCAACTAAATATTTGAGTCTGCGACTTTTTTTTTGGCCGGGCAGTGTATAAGCCTTCATAGCCAATCACAATTTATGCAAAGTGATGTGATTTCACAGGCATAAAAGCAGATGACATCAAAAATCTCATGCAAAACCTCCGTCTGTGTCACTGCATATGTGACACTATAGCGCTCATGTTTACCGTTACACAGGCAGACAGGGAGTCACGGCAATTCTACAGCAACCAGCACAGCTGAAGACCCCAGCAAGCAGCTCAGAATGACGGACTCCTCAGGGACTGCGTGCAACTGTCCCCCACTCAAAAAGGACCTCACTCTGACATACGTACAATCATTCTGGACCCAGAGCAGAGATGCATTGTGACCAAGTTGGGTAACCAGATGCATCTGCCCTGCTTCCTATTCAGAATGAACCAGAGATGATTACTCCATGATCCCACCCACTGGACCAGTAGGTCCTTGGCCAACCAATCAATGGCACTCTACATTTCCGCCATTGAAACGCCCAACTACAGAAGGAGAACATTGGGGAGCTGGCAAAGAATCCTCACTAAATTAATGATTTACAGAATTCCTGAACATGAGTTGATTCTGCTGCTAAATATCGGGCTCAAAATACCTCTGCAGTTTCAGCCATAGAATCTATGTTGCTCTTTACACTTGAGCGCTATTCACTGCCCAAAGAGCAGGTAAACTATCCACTCTGGACAGCACATCATTCAATTCTCCCTATACTGCAGCCAAGATTGTACTCTGGCCCAGAGAGCAGGCTTCAACTTCGATTCAAGGGCGTTTCCATATCACCCTGAGGATGACCCACAGACAGCGTGCCTGCAGACCAGAGCGATAGGTTTTCATCCTGCATGCACGTCACAGCATTAGGACAGAATTATCAGAATTTCAGCACAACAGTACAGCACTGACAGAGCAGGATACTCCGGGCAACCTACAGACAGACCATACTGACATGTCAGCCTTATAGCCTGCAAAAATCTCATTCAATCTGGTGCCAATATTTCAATCACTCAACATACTGCAGGCGTGTGCACGTCTATGTCCAACTCCATGAGTGTCAGCTTCAATAAAACAATGCTCAAGAAACCATGACCTCAGGAGAGGCCCTGTGACTGTGTGCACAAAGGCTGTGTTGACTGCATTTACGCATGCTTGTAAGCGTACGCGTTTTGAATAAGGGAGCGTGTGCGTGTATATATGCGTGCATCAGAGTTGAACATAGAAGCTGTTGTTTCACTACAAACCCAAACCACTGAGAACACAAACTGCAGCCTGATCTGTGTAGAGGAACTGTGGTAACCCCAAGACAGGGAGTGGAGGGGTCATGTGAGGTTACAAAATGGGGCCTCACATGGCTTCCGTAGGCTTTTTGCCCAGAGATCTACTCTTTTCCCAGAATGCACCGGTCTTACTGCAGGATTCAGAGTAGAGGTGTGAGCCCTTGCCTGTCTGGGAACTGGCTATGCGCAAATTAGGGACGGAAGAGACAGAGAGCAATTTTCCTTGAGAACAGTCCTGCAGAGGATGCACTTACAAGACTCCTGTAGAGAATGCACTCTTCCATGTAACCGTACAAACTGGAGAAGTAACAACCTCATGCTTTGCTTGGCTGCAAAAGTGTCAAACCACCAAAAATTGGCGACACAGGGCAGCCCCGAAGCACAGTACAGCTCAGCCAAACACCCGGCCAATTTCATTCTGCGGCCTGAGACAAGACCATCCATGAAGCTACGCTAGCTTTAGAAAACCCCATCAGCCGAGACGCCCTTGGTACGGAGCCCTTGGTACAGTGCTACCCAGTAAGGTCGGGCGGTTGAACATGAGCACTCATACACCCATCAGCACATTCTCCTCTTTGTCCTCAGCGGCAAAGACTGTGCACATGGAGCGTTCATATTCCTGCAGACAGGCATCACTGCGTCCTGACAAGACTGTCATTAGCAAGAACAGAAACCCTTAATAAGATGCTTTTTTTCCTCTACATTACCCAGTCAAAGCTTGCATATTTGACAAATCCCATTCTCTTTCTGTCAGGAGGAAGAAATCCCATTATTCCAAGACACAGGCGCTCCACAAAACCCCAAATCATCTGCCGGAGAGACAATGCAGTCGACGGCAGTAACCCACCGAAGCCAGCCGCAGCTGTGTGCAGGATACCAGTGCAATACAGCCTGACCTGGGCCGGCTCAATATTGTTAAACACAGCCAATGGGACAACATTCTCACAATGTTGCTGCAAACCTCGGGCAATGCTGTCACACTGACAAAATATTCTCAAAAAAGAGTGGGAACAATTTACATCTGCTGAAAAGAGCTCAGAAATCTACCAAATAACAATCAGATTGGACATCAACAACTCATCAAATGCAGCAGATTACAAACAAGACAAATAACAGGGACATTTCAAAGAACAAATATGTTCTAATTACAAGAAAGATAAAATTGGAGGAAGCTTTACAGAATCTAGGGGCAATAGCCTGGTTTACATGCACACTTTTTCCATTCTTACTGAAATCATTCTGATTGAAGGTTTCAGGTCAACTGTTTACATGTGACCATCTATTCCAATCTGGTGTTTATATGGGCCACCGGATTTAATCAGAACAGACGTTTTACAGCTGTGACATGGGCAGATTGATGAAAAAAGTATCCACTTTCGTTGTTGAGCCGTTTATGCTTTTTGTAGGTGTTCTATCATTTCTACCATCTATCAAGATATGTTAGCTTGCGGTTCTGCGCATGCACAAATCCACAATCTTGGGCTCCATTTCTTTCCTCACATCTTAAATATCATAAAGTTTCTTACAAATCAAGTTTTTTTTATTTTTTTATTTTTTTTTGAGTGCGCTTTTAGACCTATAGGCAAATAATTGCATGTACACGCTGGCTTATTCTGAAAATGCCGAAATTAGATGATTGTGGCGTGCGGCATGTTATCTTGGGGGGGGGGGGGGGGCTTTAGAACTCATTTTAGCATCTGCGTAAGTTATAATGAGCAAACAAATAACAAAGTTGCCACTGACGGTTGATTTAAATTGTAATATTAAGGTAAAAGCAAAGACTTTACGAACACCCTGCATTAAGAGAGCTTTTTTGACATGGCAGCACTAATTGTCAGAAAACCGGTCTTCAGAGTTTTCTAGCAGTTCCAATTTGTTTGACGTTGCGGTCTATCCCGGCTTCGTTGAATTTTTCTTGGACTTTTTTTTTTTTTGAACCATTCACTGTTGTTTTTCCTACCGTCCAAGCGTGCATTCACCATTTACATGACTAAATTTCACTTTGAAGCGGTTTGGGAAAAGGAATATTCTACCCCTCTGCAACCGAATGAAATTCCATTCGGTTTCGGCCTGTTTATTCTGAATGAGGTGTTTATATGGAGCATTTTTATTCGGTTTGGGCTTCTAAACCTATTCTAAAACCGGAATATTAGGCTCCATGTAAACCCAGCTAGTGTCATCAGTTTGCTCGAGCAGCTTCCTCGAATAGATTCCAGGGGCACCATTAGCCTTTAGCTTATCCTGCTTTGTGCTAATGGAATCCAGAGGCTGAGAACTACTTACTCAGCCACAGCATCGACACGTCAGTACAGCAGCTAAACATTTCATAATCTGCAACACCCATTCAGTTTCTGTTGTGAATGCGGCCCGTTCTGTGCAGCTAGAGTTAACACAGCAGTGGGTGAGTAAAATTTGTGAGTCAATCACCAGATGCTTCAACGGCAGAGGCTATTTCTGTAATGGCTAGAGTAAATCGCATTAATAAGGCTTCAAGTAATATACATAGGGTAGACTTCTATTGTGAAAGCTAAACACCATTGGTGATCATCGAAACCGTTAGTACTGATAGGACACAGCTTGGAATTCTTTTGTAAACAATCGCACACTGTAGCAATTTCCAGCAAGTGTTTATCTAGGCTCTGATTTATCCATCTTTGAGTCGGGCATTTAAATATTTACATGGGTTTAGACAGGTGTAGGTTTTTCAGTAACACGTATAAATTAATTTTTTTTACCCATTGTAAATGCCCCTAAAACAGGGGTAGACCAGTGTCCGGCTCAACCCTTGATTTCCAGTCATTCCTTTATGTACCTTCCTTGCTTTCCATCCTCTGCTATACATTGTTCACTCAAGTTCAGTTCAGGTTAATCCCAAAAGTCCAACTTTTCACTTCAGTTTTCCCTTAAAGGGGACCTAACATGCTGATCATTCTTAGTAATGTTATAATGCTGGTTGTCCATGCTCAACCTCTGAAAAATATCTAAACATAAGATACAGGGATTTTGCCGTAATCCAAGAACGTGATTTCATGAGCGTGATTTCCTCTCTTAAGAGCTCCCTCCTGAGATCTTCTCGAGATCTGGGTAAAACCTGATGAAGGTTGTGCCGTCCAATTAGTACAGACCTAGCCAGAGCCAACCACTACGCTGCACCTGCCCACACCGGAAACTATTCTTGCAGGCACCAAGAATGGCAGATCATACTATGCCTTAGTAGCGTCTACACTTTTGAAAATACAAATGAACCGCAGATCATTTGAGGTGCAATTTTGTCAGTATGTCTCCCAAAGCTACTTGTCCGTTTACTGGTTACTTTTGGACGTAAAAAAAACACAATATTTCTCTTCCAAAAGACAATGCCACCAGAAATTAGTGGGTAGCTTTTTTTGTTTGCTGGCAGCAAACAGCCATGGCCAAAGTGAACGTTAGCCGTTTGTGCTCAGCATTTCACCAAAGACAGCTTAGTCAATAAAGGATAATTCGACACAGGATAAGTCTTTCAGCTGCTTCTCAAACCTGAAGCATTTGCATCGATCAAGCGCTTGGAGTCACAAGCTGTAAGTAACCATATAACAGCAAATAATGTACGGGAAGCTAAAGGGTTACGGGCGGCAAGCAGGACCGCTAGCGATAGTTAGCACTAACAACTGGCCTCAAATGCAGGCTTTGTAAAATATCTGAAGATAAAGCCTGTATCTGTCGCGACTGTCCGTGACTCTCAGACACAGAAGTTGTAAGTTGCTTTCATTGCATAAGCCAACCTGACATGATAGCCAGTTAATTGTGGCTGTAGCACAGCGGCTAACACAGCCAAGTTATTGTTGCTAATGTCTGTGTCCTAATTATGCAAGAGTGACATCAGGGGAAATTCTACAGAAGGCGTGTGAACATAAACCTCATTTGAAGCTAACTTTTAATACTCGTTTGTAATTTGGATGCTTAGTACAACTGTTCACATTAACAGAACTTGCTGTCTGTAAAACATGTATTGCAAGGGTTTGTCTCTGCGGTTATGACGGCTCGGTTACCAGCTACTGCATGTTAGTTTGTGTGTTGTGCTAATTAAAAATGCTCCTGGTTAACGTATATGCAGTAATTCTGATCGGTATGCTTGTGTTACTTTGGTAAGTATCAATGTGGCAGTTTCATCATAACGTTGCCCGATTGTAGCCACTACAGTTAGCGATTGCTTTACTTATCCATGACTGGGATCAGCCGAATACTTCACAAATGTCTGAGCAAGCTCTCTGGTGCTACCATGAAAGCAAAGCGAAACGCAGAACCTCTGCTGATTCATAAATGATTTCTCTGCACTACCTTGACATAATTTCATCCGCCTTCAGAAATTGTAGTGGCTAATAAAAAGCCGAAAATGGCGGAGATTAAATAGGTAATTCTTTCCTGTAGAAGTGATCAATTCGCTAGCTTCACATAAGCAACTTGTCCGCGCTAACGAAACTTACGGTCTGCAAAACCAGTATTATGTTCATAACATAACCGAGCTCTCTCTAGCTGTTGTGTCCCATCCATAAAGCTGCTTTCAAATCAGACACAAAACACATTTTTCGCAGGACAGATTAGCCTACATTCAAAGTCAATGCAAAGACGTGAATACACGCAATGGGCACGTCAAGCAGCTTTCACACCGGACACGAAACAAATTTTTTGCGTGACAGATTACATTCAAAGTCATGACCGCTTATCAGCTACTGCAGGTTAGTTTGCATGCTCCGCTAATTAAAAAGCTATAGAGAAGCGCACAGGCTAACGTGTTCAGTTAACAAACGCTGCAATGCCATCGATTTAATATAAAATTCTTTCCTGTAAAAGTGATCGATTCGCTAGCTCCACATAAGCAACGGTTCACGCAGAAGGAACTTACGGTCTGTACAACCTGTATTATGATCATAACCTAACCAGAGCTCTGTCTAGCTCTCGCACGCTATCCATAATGCTCCCATTTTCCGCGAGGAAAAGCTGGTCATTCCGAAGCAATAAGTAAACCATTACCACGGGCAATTTCCGAAAAGGCTGTTTAGTTTGGAGCTTTCGCCCCTCCGTCATATACTAGCGCGGAAACTGTTCATTTCTCCACGCTAATAACACACCACGGCTATGCACAGGAACCAGCAGGTCCTAATACACACTGAAGCAGTCCTTAAGCTGTTGGTCCACTTTTAGCTGCCCCTCACTGTCCATGTTTCCCTCTAAACTCAGACCCATGGATTTCTACGGTCTCCGGTCTACACTTGGGTATGTCTACCCGTTCTACAAATGTCTATATGGGGTGGATTCTAGCTTCCCCTGCATCCTAGCTAGGAGTAGTAAAACCCCTGTACTCACCAACTGTTGCCGTGGCAAACTGTAGCCGATAGTAAATTCGTACTTGAGCTGCCAGACTTTCGCACTGCATCCTCCACTTTCGCCGTTGCGTTTATTAGAACAAGTTAATTTCATTAGATCTACACATGCACTGCTTTTTATAGAAGAATTCAGTCACAATTAGGCAAGTGATCTCTGAAGTAGTCTTATTGACATCAGGAGATGAAAATAAAAATATTTTATAATGAACATATCCTCTCACTGGAAATGAATCAATTATAATTGGTCAATGGGCTCATCAAGATGGCTAAAAAAAACACTTCCATGGGGTGAGCGGTATTCCCTACTAAATGACTTCATCTGTTCAATCAACACACAATGAACATTGATTCAGGAGAAAACGAATACGCAGCATCCTTCTTTAAAGAAAGGAGCTGCAATTGTGACCAATCAGATTTTCTTGACGGAAGCTGCTCTGGCCTTGTTCCAATGGACACGTGGCGAGAATGATCCCAGCAATGTCACTGGGTTCTCATACCACAATCAGATCTCTAGCATTCAGGCACTGGCTTGTGTTCCCGCATGCTGCGCTCCGTAAACTGCTTGAAAATTAATGAAAAGAAATCCCTGTAGGAAAGACACTGTCGATTTCACTATAGAGGCCAAGTGTTAGCATTTAGCATACGCCGCTTCCCGCCAATAGATTCCAGAGGCTGAGTGTTCGCATTTAGTTTGTGCCACATCAGTCCCACTGGAGCGAAAGAGACAGATCTCTCTGGAGGGACCGTGTTAGAGGGATGGAAACGGCTGGCGAACAGGCGGAAACATCGAAGAAAGCAACATGAAGGCCAGACGGGACTCCAAGAGTCCATGAACGGCTTTTCTACTTAACAGTACGGTTCAGTGCGGTTAAACACTGCCCATCCTGCACCAAAATCCTACGATTCATCTGAGGTGCATTACCCTTGATAACCGTCCCCCTAAATGTGAGCAGAGTTGTTACCAGACGGTCATCATGATGTGTCATGCTGAATTTGGTCGTCGATCGTAATCAAGAGGAAAGTCTGGATCGACCCTTCACAGCTGAGCAAACATTCTGTTAAAATGAAAAAAGAAGCCCTCTGAACTTCACAGTGAAGTTTTTACAATACCGGGGCTGTCTGTGCACGGAGTCCATTGTTTCACAGAAACGATTCAATCAGCACTGTGTGGTTCGCTTGGAAGCTTGACGGACGTGAAAAAGTAGCACACTTGACAGTTTCTGTGGGTACCGTGACCACTTTTTACCTAGGGAAAACTGAATAACAAGGGTTACATGAGAACTGTGGCGGATTACTAAGTGTGAAAGTGCCATTTATGGTCCTGGCTCAAGCGAAAACTCGGTTCGGCAATTTCTCATGCAATTTTCTCAAGGAAGAGGATTAGCATTCTCAACAAAGCAATAATAATGTAATGTTTTTTTAAATAAAGCAGAACCTCAGACAAACAATGGCAGAGGACAGATCTGTCACACTTCAAGAGAGATTTCCCCGGTGCACTACCCCACATGAATTAAAAGCTCTTTGGGCATTTTAAAGGACAGGAAGACCAAACGGAAGGACGCGACCGGCCGGTAAAGTAACAGGAGTGAATCACTCTGTAATACCCAGCGGACATCTAAATTTAGGTTGCAGAAAATCCCATAAATGCTTAAAAAGTCTGCGGTCGGGTTGCGTCCTCTAACTGGCAAGGAGCATCTCACTCTAAAATAACTTACGATATCACACAGACATCCACAAACCCACAACGTGCAAGAGTGACTAGGAAACTAGGACCAGGGAAGCAGCGCAACAAGTCTCAAAGTGCAGTTACCTACTCGGCTCCTGTGTCATTATTCAGTGCACGAACATCAAGAGAAATGTTTTTGTACGTCTATGCCTGCTGCTCACCTTCTGCATTCCTGACATGTAGTATAGCTCAGTTCTTCCCCCCCCCCCCTAAAAAGTGTAATTTAATAATACACATTAGAGCAACAAATTACATCACTTCCTCCTCACAAGCACAAACTGCTGCATTAAAATGCATCTCAAACTGAAAAAATATAGCCCCATTTGACTTGTGACACAAGACGCCTCCTAAAGTTCTCAATCTCAGAAAATGATGTTGACATCAAAACTAAACTAAACGCAAGTCCATGGCGCGTCATAGCAAATCTCTGCGCTCCGCAACGAATGTTATGGGAGTAGTAGAAATGTGTCAGAGGGCAAATAACTGAACTGCATTCTGCTGCACAAATGATAAGATGGTTGTTGCAGTGACAAAGCACTGATACTGATCACAGTTACAGAAATGTGATATAGTTGGTTAGTTGGATAGAATACCTTTTGAGTGTCTGTTGAGGGCATAATTTACTCTTCATTTTGAAATGAGAGCATTATGAAAGGAAAGGACGTACGGTACAGCGAATGACACACTTGACGCCATTTGACCAAGAAAATGGTCAATTTTTGGGAAATTTCTGGTGTGCAGGTTGCCATCACCAAGATGCATATCCATACCAATTTCCAGCCTTCTACGTTGAGTAATAAAAAAAACGTGCCATCCTTTTCGACGATTGGCACACCTGACGCCATTTGACCTAGAAAATGATCAAAATCAGGTCAAATCAAAAACCCATCAGAAATATGATGAAGGGTCATCTCATGCACCTCCCATATAAATTTGAGCATCCTACCTCAATGCATAAGGTAGATATGGCCATTTTTCTTTTCTCACAAAAAGCCTCTTAGTGGCCAAAATATGAATCACAGGACGGCAATTTTTGGACTACAGGTTGCTATCGCCAAGATACACATCCACATCAATTTGCAGCCTTCTACATTGAGTAATAAAACGTGCCATCCTTATCAACGATTGGCACACCTGACGTCAGTTGACCTGGAGAAAGGTCAAAATGAGGTAAAATCAAAAACCTGACTGAAATGTGATGAAGGGTCACCCCATGCACCTCCCACAAAAATTTTGAGCATCCCTACCTCAATGCCTCAGGTAGATATGGCCATTTTTCTTTTTTCACAAAAAACCTCCTAGTGGCCAAAATATGAATCACAGAATGGCAATTTTTGGCATGCAGGTTGCTATCACCAAGAAGCATATCCTTTCATAAAAATTTGAGCGGCTTAGCTCAATGCATAAGGAACTCATGGCCATTTTTCAATTTTCACAAAAAGGCCCCTGGTGGCCAGAAGAGGAAATGAATTTAAATTCTAAATACGTTGTGCACCCCTCTGGGTCACTACCTTACACCCACCAAAGTTTCAGGTTGATTGGTCAAACGGCCTAGGAGGAGTTACTGTTTCGGACGGACGCCGAACTGCATTACAATATCTCCTCACTTTTTCGGAAGCACGGAGATAATAATAATAAACGAGAATAAAGCAGGCTGAGGCAATATGGAAGAGTACACACAATGTTTTTCACTGACTAATGCCTGTGATGAACATTACCAGTGAAAAATTAAGAACGCATTTAATCACAGAGTGAAGTTGCCTTAAAAAGCAGCCAGAATACTCTGCTCACTCACCAGCTAAAGAACCGATTTCTCAGTATGCTAATCACTCATTCAACATAAAGAACGCTCCTCCTGGTAAATTCAGAAAGCCACAGCGTTTACCTACAAACTCCTGCTTTCTACCTAAAGAGGCATTCACCAAGTAAAGCAAATCGTGTTATTAAGCAGCCGGCCCATTCATAACTTAACACTGACAGATGCAAATGCTTTTGGGAAGAGAAGGCGGCTGCGGGCCTGACTGTATCCCCATTATTTTAACTGTCACTATATCCCAGCTACAGGTGATCAGCTACTTAAACAGTTTCCGACGTTCCAAAATAATGAAACACCGTTCCGCGTTTCCCTGAGAAAACATCCATAGTGCAAGAGCCATTTAATAAAATAGATTTCAGCTCTGGCCCACTAATAAAATATGAACTCAAACATGATTACACTCTGTAAACTAAAGGTTAAACCAGCACACGCTAATGCAGGCCTCAGGTCTGTAGGAACAATAGACATGGTCGTCTTTCTGGTGAAATTTATCACCTCCCAGTTCAGCACCAGTGTCAGGAGCAGAATACAAAAAAAAACACAGAAATCCTCCTGACTTGGACTGAAAGACTGCATAGGTGCAGTCTGTGTTTCACATGACACAGGCATATACACACAAATCACAGCACAGCCCCCACTTCAACCACATATTCATGTTGTTGTCTAAGGCCTGAAATACACCAGGCGCGTTCGTGGCGCGACATGTCAGTCGCAGCAGAACGCGCCAATTATTATCCCCCGCCAACACGAAGTGGGAGGGGGATATAAGTTTGACCTCCGTCCGAGATAAAGGGGACAGCTTTACTCAAAAACTACAACAGATACAGTAACCAAATTTGGTGTGTAGCTTCAGACCATAAAGGCCTTGATCGAGTTTGAAAATAAGAAGCGTACGATTGGCGGGGGATGTTGTAGACCATGTCGACTTGTTTTCTATTGAAGCTGCTAGACCGGCAACGTAAGGCATGCGTGATCGTGCCAGGCCGTGCGACAAATCTCTTCATTTAAGCGGCTGGTCTATTTTTGGTCCCTCTGTGCGCGACAACGCAGCCCCACCAACATGCAGAAACTACATGAATCTGTATCAATAACGAGTACAAGAAGTTTAAAAGTGATTAAAATTAAAAAGGATAGTACCAGAGTCATAGGAGTCTAGCTTTGTTTTTGTTTGATCTATATTGTGGGTCTAAAAAAAACAAAATCTCATCGAAGAGCATTCTGAAGTAAAAGCGATCTATTTAAAATTCAACAGCTTTTTTTTTTGTAGGCTATTGTTCCCTATTGGACCCCGGAAAACAAACATACCACTTGGCAATGCTCAATGGGGGCAGTGAAGGTGATCGTCTGTGGATAAAAACAGCAGGAAGGTTCACAGCAATAGAAATACACGAGTTGGGGGTAAGTGTCCCACTCCAATTCCCGGGCGGGGGTAGGATCAAGGACATTTTGCAAAACAGTTTGGCACAAACATGGACGAGAAGTTGATCAAAGAAGCTGAAAAAACATCAGGAGCTGAACAACCCAGTGAACACTTTTTAGAAGGACAATCTTAAAAAAAAATATACAGAAATAGTGACTGCCGTCGAAGCATCAGGTAGTGCTGGTCACTGTCTAAAGCCAGCTCTGCAACCAGGTTTTGGAAGGCTCCCTGCTGTCGTCTTTGAAGATTCAGCAGATGTACCCAAAATCTTCTCCTCTGTAGCCTCCGAATTAATAAAACAAGAGGCCTGTTGGCCTCCAGAGCTCCGCTGACGATGAGTGAAATGTGCGTGTCGTAACTTAATTTCAGAAATCCGTGAAAACTATTGCAATATTCACACGACACATTTGGTAACCAGAATATGCTGTGAACCAGTTTGGTGTCTCAATTTATGAACTATAACAATAGAACCACACTGCAAATTGCAATCAATAACCTGACCTAATCTGTATGAGGGAGGGTGGGGGTGGTATGAATTGGTTGTTAGTATTGCTTGCTGGTAAGACGGTTGAAATAAATGATTGCAATTTGTAGTGTGGTTCTACTGTTATACTACATAAATTGACACCAACCTGGTTCACAGCATATCCTGGTTACCAAAAGTGTCAAGTGTTCATATTGCAATAGTATTCAAGGATTTCTGAAATGAAGTTATGACATGGACATTTCAACCATCTTCACCGGAGCTCTCTAGGCCAAGAGGCCTCTTGATGAGATATTAAAGAAAGACATTGATGAAAGACTGAAAAATGAGCACAAACACTGACTTTCTAAGTCCAAAATGCTGAATTTCTCAAAAACTGGCATGTAGAATTTACCAATTGTCAGGGCTCATCAGAACATCATAAGAAAGGCTCACAACAAATGAGACAACAAGTTATCAGCCATTTTTGAGATATAAATGTGAAGTGAAAAGTTGATGCCGGATGGACCCCGGACAGCTCGGCATGAGGAAAGCTCCGCTGACTGCTGACTATTGTCACAGCGGAGCTATAGAGGGCAATCGCCTTCCTTCTGTAAATAGCAGGAGCTGCCCAAGAGTGAAAATAAAATAATCTGTTAAGTACTAATTATTTCGCAAGTCCGCGCATAAAAACGCTAATCAGTCAGCTTGTTTACTCAATGTAAATCTGTAGTATGGATAGGATCGCCAAAATGTGAAAGAGCAAATGGAAAATAAATTTACAGTACATGTGAACACAGGTTGTACTTCGCAATAGTTCAAGTAAAAAATGCTTTAAACGCACTCATTTTCCAATGCCAAGTGCTTGAAATCTCCTCTGGTAAACGCGTCTGGCATGCAACCACACACACAACAGAAACGAAACTACCGTAGCAGGTGAAACGCTGCGCTCCGCCCCACTCACGTTACACGTTGCGTCTGTTCCCAGTGTACATTAGGCGTACTCGAAACTCAACATAAGCATTAAGTACCTGTCCAAGTACTTATGGAGTGCGGTGTAGATGTGAGCCCACATTCACTCGGGTCATAGAGCGAGCAGCCCGGACCAAGCATGCCCCAAACCTGCTTCGCTTCAATAATTAAACCAACAAACTCAAAAAAGCCCTGCTGATAAAGATCTGCATCTCCCAGAGTAAACAAGAGCCCAGAGCTCACCCCAGCCATCCAAGACCCGGGCCCCACTGAGGCCCAAGCCAGGAAGGGCCATCGGCGATGCTAAACGCTTTCTACAGCGGCTACGCTACGCTATGCTACATCAGCACAATAGACTGTGGGAACTGAACCCTCGTCTGCACAACGAGCCTGTGAGGCAGAACGATCTCTCGAAAACCCAGCCATTGCAGCAAGTTCTAGCAACATTTCGGAAACGTTTTGCCCTTTCTTAATAGCCGCTTGCCGCTTCGTGACAACAACACAGTGCAAAGTGTTTGCGCTAGCTGGTTAGCTGCCAACTTTCAATGGGGGGGGGCATTGCAAACTGAAGGAGGCTTGACAGAGTAGCCACATGGCCACACTAAAAGCGTTGCAGCCAGCGTGGGGAGCGGGGGGGGGGGGGGGGGGGTGTAGAGAGAGAGAGAGAGAGACATTTGTTCTTTCCATTTCACATTAAGTGGCATTAAGCGCTTCCAGACAAACAGACGAAAGAATGCACGTAAAAGGCCAGCTCCTGAAATCTAACACGCAGAACTCTGGCAGATCTGCAGTCTAATAGCAGTGATGGAAAATCCGCGCTCACTCCAAACAGGGACTGAGCGTTACAGGCTACAGTAGCTCAGCAGGAGAATAAATCCAAGTAAGCTACTGTCGGATGACAGCAACAGCATTTATGACTGAACAGTGCTTATCAGGGAGCCTGTACACTATGCCGCTGCTCCCCCCCCCCCCATTGGCTGACAGCAGATGTGACCTTCCAATCACAACACAGCACAGTTCATACACGCTCCCAAAGTGACCTGGAAAAGCATTATGGACCTCGCACTTTGGCACAGTGACCCAATGCCTGGAACTGTGTCAGTCCATCTGATATCACAGGCTGCAGGCTTTCGTCGTCTTAAAAGATCAGGGCACCGCTGACAGCTGAAAAAAAGCCTTATTCATAAGAGACGGAGAGAGGACAAATAACAAAATCCAGATGAAAAACTGCAGAGCACATGGGAGCGCACATACACTGCACGTCTGAGCGAGTGTGTTTAGCGGACAGGACACAATGCATTTCGGTAAAGGAGCGGAGGCTGCAGCAGGAAACGCTGGCTGAGAAACTGGTGAAGAGACACACTCAGTGAGAACAACAGTGAGCGGTTCTCCAACTGCGGTTTGTGGGCTACAGCACACAGGCTACGTGCGTTCTCTGCACTTCAAAGCAAGCAGATTTCGTTTTGTTACTCAGGTCGCCGAAAAGTTTCTGGGGCAGGCGGAGGACTTCATAAATGTTTAAGTGGTTTGCTGAAAAACAAGTTCTCAAACTTTCATATTTAATGCACACAAACTCCGCAGAAAATCTATTAAAACTTTAAGCACGAGCAAAAGTATTAGAGGATCAAAGCATATATCTAGTTCAAACTTCAGCACGGCGATAAAACTACCATTTTATATTTTCTAAAAGCTTTTTTTCCTTTTTTAAATGAAGAACCTCCATGTTATGGAGACAGCTCTTTCAGAGCTGAGGATAACAGTGTGGCAGGCGAGTGTAGAATCTCCTCTCCACGCCAAACCCCGCCCCTCTCTCCCCCCCAGGCCCACAGCCTCTTCCTGCGTTTGCATTTCAATGCCAAAAGGGCCGATTCAGGGGCCCCAGCTGCTTCGTCAATAGAGCGCATCTACGGGGCCGAAACGTCCACGATTCAGTCAGGCCCCAGAACTCCTCCCCCGCAGCACAGTCGCATGAGTGTGTGTGTGTGTGTGTGAGAGAGAGAAAGAGAAAGAGAGGGAGGGTGTGAGGGACAGGAGGAGAGAGGGAGTGCGATCATCTGTGCCGTGGAGGAGAGGAGAAAGCCAAAGAAAATAATTAAAGACTCTCATGTGAGACCGCGCCATGCTGTCGGAACACTGGCGAATGAAGGCAGTCGCGGCCTCAGTTGGCTGACCCTCTGAGTTTCTGTGTATTCCAGGGTCATTTGATGAAAACCAGGGCATACTGCACATCTTACCACTCTCACATCACTCACACAACTGGGTGACACTTCCAAAAGCCCCACGAGGAGGAGGAGAGCATGCCCGTTTCATCTGAAACTCATTAAAATTCGGGAGATGGAGTGTTCGATGCTCGCCGCTTTTATATGGCAACACTCCTCCCTCTAACTACAAAACAAAACAGACCCCCTTCCTTTATGTGGCAGGGTGATTCACCCAAATATACAGGCCTGTACTGAGACCAGACCTCAGTGAACAAGCCCTCTGGCTGCAGCTCCATAACACAGTCCTGTGAGAGCTCTACTAGGGAACCTGGACAACTAATCACCAGTTCCTCCCACCAGCCAATCAAAACAAGCCCTGATCTGCAGTCAATTTGATGCTCAGGCTCGCTTTGATCATGCTTGCGCTCGCAGGAGCTCCTACCCACACACGCTGTTTACTTTCTGCAGGGTTAGCGATCGCGCCGTCAGCCGCAAAATCCCCTCAGCAATCAACAGCCTCAGTAACTTTACTGAAGCAAGGCTTCGGTTTCACTCAAACACTTCCAGCACTGCGAGGCAGATAAGTTTGCATTTGAGGGGTAAGGAGAGCGTACTGCAGCAATGAGAAGAGCTGGATTAGTAATGGAAAATGTGTGGGCCTGTGCACAGTGACAATAGAATATAAAAACCCTAAAGTAAAATGTGCCCCAAAGAGTCACTATTGGTTTCAAATCAATTAGGCTGAATGAAATGCTTTCCCCATTTACAGAAAACTGGTTGCAGAAGCTGACCGTGTGAAAAGATCGGTGTCCTTTTATAACCCCAATTCCGAAATAGTTGGAACAAAGCGGAAATTGTGAATAAAATCAAAATGCAATGACTTTCAAATCACACCAGCCAGTATTTTATTCATGGTAGAAGAGAGATAACATAGCAAATTTTACGATTATTTTGTATTTTATCCACAAAATGAGCTCATTTCAAATTTGATAGCTGCTACAGGTCACAAAAAAGTTGGGACAGGGGCCTGTTTTCCATGGTGTAGCATCCCTTCTTTTTAACACAGAGTGGAGGCGTCTGGGCATTGAGAAGACAAGTTTCCTGAGTTTAGCCATTGAAATTTGAAATTGTTTAATATAGGCTTCCAGTTGCTGGAGTGTTTTGGGTCTCCTTTGACAGACTTTGTTTAACGATATGCCAAATGTTCTCAATCGCTGAAAGATCAGGACTGCAGGCAGACCAGTTCAGCACCCGGACTCTCCTGCTAAAAAGCCATGCTGTTGTAATAGCTGCAGTATGTGGTTTTGCATTGTCCTGCTGAAATACACAAGGCCTTCCTTGGAATAGATATCGTCTGGAGGGGAGTACATGTTGCTCAAAAAGTAATGAACCGATTTTGATCATTTTCACAGAAGGTGGGTATTAACTCAAGGAAGAGCTGATAAAGTTTTGGCATATCCTTTATATACCTTTCAGCATTCATGGGGCTTTTAAAAACAAAAGTAACAAAAAAACGCGCTCAACTCAATCATTAAATACTGGGTGGTAAATCCTGTATTGAGCATCTGCAATAAAAAGAAAAGATGACAGCACTCCAAGTTTTAAGAGTTTATTGCCTGTATGCAAACGTTTCAGGCTGTTAACCCTTCTTCAGCGCAGTTTAAAAACAAGCCAGTGTCCCACACCATATCCACTAATGCGTCCCCATACCATCAGAGATGCTGGCATTTGAACTGAACACTGATAACAGAAGGGGTGGTCTTTCTCCTCTTTAGCCCGGAGGACACAACAACCATGATTGAAGAATGTCAAATTTGGACTCGTCTGACCACAGGACACTTTGCTGCAGTCCATTTTAATAGCGCCTTGGCCCACAGAACACAGCGACGCTCCAAGATCATGCTCAAAAATGGCTTCCTTTTTGCATGATAGAGATTTAGGTGGCATCTGTGGATGGAAAGGCGAACTTTGTGTACAGACAGTGGTTTCTTAAAGTATTCCTGGGCCCATTTAGTGATGTCAATGACAGAATCATGCTGGTGTGTGATGCAGTGGCGTCTGAGGGCCCGAAGATCACGGGCAGCCAGTAAAGGTCTGCGGCCTTGTCCCTTACGCACAGATATTTTTAAAGTTTCTCTGAATCTTTTGATGATGATATGCACTGTCAATGACACCTTCAAAGCCTTTTCAATTTGATGTTGAGGAACATTGTCTTTAAAGTATTCCACAATTTTTTTTACACAAGATTTCGCATTTGGAGAGCTTATGGCCATCTTTACTTCCAAGAGACTCAGCCTCTCTTGGACATCCCTTTTATAGCCAATCATGTTACACACCTGATGACAGTTAAAGTTAAATGTTCTTTCAGCTGATTCCCTTATATATTAATTGCTTTTTCAGCCCTTATTTGCCAGTGTCCCAACTTTGAGACCCGTTGCAGCCAGAAAATTTGAAATGTGCTCATTTTGTGAATAAAAATTTTAAATGTCTCAGTTTCAACATTTGAAAGGTTATCCATGTTCTATTGTAAATAACATATTGGCTCATCTGATCTGAAAGTTATTGCATTTTGATTTTATTCACAATTTACACTTTGTCCCAACTATTTCGGAATTGGGGTTGTATTAGCGGTTTACGACAGTTGGAAAATTCCCTGACATTTTCAAACAGTCAATCGAGATCACAGCACATTTTCAAGTTTACTGGGACTTCATTAATAACGAGAAGCTTCCATAATATATGCAGCAACAAATTTGAGAAGTCATAGGCCTAAATGTATTGCAAAGAGCTACATCATATTTAATGAAAATTCCTAATCACAAATTTCGTCCAGAATGTGGGATTGGAGATTGGCGACCAACTTGAATATTCCAATCTGGCTACACAATAGCAACACATTCCTCTGCAAAATCCTAACGTTAGCAGTTAGAGAAAGAATGTCTGTCATTTGAAATTTCTGCCATTGCCTCAGAAACAAGAAGCTAAAAGTAAGATTTTCCACGCAGTGCAAGCAAGCTTGCCACCTTAAAAACTGCAAATTTAATCAGGCCTTTTAAGAGGTAGGACCACGATGAACAACTCCAAGAGTTTAATCTGTTAGTGCCAAAAAAAAAAGCAATATCCCACACATCTTAGAGACCCTTAAACAAATTAAGAAGAAATAAATTATTAAAAAAAAAAAAAAAAAACTGCTCCCATCCAAACAATGCAAAGGCACAAAATTTTACACAGATACAGGCAGAATTGACCTCTTCGGATGATAAAGCGGTTAGTGGTTGAGAACTTCAGCTTTCATCACTTAATTGAACAGTTAGTGCCTTGTTCATTTCACCAAGCCGTCGATCTACTTCTCAGTCATACAGTCTGTCACCAATACAGATTCACCTAAACGACGCCACTTCAGCAAGTTTCGTTTTCGACATTTCCAGCTCAAACATCTGTCCTATGTAGATAGGGAATCTGCCAGTGCTTTGTGTGGACAAAAATACACACTTACAACTAGCGGTTCTGCAGATTAAAAAAATTCAGCGGAAGTCATACTGTTCAAACAGTTAAACGAATGGAAAATTGATTGATTAGACTGGCATCAAATTGGCAATAAAAAAAAATAAAAATAAAAAAATGAAAGAAAATTTATCTGTGCATCGCCATTTTTGAATGCAGGAAAAGCTAGCTTGTCTCAACATAATATATAGCCCAATGACCTTTGGACATCCTTGACAAATAAGAACATCAACACACAAGTTCACACTGTATGTCATCACTACAATGACCACTGGTTGTGAAAGAGGTTGTGTGTCACAATTTATTTTAGAACACGCCATATGTAGCCACAGGACAACATAATGATGCAGCATTAGAAACTAGGCCTCATAGTTCACTGCACTACATTTTGAGGTTCTATTTATGCTTTCTAATAAACCTTTACTTTGATTCTTTGATACAAAAAAGAAACAGAAATATAATGCATCATCATTGGAATACAACCTCTTGTTTTCATTATTCACAACACGCACTTTCTAATCTAGCAATGCTACTCACAGCTATGCAAATATTATTCATAAATAACGCAGATATCCAACACCACATTTTTGAGGCTCCAAGAACTCAAAGTAACTAGTTTGCTCAGGTTCATGTCTCAGTCACTGCCAATCATAATCTTAGAAAAGATCTCAGAATATCTATTTTGTGTATTTTCCTGCTTGATAAACAAGATTCTGCAATAGCACTACCCCTGTAGAATGGCAAATTATTTTGATTATGCAAAGACAAAGATAGCGATATAAACGGTATAAAAAGTTACAGATGTCCGTTATGTAACCGGTTTTAATATAGAAATGTGTTGTGAAGCACAACTGCGGCAGAATTAGGTCAGCATGTATAATTCACAGAGCACTGGAGTGCGCAGAACAGGAGTAAAAGGAGAGCCGAGAGAGAAAGAGAGAGAGAGAGAGAGAGAGAGAGAGAGAGAGAAAATAATAAAGAGCTCAGGTGCATTACATTGTCTGGCATGACGGGACATAGATGCAGCCACCGCCTCATGTTTTTCAATAGGACTAATAGCGAAATGTTCCAACTTAAAAAGCCAGAACATCAAAGCAATGCTGGTAAAGTACACTAGAAAAGGAAAAGGTATCACACAAGAGAACCTTTTGCTTTGATGTGCTGTGGCTATAAAAAAAAAAACCCTATCCAAAGAACAGAGGAGAAAGAAGTCATTACCAGGAAGGGATGAACGACTGGACCCATAAAATGCACCCCGCCCATTTCAATTTAAGAGAGTACGAGGGGGAGTGGCAGTCATTTTGTTTTTAAAGGGAAGGGGGAGGGGCACGTTGAAAAGGGGCCCAAATAACATTTGTTTACGTGCAGAGACTGTGTGAGAAGAAGGCTATAAAAGATTTATATGGTTAGAAACCTCAGAATGCAAGGGAAAAAAGTGCAGCTGTTTACAGAGAGGCACAAAGGGGCCCTCCTGGAGAAGGCCCCTGTCCCCCATAAAACCAGGGCCTGGGGCCCAATTTACTGATTGCTCACTAAATGCTTATAGTATTAAAGCAATGGCATCACAGTTTTGTTCATTTCCGGCTCATACCTGCAGTCGCAGAAGCAGGAGGTAAAAGCATGCTCTGTTCTCACCCTCAAAACACGCGGAAGCTCAGCTCGCATGATCTGCGGCTTTGAGTGACACATTCCAGCTTTGAGCCGCATCGTAGTTACATAAACAGCAGCACACTGAACGCCGGGACAGGAAATTGTAATTTGCAGAAGGAATTGAGATTACAAGCCAGAAAAACACAGATTTTGGTAGCCACTGGCTGAGTCAGGAAATTTTGAATAAAAAAAGACCAAGAACCAAGGTCTAGGTCTGACTGACTTTTTCCAAAATAATGTGACAGACATGCACGAACACGGCATGCACACATTCACACCAATACAGTCCGTTGGATTCTGAGACGCCAGAACACGTTCTACCAAGAACTGACCGTGATGTTGCAAACACCAGAAGGTCATTGTTGCTTTCATGCGATTTCTTAATATTGTCGACGGGAATGCACTGGAGTCTACCAATGTTCTTGGATGGACATTATTCGATTAGCTTATGCCATTTTCAGTGTTGTTGCGAGGTACGCATCCTGCGTCCCTGACACGTTAAAATCTGAAAGGATGCAGAAAACTCACTATCCATACGTACCAGGGACGCACCTCATTTTTCCCATGAAAAACAATACATTGGCCCAATTTCACAAAAGCCTCGAAAGGTTTACAGGCGGATAACTTTCTTAATCACAGGTTTAGAATGAGTTCAATTTTAATCACCGTTTCACGAGGAGCGTCTAAATAATTAAAACGTTTGTAGTCAAATAACAAAAGAAAAACGCTGGTAAAGCATGTTTAAGTTAACTCGCGAAAACTACTAC
This sequence comes from Gymnothorax reevesii, assembly GCA_029721435.1. Taxonomy (NCBI): domain Eukaryota; kingdom Metazoa; phylum Chordata; class Actinopteri; order Anguilliformes; family Muraenidae; genus Gymnothorax; species Gymnothorax reevesii. Next base: position 34,473,688 of record CM056588.1, read on the forward strand.
CACAGATTGATCTGCACCTAAATAAGTGACGCCGACCTGACTTCATCTGGTTGCCTGGTAGATTTTGAGCAAGACTTGCGCCTTTTCTGGAAAAGAAATGGATAAATAAAACTATAAAAGCACTCAGAGAGCGCAGACCTCCGACAGGGGGCAGCAAAACCCAAGAGCACGGCGACTGGAACTCCGGCCCATTGGAAAGACTTGAAATCTTGAACGTTGCTGTATATCTCAGCAGTACTTTGGCCTAGATAAGCCTAAATTTAATCAGCTGTTCCTTGACTTAATACCCACCTTCTGTGAAAATTATCAAAATCGGTTCATTACTTTTTGAGTTATTTTAGGAACCAACAGACAGACAAACAAACAAACCCAGGCAAAAACATAACCTCCTTGGCGGAGGTAATAAATGAAATGAAAGCATAAATTAGTTGCTTTCTTCAATTTCTTATTCATTTAATAGAGGGGTTTTGCAGTGCCACGTTTTTCCTATACATCTACGTTTAAATTTTCTAAAAAGGCTACCGTGAGTGAAGTCTGAACTGCATTTTTACTCTTCACCGATAATGAAAGCACAAATGAATGTATGAATGCCAAATACCTATTGGAGCCACTGTAAAAAGATTGGCATGAGAGGAATATATGGTCTATAGTTGACTTGATGGACACGAATGGCAATTTCTTAACTTATGAACAATTCTGTATGAAATATACAGTGGCTCCAATAAGTATTTGTACACTGCTGTACTTCATGGAGCCGGTTACGGATGGCCTGGGCACAAACATGGCTTCCAGTTGCTTCCTCCACTTTGGTGGCAAGACTGGAGGCCGAGGACTGTCTCTCCCTCTGTACCAGCAGGGAGATGTACCGGTCAGTGCGCTGGCTGGTCTTCCTGGGACGTCCTTTCCTGGCTGCATTGGCTATGCGTTCAGACTGTTTGTACTTCTTGATGATGTACTGCACGGTCGTGTGGCGTAACGATAGCAGAGTTCCAATTTTTCTGGGGCTTTGGCCTTCTTTATGTAGCTGAATGATTTGCTCCCGCATTCGAAGGGGTATCTCGCCTGTCTTAGCCATATATCACAGGAATACATTATGGGCATATTCAGGCCATTTACATAGGCCAGTCTGTGTACAGAGGGAGTGTCCAGTATGGTCCCGCTTGACCAAATGAGACCAAGTGACTCAACCATGTCCTGTAAACATCTTGAGTCAATTTTAGGTGAGTATAAGTTTTGTGACTCACTAATGGAACTGTACAGATACTTATTGGGTCAGATAATCGCCTTTCTGACCAAATATGCCATCTTGACATTAAATATTTGTTTAAAACATAATGATTATCAAATATTTTAATCACTTTTACACACAATAGCAAGCATTTAACCGAATATACAAAAGCTGTTATGTAGTTGAATTTTCAAGTAGTGTACAAATACTTATTGGAGCCACTGTATCTGCATTATTTTATTTTTCTCAACAGACTTTCCACTAATTTAGTTAAGTTTCAGTTTTGTGCGAAAAGTTTCAGCAATTGACTCATTTGATTTAGTTGATGTTAAGACAAGATTTTGGTGTTATTTTGGTGACAATTTATTTGTTGACTCTGTCACGGTGATGAGAATGTTTTGTTTGTGTGTTAAAATCAGCACTTTTGTTTATTATTTATTTTGGTAAGACAGACAACATTTTGTTTTCATTTGAATTTTAGTAATTTATTTTGGTGCCATTTCTGTTGCCAAAAAATTTATATTTTATTTAAATTGTGTATTTTGCGCCACTGTGACAGTTGTTTTGCGATAAACTTTTCAGATTTGCAATTTGATTTGTCTTATTTCAGATGCATTTTGAACATACATGAATAAATCCGTTAATTATAACCATATCATACCATACCACCATCAAAGGACTTTAACACTTCAATTTAAGAAATAGAATATAAGAAATGGAAAAATAATTCATTGGGGATCCACTGAATTTACCAGAGACCCACTCAAATCACCACCTGAGGGTCCCAGGGACTCCCTAAATTGAAAACCTATCAACATCACTGCATTTTTTGTCTTTTTTTCCATTTGTAAACCATGTGTGACACTTAAAGTGTAGCTAAAGAATAAAGAATACAGTTTGGAGAGAGTGCCAAACTTCTGTGGTACAAAACCCCGCGAGTCAGCATTTTCAAGCCATGATTTCCCACTCAATTTTAGTTCCCAGTTTCTAAATCACGCAAAAACAAAACAAATGCTGGATGTAGGTGGAGTTATGCAGGAAGAATATTTGTCATAGCTGCTTAAAAAAAAAAAAAAAAAAAAAAACTTACAAGATCCCTGGCTCTCCAAGATCAGACTTCACAGTGTGATCTGATAACCACAAACCATCCACACTGACCAGTAAAGTGACCACACTGACCATATGTTTTGGTGAACATCAAGCCACCAGCAGGGTGGAATGTTTAATTCCTTGTCCAAGCATTAGCGTACTCGCACTGACCTTATAATTTTACCATGGCTACAGTGTACCAGGAAAGACTCAGCATGTGCGTTAGTTATCCAATTAAAAGGAAGGAGTCAGTCCATCATTATGTATGCAAGTCTGCCCTTAGATTTTTCTAATAACCGTTTATCCAATCAATTTCATACTTAGCAAAATTACTCCAGAGAACCCAAGAAAGTGCAGGGCGGAGTGGTAACTTGCTTGGTGGAACAGTTCATCAGAGGGCTGCAAGCCGTAATACCAGATGTCAAGGCCCATTCAGAACAGACACATTTTGAACAGGCACTACACGAGTTGATGACAGCGTAAATACACAAACGGCAGCTGGTAGAATATTCTAGGAGGACATCTAAAAAGCTTTTAATTGGATGCGAAAGTTTGATTCATTTGATGATTATTTCACCCCGGCACACACATCCCTAGCATTTCAAAAACATGGCTACTTTCAGGGTAAAAGCAGCATGTGACCTGCCCCTCCCCAACACTGAGCCAATTGTCTGTGGCACAGGTCTGGCCTTCATTACATGGGGGTGTCCATTTCCCCTCTGTGATCTGATACACAAGAGCACTGCAGCTCTGTGAGAGACATATGTCAAGCGTTCCACTGATAAATTAGCCACGCTCACAACCATGACCATTTCAGGAACAACAAGTTCTAAGCAGCCGCAATGGAGACAGAAAGACATTCAACATAAAGACAGTAGTAAGGTAACTCATCTCACCTTCTCATTATACCTAAACTCTGACGCAGAACTCCTAAAATTGCACTGAATTAAGCAGATGGACCAGCAAGCCATAAAAAATGAAAATCACCACGAGTGATGCAGTTATAAAATGTGAAATAGTTTCAGATATGCATGAAATGTCATTCACCAAATTCGTCGCTAACCTAGCATTTTACATTATCAACAATATTAACCTACAGCCTATTTTGGGCAGATCAAGCCATTGCACAGTTCTGAAATATGGCATTTCTATGTCACAATATAATCTGGCAGAGAACCAGGTTCCTGCAGCATGAGGATATTCTCACTAGCATTAGCTCAAACATTTACACGTTGCTGTGATGTGCTCATGTTGGCCCGCCAGTGGAAGAGGATGTGGCGAGCGGAAGCCTGTCACTGAGCTGGTAATGCCACTGAGCGCGGTGGAGCACAGCTCTCCCCAATCAGCACACTGACCCAAACACAGTGCCACAACAGGGACAAATGTACACACACCTGCTCATGTGCTCCTGCCGTATTACACAAAAAGTAAAAATACACAAAACAAAAAAAAAAAAAACGGAGCTTCCGCAGGCTGATGCTCTGGCCTAACTGAGCATCATTCATCTTAGTCCTCAACGAAAATAACTGAGCTCTGGGAGTAAGATGACTCACTAAATCCTAAATACATGCAGAATAGTCAGGTACAGAATTGTATTGAAAGTCCACCATTTTAGGAAGCAACTCTGCTGATTGCATCGCTCGTTCTTTAAGCATTAGTAATTGGCAGATACTAGTACCATGCAACATCTTGGAGAAGTACCTGAACAAACTTGGGGCCAAATGACGATCTTACTTATTAAAATATCTTGCTTACCAAACCCATGCTCGAACTATGGAAGTGCGCTAGAGTAATTCATCTAGCTCCACTTCATCATCTTTAGTCCCCAGTCTGTCAGGGTCCCTACATGCCAAACAAGGGCAGTAGAGTGAAGACCCTATGGATACGATAAGATGCCCCAGATCCAAAATGCTTTTACAAGTACTCTGGAAAGGACCCTGATATTGGCCACGTGACATGAATTTCCACCACCGCTTTCAGGTCATCCCGTTATGTAGAAAGAGCCAGGAACTGATTTTAAGCCTGGGACCTACAGGAATTCTGGCTTGGACAATGGTCCCGATATGTCCCACAATCACACCTTTTCTGCCCAGAAACAGCACAAATATCTCCCAAAAAAAAAATGTCTGGAGCAATTTAGGTCCCCACCAGGAAACAATTCTTGCAGAAGGATCTGCCAATCACAGGGCTCCTGACCTTTGACACACAGGGAATGCCACTTCCTGCCTTGATAGCAAGCTCCAAAGTCTGCCACAAGACGTCACAGCTCTGCCACAATGGAGTCCATTGTTATTCAAGGAAACAACGGGGGACAGAGAACATTCATGTCTAATAAGGATAAAGTGGCTCTCCTTTATATGTTGTCAGGCTTTTAACACAAATGACAAGTTGGTCACGAACATAGGAACTGGTCCGCTTCACTTTCACCCAGGAAATACCGACAATGTTAAGGACAGAAGGTTCCAAGGTGAATAAGTCTCAAAAGAAACCATGCAACTGAAGATTTAAATCATATTAAAGATTAAACTGCACAATATCATCCCCTCACGAATCAATATAAGCCAAAAGTTGAATAGCTAGCCCCAAACGCTACCGCCAAGGCGCTTACATGGCTCTCAACTCCCAATGGCTTAAAATTAACTTCATGTTTCCTATACCGCGACAAAAACACTCAACCGTCAGACGTGACTCGTATATCATGTGTTCCAATTATGCCCTAAACCACAACATTGCTGCACAGAGTACAATAACCTACACGAAATAAGAACTTTGCACTCTCAATCCTAACATGGTAAAAAAAAAAAGTCCATGAGCTCTTCTAACACGAAATTTCTAAAGCGAAATTAAGAACTAAAGCTTCAATTTTAATCCAAACTGCTCAGTTTGAAAAGCAGCATAAAACTCAAATTTCAAAATCGAATATAGTTGAACCCACCAGCTTACTGGGGTCATGTTATGGCCTATGCTCTAGATCTAGGCTGTGCGCTTCCCCGAGCTCTTCAAATTCTCTGAATATGGGGAAGGTTCAAATTTTACTCTACTGCAGAGCTTAATGGCCAACGGTAGCTCGTAAAATACGCGATCGCGCTGTGTTGACTCCATATCCGACAAAGAGCATCGCCATTAACCGAACTGTTATGTTCCTGTCTCTTTGAACAAGCCAACGCAGCTAGGACAGCAAACACGTGTGCGCACCCCCAACTAACCCGATCGCAGTGAAGCTCTATTTCTGCTCATTGCAAATATTACATAATGTAAACTGGGTTCGGTTTGTGTGCGTATCTTAACAGCAGCACGGGTTTACAGCCAGCTAACCGTCATTGCCTTAGTTAGACGGCTCTGGGCGAACCATTATTACAGCTTTAACAAAAGCATAACCTTTCAGACTGAAGTAACGCTCGGAAAGGGCTAATCTGAAAACATTCTGCTGACAAAATAGAACCATCTACACTTTACTGCATACTTTCTCCATTGCTTAATATATTGTGACGGAATTTTCACCAGTTATTCTTCAGATGTATATCTATCAATAAGAAATAATGAAGGAAAGTATAGATGGTTGTAGTTTTTTCAGCAGAATGTTTTCAGAAGATCAGCCCTGCCCGCTCACACCAGCTTTGCCCACTGCTCAGCTCGCTGCAGCGTAGTGAACTAATGTTAGCCCAGCTAACGTTAGTACACTTGTTAGTGTCGTGCATGGAAATATAGTTCGCCGACTAGCGAGCTAGTAGCCCAACGGGCTTACGGTAACCTTAGTTTTCCAATTAAACTTTTTTCCCAGAGGCACATACGTTTCCCCTAAGTTTCATTAGCCGACTAGCTAATTGTTAGCGTGTACACAGACGTTGCGTTAACACTGGTCTTCGCAACTCGCCGGCGAGTTAGCTAGCTAACGCGAACAAACTAAGTAAGCTAGCTGGATATTTAATAAGCTGTTTTGATAGGTCGATGCGCAAGTTGAAGCATTATCAAAAGGCCAACCGGAGAGGCAACTTTGCGGGCCAGTATGCTGACTCAATGCGTCTAATAATTGGTCGCTAACATTGCGTGAGATGCTACAGCCAGGTCAGATTTTCTGCAATGTTTACACTGGCGGGCAAAACACTTAAAGCCGCTTTCACACTTGGACGCGAAACGAATTTTTCGCACGACAGACTGCATTCAAAGTCAATGCAAAGACGCGAATATAACGCGTCTTTGCATTGACTTTGAATGCAGTCTGTCGTGCGAAAAATTCGTTTCGCGTCCGGTGTAGAAGCGGCTTTATTAGGTTGCAGAGACTGGCCAGCAATCGACAAGAGTGAAAAGTTCGGAGAAGTAACCATCAGCCCGTGGTTAATTAATGTATCATAGGGATTCGTTTACCTTCAATGATACTCGAACAGGGTCCACTTATTTATTCTGGGTACTCCCGTCCAGTAAAGTGTTCTCCCATTTGAGGCCTTGCAGCTCAGCGGACTCTCGTCCGGAAACATCCGACAAAAGCACCGCTCATGTCATGTACGCCAATGTAACACGGCTGCTAATCCCAACAGTCCGCCAGCTAACGCTAGCAACCTCAAATCGAAAGAAAAACAATTCTTGATTCCCGTAGTTTGTCGCGTTTCCAATTGTAAGGTCCCCACCGATTTTCAAAAGCCACAAATAGTTACTTCTGAGGAAAGTAATCTAGTTGGAAATATCGTTATGTAATTACGCAGTTCCCTCAGTCCGCTCCACATACTCCTTTCACAGGCTCCAGGCGGCCCTCGACTTCGCCTTCGGTGCTGACGAAAGGGGAATGAGGCGGTTCGAAACACAGGAGATGATAGGCTGTTAAATGTAGGCGGTTCCTACCCTGTCCAAATACGAAACGGACGCCATTGTGGATCGTCAAGAGTTGAGATCGTAACAAATCAGCAACCGCCACTTGCCGGATTATTTTTCATAACCGAGTTAGGGACAAAGTCCAGTTACGTATAATCTGATTGGATTTTAGTTTCAGTTAGATACAATCTGATTGGTTTAAGTGTGCTTCAGAGCAGAAGCACTGCCATAACTAGGTTAGGGGAAAAAAGCTCATCTGCCGCCCTGAGCTGACATGGTGGAAGCAGTGGCATAGTTGATTTCTTGCTCATCCCTGAGCAGAGGAATGGAATGATTACGTTTAATGTTTTTAAATAGGCTCGAATGTAGGCTGCACCACAGAATGGTAGGTTCTCCTTAGAGGTGACTAAGAAGCTGATAAAATGTGATGAAAGTTGCAGATTTCGTTCCTCCAGAATATTTATGCGGCTACCCTTCAAGTGGCTAAATCAGCATCATATAATGTTGTGGATTTTCTTGGCCATTACTTATAGTCCTGTCAAAATTTAATTCACCGTTAATTTGCCCCCAAACTAATACACAGCTCCTCTAGCGGGTTAGTTTGAATTTGAGGTGGTTTTTCTGAGTTTAATCATATATCGCCAAAAAACGTTACCAAAAGAGTCGCACATCTCACCGATGCGGCATTGTGGTTAGTCCTGTTGCAAGCAAGAAGGTCGTAGGTTCGATTCCGGCCTGGGGTTTTTCTGTATGGAGTTTGCATGTCCGCGTGGGTTTTCTCTGGGCACTCCGGTTTCCCCGACCCTCAAAACACGCATCATAGGAACACTCCAACCAGTACCAAGGAACTGGAGGTGGTCCCCTGGCGCTGCTGTGTGGCTGCCCACTGCTCCTAACTATAGGTGGGTCAAATGCAGAGGACAAATTACCCCACGGGGTTCAATGAAGTGTATTATCTATGAAAATCAACAGTGAAGTTCATTTTTAAATGTCATCATAAACATGTAAATTACTGCTTGATACATCTCTTAATGTTAAGGTTTGTGAGTGATCCAATTAAATTAATTTCCAACATAATAAAAATACAGTTTAAGTTATTGCATTCTGACTTCTTCTTATTGTAATGCATATGATGTCTCGGTACTCAGACAGCTTAGCAAGGCTGCTTTAGAAAATGTATTTGTGACAGTGTCATGAAAACCAATTTGGTGAATGAGCAAACCATGCAAAGTCATTACGTTCGTCGAAAAACGCGAGTGTTCGTGGGATGGGAAATATCCAAACATGCTTTCAGCACTCGACATTTGGAAATGTTTCAGCGTACGCGGAAAGCAAACCAAGACACTAATACTTTGATAGTTGTCCCCAACCAAGCGCGGAGCCATTGAACTTCGCTTGGACCATTGCGAATCTAAAATTTGATAATACTACACCCTGCTGGTTGGGTTTGTAACAACAGCTTCTCCAGTTCATGGATTTACACCATTTCTCGTCTCAAATGCAATTTACTTTGTTACCATTACTTGCATTATTCATTGACAAAAACGGTTTTTGAGGTTCAACAGTAATGTTCATCTGTGGACTCAGACTTAATTTTGTGGATAGACGGAGAAAGCCGGATATAAGGCGAAATGCAGTGTGCAAGATCTCTGCTTCAGATTAAAAAAAAAAAAAAAACATCTTACATTTTTGGATTCTTCATTCACATTGGCAATGTTGGTGACAGGTGTTGAGCACTTGTCTTACAGAGACTGCGAGACACAGTGCAGAGGAAATTCAGACCCAAATCCTGATATATATTGAACCAGTGGCTTCTTTGCAGGTTTGCTGTGTTATGGCCCCAATTTGTAATTACATTTACAACAGCAAGGGATGACAGACACAATTTTAAAACTCAAACACATTTAATTAAACAAAGGCAACTAACAACTAACTAATCTACTGACCAAGATTGATTAACAAGAAAAACAGAAATATTTACTGTCCCTTTTGGTTGGGTTCCTTGGTGATGTCCTGGGAGAGGAAAATGCTCTAACACAGGCAAAAATCCACTAAAAGCTTCGCAGGTCTTGAACAGAATGACAGGTCTAGTCACATGTATCCTTCTCCTTGCAATTTCTCCTACTACTGTACTGTCTCAATTTTACTCCTAATATACTTTTTTGCAGACCCCTCCCACCTTTTAGGCTCTTTTTATTTTTCTCTGGGACTTGTCCCAGACATGCCTAAAACATGCCCAAACCTATCTCCAGTCTGGGCTTAACAAAAAAAAAAGGTAAATACTGCTGTCTAGTGGCCTCTATTCACATTACAGTTGACTTCCATAGAATTAAATTGGTCAAAATGTCTTAGAAATTACCATCTCAGTATTACCTTCTTGTCTAGGTAGCCGGTGGAATTTGCTTGTCGACAGCTACTTTAGATTATCAGTGTCAAGGGTCCATGTTTATGTTCAGTTCATTATGTTCAATATTCCTGAATGCTAAGTGTGTCATGTCAGTTTATTGTGCTTGACCTGTGGAGGCATCATACACTGAACAAAAATATAAATGGCCCATGTCAAATTTTTGTGTTTTTATTAACATTAGGGTTATGCAATATATGAAGTGAATCAAAGTTAATTTTTGTTTATGACTAATATTCAGATCACTGTACATTACATCTTGATATTGGCATCTGCAAAGGAGTGACAATCCTTTGAACACGTTGGGGGTCAGGTTGAAGAAATTGAATGTTCAATATCTTGTGTGTCCACCATTTGCGTCTCTCAGAGCAACGCATCTCCTTCACATGGAGTTGATCAGGTTGTCTATTGTGGCATGTGGAATGTTATTCCATTCTTCCCAGAGGGCCACACGGAGCCGGCGCATATTATCCGGAACTGGAACACGGTCGCGGACACGTCGATCCAGAACATCCCAAAGATGCTCTATGGGCGACATGTGCGGCGAATACGCAGGCCAGTCCAGAAATGGAATGTGCTCTGCTTCAAGGAACTGCATGCAGACCGCTCTGGTGGACATCCCTGCATCCAGCATGCCAATGGCACGTTCTCGCATGAGACCTGAGACATCTGATGACCTGAGGCATGATGACTTTTGACAAAATTTGCAATTTTAGGGTGGCCTTTTATTGTCCCCAGTATAAGGAGTGTCTGGGTACTGCTCATTCTGTCTGATCACCGTCTGGAAATGCCACACCCTTGTACTGAGTGAAATCACTGCATCACTGAACAAATGCTCACTGACAGAGAGATGGATAAAAAAATGGTACACAAATCAAGAGAAATATCCCTATTGTACAAGTAAAAGTCAGCATAGGCTCACTTCGAGTTGTTAACTCCATGTGGCATCAATATTTGACATGGGGCGTTTATATTTTTGTTCAGTGTATTTGTCAGGTGAGCTGGTCTATCTTACATGCAGTCTGTATTTTTGCGATTCTTATAGCTTCTGTTTTAGTCCCACAGTATCTGGCCAGGATGAGCTGTTTTTGTTTTAATTACTCCAAGGCATTTAAAAATGATGTTTTGATATTTTCATTAGGCCTGCATTCTCCCAAATAGAAACACTGATATAAGCAGTCATATTTAAAAGGCTTTATTGCTTAACACATAATGCCCAAATTTCTTTTTCAGGTAAATGTTACATTTTATTATCGGATACGGCTGTAAAATGTATGTGAGGCTTAAATTCTGGTGAAGAACAATTGTCATCGAGGACCACAAGTATACATGCCCCAGTACAAATGTACACAGATCGTTGAAGGCATTAAAAAATTTTCATTCTGAGAAAAACATATTTAGATAATACTATACTTGACAAAAATATAAACGCAACAGTTTAGTCCTGCCAATATTCCGAATAATCATTTCTGAGGCTGGCTTAGTTGGGTTTGTTTATGTGACCAAGGTTGTGCGCTACTGGCATGTTGCATTTCAGTCACCTTCTCCATATCATAGTCAAGTTAACAGCCTTTTTCAAAATTAGCCTGTCAGACAGGTGGAGTCTGATGTAGAGCTACTGGAATCAGGGACAGTCAGCCCAGGCACATCCTGTACTCTGGGAAATGAAAGGCCACCTCAGGAGTCCCAGTTCTGCCATTCTTCAAAATGCCATAAATGACTCGAGCTGTCAGGGAGCGTGCCATTGGCATGCTCAATGCAGGAATGTTTCTCAGGGATGTTGTAAGGGCTCTTAATGTCCATGTTTCAACACTAAGTCACAAAAAACACCTTTTTGAGGAATGAGGCAAGACAGCAGACCGCCCGCATGCATGACGACCATGTGTGACAACCCCCACCCAAGACCGCCTTATCTGGACTCTTTATCTCTGTGATCGTCTGAGACCAGCAACAGCCACTGCAGATGAGACAGCTGGTCCCCACAATCCCCACATTTTTACCTAAACCATGAAAAATAATCTCCAGGAAGTCCATATCTCCGCATGTTTTGCTCTTTGTGGATTGGACCTGTCCTCAGCTCGATAAAAAAATGGTTCGACTGAGTGAATACACATTTCATGGGCAACGGCACAATGGAGGACTGTTTTCTTTACAGACGAGTCACCTTTCCAACTCCACGGAGAGGATAGATGGGGATCGTTATGCTGACATCAGTGTGGTGCGCATGGGGGCACATGGTGGTAGAGTTTGGGTGGGAATATTCCAAGGACACTGTACCCAACTGCAGTTCATTAAAAGCAACTTGAATGCAGGGTGATTTCACGATGAGATGCTGATGCCTATCATCCTACCATTCGTCCATCTAAACAATAATCACCCAGCATAACCATGCTAGACCCAAGTCACCCGTGTATGCACAGAATTTCTTGAGGCTGAAAACATTTTTGTGCTTGAATGTCTGGCTTATTCCTCAGATTTGTCCCCATTCCAGCATCTATGGGATATTCACAAGTAACGAGTTCGTAATTGTTCATCATTTTCAGTCAATAGCCACCAACTCCGCACAGATCTTGAAGAAACGTGGGAACACATTCCTCAAGTCACCACTGACCATTTGTTACAGTCCATACAGCAGAGATGTGGGGCAGTGCAGCAGGCCAGAGGTGGACATACCCAATATTGATTTGTGAAATTTGGAGAACAGACCCCATCCCCTTTGTCATCACGCCATTGCGAGATTCTCGTTTGTCTGTTTAAACCATTGATCACAATGTATTGCAATATGGTCATACAATCTATCAACACTCAATGAAAGTACAATGAGCTTCTGAACATGGTCATATTTCTCACAATAAGAAGTGTTGCGTTTATACTTTTGTTCAGTGTATAATCATCAATTTTTGTTCTTAGTGTTGTGTAAATATGTGTCTCAGAAAAAAATGACACACTTACCTTTTAGAGCATCGAATAATGCTGGTACAGATTCAAGAAATTTATGCAAATGGCGGCCCCCACCACAGCTGTAAAGGGAGACGACTCTCATAAGCACTTTTCCTGGACGTTGGTTACTTCCCTTGATTAACCTACAGCAGCTTAGTCATAGTAACACATTCACTTGGGTTACAGAGGTTAAAATGTGCCAAGTTCCAAAAATGGGACAGTAGTCATTAATGGGTTAAGCTACATTTGACCTGTACAAATCTATACTATAATGAGTATCAGGCAAGCTGAAGATAAATGAAAGCAGGACAGAAATAAGGAAATCAAGACTGACTTTTGTAAATTTGTATTTTAATGATCATGATCCAATTTACCATGACAAAAACAGGCATACAGGCAAATGTTAAAAATCCACTTATTAAAAAAGTTCACATAAAAATCATCATCATCAAAAAAAAAAAAAATGTCGTCAAAGGATTGCAGTTTGTAAAAATACAAAAATCTTTTGGAGCAGCGTACTTTATATTCAATAAACTAAAAGCTACAATTTCATACATAGATCAAATGAGTGTGTTGTTTTTTCATAATTTGTCACTCTTTCAGAAAATAAATAGGCATACTCTTCCCCTTTTTTGTACGCATGATTATGTTACATCGCAGCACATTTCTAGGTCATTCATATCCTTATGAATCCCCATGAATAATTATTGAACTGGTGTCTGATTGGTCTGCTGGTACGCGATAAATCTATTAAAAAAAAATCAGTCATTGGACTATACATCACTGATCTTAATTTTAGAGATGCTAATATGCTATGATGTAAATCAAAAAAGATGTCCTGACTTTATTTCAACATCTCTTCTGCAAGAGGCTACTATAGGCATATTTGGGAATACTCATTTGTCATTTAATTTTCCTTTTGAAACATTAAAGTCAAATGAACGGACAAGGCTTATAAAAACAAGCAAGTATTTAATGATTACAGTTAGAAGGCTTTGTTGTAATAGTTGCTGATATCTAGTTCGCAAAAACCAAGTCTTAAGCATGCTGTCTGTTTTCTTCAGGCATTGTTTGGTAAAATGGAATGAATACAAATATTAAAAATGAAAAGAAAAAAACAGTATAAATAATTGTAACAAGTTTTTCACATGAAAAGGGAGTTTGTTTCATCTGTAAGTCAGGAAGCCTCACTACTGCTCCCTCTCAAATTACCCCTAATTACTTTTGTGGATCTGAATACAAAGATTCAATTAATACCCCAAACTCCAAAAGAAATAAGGAAGACAGGACACATGGGAAGGTCTATCCTTAACCTTCCTCAAGCTTCTCCCATAATGCAGTTATTTAATTTCCTCTCATTTCTTCACATACTTGATTGTATTCAAAACTGTAGTGTCTCTATAGAGTATCAGTCCAAACTTACACATTCACAGCTCTCTGAAAATAATTTGTCAGAAATAATAATAATAATAATAATAATAATAATAATTCAGAAAATAAACAGACCTCGTCTTTTGGGCCTACCACATTTTACCGGCCTGAACCTGGTGTCCAGTCCCTGTGTAGCCACCTTTACATGACAGAGTAAAGCCATCTTGTCATTCTAAAGCTGCTTACACACCTGACGCGAAACAAATTTTTCGCACGACAGATTACATTGAAAGCCAATGCAAACACGCGAATATGCGCGATTCGCGTGCATTTGCGTCTTTGCATTGACTTTAAATGTAATCTGTCGTGCAAAAAATTTGTTTTGCGTCCGGTGTGAAAGCAGCTTTAGGAGCGCACAGGTGACGATCCTGTATTTTATTATTTTCCTCTCTGGGCATGGAAGCTTCTCTCAATCCCATACTAAATTTCTTCCATAACATATTGAAGCAGATATATACATAATCTCCACCAGCTCTCTCAGCCCCTGACCATCACTATTCCTGCCTCTGGTTCTTCACAACTCTGATCCAACAGTTCTTTTCTGCACCATCTCTTTCTGTCACACCGATTAGACTCCTCCATTTCGTTCCAAGTTTAACTTGTGTGTTGTGCGATCCAGGGCTCCACATACTGGACACTGTACTGCCAACTTTTAAAATAATAGATAACTAAAAACCTGTATGGTTTCATTGCAAACAGTGACTTCTCTCATGACCTCATCAGGGACATCCCAAATATAACAGCACTCCCTGCGGCTGTCACATCAGATCCTGTCAAGAAATGAATAGATTCATAGAAAGCAACAACTATTTCCATGTTTTACCTGCCATGGCTGGTGTCAGTGCAGCCTTCTGTGGATTCTCATGTGTATAAATCATGTACGAACCAATAAAATTCAACCTCGAGTCCCTCCTGGATTCTGATTGGACAAAGTAAGGAAAGACCGCTCCTGGGTTGGGTAGGGAGGGGTGTGGAGCAGGAGGGGTGGGCGGGGAGATGACAGGGTGGACATTTTGTGAGAGCGTTTGCTCTAGCGCGGGTCGTACATGTCGGCGAGTTTTTGGAAGCGGGGGCCCCAGTCATTGAGGTAGTCGTAGTCCTGATCCTCCTCTGAGCTGCCAGACGCGATCGAGCTCAAACTGCCCGCCAGAGAGCCGTCGCCCTCGTGATCGTAGATGAGCGCCGTGTCGTACGGGGGCACATTGGGATCATTATCTGCGGCATCCAGAGCCTGGAGACATACAGAAAATAGCAGGTCCACAGTCCAGCTCCTTTTCTCAGCATGTCATGATGTATACACTGTGAGCATCATAATTCATTGGACACATTTTTTTTTTTAAATTTGGAGGTGCTTAACTTTTCCCCTGGTGTAAGCAATCATAGCAAGTATTGTAAAACATTTTAAGCGCAGTAAAGTTTTTGCTCAAGTTTTGTCCAGAAGAGGTGCACCAGCTTACATCATTGATGAAGTCCTCGATGTCAGTGGGGTCTCCCGGGGCTTTCCGCGGATACGTGGGGGAGGGCAGATAGTGGGGGGCATCTTTCCTGAGGGGCTGTTTCCCTCTGGGGTAATATGGAGGTGGAACCACCTCATTGGGGTTTCTCAGCTGGTCAATGTTGTATGCATTCTGAAAATAATACATTTCATCTGATTATGTATCAGACAAGATTGACTATAATATAATAATGATTAATATGTGACCACAAATTTACTTGACAAATGACATTATACAGCATACCAGTTACAGCTACTGCTAAAGCCTTCAATAGTTATGCAATTAAATTATAATTTCCTGCCAAATGACAGTGCTATTTGTTGACTAATAGATATAATGAATGTAAAGTAAAATAAATCGTGAGGAAATAGTCTGCATAGCAATCTTTTGCAATTGGCAGATTCAGTATTAGCACGAACCTCGTCTTCCTCCCCTCCGCCCTGCTCGTCGTAGTTTAGAATGTTATCACGAATGTCATCGTCTGACACCCCTCCGAGAAGAGCTCCTTTATGAAAATGGCGCCGCCTGCAGTTCCCCACTGTAACCACTAGGAGCAGCAGTACTGACCAAAGAAAGATTGTGAGGAGCAGGAGTCAGTAATGGGAAATGCCAGCCTCACACGAGCTGATCTGACTTTGGCGAAGTAAACTTATGATTTTCCATATGAGTATCACACATTAGAAAGCATTGGCAATAAAATGCTGCTGAATGTCAGTTGCTGTGAAAATAGTGATGAAAATATGATTGAATTTTTATCGAACCCACTTGTTGCATTTCTTCATGGTATCATTCATAGTATGGACTATGAGTCTTGTGATTGAAGGTCCCCTATTACGTCACCAGGAGCTCAGCCAGTTAGCCAACACAATCCATTAACAAGAGTTGTCAGAAAGACAACAAAGCTCGCCAGGGGGCAACCATCATTATTTACTGTTTTACTACCTGTGCTTTACTGTTTTACTACCTGTGCTTTAAAAAAACTTTAAGGTCAGGTAAAGGTCATGGTCAAGGTCACCAGGTCAAAATTTCGGCATCAGTACGTAGGTCTTGCACCAAGGAGTATACATGCAAAGTATGAAAGCCCTATCTCTCACGGATTAAAAGTTAAAGACAAGGTTAAAGTTTTTGTTATGGGCAAGGTTAAAGTTTTTTAAAGGTCGGGTAAAGGTCAAGGTCAAGGTCATCAGGTCAAACTTTGGCATCAGTAGGTAGGTCTTGCACCAAGAAGTACACATGCAAAGTATGAAAGCCCTGTCTCGCACGGTTCAAAAGTAATGGGCAAGGTTAAAGTTTTCTAAAGGTCGGTCAAAGGTCAAGGTCAAGGTCACGAGGTCAGAAATTTTGGCATTGGTAGGTAGGTCTGGCATCAAGGAGTACACATGCAAAGTATGAAAGCCCTATCTCTCACGGATTAAAAGTTAAAGACAAGGTTAAAGTTTTTGTTATGGGCAAGGTTAAAGTTTTTTAAAGGTCGGGTAAAGGTCAAGGTCAAGGTCATCAGGTCAAACTTTGGCATCAGTAGGTAGGTCTTGCACCAAGAAGTACACATGCAAAGTATGAAAGCCCTGTCTCGCACGGTTCAAAAGTTATGGGCAAGGTTAAAGTTTTCTAAAGGTCGGTCAAAGGTCAAGGTCAAGGTCACGAGGTCAGAAATTTTGGCATCGGTAGGTAGGTCTGGCATCAAGGAGTACACATGCAAAGTATGAAAGCCCTATCTCTCACGGTTCAAAAGTTATAGGCAAGGTTAAAGTTTTTGTTATGGGCAAGGTTAAAGTTTTTTAAAGGCCGATTAAAGGTCAAGGTCAAGGTCACCAGGTCAAAATTTCGGCATCAGTACGTAGGTCTTGCACCAAGGAGTATACATGCAAAGTATGAAAGCCGTATCTCTCACTGTTTAAAAGTTATAGACAAGGTTAAAGTTTTTGTTATGGGCAAGGTTAAAGTTTTTTAAAGGTCGGGTAAAGGTCAAGGTCAAGGTCATCAGGTCAAACTTTGGCATCAGTAGGTAGGTCTTGCACCAAGGAGTACACATGCAAAGTATGAAAGCCCCGTCTCTCACAGTTCAAAAGTTATGGGCAAGGTTAAAGTTTTCTAAAGGTCTTTCAAAGGTCAAGGTCAAGGTCACGAGGTCAGAGATTTTGGCATCGGTAGGTAGGTCTGGCATCAAGGAGTACACATGCAAAGTATGAAAGCCCTATCTCTCACGGTTCAAAAGTTATAGGCAAGGTTAAAGTTTTTGTTATGGGCAAGGTTAAAGTTTTTTAAAGGTCGGGTAAAGGTCAAGGTCAAGGTCATCAGGTCAAACTTTGGCATCAGTAGGTAGGTCTTGCACCAAGGAGTACACATGCAAAGTATGAAAGCCCTGTCTCGCACGGTTCAAAAGTAATGGGCAAGGTTAAAGTTTTCTAAAGGTCGGTCAAAGGTCAAGGTCAAGGTCACGAGGTCAGAAATTTTGGCATTGGTAGGTAGGTCTGGCATCAAGGAGTACACATGCAAAGTATGAAAGCCCTATCTCTCACGGTTCAAAAGTTATAGGCAAGGTTAAAGTTTTTGTTATGGGCAAGGTTAAAGTTTTTTAAAGGTCGGGTAAAGGTCAAGGTCAAGGTCATCAGGTCAAACTTTGGCATCAGTAGGTAGGTCTTGCACCAAGGAGTACACATGCAAAGTATGAAAGCCCCGTCTCTCACAGTTCAAAAGTTATGGGCAAGGTTAAAGTTTTCTAAAGGTCGGTCAAAGGTCAAGGTCAAGGTCACGAGGTCAGAGATTTTGGCATCGGTAGGTAGGTCTGGCATCAAGGAGTACACATGCAAAGTATGAAAGCCCTATCTCTCACGGTTCAAAAGTTATAGGCAAGGTTAAAGTTTTTGTTATGGGCAAGGTTAAAGTTTTTTAAAGGCCGATTAAAGGTCATGGTCAAGGTCACCAGGTCAAAATTTCGGCATCAGTACGTAGGTCTTGCACCAAGGAGTATACATGCAAAGTATGAAAGCCCTATCTCTCACGGATTAAAAGTTAAAGACAAGGTTAAAGTTTTTGTTATGGGCAAGGTTAAAGTTTTTTAAAGGTCGGGTAAAGGTCAAGGTCAAGGTCATCAGGTCAAACTTTGGCATCAGTAGGTAGGTCTTGCACCAAGAAGTACACATGCAAAGTATGAAAGCCCTGTCTCGCACGGTTCAAAAGTAATGGGCAAGGTTAAAGTTTTCTAAAGGTCGGTCAAGGTCAAGGTCACGAGGTCAGAAATTTTGGCATTGGTAGGTAGGTCTGGCATCAAGGAGTACACATGCAAAGTATGAAAGCCCTATCTCTCACGGATTAAAAGTTAAAGACAAGGTTAAAGTTTTTGTTATGGGCAAGGTTAAAGTTTTTTAAAGGTCGGGTAAAGGTCAAGGTCAAGGTCATCAGGTCAAACTTTGGCATCAGTAGGTAGGTCTTGCACCAAGAAGTACACATGCAAAGTATGAAAGCCCTGTCTCGCACGGTTCAAAAGTTATGGGCAAGGTTAAAGTTTTCTAAAGGTCGGTCAAAGGTCAAGGTCAAGGTCACGAGGTCAGAAATTTTGGCATCGGTAGGTAGGTCTGGCATCAAGGAGTACACATGCAAAGTATGAAAGCCCTATCTCTCACGGTTCAAAAGTTATAGGCAAGGTTAAAGTTTTTGTTATGGGCAAGGTTAAAGTTTTTTAAAGGCCGATTAAAGGTCAAGGTCAAGGTCACCAGGTCAAAATTTCGGCATCAGTACGTAGGTCTTGCACCAAGGAGTATACATGCAAAGTATGAAAGCCGTATCTCTCACTGTTTAAAAGTTATAGACAAGGTTAAAGTTTTTGTTATGGGCAAGGTTAAAGTTTTTTAAAGGTCGGGTAAAGGTCAAGGTCAAGGTCATCAGGTCAAACTTTGGCATCAGTAGGTAGGTCTTGCACCAAGGAGTACACATGCAAAGTATGAAAGCCCCGTCTCTCACAGTTCAAAAGTTATGGGCAAGGTTAAAGTTTTCTAAAGGTCTTTCAAAGGTCAAGGTCAAGGTCACGAGGTCAGAGATTTTGGCATCGGTAGGTAGGTCTGGCATCAAGGAGTACACATGCAAAGTATGAAAGCCCTATCTCTCACGGTTCAAAAGTTATAGGCAAGGTTAAAGTTTTTGTTATGGGCAAGGTTAAAGTTTTTTAAAGGTCGGGTAAAGGTCAAGGTCAAGGTCATCAGGTCAAACTTTGGCATCAGTAGGTAGGTCTTGCACCAAGAAGTACACATGCAAAGTATGAAAGCCCTGTCTCGCACGGTTCAAAAGTAATGGGCAAGGTTAAAGTTTTCTAAAGGTCGGTCAAAGGTCAAGGTCAAGGTCACGAGGTCAGAAATTTTGGCATTGGTAGGTAGGTCTGGCATCAAGGAGTACACATGCAAAGTATGAAAGCCCTATCTCTCACGGTTCAAAAGTTATAGGCAAGGTTAAAGTTTTTGTTATGGGCAAGGTTAAAGTTTTTTAAAGGTCGGGTAAAGGTCAAGGTCAAGGTCATCAGGTCAAACTTTGGCATCAGTAGGTAGGTCTTGCACCAAGGAGTACACATGCAAAGTATGAAAGCCCCGTCTCTCACAGTTCAAAAGTTATGGGCAAGGTTAAAGTTTTCTAAAGGTCGGTCAAAGGTCAAGGTCAAGGTCACGAGGTCAGAGATTTTGGCATCGGTAGGTAGGTCTGGCATCAAGGAGTACACATGCAAAGTATGAAAGCCCTGTCTCTCACGGTTCAAAAGTTATAGGCAAGGTTAAAGTTTTTGTTATGGGCAAGGTTAAAGTTTTTTAAAGGTCGGGTAAAGGTCAAGGTCAAGGTCATCAGGTCAAACTTTGGCATCAGTAGGTAGGTCTTGCACCAAGGAGTACACATGCAAAGTATGAAAGCCCTGTCTCTCACGGTTCAAAAGTTATGGGCAAGGTTAAAGTTTTCAAAAGGTCGGTCAAAGGTCAAGGTCACAAGGTCAGAAATTTTGGCATCGGTAGGTAGGTCTGGCATCAAGGAGTACACATGCAAAGTATGAAAGCCTTATCTCTCACGGTTCAAAAGTTATAGGCAAGGTTAAAGTTTTTGTTATGGGCAAGATTAAAGTTTTTTAAAGGTCGGTTAAAGGTCAAGGTCAAGGTCACCAGGTCAAAATTTCGGCATCAGTACGTAGGTCTTGCACCAAGGAGTATACATGCAAAGTATGAAAGCCGTATCTCTCACTGTTTAAAAGTTATAGACAAGCTTAAAGTTTTTGTTATGGGCAAGGTTAAAGTTTTTTAAAGGTCGGGTTAAGGTCAAGGTCATCAGGTCAAACTTTGGCATCAGTAGGTAGGTCTTGCACCAAGGAGTACACATGCAAAGTATGAAAGCCCCGTCTCTCACGATTCAAAAGTTATGGGCAAGGTTAAAGTTTTCTAAAGGTCGGTCAAAGGTCAAGGTCAAGGTCATGAGGTCAGAGATTTTGGCATCGGTAGGTAGGTCTGGCATCAAGGAGTACACATGCAAAGTATGAAAGCCCTATCTCTCACGGTTCAAAAGTTATAGGCAAGGTTAAAGTTTTCTAAAGGTCGGTCAAAGGTCAAGGTCAAGGTCACGAGGTCAGAAATTTTGGCATCGGTAGGTAGGTCTGGCATCAAGGAGTACACATGCAAAGTATGAAATCCCTATCTCTCACAGTTCAAAAGTTATAGGCAAGGTTAAAGTTTTTCTGCACGCGGGCGGACGCGGACGGCGGGCGTACGACAATAGCTCTCCGGACATTCGTCCCGGCGAGCTAAAAAATGTGTGCCTTCTTGACATCACAGGGTCAAGTGACTGTCCAGAGGCAAAGAGAGCTGATCAACTCAGTCAATCAGTTCCCTTTCAATTCTAGGTAGTCATTCCCCCTTGTGATGTCAGGAGGAAACAGATTTTGAAATGGCTTGTAATGACTATTTGGCAGTGCACAAAGTAAAATGATACAGGATCTTTAAGACTGGAGACTCTTGCCTCCTACTAGGGACAAAATGAATAACTAGCCACATTCTTAGGAGAAAATGTACAATAATTCATGTTCATATGATACATGTCCACACAATAATTTAATTCATGGGCAAATGGACTTGTGCATGTGTGTGCAGACTTACGGAGTAGAAGCAACAAGCTGCCAATGATGATCAGCAGGGCGACAAAACTGAGCCCCACTTTTGTGCTGATAAAGGCTGCTGCCGTGGCTTTGCATTCCTCTGTTCTGTCGCAGAGGCACACCGTCACATTCACCGCGCTCACAGCGGAGAGAGAGGGCGAGCCCGCATCAGACACTAAGACCTGCACGACATATAGGCCAGAGTCCACTTCTGACACAGGCTGCAGCACTCCATGTGTGTCTGCAGTGGGAGCGAGAGAGGGGGGGAGAGGGAGGGAGAGAGTGAAAGAGAGAGAAAAAGTCCTGTTTTCTCCACCACAACAATGACTGAAATTCTGCCTGCACATTTATACTGGATTTGTGCTAGTTTGTGTAAGGATAGTCTTTGGCATAGAATGGTGCTTTAGATCAGAGAGAGTTCCATTTCCTCTCTCATTTCCATCTAATTCCCGCTCAAAGTTGTCAAACACTCAGATCAATAGTCAAGAAAAAATTTCTATTTTTTCTCCCTAATTCACATTATGCAAAAAAAAAAAAAACATATCAAAGTTAAATAAAGTTATTTAACATCTGATTATTATATGACACGTAGAATCTCGCAACAGGTGGGGGCTTTACCGTTAACCTGGGCTATGGTCCAAATTAGGCCTCCCAGGGCCTCAGAGATCAGGTGAAAGGTGAAGGGTGCGGCCTGAGGGGCCTGATCCTCATCTGTCGCCGTCAGGTACAACCCAGGGTGGGCGGAGTTACGGCACACGGTTCCGCTCAGGGGGAGGAGCTGCGGAGCAAAGTCATTGGTCTCCTGCAGCAGGAGCTCAACAGAGGCTGTGGTGGAGACTCCGCCCAGGTCTGAGAGAAACACACCAATCAGAACCTTACTTCCTGGTTTTCATCATCACAGAGAATCAGACAGCGTAGGAGCTATGAGGATGAGAACTACACATCAACACCAGAGGGTCAAAAATAACACCCTTTCCACCAAATTCCAGCCCTAAAAAAATGGAAAGCACCTTGAAAAAGAGATTTTGATCTCAATGGGACTTCCCTGGTTAAATAAAGAATAAACTAGAAA
Source organism: Gymnothorax reevesii (assembly GCA_029721435.1). Taxonomy (NCBI): domain Eukaryota; kingdom Metazoa; phylum Chordata; class Actinopteri; order Anguilliformes; family Muraenidae; genus Gymnothorax; species Gymnothorax reevesii. Next base: position 34,496,269 of record CM056588.1, read on the forward strand.
AGCACTCAGAGGGCGCAGACCTCCGCCAGGGGGGCAGCAAAACCCAAAAGCACGGCGACTGGAACCCCGGCCCCTTGGAAAAACTTGAAATCTTGAACTTTGGAGTATATCTCAGCAGTACTTTGGCCTAGATATGCCAAAATTTAATCACTAGTTCTTTGACTGAATACCCACCTTCTCTGAAAATTTCATCAAAATCTGTCCATACCTTTTTGAGTTATTTTGGAACAATAGACAAACAAACAAACAAACCCAGGCAAAAACATAACCTCCTTGGCGGAAGTAATAAAAATAAATTAAACTTTGTAAACATTTAGATTCAGCAGAGGTCAAATCCATTTGTAAGGTCCCCGTGTGCACAAATGCCAAGATGTCCAAACTCATCTGCGGTGGCTTCAACTGGAGTATTTTGTGTCACTACAAAAATATTTTATTTTTAAACCTGATCCATGTGCTCCAAACATGATGAGGTGACGACACTGACTAATTTTGAATCTTATTTTCGTGAAAAATTAAAGAAGGGCCCCCATTTCTCACCAGTATCTGTGACTTTGATCACAGCATAGTAAGTGTTGTCTTTTACGTGGGGTGACCGCAGGTCAAAGGTCTTCTGAGTCCTGAGTTCTCCAGTCTCAGGGTCGATTGACAGCCACCCCTCGGGGTCGGACTCCACTTCATATCTGGAATAGAGACAATACAGTGTTTAATTAAAATATATAGTGTCAGCATACTGTAAGAGTGAACAAAACAGCTCAGACAACACTTTCTTATCGGGAACCATTTTTATCTATCATAACGGGTATCAGAAAGACAGACTTTTTCATCCTTTCCATTATAGAATTGTCATTCCAAACCATAAATTCAGTGTTTTGGGTTATACCTTAGAAAAACATACAAACTCAACAAAATCCTAATAAAGGTGATATGAAGTAGGTAGGTAAGGTAAAAGTGATATAATTGAACATTAATTGCACTTTCCTGTCTATGAAGAAAAAAATGGCAGTTTCATTAATCTGAATTGAATTTCTGTATTTGCCATGTGACTTGAGAGAATTTGCACAAAGCAAAATTTCAGTCATAAATTGAAAAATTAAAAATGACCTGATCTAAGCTCTGGACAATCACAGATTTTTTCCATCCCATCATTCAGAATGGGAGACGCTGATGTACCTCAGTTTTGTGTTTTCGGGGTCAAACGCGATGTCGTGGGCCAGCATGGTTCCCGGAGCTGTGGACTCCAGAGCTTGCAGCCTGATTGGGTTTTTCCTGAAGTGCGGCGCCTCGTTTTCATTGGTAACCATGACAGTTACCGTGGCGCTGCGGGGAGTGTCTTGTGGGGCCTTAGAGCTTAGGGGAACCTCATTTTCAATGGTCAGAATCAGCTGATGCTCTTTCTGAGACTCATAGTCCAGTGGCTGAACAAAAGGGAAACAGGCGATAAACATTTATGTACATGCGCCACTGTTAGCATAGCGAAGAGAGGACATGCTAACTCCAGACGAGGGGAAATGACTAATGACCATTTTTGTACATGTGCTTACACTTAGCCTAGCACAGAAAGGGCACGCAAACTCCACACAAAGGGTAGAGTGGCAGAAGAACCATTCTGTACACATGCCACAGTTAGCCAAGCACAGCAAGGACAGGCCAACTCCACTCCAAGGGACAGTGGCTGAGTAACATTAAGAGGAATTTCTTCAGGTTTTAATAATACCACGAAGATGCCAAAATTAAAAACTTCAGAATCCCTTGGCCTCTGGGCTAAGCAGTGTTAAATAGGTTATTAAAATCATATAGTGCCTTCATGTTGAAAAAAAGAAAAAAAAACACGTAGGCCTACTCTGAGGCGCGTTTCCATCAAACGCGATACTGAATTTCTCCTTGCTTTATTCGTGGGAGTTTGACTAGGGGATCATTTTTATTTTTGCGCTTTGAAGATTTGCTGCTCTGTTTGTGCCAAGAATCTATTCACTTCTACGGGACAACAACTTGGTAGAGGATTGATAGGCGAAATGACATCGCCAACCAATAGCAACGCCAGATGAGCATTATTTACACTCAAGGGGCGGTACTTCCTGGAATCTCAAAAAATCATCAACAACATGGTGATGCAAATGTTCCTATGCTACCTGATGCTACCGTCACAAGCGTTTTACTTAACCCCCAGACCCTGCGTCCACCGGAATGGACATGACATATTTTTGGGTCTAGGCCATTAAAAATCTTTGATTTTTTTTGAACAATTGTTTGTTACTGATTGATTACTGATTATCCAATCACAGTAAGGATATGACCGGTAACTTGATCTGAAATAACTGCAGACATCAGACAAGACGAGCATGGCTCCTGTGCTTGACAGGAGGAGTTAGGCTCCTTTTCTCCTCATAAATATTAACTTGTGTTGACTGTAGCCTAATCAATTTGCACTCAGCATAATTCTAACAATTCAATGTGATATTTTAAGTTACTCTGAATATATCTCATTACTGCAAAGTACACAATTTTTTTTTTTGTTCAGAGTCCATTCCAATGGACATCGGGTCTTGGGTGATGTTCATTCCAATGGACATCAGGTGCTGGGAGATATGAGCCAACACTTCATTATATAGTGTCATAGTGATATGCTAAAAATATATCCAATTTTTCTTTAGTTTTAATGACATTTCACGCCTGTTCAGTCGTGGCATCCATTGGAATGGACATGTAAAAATACTACTAAAAAATTGACTTGGCAAAAAGGTCTTTTTTCCCCTTCATTTCTATATTGGAGAGGAGTAAAAAGCAACTGGATTAAATTTTTTTTGATCAGCAGAAAACAATCAGGTCTGAGGGGGTTGATGAACATTGCGCCCGCTTGAGAATAAGCATATTGACCAAACTGATGATGTTGTCATATCTGATGCCGAGCTATACCACTACTTTTTTTGTGAAACTGTGTTGCACGTTATTTAATACAGCTAACCTAGAGAGCTAGCTAGGCGGCAGGCGTTCCCATTATCTCAAGCAATGTAGCCAACAGCTGTTTGAATAAGTAGCAAGGTAGCTCAACAAGCCAATGCTGCTGCCGACAGCAATACTATTCGGAACACTGATCGACTTGTGTGAAATTTTTGCTAGACATGAATGTTTAGAGGTGGAGCGAAATTCGGATTTCGTGCATTCGCAACATTCCTGCTCGACATTCACTTCATGCATTGTCTCCTGCATGATCGGCCTAGCCTGGTGCGAACTAGCCACTTTTCGCAAGTAGGCTATTCGTGCCTTTGCACTGACTTTGAATGTAATCTGTCCTTGCGAAAAATACAATTTTTGGTGGAAACGCAGCTTTACAGTGTAGGTAATGACAGACCACGGGAGATAATACATCTGCTATTCCCACCCCCTATTATCTTTTTGTCTTTCTTTTATCACAGCTTATGATTACATTGATTCATTCTTAAATTTTTGCAAATTGCTGTCCGTTGACTATTCATAATGTACAGCAGTGGTCCCCATCCCTCTTCTGGAGGCCCACCTGTCCTGCATGCTTTAGATTTCTCCATGCTTCAGCACAGGTGATTCAAATGATCAGCTCGTTAATCAGCCGCTAAAGCTGATTGATGACAGCCTGATCATTTGAATCACATGTGCTGGAGCAGGGAGAGATCCAAAACAAGCAGGACAGGTGGGCCTCCAGGAGAGGGTTGGGGAACACTGATGTACAGTATGTCAGAGCATTTCTAACCAGTGCAATTCCACTGTCCGCCAGTAGATGGTGGTACTAACCTGATGGACACACAGTTCAGACTGCGGTAAAGTATGAAAATCATTTTTCAGCCCTTCAAAACGGCAAATTACTTGTTTCTTTTTTAATTGTGATTGCCTCGAACAAAACCCAAGTTATCCCAAGGAAATCCTAGCTTCTCCTTATGCAGTTACCAGCATCTTACCTTCACCACAGAAATAATTCCCTCATTGGTGCTTGGGTCTGTTTGGACAGCGAAGTGTCCATCAGGGTCCCCTTCGACAATCTTATACTTGGTTCTCCAGTTTTCTGTGTTCGGCTCATCTTTGTCTGTAGAACCTACTCTGCCGATCTCCTCCTTAATTCTGTTCTCCATGGCAAGCATTGAGTACTGAAGTCACAGATGTAGAAATACAATAGTTATGGTCAATAAACGGGGCCATGAAGTTTTGTAATAAATAAATGTACAAAATTTGAACATCCTAAATGCTCATCAAGTCTATCATTACCAGAATCTAATTATTCAATCACAGTCTTTACAGTAAAATATTCATCAAAATGTTCATCACCATGACATAATGCACTGTGAGATATTTTAACAGTTTTAACAGTTAACAATAAAAATTAAGACAGAAATGCACATTTATATGATATTTGTTTGATCTGAGAGGCATTCATAAATGGCTATGATACAACAGGTATGGGAGGGGTAAGGTAAACCGTGTGTTGACAGGCTGTGTAGAGCACCTGGTCAGAGGTGAACTGAGGGGCGTGGTTATTGATGTCAGAGACATGTATCACTGCCAAGGACACATCTGATAGGCCCTCTCCTGACATATCTGCGACCTGCACGGTCAGTCTGAAGGACTTCACCACCTGCAAGGAACACATCGGAGACCACATTCAGCCAAGCAGGGGGGTAAATCACATTACACTTATTTAGCTGAGACTGTTATACCGAGGGACTTATAGTTGATTGGACTAAGCAGGGGCCAGTTTCCCCTGGAGAAGTGTGAGGTTACATCGGAGGTTACAAGGCCCTTAGGCCTTCATCATGGGTCCCCCACCACCAATTTTCCACACGATGCCAAGCTCCACGAGGGTGAAAGGCTGCCCTCATATCATGAGAGTACAGTGCCAATCAAAAGTTTGGACAGCATTCTGTTTACAGAGAAACTTAAACTGTTTAACTTCTCTATGTAATCTAGTGGATGGAATTTACCATTTGATCTACAACTCCAATTCTGAAATAGTTGGGACAAAGAGTAAATTGTGAATAAAATCAAAACGCCACGACTTTTCAGCCAGTATTTTATTCACAATAGAACAGGGATAACGTAGCAAATTTTACAATTTTATCCACAAAATGAGCTTATTTCAAATTTTATGGCTGCTACAGGTCTCAAAAAAGTTGGGACAGGGGCCTGTTTACCAAGGTGTAGCATCCTCTCTTCTTTTTAACACAGACTAGAGGCGTCTGGGCATTGAGGAGACAAGTTTCTTGTGTTTAGACATTGGAATTTGATCCTTCGCTTGTTTAATACAGGCTTCCAGAAAGGCATGGGGCAATTAATTAACTTAATCGCTAACTTGATCAAGTTAAGTTAAAATCCCATTAACTTAACTAGTTGACTTTTGAGAAGAGGTATTAACTGATTTCGTAGATTAATTGATTTTTTTCAATTAATTTTCAATGAAGTTTAGATTAACTTCATAATTTTTGCAACAATGTTGACCTGATAATGCAGACTACTTATGTATTTTGTCTAAACATCTAACTACCGCAATGATGGAATTTTGTCCTCATAATAATTATTATGGTTTTACAATGATAAAGAATCTTCACTTATATGAACTTTACACACTTTATATATATATGATATACTTTATATCAGCTGTGGTATGTTCTAGAATTTTAACAAGGCTAGTAGACATTGAAAGTCTGACATTCACTGGAGATTGCCAATAACCTTTTGTGTTAACATTAATAGACTGAAATACACAAGTGTATGAGTTTCAGTATGCTAAGTATGAAGTACATACAGATCATGATTACAATATGATACATTGCTGATAATATGATGACTTGTTTTGAAATACGGTATCTCATAAAAGTGAGTACGCCCCTCACATTTCGACAATTAATTTATAATATCTTTTCAAGGGACAACGTTACAGAAATGAAACCTGAATATATTCTAGAGTAGCCATTGTACAATATGTGTAGCAGTGCAGATTTACTTCACTGTACAAATAACTGAACAAACTGTCATTATTTCCAAAATGGGTGGCAAAAAAAGTGAGTACACACCCCAGTTGGCAATGGTCAACCAAGCAATGAAACATGTCTAATTCATCATGTTCAACTCTCTGAGGATCTGTAAAAAAGAATTGTTGCTCTCCACAAGGATGGTCTAAGCTACAAGATCTGTGAAACCATGAAACTGAGCACTGTGGCAAAGGTTATCCAGTGGTTTTCCAAGACGGGTTGTACTCGGAACAGGCCTTATCGGGGTCAACTGAAGAGGTTTAGGACTCGTGCTCTGCATCAGGTACTCAAGTTAGTTTCAGAAAACAGACGCAGGAGTGCTGGCAACATTGCTAACGAGGCTGCAGCAGTGGGAGAACAGCCTGTCAGTGCTCAGACTATACACCGTGCACTGCACCATGTCGGTTTGCATGACCGTTGGCCAAGACGGAAGCCTCTTCTGAAGCTGGCCCTCAAGAAAGCCCGAAAACAGTTTGCTGAAGACAACCAGTCCAAGCACATGAACTACTGGAACCATATTCTGTGGTTTGATGAGACCAAGATAAATTTGTTTGGCTCAGACGGAGTCAGGCATGTGTGGTGGCGCCCTGTTGAGGAGTACAAAGACAAGCATGTACTGCCAACAGTCAGACATGGTGGAGGCAGAATCATGGTCTGGGGCTGCATGAAAGCTTCTGGTCCTGGGGAGCTGCGCTTTATCGATGGAATAATGGATTTCAACATGTACTGTGACATTCTGAAATTGAACATGATGCCCTCCCTTCAGAAATTGGGCCACACGGCAGCTTTCCAACATTACAATGACCTCCAAGATGACAAATGCCTTCCTGAAGAAGCTGAAGGTGAAGATGATGGTGTGGTCAAGTATGTCTCAAGACCTGAATACCATTGAGCCCCTGTGGAGCATCCTCAAGAAGAAGGTGGAGGAGCAGCAGGTGTCCAACATCCACCAGCTACATGATGTTGTCATGGAGGAGGATCCCAGCAACAACCTGTGCAGCTCTGGTGAATTCCATGCCTAGGAGAATCAAGGCAGTGCTGGACAACAACGGTGGTCACACTAAATATTGACACTATGGACACAATTTGGCATGTTGACAGTGAGGAGTACTCAATTTTGTTGCCATCCATTTTGGAAATAGTGACTGTTTGTTTAGTTTTTTGGACAGTGCAGTAAATCTACACTGCTGCAATATTGTTCAATGAATACTCTAGAATATATTCTGGTTTCATTTCTGTAACATTGTCCATTGAAAAGATATCATAAATTAATTGTCAAAATGTGAGGGGTGTACTCACTTTTGTGAGATACTGTATATTTATGTATTGACAAAACTAGATGCAGTTGAAATAAGACTTTATTTTAACTCTGTAGTTGTTAAGTCAATCAAGATATTTGAAAATATTGTCGATGGCAAGGAAACAACAAAGTAAACTTTTAACTGAACTAGTTAACTTGTCAAAATTAACTTAACTAGTTAATTTCCAAATCGACATTAACTTAACTGATGAAATTTTAGTATTAAATTAACTAGTTAATCCAACACGTTGATCACCCCATGTCTGCTTCCAGCTGCTGGAGAGTTTTGGGTCTTCTTTGACGGACTTTTTGTTTAATTATGCGCTAAATGGTCTCAATCGGTGAAAGATCAGGTCTGCAGGCAGGCCAGTTCAGCACACAGACTCTTCTACATGAAGACGTGCTGTTGTAATAGCTGCAGTAGGTGGTTTTGCATTGTCCTGCTGAAATACATAAGGCCTTCCCTGGAATAGATTTTGTCTGGAGGGGAGCATATGTTGCACTAAAATTTATATACCTTTCAGCATTCATGGTGCCTTTTAAAACATGCAAGTGTCCCACACCATATGCACTAATGCATCCCCATACCATCAGAGATGCTGGCTTTTGAACTGAATGCTGATAACATGAGGGGCTTTCTTCTCTTGAGCCCGGAGGACATGATGCCCATGATTTCCAACAAGAATGTCAAATTTGGACTCGTCTGACCTCAGGACATTTTGCCACTTTGCTACAGTCCATTTTAAATGAACCTTGGCCCACAGAACACTGCGACGCTTCTACATCATGCTCAACAATGGCTTCCTTTTTGCATGATAGAGGGTTAGGAGGCATCTGTGGATGGCACGGTGGACTGTGTTTACAGACAGTGGTTTCTTTAAGTATTCCTGGGCCCATTTAGTAATGCCAATGACAGAATCATGCCGGTGAGTGATGCAGTGGAGTCTGAGGGCCCAAAGATCTCGGGCATCCAGTAAAGGTCTTCGGCCTTGTCCCTTACGCACAGAGATTTTTCCAGTTTCTCTGAATCTTTTGATGATGTTATGCACTGTCGATGATGAGACCTTCAAAGACTTTGCAATATGACATTGAGAAACATTGTTTTTAAAGTATTCCATAATTTTTTAACGCAAGGCTTCACAGGTTGGAGAGCCTCTGGCCATCTTTACTTCTGAGTGACTCAGCCTCTCTAAGACATCCCTTTTATAGCCAATCATGTTACACACCTGATGCCAGTTAATTACTTGCTAAATATTCTTTCAGCTGATTCTCTTATATATTAATTGCTTTTTCAGTCCTTTTCGGCTTGTGTCCCAACTTTTTGAGACCTGTTTCAGCCAGAAAATTTGAAATAAGCTAATTTTGTGGATAAAAATGTAAAATGTCTAAGTTTCTACATTTGAAATGTTATCTGTGTTCTGTTGTAAATAACATTGGCTCACGTGATCTGAAAGTCATTGCATTTTGATTTTATTCACAATTTACACTTCGTCCCAACTATTTCGGAATAGAGGTTGTAATACTGCAGCCAAGAACACAAGGCCTCCTGGGTTTTAATATTTCAGTTGCTTCAGTTAAGTGCTGGAACAAGCAGATTCACACTATTTATGTGGCACTGTCCTACTATATGGAAAATACTGCTTTTATAACTTTGAACCTTCTTTATAGGAAATTCAAGCAAAAATCTGATTCTTAGAGTTAGACCAACCTGTCTGTCCCGATGAGTTGCCCAATATCAAAAATCACACTCTAAATCCTTTATTTAACCATGGGAGGGCCATCGCAAAGATTTTTCTGTTTTTTAAAGGATCAGTGTGTAAGATTTAGAGCCATCTAGTGGTCAGATTATAGATTGCAACCAACTGATTATTCCTTTTCTCAGAAAACCTAAGGTGGCCGCAAAACTTGCGAAAACCGAAAACGTGAAAGGCGCCCTCTAGTGTCAATGCTTTCTTCATTTACTTCTTTCGTTCTGGGCTACTGTAGGAAAAATGGTGGCGCAACATTGGCGGCCTCCACGGAGGTAGACCCGCTCCCATGTAGGTTTAAAGGGCATATTCTAAGCGAAATGAAACTCAAAGATTATTGTTTCCACGTGATTATACACTAATAAAAAAGTAGTTATGAATGTTATATTCCATTTCTGCCAAAATATCAATCTAAATTCTACACACTGCTCCTTTAAGTGCGCGCCGAGAGAAATGTAGTGGGACATTTGCAAATGGAAAGAATCAAAGTTCTTCCAAACTGCATCCCTTCAGATGAAAACAAATTTGCCAATGTGCTCATCTGGGTCTAAACCAGCTATCCTACGGCTGCCAATCAGCCAACAGCAGCTACCTCATTGTCCATTCAAGCCGTGACCAGAAGTGCGAGTGATTGGCCGAAGAGGCGCGTAGCCCCACCCACCTCCCGGTCAAGGCCCACGTCGCGGGTATAGATGGTGCCCGTTTGGTTGTTGATGCCAAACATGGTCTTGTTGATGCGGAGCGGCGGTACACTCTCTTGGCGGATGATAGAGTAGCTTAGAGCGGCGTTCTCTGTGGCGGGATCGTCAGCATCCGTCGCTGTGACATTTGTGACAGCAGTTCCTGTTTGGTACCAATCGGGAGGAGGATCAGCATGAGGCCCCTTTTTCTCAAAAACTCACAGACAGCAAGTGAATCTTTACCAGTCCTGGCCAACTTTAGGCCAGAGCTTAGAGCAGATTCCGCCCCAAATTACTTACTGTCAAGATTGTTTCGTGAACCTCACAACTTACCAATAATTTCATACACATATTTGGAAAGCAGATCAATTTAAGCAAGTTAATGAGAAAGCCACACAATAACTGTCTATCACGCCCATATTCAGTAGGATCTGATATGATGCAATTCTAAACTCCATATATCACTGAGAAACCCCCTACCAGGTATGGAGAACTCTGGGATGGATCCCACAAATTTTCTCTGGGTGAAGCTCGGCTTGTTGTCATTCTGGTCCAGCACCACAATCTCGATTGTGGACGGGCTCTCCAGTCGCTCCCCACTGGGCGACAGGGCGAAGGCTTTCAGCTATTGGACAGCAGGAACTCAAAATTAGGCGCTAATCATTTCTCCAGAGTAAAACTGATTCAATTCCACCCTATCTGATTCTCCACTGGTTTCTCTATGTGATATTTAATAACCATATTTTACAAGTTATGTAAAGCAACAGAGAAGAACCAACCAATTGGAAAACCACAAACAGTTAATATTGTCTGTAGTTTATGACGTCCCAAAGCACAACACCTTGTTATTCAAAAATACGGCTGTGCTGTCCTCCAAGTACACTTTATTAACTCTTTTGCCCAGAATACAAATAATGCCAATTCTTTCCTGTTATGCATG